>CM077443.1:34148163-34815663 GCA_039654765.1 Mylopharyngodon piceus | reverse complement strand
ATATATTAAAAGTGAGCAGACAGCCATATCTAGGGCAACATTCATATGCTTCCAGTTGTTATTCTAACCATTTCTTTGTTGTGAAAGCTAACAGCATAGGTTCAGGTCGAGTGTGTATGAGATTTGTGAGCCAAAGTGATACTGTGCTTTTACAGGTAAAGGTGAAAAACTGTATTCTGGGGTTAAATCAGAGTGCTTAGAAAGCACTGCCTCTGAGTGAGTTTAATGCTGCCCTGATACTATTTGATCTGAACAGCTATTTAATAGTGGTTTCACACAGCCTTCGCTTGCCGCAACCTTGATGATTCTATGCACCTACTTCCAAACACAGCGTGAATTAAACTTTCATGCCATTTTTCTTCACCTGTGACTGCTATATAAATATATAAATGTAAATCCAGCTATATATAGTTATAAGCCTGAATATATAAATACAAATATATATTTATAGGCCTGGATATATAAATGTAAATCCGAATATATAGTTATAAGTCTGAACATAGTCTGAACAAGTCTGAACATACTTTTGATAAATATGTTTACTACATAAAGTCATATATATTACTTTTGATGTAAGCCTAATAAAATCATGTACATAGTTTTAATAAGGGCCAACCGAATGTTCACTTTATCTTGTTATTTGACAATTAGCTCATGGACTAAATTAATCATGATTGACACTCCCACAATGGCATTGGTAACTGAAAACAATTGCATTGGGTTGCAGCGTCAATCCCAGCCCTCTTTTTTTCAAACCCTCCTCTCTAACCACCTGTCATTTAGAGACCACTAATTATGATCCAATCAATTCCCACTTGTAAATAAATCAAACTATTTATTTGAAATCAAATCAAACTATTTAAACTAAAGTAAAATGTACTGCAAATGCAGTTTCATGTTGACTTGCAATATCATTGTTATAAATGCAAATATAGCTAATTATTGCGCACTGAAACATGCAAATAAATACTGAACTGTTTGGATACATGTTCACATACTCATTTCTATCAGGGAAAAAGAACTGAAGAAAGTAACCACTTTCATCTTCTGTGCAGGAAATGAAAGCATTTCTACGTGTTAATTACAAAAATGAAAAGCCAAAATAAACCAATTTTTCCTCTAATCTTTCCACCTTAAATTGGTGTGATTAGATTTATCAGCACCCCGCAAAGTGAGATGCTGAATTACAATGATCATAATATTTCCTGTATGCCCGTTTAATTGCGAAATTCATTTATGTCACAGTGAGAGGCCTCTTAGGCAAATGTACGTGCCCCTCAAAAGAAGCCAGAAAAGATGAAAAAGCAAAGGAATGAAAGTGAAGTGTGAGAGGCAGTGTGTAAGAGGTGTTGCGGCTGCAGTGCTGTAGCTACAGGGGAGCTGTGAGCATGAGGGGTCTCATCCATCACATCTCATCCATCAGATCCCAGAGGACTGGACACAACCCTCATGCTCCAGCTATGCTGGATAGTAGATACTGCATGAGTGTGAGAAATTCAGCACTTGTTTTATAACAGCAGCATTTCTTGATTTGCACCGAGGGTGTGTGGATCGTTTGTAGCTTGTGATTAATACACTCATGTGATAGAGTCAATTTGAAAGCTTGTTTGCTGCAGATTTGTAGGCATCACTGTCTCTGAACCTCATTTCGCTGGCTCTGCTACTGAATATGAATTTGAAATGTAAAGAATATCCTAATATATATGCTTTTCAACATGTTTACACTTTTAAAAAGTGCTTTTGTGTCTGCATGTATAAAAGTGTGTTTGGGTTGACTTAACTGTACTCTGGGAACAAATTTGTCTAAGACAAAACCTCCATTTGAAAAAGGATCCTGATTGCTTCAAATAAAAGGAATTGTTGATTTGTCAAAGTTCAATATTATGCTTTTTCAAGAAATCATGGAAAGATGAGTGAGGAGGAGAAAAAGAGCCTACTTCACCTTTCCACAAGGAGACAGCGAGTGAAGTGGCACCTGAGGCTTCCTGTTTTCTGGACAAGCATATTTCATCACTGGACTGTAGTAGTGAGATTTCCGACACAAATTGGCACAATGCCAAATGATTTTGTCTCATTATAACAGCGGAAACAACTAATTCCTTGTAATTTATGGTCATATAGATAAGAGCAAGACATTCGGAACTGTCTGTTTTTATTTGTGTACACGCTACGCTCACAATAAAAACAAAACATTGTGCTTTGTAAAATAAAGAAAACAAACAGGATGCTGATTTCCTTTCCATGAAGCTTGTGGAACGCATCACAAAAATCAATCGAAACTCAGTGTATAGGCTACTAGCAAGCTCTTGCATGCCATCTGAACTCTTGGGCTGCGTTCCAGTACATTTTTTTATGCCCTTCCCTCGCTAACTTCCCTCAGTCTCGTTGACTGCATGAGTGCCCACTACTGGCGGAACCTTTGCAATGGGCTGAATTGGAATGTCCTAAGCCCTTGATCACTTGGAATCCGCTATGGAGTTGATTTATTTATTTATTTTTTTCCCCTTACAAAATTGTTTAATGCAGTATTCTACTGTATATGTATATATGTGTTTTAAATATTTAAAAAAATAATTAATATATCATAGAGTTGTTTGTGGTGGGGTAAATTAATATGCGGTGTTGTTACAATCGTGTTGCATTGTGATATATGTGGAGCTGCCTGAAGTGTACATATGAAGTAGACTCGCCCTCGGTCAAAATCGAGGGAGCGAGGGTCTGTCCATATGAACTTCTCTCGTCCACTTCACGAAGTGGAACGCACTTCAAAATGGTGGCAGGGATTCCCCTAAGGGGAAGTGCTTAGGGAAGTTCGCGAGTGCTTGTCTAAAACTGGAGTGGAACGCAGCCTTGTTTTGGGTTGGTGCATAGACTGTCTCTTCTTCTTCTGCTTTTTCCCGTTGTGGCGGTTAGCAAACAGCGTTGCATTACTGCATGCACCCCTTTCTGGATTGGAGTGTGGATCGCCTGTGACTGACTGTATTCGTCGTCTGACTGTACGCACCGAACCGTGACGTCCGTACCGTGATGGTTCGGGACAAAAACATGCACCGTTACTCACCTAATATATATATGGACACATCTACAAGTGTCATTATGTTTTAAAATATTTTTATTGTAATTCTAAAAATGCAAAAATTGTCTGTCAGGGTTTGGGTTAGACAGTAATATTTATTATTATTTTATATTTTACAAATATTTTTATATGAACTATTTTAATATAAATCTGCCCCATGCACAGCGAGATAACCCGGGGTGCAAATCCATAATCCACAGGAGACCTAGACACCTATGGTATGTAATTTAAACAGGTAAACAGTAAACATGTAATTTGTGTGCATACTTCAACATATCTGTGTATATGAGGGGACATGCAGTGGTGCCCAGAGCCCAAGTGTCAGGTCTGACTCTTTTGTTAATACAGCTGCACATAAGACTACCTTATCTCTGGGCCCCAGGCGAACCACCCTGAGGATTGTGTGTGTGTCTGTGTGTGTTGCGAGGACACAGAGGCAGGAAGGACCTGTCTGAGTAGAGTTGTTCAGACTGCAGGACAGTATGTCAGTGTCAGGGTAATTACTGTAATGTACTCCAATTACTTCCCTTTTAGTCTCGTTCACTGTCTGTCTGTTTAAACTGATACTCGCTACATCAATTGACAATGCAACAGCACATGGTATCATTACTGTAATCTCATTCAATACCATCACAAATCAGAAACCTTCACTACTGTATCACATATAGCAACTGTATAATCATGTCTCTCCAGTGGGGGAAATAGCCTGGCTTCACTCGGAGGATCCTAGTTGGAGAGTCAGGGGGCATTTGAAAATGTCTTTTTTTTTCTTTCTTTCTTTTTTTTTTTGCATCATTCTAGGACACTTTCACATGACCGGAAAAAGAAACACTTTAGAAATACACAGTGTTGCATGTACTGTATATACACAACTGCAGTTGTGGAATGTTTATGTGCGTATGTACAATTTTCTGGCTATTGAGTTGAAACATAATTTTGAGGAAAATCTGTGGAATTCATTTAAATATGGTAAAATCAGAATACAACACCTTTGCCTATGTATCAGGATAGATGCCATGATTATTTAATCTTGAATGCAAGCAAAGCTGTCCAGGACAGAAGTACAGTTTGTTCAGTTGGTTGTACTTTAGTCCGCTGGATTATTCAGTTGATGGAATATCGAATAATATCTAACCAAGGACCTTAAGTCTGTACTACCCATTGAATAGTCTGTATTTGCATGAGCAACAGTCTTGTTTTCATTCACATCAAATGGCGTCTATCCTGATTGAAGTCTATTAGTAGATATAAGCATAATTAAATATGTTACATTATAAACAAACAGAATAGGAAGACGATGTGGAGAACTTAGCATCCTAGTTCGCGGGAGCAGCTTTCGTGTGGGCCTGCGATGAGTCATAATGAATTTAATCATGGAAAAAAAAAATCCTGCAGTGTTACAATTACCAGCTGGATGGCTTGGCGTAGAGCAACACCACGGTAATCACCGGAAAAAAAACGAAGTGATCTTTTCTTAAGCGAACACCTACCACAGACTTTCTAATAAACATACCCTTTCGACAAGCACTACAGCAGAATACAAAAACTGTGACCTTTCAGTCTTTGATAATTGAATAATAAAGACCAGTTCAGAGGCTTGTATGAATATCCAGCCATCTCAGCTCAATGACATCCATCGATAGTGCACAGCAGAGAGCATTAATCACGCAGGCGTTTCTTACACGCCGATAAGGGGGCCGAGTTCAAGAGTGTCATCAGCACAGGCATGTAACAGGAGATCTCAATATATTTGCATTTGTATTTATACTCCGTGCCAGCACTAGGAGGGGAAATGCATTTATAATGTTTATAACCTTTAGCATGCATCCACCCCCGTCTGATCTAAGCATATACCCACACACACACATACCAATGCATGCCAACACCGATGCACAGAGTATACCTCGAAATTAGTCTAATATTCATAAAAGATAACTCATTTGTGGGATATTTTTGCTGGTACACGTAATGATTTGGACACTCAAACAATGGGCAATCCTTCTTGGCACTGTGAAGCATAGCATGTGCGCACTGGAATCAATTTCGGTGTCAGCCAGCGGCCTTCTCACTATGCCATTTCATGCTATTGTTTGTGTAAACAGAACAGTGCCATGTAATAGAGGAGAAATTATATGCACAATTTTATGTCATTTGAGTGACAGTAAAATGAGTTTGAATAGGTGATAAAATGACTGGAAGTATTTTGTAACAGCACCCAAAAATTTGCGCTTTGGATCCTCCTGAGATACTGAAGAAAAACAGTTGTTGTAAAGAGATGGGAGGCTTTTTCACCACTTCTTTTGGTGTGAGAGCTTGCAAGAAGGGGGGTTTTGGGGGCTTAGAAGGCTTCTTTTGAGATTTTATTGATCTGCACAAAAACGCAAGATCAAAAACATGAAAATGAAATAGCTTCAGGGAGCCTAAGAAACGAGTCGATAGAAAATGCTCAGGCAAAATGGGTTGAAACTGCCTATTGTACTCAGAGTCCCTTTTGCTGTGGTAATAGTAGATGATGTTGAGCAACTACCAGGAGTGGGAGGGGACTGTATCCTCCCTTCTCTGCTGGGAGTGAAGGACTTCTATATGATAGTCTTAAAATGTGGATGGTTTGGGATAAAAATGAACCATACACTTTGGTAAACCACTAATGTAGAAGCTTGTTTTTCCCAGATGGTTGCACAGAGGAATTTTCATTTGTCTTTCAACATGACTGATTGATTGAGAAGCTACTCTACAAAAATGTGCAACTGTTTGACAAAGTCAGACTTAAAGGAGAGGTTAATCAGGTACATGTGTTGTTGAAATGAGTTTGTTTCACTCAAATAGTAATGAAAGTTCATTGTACTTAATAGAAAAAAGGGTAACACTTTAGAATACTGATCCTTCATTAATGAATAACTACACAGGAACAAATGAGTAATGCATTCTTAACACTCTAGTAACTACTATTAACTAACAAGAAACTCTGATTAATGAATTAGTAAGTAATAGTGCTCCGTTGAAGGTGGTAGTTCACTATTAGCTAATCAGTAACTACTGTTTTTTTTTCATACCTCCCAGAGAACTACTAAGAACTACTATATACAGGTTCATAATTAACATGAATGATGCATAATGTATAATTAATTTTAAAGTAAAGGTCATGGTAACCCACTAGTAATGACTGAAGTATTACCAAATCCTTCAGAAGGAATTACTAATTATTTGGATCAGTATTCTAAAGTGAAAAGCATGATAACTCACTAGTAACTACTAAAGTCATTGTAAACTTTTGAGGTTTTTGTACGTTTTTGTACAGTTTTGTACAGTAATTCCTTCTGATGTATTTGGTAACACTTAAGTAATTACTAGTGGGTTACCATGATCTTCACTTTAGAATACTGATCCAAATAATTAGTAGTTACTTTAGAAGGAAGTAGTAACACTTGAGTAATTACTAGTGGGTTACCATGATCTTCACTTTAGAATACTGATCCAAATAAGTAGTAGTTACTTTAGAGTTATGTCGTAACTCTTGAGATTTTACTATCCAATACTTTACAAAAACCTCAAAAGTTTACAATGACTCCAGTAGTTACTAGTGAGTTATCATGTTTTTCACTTTAGAATACTGATCCAAATAATTAGTAATTCCTTCTGAAGGATTTGGTAATACTTCAGTCATTACTAGTGGGTTACCATGACCTTTACTTTAAAATTAATTATACATTATGCATCATTCATGTTAATTATGAACCTGTATATAGTAGTTCTTAGTAGTTCTCTGGGAGGTATGAAATAAAACCAGTAGTTACTGATTAGCTAATAGTGAACTACCACCTTCAAGTGAGCACTATTACTTACTAATTCATTAATCAGAGTTTCTTGTTAGTTAATAGTAGTTACTAGAGTGTTAAGAATGCATTACTCATTTGTTCCTGTGTAGTTATTCATTAATGAAAGATCAGTATTCTAAAGTGTTACCGAAAAAAGTTGCGTGAACTCAAAATTTCATTGTAGAAAGTTGAACTTAATATGATTGAGTTGAGTTGCAGCAGATTTCTAATTCCCAGCATGCTTTGCATCAGACTGTATACATAAATGTTGAAATTAAGTGTTATTTTGTGTGTTTTTGCACAAGATTAACATAGGAAGACATAAGTTAGTGTTTATTGTTGTTATGTTGGGATTTACAAGGGGTGCACCACACTGGCCTTGCTCCACTTGTCACAAAAATGTTAAGTTCTACTAACTTAAAAAAAAAAAAAAAAATTAGTTAGTTTCCTTAAATGTTTTGAGTGTTCTGAACTTATTGAGTTGTACAGTATACTTAATGGCTTTTTTTTAACAGATTTACATTGCAGTCACATTTCAGGAAAATAGTGTAGTGATATATGAAGCACTGGCTACACAAAAGTTACTTTGAAACCAAGCAGCTTTCTGTTGGTCAGCGCAGCAAATTCGTGTGACCAACAATTTGAGTGAAATCTGTGAGGGGAACTTTTTCGTGCGCGAAACTCTTAATCAAATGGATTCCTATTGGAATGACTGGATATTGCCTGCAAAATTTTGCAGAGCAATGATAAACGTGACTGCTCCTTATACCATGTCATAACCAGACGTGATGCAATACTGTCCACACCAGATGTAACGAGATGCAACAAAATCAATCAAAAGTCACAGCCAATCAGAAGATTGTGTGGGTGGAGTCTCTCTGCAAGCCCACAGTACCCACGATAAAATGAATCGTATTCAATCAAATTCATAAACATTACACCATTTAAGATAATTAAATATACATACTGAGTGACTGAAACAATCTTTGTCATAGAATACACTTGTTTGTTCACCCTAAGTTCTTATTTTTAAGATCTGAGATGAATTATCCATTATCGCTTTCAGTATGTCTATAAAGATCAAACAAAATTATATTCAAACTCACATTAAATTCTTAACATATTAAATAAAGCACATAACCAGCACCTTAGATTATAATTTTGATACTTTGTATGTTGGTGTTCCAGCCACAACCTCACAGAAATAGAAACATTTTCTAAAATAGAATTGTCACGTATCGCTGTCACTACTGATCAGGACAAAAAACTCTTATTAACATTGAAAAGATATTGCAGTGTTGTGTCACGTCTGGTTATGACACAGTGTTAGGCCCTGTCCCAAACACCACCCTTAGTTCTTGTGGTCACACTTTGGTGCCTCAATGCAGCATAAACTAGTAGAAGTCCTCTGTGGAGCCAGCATCAGCAAAAAGGTACATCAAGGGCACATAGTGGCCACAGTGGGGTGCTTATGAGCACCCTTCTGAAACCAAAAATGTCAAATGGGACACCATACGGTCTTGTGGATTTTAAGGACACAATGCAAAACCCCAAGTGCAAATTAAGATGCTGAGTCGGGCTGGTGGGGACACTCAAACAGAGCACTGTTTTGATTGTGTTTACACTTTTCTGGGAAATAAACCTTAGTCATAGTTGCCTTTGCATATTAAACTGGGAGAAGAGAAAGTTGTATAACATAGGAAATGTACACCCTTTTACCACAGTAGCCACCTATGAGATGATTCTTTCAGGACTGAAAAAAGTGATAAAGAAATAACAAAAGTTTTTGCCAATACAAGAATGGATTTGTGTAGTGTCAACTTCATGACAGATGAACTAATTATTCATCAGGTAGTGATCTTTAAGAAGGTTTGTAGTCGGAATAACAGCTTGATTGCAGTACATAAGCACATGCCGAAATTCACTGCAGAATTGAAGTGTTTTTTTATAGCTATAATGATTCTACTCTCTGGCCAATTCCTTGGTAAGCTAAAGCTTTCAACAATCTTTATTTAGGTCGCTCTTTAAAGACCTCATGAAATTACTCATAGAGTGCAATTCTTTCCTGTGTTACAATATTTCCTGTTAGAACAGGACGTTGGCGTAAAAGAGAAAGTCTTTCCTTCTTCCCGTAGAAAATGCTAAATTGTAAATGTGTATATCTGCTACAAACTGTATTATATTTTCCCCCCAAGAGTGACCCCTTTGTGTCTGTGATACACAACAGTATGTTATTATGCCAGCAAAGTGAGGATAAGCTAGCCTAGCTTTGTTTTTAGCAATGAAAGCGTTGCTGTACATTACTGCGTAAAGTGCACTACTATTAAAAATAATAAATAAATAATAAATAAATAAACACTTGATCAAGCTAATGTTCATGTCTGTGGTTGTGTATGTAAAACTGTATCAGGGAAAAGAGAAACTGTATCTGTGTTCTGACTGTGATGCATTTGCATGAGGTCAATGTAAAAATCTGTTTCTGCATATCACAACAGTGAAACATATGTTGGTTAGTGTCGTGAGAAGCGTTTAGCTTCTATCTTGGTCAGGCTTAACCAAGCGGGGAAGAAAATGTCGTAAATGTAGCGCAATAAGATTTCAATTGACTTTGACAGAATGGTGCTGCATGACCAATTTGCTGTAATGATATAATCCTTGGCGGCACAGACGGCCGTGTTTTATGAGCAAAAGAACTTGGCAAGTAAACTGTACTGTTTTGCCAATACTGCTATACTGCAAACATAAAATTAAGTGGCATCCTCAGGTGACAGCAGTTGCGTTGCTTTATACAAGTTCTGTTTGAGCAAAGCTCTCAATTCATTTCTCTACAGACCACATTAGAATAACACGCATCAAGGTTTTGAAAATTCCTGCTTAAGTTAACAAACCTTTAAGCTCATTGAGCAATTTTTTGTGTGTAAAATACTGTAAATCAAAAGGTATTTGTATGATATAAAGTTAAGTAAGCATGTGCCTGACCTTGTGTGTCAAATAGGTGTGAGTTTGGCAGGATGCAAGAAGCAGGACACTCTGCATTTACTCAAATATGTAAAATGAAAGGATAATGACTGCGGTTGACTGAAATCTGTCTGTTTTAGTGCTTCAATTTATCTTCTGAAGTATAATGCGCACGGGAGAGAACAAGAGACCTTTCTCCTTTGGGTATAATAAATGTCACGTCGCATTTCAAACAATCGATTAGCAGTTCCTAAACGTTACAGCCAACATTTAAAAAGTTCACCGTCTTTAACAAAATCATCTAAAAAATCTACAGGCAAAAAAGACCTTGCATTTAATTTATTTCTCCATCATTCTTTTTTCGTTAATGTAGTTTATGGCTTGTTGTATAATTGACGTTCTGTCAAAACGCTACTGTGAACAGCATTACTTATGAGCAAAATTAGGCATGCTGTATGAAAACATCCTCATGTGTAGCAAGTTTGATTCTTTTTAGTGAATCGGTTTGTTTGGATCAAAAAGAAATTATTCACCATTTTAAGTCCTTGCATTGTCTTTTTTTAAAGTCGCAATGAAACAGAAGTAGCAACAGATATTTTGAGTGTCACGAATTATCAAAAAAAAAAAAAAAAGTTTCAATCTGTCAGTTCATTAGATTTTGAGATGTGGGCGTTGCACTCAAAAAGGAATCTGAGCTTGCAGAGAAACTTTTTTTCTCAAAATTCCGAGATATAAACACAATTGCGAGTTATAAAGTCAGAATTGCGTGATATAAAGTAAGAATTCCATGATATATAGTCAGAATTGCGAGTTATAAAGTCAGAATTGCATGATATAAAATCAGAATTTATTTTATATATATTTTTTTTGCGCGATTGCGAGTTTTTATTATGCAATTCTGACTTTATATCTCGCAATTCTGACTTTTTTCTCAGAATTGTAAGATACAAACTCACAATTGCAAGTTATAAAGTCAGAATTGCGAGATACAAACTCACAGTTGCGAGTTATAGTCAGAATTGCATAATATAAACTCACAATTGCATCTTATAGTCAGAATTGCATGATATAAACTCGCAATTGTGTCTTATAAAATCAGAATTGCCAAATATAAAGTCAGAATTGCGTGATAAAAACTTGCAATTGCGAGAAAAAAGTTAGAATTATAAAGTCGCAGTTCTGACTTTATAACTTGCAATTGCGAGTTTAAATCTCACAATTCTGAGAAAAAAAAATTCAGAATTGTGAGATACAAACTTGCAATTACCTTTTTATTTATTTTTTAATTTAATGGTGGAAACAAGCTTCCATAAATATTACAAGGTAAAAGAAAATTAAAATGAAACTGTAATGTAGGGTGAACTCAGAGGCGAGGGAGAACTGGATTCAAATGCAAATAAGGTATAATGGTGAAATAACAAAAATATATACAACAGAACATGAGGAACAGAACTGAGGAAATCCACCAACATACAGCCATAACAAAAGTCCAAGAACTAGCACGTAGAACATATAACACATACAGACCTATATCATGAAGATGAGAGGGTGAATTTTCATTTTAATGCCAACCTAAATGCTGATGTTCATCCCTGTTTACATTATAGTTTCATTTTTTAGTTGTATATGGAGTAAAATTATCTGATTACATTTAGTGCCTCCACTCTTATTCAAGATTCATTCATTAATTAAAGCTGCAAGCAGCGATGAAAGGGACCCCGCACCCGGGCTAACCGCCACCCGTTGGCCTTAGGAAAACAGTGAATAGTGGGTGACATGCATGTAAGCGAGTAAATACAGGAGAATTATGGCCAAGTCATTTCAAAGTGCCACACGTCCTGCTACCAACAGGTGGTGCTTTGACCGTAACTGAATATTGCGATATAGATGTGTTCAGGCCAGAAATATTACCAAACGTGTGAAGTTTGGAGCAGATCGGACATTGTATGCCTGAGTTACAACAACTTCCTGTTTCATGGCGTTAATCGCATACATTAGCACTTAGCCAAGTGTTGCATGATTTAACATGTTTCTACTATGTTTGGTACTTCGTGGCATATTGAAATGTGTTTCTGGTAGTGAATTACAGTGTAAAGCATGTCATTTCCTGTTGCCAGCAGGTGGCGCTATGACTAACTGAATATTGTGATATAGATGTCTTCAGGCCAGGACTCTTATCACACATGTGAAGTTTGGAGCAGATCGGACATTGTATGCCTGAGTTACAACAGCTTTATCGTTCATGGTGAAACATCAGACTTTATCAGGCCGCCACGGACACGCCCTTCAACGAAAACTCAAGATCTTTGATATTTATCATCGCTAAGGTCTTAAGATTAGACTGACAACATATGATGTTGATCTGGTTAAATCTGTATGAGGAGTTAATCACAGTGTAAAACATGTCATTTCCTGTTGCCCACAGGTGGTGCTATGACTATAACTGAATATTGCCATGTAGATGTCTTCAGGCCAGGACTCTAATAAAACAGATTGGACATCGTATGTCTGAGTTACAACAACTTCGTATTTCACGGCGAAACATCGAACTTTGTCAGGCCGCCACAAAGACACCCTTCAGCGAAAAGTCAAGATCTTCGCAATTTAACGTCGCAAAGGCCTTTAGATTAGACTGACCAAATATGACATTGATCTGATTAAAGCTCTAGGAGGAGTTCGTTAAAGTACAACGTCTGGAAATGGCAAAAAATGGCAAGTTAATTCAAAATATCTGACTTCCTGTTCGGTTTCAGATTTTGCTCCAAGAGACTTTTTTGTAGGTATTGGGCTGTTAAACGTGTGTACCAAATTTCAAAATCTACGTGAAATGTAGCGTAAGGGGCACTTCGTTAGGTGGCGCTATCGAGCCATTTTGCCACGCCTAATTCTGCAACCCATAACAGACGTAAATTTTCACCACTTCTGACGCGTGTGCAAAGTTTCATGAGTTTTCGAGCACGTTTAGGCCCTCCAAAAAGCGATTCACTTTGGAGAAGAATAATAATAAACGGAACAATTCCAATAGGGTCCTCACACCATCGGTGCTCGGGCCCTAATTACAAAACCCCTCACTGTTTGTGAGGCAAGTTGAATAAATAATTAAATAGAATATATTGCTTGTTTAAATAGCTTCGATATAGTGGTTAACAGCTTGTAATATAGTTAACAACTTGCCTATTGCTTAACATCTTTAAATTATGTGTAGCAGAATCACTTCCCCAATGCTAATTATCTGTTGCTAAATGTTTTCCTCACAAGGCACAAAAAAACCCCCAAAAAACTACAAGCTTGAGGTGAACACTAGCACAGGTGGTGTGTTTCATTAAACAATTTTATGGCAGAAGTAAAAAACAAAATGATGATTATAAAGATGTGAGAACATGGGGGCAGTCAGCAGTGGCCAATGTTAGCGGGGCTTGGAATAGGGCATTGTGGGCGCATTGCTTCACTGATGAGAGTGAATGTGACGTGGCCAGATGTGGCTGACCAGCAGAGCATAGCAGCGTTGAGGTGACACCCCATTGAGTCACCCAATCAGACTTGGCAGCAGCAGCTATGACACATCCTATAAGAAGCGTGGCGAGATAGGGCTCACTGAACACAATGAGCTATAGGACACAGGGCGACGATACACGACCTTCAGGCAATGTAGTTTTTTTTTTTTTTTTCTCTCTCTCAGAGTAATTGGAGTATATGTGCTTTCATAACCTTTGCCCTCTTCAACAAACATCATGATAAGTCAAGGATTATTCCGCTTCTTGCAGCCGTTCTCATCTCTAATGGCATGCATGTGTACCTTGAAAATTTCCTATCCTCTCTTATGTTATCATTTATCTTGTCATAGATGGATGTGAGCAGTACCTCAAACATGCGGTCACTGTCCTCTCATTAGGTTGCTGTGATACATAAATGTTAACATCTCCATCATTTCTGACATATTCAGACAACAGACTCCAATTCATAAAAAAAAAATTATGAAGTATCTAAGAGGGGAGATAACGATGACAAAGACACGCAGAAAACATTGTTTCATTAACAGCAAATTGCCATGATCAAAAGACTATGATAACAGAATGTGTTAACCCTATAAAGCCTACTGCATAATATTTGATATGCAAATTTCTAAGCCCTCAAAATTATGATCAAAACTTTGCTAAAAAATATTATACACAATCTACTACATGACTTCTGTTGTCTGATTGACAGTTTATACTTTTTAGGAAGTAAAAGTACTTTTAGTATAATTCTAAAACCGTCCCCCTTCAGGTCCTGGTACCTGTGTCTTTTTGCTATGAACCCTTTAATGATTTTTATAAATTAAACATAAGAATAACTTTTAAATTGTTAGTAATATTTCAAGATGAACACGTACTGGACTAAAGCAACTTAGGTTTACGTGATTATCCATACATCATAACCGGTGTTGGGAGTAACGCGTTACAAAAGTAATGCATTACAGTAACATATTACTTTTTGCTGTAACGCAGTAGTGTAATCAAGTAGTGTAATCAATTTTCAGTAATATTTTACTCGGTACATGTTCAGTAACGTTTGCGTTACAACACACTTTTAGCCCAAAATTTAATTGTTCAAAAAAAAACAAAAAAAAAAAACAGCAGGACCGCGAGACATTAAAGGATTAGTCCACTTTCTAATAAAAATGTCCTGATAATGTACTCACCCCCATGTCATCCAAGATGTCCATGTCCTTCTTTCTTCAGTCGAAAAGAAATTAAGGTTTTTGATGAAAACATTCCAGGGTTATTCTCCTTATAGTGGATTTCAAAAGGTCAAAATTGCAGTTTCAGTGCAGCTTCAAAGGGCTTTACATCCCAGGCGAGGAATAAGGGTCTTATCTAGCGAAAGGATCGGTCATTTTCTTTAAAAAATGAAAATGTATATGCTTTATAGACACAAATGATCGCATCATAAGTGCTTCCACCAGACCACGATTTCGTATTTTTCAAAAAGCTTACGCTGAATGTCTACACCTTCCCTATTAAACTTACGGAAAAAAACAGAACTGGCGCCGCGTTCGTTCCGTAAGTTGAATAGGGAAGGTGTAGGACATTCAGCGTAAGCTTTTTGAAGAATATGACCGATCGTTTCGCTAGATAAAGCCCCTTGAAGCTGCACTGAAACTGTAATTTTGACCTTCAACCGTTTGGGGCCAATTGAAGTCCACTATAAGGACATGGACATCTTGGATGATATGGGGGTGAGTAAATTATCAGGAAATTTTTATTAGAAAGTGGACTTTAACGAATGAAAAATGCTGCAAGTAAGTTCTATTACCTGTTCGTGGTCAGTCAATAGCCGCGTGTGGTGTCCAAGTTTGTAAATAAAGACTAAATGACAGCTTCTGATTATTTGTTTAGTGATTTATTTCATTCATTTCCCTCTCGCTGGTCTAACTTTGTATTGTGTGACGTAGTCCAGTGAAAGCGTGTTTAGGGCGGGTTTTACAGGAGGGCCGCGAGGCTACTGGCCCAACAGTGGAAACGCGGCATGATTTCGGCCTCTGTGCTTGCGCTGGCCAGTGGAAAAGCGGCTAATGGGTGAAGATGGCAGAAGAAGACTGTGCATTCGCGAGATGGACGTATGCGCATTACTTCAAGTTTGTCAGATAATCACTTTATACCTCTACCATACTTTAAACAGACCTGGATAGTTTGTGATTCTGTCTGTCATCCTTTCTTGCATTGTCTTGAGCCTTCACTTTGCCAATTATAAGCTATATCGTTAGTAGCCTGGATAGCCCACAGTCATTATGCTACATCATATCGCCCTCTACTGGATGTAAAATGCTCTGCAGTACATTTTGTCATTTTAGAATGTTAAGTTATACTTCTGTAGTTATTTTGGTGAAAGTAACTCAAAAGTAATACAGGAGTAATGTAACGCATTACAATTCTGAGACAGTAATATTGTAAGGCAAAGAATTACTTTTAAATAACAGTAACAAGTAATCTATAATGTATTACAGTTTGGAAGTAACTTGCACAACACTGATCATAACACAATAAAAACTACAGAGCTTTGATCATAAAACTAAGCATTTAAATATCTTCTTACTAAGACATTATTGGGACAACTGTTGAGTGACAACTGATAATATTTATATACATTTTATATATAGTAGTCTGTTATACTGTTATAAAAAAAAAAAAAAACTCATTGATACACTACAAGCTATCAGAATTGCATCTTTTTGCATACTTGCAAAAATTGCATATTTCTGCTCTGTTTGGGCCATTGAATAAAATCAAGGTATTTTTTTTCTCCTCGAGTATGAGCTTCATATTCTCACAATAATATGAGAGCCATGAAAGCCTCATGCACAGTCAACAGTTTGGAAACATTGGGGTTTTTTTAATGTTTTTGAAAGCAGTCTCTTAATCTCACCAAGGCTGCATTAATTTGATCAAAAATACAGTAAAAACAGTAATAATGTGAAATATTATTACAATTTAAATTAACTGGTTTCTGTTGTAATATATTTTAAAATGAAATTTATTCCTGTGATGCAAAGCTACATTTTCAGCATCATTACTTCAGTCTTCAGTGCCACATGATCCTTTAGAAATTATTGTAATATGTTTTTTTTTTTATTTTATTTTTTTATATCTTCTTCTTCTAAGATCTTGTTTTTACTGTATTTTTGATATTAAGAGACTACTTTCAAAAACATTAAAAAACTTTAATGTTTCCAAACTTTTGACTGGTACTGTATCAGATATTATAAACGTATGCAAAGGATGACTACGTTGGACGATTTACTTTGAACCATTTAGTTGGTATGAAGTGTTGATAAAGAAACAGCATGTTATTTTTTCATTATTACTTCACTGTTTGCTGACCAAATCTCAATGTGATATGTGGATGCAATTTGTTTTCATGGGTGGACAAAAAGGTCCCAAACTAATGGAATTAGTTAATGCAAATACTGATCAGAATTTGATTTATACATTTTCTGAATAAAAAGTGCAATCTCACCACCACAAGGCTACAGTTGTGTTAAGGCGTTAGAAAGGTTTTTATCATGTTGCTATGCAGTTTCTAGGCCATTTTGTGTTGTTGCTATGGTGCTGCTTGCCGATTACTAAGGAGTTTATGGTTGTTGTTTACTGGCCCAAGTCCATGGGGCCCACCTCCAAGTTTCTAAGTTATTCTGGTCCCTAAATATGGCCCCTCTTCAAAATATGTTTATGTGGTTGTTTTGGCCATTTTATCATCTGCAAGCCGACAATAAAAAATAATAGGAACAGCTCTTTAGAACATGATTCATGTGCATAGTTTCACACCAATATTAATAACAACTAACCAACCATATTCTGATTTTGGTCAGAGAACTGGGACAGGCCAACTAATCTGTCTTTGTACAATTCAACAGCTCAGCTTTCAGCTTGGAAACATTTTATTTAGAATATTTTTCTGACCTCCTGGGTAGGCAAATGATTGAAGGGTACCACTGGCTTTTGCCTCACAACAGCTGTTTGCCTGAATTGCTGGAAACCAATTGTACACGTACTAATGTAGCCAATTTAATTTAAAAGACATTTAAATGCTAATAAGATACTCACAACAAACTTGTATTGCCTCAACAGCTCTGAAGTAGCCCCCTGGCAGACCCAAATACTGTGATTTGTTTCAGTTGTTACACGTACAAAACACGGTTTTGCATGATCATTCTCCAATGGCGAGGCAATAATTCTTACTCTGCAGTGATGGTCTATAATGACCAGCAGGTTAACAATGTAGATTCAAAATCTAATATTTCTACATGATTAATTCCTTTAAGATGCAGTCTCTATAAATAACAGATGAAAACAGTTGAATGTCTTATAATGTACGAAAAATGAAAGGAACCTGATGGTGGGAAGGAATGAGAAGTCGGGGGCGACTTCAGCCGAGCTTAATTCATATTTAAAGACTTCCTTTATTACATCTTTAATAGCCTTTTTTGTTGGTATCCCTCAACTTTTGGCTCCCAGCACAGTTTAATTCACCTCCCATTGAGTTGACTGGCTCAGAGCTCTCAACTTCTGACTTTCATCTCCTTTCTTTTTGCCTGAGCTTTTATTGCTCTTCAGCTTTTCCTTGGAGAATTAATGCCACCATATTGGACCACAAAAAAACTCCAATACGAGTGCATAAAAGTATGAGGTCAGAGAGATTTACTGTTTTGGAATTTAATATCACAGTAAACTGAAAAACTACTGCAGATGAACTTTCATTGAAGATATTAGATTGGAAAAAGGTATTAAATCATTCCCTCATGACATGGAATAGAAATTAGGCAACTGCTTATTTATAATATTAATCAGTTTGATGGTCCTTTTTGCTAAAATGCCACAGTATTAAGATAACTCTCCCAGATTTCACTTCCAAACTACGGATAATTCTCTGCATATGCCATAACATTAAGAGGATTAGGTTCAGAAAATGGATCATGATGCTTGTAGTGACAAGCAGCAATGTACTTTGTCACTATATGGACACATCACTGCGGATGAAATGCCCACATCTGCTCTGTAATTTGAGCAGGTTTCTTTAAAGGCTATGTGACATATTATATTGATTTATGTGTCCTCAAAAGAAGAACTATTTTAAAGATGCACTCAATATTTCATTATATTTCATTAAAAAAGGCTTTACACAAAATAATGAACAGCACTTTTGAAAAAATTGTTTAAATCAAGTAGACTCACATCATCGGTAGGCTAATAAAAGCTGGGGCGGTTTATTTTTACATTTGCCTTGAGACACCCATGTTGAGAATATATGACCAAACAAAAACCGCTTGCTTTTGTCTCAGTAACCTTCCTATTATCAGGAAATTTTGATCGTTGAATAAATGAATCATGTCTGACAGCGAATAGGGCATAGTGTGATATTGCATCCACACCACTAGGTGTCAGTATACCAAGACAACTACCATAAAAAAAAAGACAGTTCACCTTATTTTTTTTTTTTTTCTTTAAAATGGGAACTATCATAAGAGCTAGTGCGTATAGTACTTTAATAGAGCACTGAAAATGTATGTATCATTCTTGTTCTCCAATATAGTGGTGATGTAGAAAGTTTAACAAAAATATAGTATACCGATTGCAACACCTTCTGACCGATAATGACTGTCAAACTACTACAATTCACTCCACTCTGTAGACACACAGACTAAAGTTCAGACTATGTCAGATAAAACTTAATGAACTATGCTTGCTAAGGCTACACCTCAGCTCTGTCTGCTCCTGTTCGGGTTAATGAGTTATCGAAGCCTAATTAATTCACAGTGAATTTCTAGATTGAAGTCTGTGAGTTTCCATTACAATTAGAAAGACTCTGTTTATGAAGCGTTCCTTCGACATGCCTCAAAGAGCAGCTAATATCCTACCTCCCATTTCTCTCATCTGAGGAGAAAAAAAGGCTAATTTTCCTATGCCTTCAAGGATTTAAATAATAATTTTACTACACAAGAACCCTAACCCTCCAATTCTGTTGACAATGAGAAATAAAATTAAAACACACAGGCCAGATAAGAAATATGCCTCATATCCCCTTGGCTCTAATTCGACAAGAACTGGGTCAAGCACATGAGAAATTTAATTTGAACAGATGTCAATTAATACCCATTATGTCTTTACTTTGAAAAGCAGAATCCTTCTCACAATCTCTTAAAGCCTGGCACTCCGCTAGAGATTTAGTTAGATCCTCTGTGATTTGTGTCTTGTCTCTTGTAAATCTGTTTTTACCTTGTAAGGAATGTGAGTCAATGAGTTTTTTTTTTAGCTCTCAGGAACATGCAGACATCGAGACAGTGAATGACACAGGAATAAAGCCTGACTTGGTGTATACGCACTACTATGCACAACTATTTTGCTAAGAATTTGCTTGTTATTGAGTATAATCCATGATAGACACATATAAATTAGAAAATTACTTACTTGAGTGTAAACTGCTCCACAGTTGAATTTGGGACCAAGAGCAGGTAGATGTTGAGGGTCTCTCCTGGCTTTAATGGCCTCTCTGGTAGCCTCAGGAAGAGGTTCTTGTCAAGCTGTTTGTCTACCACCAATTGTTCCTGACTGGGCTGATACAAACTGATGCTCCCAATACGCAGAAGGGGTTGTTGGGAAGAGCTCTCCCCTCTGGATGCCCCTCCTCGGCGTGGGTAGCTCTCCCCACACTCATCATTGTTGTCTGGATCATGGAGAGTATAGTAAAGCTCCACTTGAAGGGTCTCCCCACTTAATTCAAGCCCATCTGTTCCTGAAGACTTTCTGCGACCCAATGGTGCTACATTAACATTAAACCATGTGGAAGGGAGATCCAGTTGGGCCAAGCACTGCGCCAGATTCCCTTGAAGCCTGCAGGAAGTTTTGATCTCTCGAACATCTCTAAAAGCATGCAGCCTCACACATGGAAGCTTGTCCTGAATCTTGAAGTCATCCCAGTCTCGTCCTGCGATATAGAACAGCACCTGAACCAATGGATTACTAGCAAACACTCTAGACTGTACAATAAAGGCCCGGACCTTCCAGTTGACCGTCAGCCTTCCAGGAATGTCCAAAGGACTTGACGGCTGCAGTAGGTCCTTGGACAACGTCTGATCTTGGGTGAAAGGCCCAAGTGAGATGTTGATTGCAGGCAGCTCCTTGGTCTGGAAGACCACAAAGCTTTCGGAGCGCTGAAGAGGGTGTCCACGTTGGCTGCCATATGATGGAACTCGGGTCTCCTGGAGAAAGAAAGCCAACTGTGTGTTGGAGAGCTTAAAGTTAGCAGGGAGGTAAACTTCTGGTGGACTGGAGGTGGTACTAGGAACAGGGACGCTGAAGAGGGCATCGGAACTGGTAGGGGAAACTTTACCAGCAACTGCAAAGACAAAACAAGAAGAAATACTGTTAAATATGCACTCACAATATTCTGTGATAGCCAAGAATCAAAACTGCTAACACACAGATTCAAACTCAGTAGAGCTGATTTAGGAATTTAAGAACTCATGGAATCCTGCTCAACGCTGAACCCTTAAGTGGGTACTCAACTTCATACAGCTTTACAGGGGAAGACCCTTGAGTTACAGCACTGTGAGTGGCTCTTGGGGGAAAACAAAGAAAAAATTACAAGTAGCAAAAAGCTCATTTATTGCATAAAAAGGAATTCAAGATCTTTTCTGTATCTGCTGGTGGCAGGGAAAAAAATTTTTCTAGAAAGTGAACAATGTTTTTCAAATGAATGCTTGTTCGAGAGCTCAGTTGGCTCTGACAATAGATGCTGATTAATGGCATGCAAGAGACCAAATGGACTGTTTCGGATAAGTCGGACTTGTATGAATTCAAATAATGAGCAATAAATTTATATAGAGAATACATTGGCTGAGAGGATAGAGCTGATCATCTTTACCAGAAATTCCCACTATTTAGAGTGAGGTGAGATATCGACTAGCATGCAACAGTTTGTCCGATAACATATTGTACACAGAAGACATCATTGATCTCTATCTCTTGGGCTCCTAAGATTAACTACCTAAGACTAGATGCCCAATCAATTGTGGAGAAACTTCAATACGCTGATCATAATCTGCCTGTACTGGAGAGAAATAGAGACTCTTGGAGAGATATTCAAAGCAAAGTTGACCAAACAAAAAAAGCTATAGAAAACACTTGTATTGTAGAGTTACTGTATGGGGAAATGCTTATGTTATTTGAGAACTCAATTCATCCTCATGCACTCTATTCAAATATAGAACATGCTCTCAAAAATCAGGGGAATGATAAAACTTACTTATCATAATGACAAGGCAAAGTGAACAGAGAATCCATGGCAAATCCACTTGAACAACAAAATGTCCCATATTCCACAAATGCTTTGCATTTAAACTGGGTACTTCACAACTTGAATCACTTCACAGGTACACAAAACGAGTATCTGTGCAGCTTCAGCCAAACTGTAGAAAAAAAGTCTAATAGCTGCAGATCAAGCTCAGTTCAAGCTTTGAAAACCTGCTCAAAGTCTCCAAACTTGAAAGCACATGAGTAGTATCCTCTCAGTAGTAATCCAACTGTATCCAGAGCCTGCTCAAAGATCTGAAAGACACTGATCACTCGTGCCTGTTGGGAGGCTCTGAAGGCACCTCCTGCCCTGCAGCATGATCGGAGTGAGTTCACACTAGCATTCGCTCGCTCCATCTATTCTCTGCAGTTCCTGTTTGATTGTGACTCCTCCTAGCAGATCCCGTTCTCCTCTTACAGCCTGAGACAAAGCCTAGACACCGCCCTGTCTCACCACACCTCACCCCAAACTGTAATAAACTCTTTAGCTCTCATTCACAGCCATTGCAAAAGCACTCCTCCCAGGACACCAGCGTGGCAGACTACAAACTACCCTATTACATTCATCTTCTCCCACTAGACGTGTTGAGGCAGACTCTGAATGTGTCTGTGTGAGGGAGAGTGTATTTGTTAGGGGGGCTGGGTTTGGGGGAGGGATGCATAGCTTGAGCGCCTTCAGGCAAAGAGTGGGGGATTAGTGGGAAGATCATTGACGAATTAGCTCTCCTCCTTTCCTCATCCGACGGCCCCTGGAAGATACATTTGAATGAAGATGGGGGATGGGGGTGGAAGGTGGTGGGTGCTCTGCCCTTCCAATCACCCAGAGAGTTCTCGAGAGCTCAGAGAAGGAAACTAAACTATAATATGTGGGATGATGCGCTGTGCCAAGCTATCCTACTACTACAACAAATAAAATGTCTGCACAAAGAACAGCAAAATATCATTAAGAAATATTTCTGACCAGTGCATTCCTCAGCTGGAATGCAACTTACTGAGTGCCACTTTCTGTGAAGCAAATTACATCTTTGAGACTTCTTTCAAGAGAGGTTCCCTCTGCTCCATTACATTTCTGACATTTATCATTGTGCTCATTCAACAGGTAAAGATTATAAAAGCCCAAAGATTGGGTTTCACTCACAATTGTAGGTCTGAACACCTTTTGGTGTGGCTGTGGCTTGTAGAAACAGACATGAATATCTCTTAAAGGGATGAGCTAATGCCTCTGAAAGCCAATCCATTACAAACACATTAGGCACCAAAGAGATAGTTTTCCAGATACAGGCAGTCTAATGTATATATGGCTTCAATAGCTTCATCGGATTATGTGATTCCAGTGCCCCCAGGGATACACAGTATGAGAGGTCACATATTCTAATACATCATGCCCATCATTGCATAGGCTCTGCACTGTGTCAAAGAGAAGGCACATATGGGAGTACAACATGACACCAAAAGTCCACCCCGATCCCTCCCTCCCAACCCCACTAATAGACCTCTGGGTGTAGTGGAGTGGCGGCTGCTGTTGCTGAACTCAGTAACAGGATACACATCTGTTGGTCAATGACTGTGGCTCGATACAATCCTGGGGGCTTTCTGTAGCTTTTGAGCTGCAGCCTTATGACAGATAATGGAATACGCCTTTGAAATGTCAAAGTTTCACTGTTTAATATAACTCACAATTGCTGTCATTTTTCTCTGTAATCCCACACTTATTTTTGACTCATGGGCAATGTAAGATGCTGGAAGGAAAATAAGAAATTCCCCACAAGCATGCACATTTCCTTTGAAATAATCTGTCTAATGGGGCAATTGCTTAAGGAAATAATCTATGCTGCTTTTTCTTAGAAAAAAAAAAAAAGTGACAACAATAAGCATTAGAAAAGAAGCCCCCCCACCCACGTGCACCACACACACATTATGAATGTGTGCATAACCTACGATTGCAAACTTGATGTTGTCATTTGTTTCGGAGTCTGTTAAAGTTTGAAAATGATTCAATGGCATGTTATATTATTTCCCGGTTTGAATTACTGAACAAATTGTACAGAGTATTGAGTTAATTAATGAGCTGTACCTCAGAAACATCTCTATAAAGAGACACGAGAAGTGCAAGTGGAATTGTTCCATTTGAATTATTGCATTCAAGTGTACCCAAAGGAAATGCGCAGAGGGGAAATTGAATGAAGAAGAGGCAGTGAGAATACAAGATGTGACATGTGATCAAAGATTGGGATGATGCAACTTGAAAGGTAAATCACTACACGGCAGACAAGGAGAATGCAACATTCAATTTGCAAACACAAAAATTTGCATAATTCCATGATTGATAAAGTCACATCTGTGGAAATCTTACTGAGGTAAGATTTCAATTCATAAATGGGCCATTCTACAGAATTGGTGCAAACTGCTGTCCCACAACCAAAAAAAAAAAAAAAAAAAACACACTGAAAAAGCATTTATGTATTCAAATTTTCAATGTTTACTAAGATCCTTCTATTATCTATTGAATCCCACAATAATATTAAAAATATCAGTAAGCGTAATATATATAAAATCATCATTTATTGGGTACTTTCAATTGGAAGATGGCTGTCCCGAACCCTAACCCCTAAATTTCAACTTGTGAAAATGATATTGAAATAATTTTTGCAACTTTTTTCCATAGTGCTGATTAGCATCTTTGAGCTAGGCTCAAAAGTATCTAAAATTGTCACTACCGGAACAGTCACAACCGAAACATGTGGTAAAGTTTTGGTTGTGACATTGTTTTTTGGGTGTTATTTGATCAAATTTAGTGTTTGTGTGTGTACAACTGTTCAGAACTGTGCTAGCTAACCATGTGCTGATTAGCATCTTTGAGCTAGGCTCAAAAGTATCTAAAATTGTCACTACCGAAACAGTAACAACTGAAACATGTGGTGAAGTTTCGGTTGTGACATCGGTTTTTGGGTGTTATTTGATCAAATTTAGTGTTTGTGTGTGTACAACTGTTCAGAACTGTGCTAGCTAACCATGTGCTGATTAGCATCTCTGAGCTAAGCTCAAAAGTATCTAAAACTCTCACTACCGAAACAGTCATGACCGAAACATGTCGTCATTGTTTGGTAGTGACAAAAGGAAACACATAATCATTTATTTGGAGGAAATAAACAAATCATTTGTTATGCAAATCATTAGTATTTTAGTATGTTTTAGTAGTGTTTTAGTATATGAGTTAAAATTCTGTAATGTGATGTGGTGGTTACCAACACATTACTGTCACTACCGAAAATGTGCAGTCACGACCGAAACATTGGATGTTTTGTCAAAAATAAAGTATATTGAATTATCAACTAAGATGTTATTATAGTGTTTGATTCAATGTATATTCAAACTAATGAATCCTTAACTTTGAAATCAGTATGATAAACTTTATGCCTTTAACAAAGAAAGATTGGATTCAAAATACAACAAATCTCATAAATTACACTTGAAATATTGTTAAAATTGTAACTGTTATTGATTTACCTGTGGAAACTTTTTTTAAAAAAAACAGCAAAAAAATATATTTACAAGGTAGATGTTAACAAAATCTTAATAGGTCAATGTAACCCTTCGTACTAAATAATTTATTATTGTGTTTCGATAGTGACAATTTTGGGGAGAGGAAAAATATTCCAAAACTCTCTGAAAATACAATATGAGAATTAACTGCACAATTCCATTGAAATTGTAATAAATTTATGACATTTACATTAACACACTTATTTGTTTGGTGCAACTGTGCCATATTCTTTATGTAGTCTGCACATACATACTAAAAAAAGTGTTGTATATTGCTGTTTCATGCATTGGTAAAAAACAAGACATTGTCTAAACTTCACACTGGCCTTCTTAGCAGTATGAAAAACAAAACTGTTCATCAAATTTTGTATAAATTGTTTATAGAAAGTGAGCTACTTGACATTAGAATGCTCCCATCATGCTATAATCACTGAAGCTGCCACGTCAAACTCAAATGAAATATAAACCATTTATTTGTCTATCTATATCTGTGGATGAGACTGCTGAAAACTCATTAGGAGTTTATTGTTATTGACAGGTCTATAGAGTAACTTAAACGCCTCTTATTTGCATTCATGAGTCTGCAGTTGGTTACAAAACTAAACTGAAGCAACAACAACAACAACAAATGCTGTAAATAAACAATTCTGATGCAACCTCATTTAAGTAGACCTATATGAAATGCTGTAATCGTCAGTTTCACGTTTTGTTAAACACAGCATCCGTAATCATAATCTTGATTATTCTATTAAGTGTGCAGTCCTTTACAGTTGTACTTAGGGTTTTATGTTAGTATCATCACACCTTACTCTACCTCATGAGTTCAGCAGCAATCATCAGTTAGCCATATAAAGAATTCACTAATTCACCCAAAATACATTCAATGGGAATTTATAACCATAGGAGCTCTGGAGCGTCCAACAAACCTTTTGATCCGAGGCTATGCTAACGAGCCTGTCAGTCGCTGTGATTCAGAGGCTAGTGAATGAACTCTGCCTTGAGTTAGCATGACAAGCAACAGTTGCAAATGAAGTGATTTACATAAGAAACAGGCGCTCAGACCGTTAGCATCACGTCAGGCCTTGCCGTATCACAAATAGTGACTACCATTGCATTGCATTCTCTTCATTATAGCACCATGGTTCCTGTTTTCACTGAAAAGAAGATGCTGAAAGGAAATGTTTAGAGGGAAATGGGCTTTGAGATATTCCACTCTAAACAGCTGACCATATTTTGCCATTATTTCAGCATTCAATACCAGGAGGCCTAATGTATTTGCTCTTCTTTGCACCACTTGCCCTTGTCTGTCCTACAAGTGCCTTTTGCTATGAGTGGATGAAAATTGACTTAATAACAGAACATGTGAGATACTGAGTGGGGAGCTGATTGCTAATGCGGTGCCATTGCTTTGCTGCAAAGTCATTTATGGTAGAATTAAATGAAAGGGAATGAGGAGATTTGTCATTAAGAGTTTGACAGGATATAAATCAGAATCCAGTGAAATTCGAATGGTGAGGCGCATTGCCACAAATTCAGATTATGAAATATTTAAGTGGCTAATTATAGTAACTAAGCAAAATTATGATTCTATGCACAGTAGAGAAAAAAAGTAGCCTCAGTTCCAGAAGCTGTGAAGAAGACATTGTTAGCATGAGAATTTCTGGATTTGTACATGGCTCAAAATTCCTGTCCAAAGAAAGATAATAATGTTTGTATTTATTAACTAACTACATTATTTTATAACCATATATATTATTTTATAAACACATCAAAACACTGATTCAGATACTGATGCATTATTTAGCATCGCAATGTGATTTGCCTGGCTTGGAACTCATGAATCACAGAACATGTAATAAGATGTCTGACATAAGTGTATTCATATCTGCTCACAAATACACACAGACTCACACACAAATATTTTTGCTAACTGCATTTATTATACTTTAGAAGACTGTTTAATGAGCCTGAAAACAAAAACAACAGGGAAAGGCCCATTCCACTGGGAATTCTAATGAGTGTATTGACTGAGAAGGTGTCTGGGTATGTTGATAAATGATCATAAGTATAAAGCACATTGCTTTCACCTTGATAAACAATACAGTCTGTAGCATCTTCAGTGCTCAGACTAGACAGTAAATAGCTGTGAGGGGTTTGAAACCATTTCAAAGGAGCTTTCAATGGTCTTTATTAACATTCGATTATTGTTGTTTGAAATATGTGGATTCCTCATTTAAATTTTTTTTTAGTCAATTTAGAATATGATTTATATTGCTTAAAAGGGTTTGTATGCAACTTGCCTGCACAGAATCATTGCCCACAGAAAGTTCAGCATAATTTAAACACCAGTCATTCACAAAGTTGTACGTATCCACCCACCATTTAACATATATTTTGGCTAATTTGATTATGCGTTCAGCTACTAGTAAGAGTGCAGTATTCTCAGCACAGTTTAACGCATTTTTCCATTTCCATTTGCGTTTTTACATTCCGTAGATCCTCCCCCACAGTCGGTAGAGAAAATGTGAAAAACTATACACACATTAAGGGCTTTGGTTAAACAACGTAATTTAGCGAAAAAGCATGCAGAAATGCTAACCTGCAGTAAAAAAAAAAAAAAAAAAAACCAGTAAAAAACTATATTAGATTTTACAGAACAATATTTTTACAAATATAAAAAGAATGATTTACCACATAATTCACAGCAAAACCCATTATATATTTAATAAGAAAACAGATGCAGTTTCACAGTAAAATATTGTTAAGATAATGTTTGTGTAAGTATGAGTCACCTTATAAATTATGTTGAAAAATGTAAAATGTTTCTCCGTGATGCATCACATTTGATTATGATTTATTCACACATGTTTCTTATACTTTTGGTTCGGTTACCTGTTATGGTGCTTATTGGTATATTTTAAGGTACAAAGCTTTTAGTAAGAAAAGATTTTAGTAGTACAGGTAGCTTTGTATATTAACATTATATCAGTTATATCAGAAATATATGGGTAGTTAATGCATAACGTCTTTTTTAATCAAGGAATTTAGGCTTAAATTTGTATGTATAAGGTAAACTGTGTATTTTACTCCTATGACTGGTGTTTTTCACCATTTTAGTCAACTTTTTGCCTTCACTAAGTCATTTCAAATTGTCCTGTGGTGTAACAATTGTATTTTTAAAAGTACAGATATTCCGTGTAATTTCAATTATTATGAGCTTATAAATCAAATATCAAATTATCAGAAAAATTCTGTTTAAAGTAGCAGTGAAATGGAAATAGTGACAGATCCTTTCTTCAGACTAAAAGACTAAATGCCAATCAAGATCAATAAGATGCATTAGAAAACAAGTACGATGAATATTCCTTTCATGTCGACTTGAAAGCTTTAGTTGGAATATAGCATGTCATCCTGCAAGGATTTATGAACACTTTGCATGAACTGTACTGCCTGAAGCATTGTCATTATGTTTTCATTAGACATGACTGGTACATCACATGGGAAAAGTATGTTGCCGAGCTCATATTCTTGAAATCCTTGTTACATTTCAGTCAATAAAAACAAAGCCAAAAAAAACAAAACAAAACAAAACAAAAAAAAAACAGACACGTGTCTCTCACAATTTGGTTATCACCTAGCATGGTAAAAGACCCTAAAATCCTGTTGCCACAACCTAAACAAATGCAAGTTAAAAATTCTAATTTATTGTTTTAATTAAACCTTTTAAGTTGCAAACATTAATTTGCTGAGTTCTGTTGACATAATAATCTTGATTATTGCATTAACTTAATATCATATGTAATTTAAACTCAAATCTCTGTTAATTGGCTTTAAAAAAAAAAAATAGGTTGGAGTAACTTAATGAAATTGTCTTGATAACTTCAGAAATTAGGCAGTGGATTAATTCCCAGCATACTTTTAGAATAAATGTTGAAATTAAGTGTTAATAGTGAAGGGAAAGACCTGTTAGTGATTAATTCTGTTATGTTTGACGTTTAAAAGAGTTTCTTTAATGTTGAAGTGTTTGTGGTTACCATTGTGCTGAAGAGTAGATACATGAAGGTAAACACTACATTGACTCTATAAGCGATGACTGCGCTAATGCCAGTGACAAGTAATATCTTACTTGTTCATTAAATATACATGCTAAATAAGTTACATTTAGCATGTGCTATGATAGGTGTGGATTTGAATTGAAATAGATAAGATTAATTGGTTCCAGAGCTTCAGCTCTGGTTGTTGGAGTGACTTAATTTCTTTGAGTAATCAACTTAAAAATTTGTGTTTATGCTACAAATTCTTAAATTCCTCTACCTCAATGTAGCTTGTTGGTTGAATGTAAATTCCAACCTGGTCTCATGGAAAGACGTACTTGTGGGAACATTTTTGCAAGTCGCAAAATACGTACCAATACGTACATATCACTGCAGTTTCCAACAGAAATGAACACTAGAGGCAGTAAAACAGCAAGCGCTTTTAATCGTTTTCATACACTATGATTACAGGGTCAGATTATGGATTAATAAAGACTTGTTTTCACATCTCCTTGCACAATATTATGTTATGATCTCAAAACGCTTTTACCAAAGTGCACGATTTGTAAACAAATACATTTTAGACTTTGCATCGCTTAACCAGCTCCATGTGTTTCGCTTTTCTGACATGACAAGTTTGCTCGGTAGCTCAGCTGGTACGGAGTTGTACTTAGGATGCGGAAGGCTTGGGTACGAATCCCGTGAAAGACGAGTCATGGTAAAAGAGCTCAAAGATGAGAGATTAAAAACAAGCTAAAATGGCTTTTTATGTCACATTTGCTTTTTTAAACACTATCGGGTAGGTTTAGGTGTAGTGTTTGTGGTACGTTATTTTTAAATGTGATGGAGCATTAGCGCCACTCACCGGACATTTCAAATCAGAACTGTGGTGATACGTATAAAACCAATGTAATAAAAACGTACCATATTCACGTTCGTCTGTTTCGGAAAAAAAAAACTGAACATGCTTTTAGCGCCACCAAGTGGACATTTCGGTCACGAAACGTACATGGCGCTACGTATTTTCGTTTTGCAAAAATGTTCTCACAGATACGTTTTTCTAATGAGACTGGGCTCGTAAATTCACTTAAACTGTTGCATTATTTATTTATTTATTTATTTATTTATTTTTGTACAGCCAGAGTGTATCAAGTCAATGTAACAACCAGCTTCAGGAACAAATAAAGCTAGAAGTGAAAATCCTGCAATATCTCCAGATGTTCTATCTGTGAGACCATTGATCGCAGCAGATTAAGACTGCCGTACAAGACCACTATTCATTAACGTCTGCACCGAGAGCAATATTTCAGTTTTCATTCAAGAAATGCTAGTCGTGGTCTTTCATTGGAATGACTCCACTAAGCTGGCAAGGATTTGGAGATGAACACCCTCCCCGTCCCTGAAAAACCGCTTATCGACAATAGTAAATACAATAAACCGTAAAACCTTAAGCCTTGAATATTGCTGATGAATTTGAAAACTGTGATCTTGACCTGTCAGCTGTTGCAATCCGCAGGGGACACTGCTCCTTATACGCTAAGATTGCACTTATTCAAATGCAATAGTGATTTATGGCAAATTCGAAGTTGAATGTAGTACTATAGGTCACAGCTAAATCAGAGCCGGACTAAACAACAGAATATTACAGGCACTATTACTGCTTGTGTTATAAAACACAGAGATTTTTACTGCACAAGACCATATTCATTGTCTTGTCTCAAAGCAAAATAACTACATGCTCATGTGACAAGTTCATTCAAATCATTACTGATTAGCCACTGGATACGTACATTGGCGTGACATGCACGAGATGCTCAGGAAATTGATGTGACATGTCTTGTGCATCAACTGCGCCACTCAAGCTGTCATCAAACTCTTTCATGCATGACTGTCACCAAAGTGCCTCCATATTTCCGTGTGTCCGCAGGCACAATGGAAAAGTTTAATGAATACGTAAGGATCATCCTCAGGTCTAACAGATGCATGTCTTTTGGCATTGCAAAGCTCTTTAGGATCACTTTAATAATCACTGAGTAGTAATTGTTTCATACGATTAGGAAGAACCTTTGGTGACATTTCAAAACGTGCACTGACCCTACTGACAGAAGTAGGAGTTGATTTTCATACTTAGATTATTGTGAATAAATGGTTTTCATTTTGGTTTGTTCTTCACACAAAGATATTGTATGATTTCAGAAGACTATATATAACACATGAACCAAGTGGACAATTTGATACTTTTATGATGCTTCTGCATGTTTTTTTGAAGCTTGAAAGTTCCAGTTCAAAGGTTCACTCAAAAAAAAAAAAGAAAAAAAAAAAAAAAGCCTATTTTTTATATATATATATATATATATATATATATATATATATATATATATATTTACGCATTTCAATTAATAGTAAAATTCCATCAAATTGAATTGAATAATCCTTACATATTATTCATATTATAAATTAAGAATTTTAAATGAGTAAAAATAAAAAAAAATAAAACTTAAAACTTTTTGTATAAATATTAATGGAACAAGGGAATGGAACATTTAGTTTATGTGATTCGTAATCATAAATAAAAAGTTTAAGATTTAAGGTTTATTAAGCTCTAGTTTTTTTTTTTACTCATTTAAAATTCTTAATTCATTATATGAATAATATGCAAGGATTATTCATTCAATTTGATGGAATTTTACTATTAATTGAAATGTGTAAATCTTGAAAAAAAGGCTTATTTTTTTGTGTTCCATTTTTTGTAACAGCATAAAGAAAAAAACAACAAACAGTCTATATATATATTTTTAATTTTGTGTTCCATAAAGGACAGAATGCCGATTTGGAAAGAGTAATAATATAATATAATATAATATAATATAATATAATATAATATAATATAATATAATATAATATAATATAATAAATATAATATAATATAATATAATATAATATAATTAGTAACTAACCATGAAAAATGTTTAACAGCATTTATTAATTTAATTTAATTTTAATTAATTTCTTCTTATACTAACACATTTTCAGCCAAGTTTATATATAAATCCTACATTAATAAATGTTGTAAAATTGTTGTAATATTTCATACAAATTTCAGTTTTACATTATAATTTTCCACTCTCTCTTTGAGGCTTGTGCTACTGCACCTTTAAAACCTCTTTATGTAAATTATCTATGATTGGCCAATTGCTTTGCATGTGAAATGAATGATAATACCCCCGCCAAGCTGTTGTATACTGAATAGAGATATATGATATAATGTGGGTGAGCTTTACATTGTGAACACGAGAAAGAGCAAAGAAAATCCTGTTTTCATGATATGTCCTTTTTAATTATAGTATTCATTATACATTTTAAATACATTAGTAGCCTATGTAGTGAGGTAATGAAACTTTATACTTAATTTGTATAACACTGTGAAATTACACATTAATATTGTTATTGCTTTTTTAATGATAATGTGATTCAGGTTGCACTGAATAGTCCCATAAAATGGCTCTAATGAAGCGTGCTTTATGAGAAAGAGTGCAGTCCATCACGACAGCAGTGCAGTTCATTATGAATGTTCAACAGGTGTTTACTATTTTTCGACACAGCACAATCAGATGATAGACATCAGTATTGATGGGATATCTATACCCTGGAGCTTAAGCGGTCATGTCAATAGATTGTTACCTGCTGACACTTCCCCAGAGAGAACAGAACTGTAGATGCAGCCTCGAGTTTGACAGGGACCATCAATATCACAGTGACTGAGAACTCATACCTCAGCTTCAATGGCCGCACATTTAGACCATTATCACTGACCTCCATATATGACAGTTTTACTTAGCTAAACAAAACTCACACAGTACAACCTGAGTGCACTTTGACAGATTTTGATTCTCCATTGTTTAGACGTAACAGTGATGGTGCGTGACTGTCTCTATCTACCATTTTGCTAAACAACAATGACTCGCTATTTTCATTTTACTGTTTCCCATGTCCGGTCTCATTAAAAATCAGAGGTGGAATTGTCTGCATGCGTGGAATGTTCTTAAAGGGGACCTATTATTCCCCTTTTCACAAGATGTAATACAAGTCTCTCTGGTGTCCCCAAAATGTGTTTGAGATGTTTCAGCTCAAAATACCCCACAGATCATTTATTATAGCTTGTAAAATGCCCCTGTTTGGGTGTAAGCAAAAACATGCCGTTTTTGTGTTTGTCCCTTTAAATGCAAATGAGCTGCTGCTCTCGGCCCGCTTTCCAAAGAGGGCGGAGCTTTAACAGCTCGCATCGGTTGCTCAACAACAACAAAGCTGGAGAATCTCACGCAGCCAAAATGACGATTGTCAGTAACGGTGCTCAGCCTTACATTGTTCAAACTGGAGTCGGACACTGATGGAGAGACTCAGGAAGAATTACAACTTTTAGAATGAAACTGGACGTTTCTGAATGGTCAGTGGATAAATTTATGTAGTTGTTGTGGAGTTGATTCAACTCATCAACTAGCATGTGCCATCATGTTAATCTTTTGTGCAAAACCCATATGGACACCCACTATACATAGCGTACCTGTTTGCCAAACAGAGCCATACACACCAGGCTAATGTTTATCATTGCTATAAAATGCTGTGAATGGTCTAATATTTTTTCCAAAATATCGCTCGGACAGAAACGCTCCTTTTTTTAGTAATCGAGCTTGCCGGGGTCAACTTGCAGGCTATCCAAGCTAACAGGACTGTGCTTGTCTGTGCAGACAATGACAGAACAGTTAGCATGCTTTGCTCAAACTTTTACCATGGCCTTAGAACTGGTACACCGTTGTCGCTTGTGAAAACAAAATGACGGTGCAGTGGGTGGAAACGTGCAGATTAAGGGGCGGTAATATTATAATAAGATCCCCTTCATACGTCACAAGGGGCGCAAAATCTGAGCGGCTCATTTTTTTCACACGTTTGCAGAGAAAGGCTTGCCAAAACAAAGTTACTGGGTTGTTCTTCACGTTTTCTGGGTTGATATATGCACCGGGGACCTGATTATAGCACTTAAACACAGAAAAAGTCAGATTTTCATGATCTGTCCCCTTTAAGACCTTCCGCAATAACATAAGCCAGCTGGAAAACTTCCGGTGACATGTCACTTGCTGGTGTGTTGGTATCTTTAATGTCCTGAGGTAGCTTTAACAGCATCAATAGTTTAATACTTAGTTTATAATCAGAATATAGTCACTTAAATAGTCAGGCCTAGCATTAGTTTAGTTATTCAAATGTAAGACAACATAAACATATGCATCCCTCAGTGTTCCTCCTCAGCAAAATTCAAAAATTCTTATAACTACACACACACATTTTCAAGCTGTGGTTTTACGTGGTTCTTGGCCGAAATAAGCTGCAATTTGGATAAGACTTTATGCCATAAGTCAAAAGTCTAATTAGCGGCCAACATAATGAGAATCACAGCTAGTTCAGGACACAATACCACCAGCTAGAGTCATGTATCAGGTCAGGTAGGCCTTTTAATGGCATGTGAAACCATTGAAGTCATTTTCAAAGGGAATGTTTATGAAAGCGTTGAAAATGAGGGCATGCTATTAGGTCAGAACATATTCAACCTGTTGTACAATGCTTTCAACTCAGAGATGTCATGCTTCAGATTGGACTGATAAAAGGAAACAATGCCTAGTCAATGGTTAGCAATGATTTCTTGATCTCTCTTGCGAGAGCTGGCAGATAAAAGGAAACAAGCCATTTCTATTAAATATTCAAGAAACTCTCACAAGCCGAGCGTATGATTTATTGATTGAAAAAGCGGAACAATAGAGAGCAACTTTTTTAAAAGCTCCTTGGAGTGAAGGCAACTTTTTTTTTAATGTGTATGAAGAGCTACCAGGACCTCTCTAAAGCCATTTGAACGCTTAGCTCGGTTGTATTGGGTTAACACCATTCACAAGACGCTAATGGACTGCCCTGGGAACTTTCCTCAACGCTAGCACCAAGGTTAGCCTTCTTTCAAAACAATCCTTCAGGGGAGATATTAAATGCACCTAGAGACTGGAGAAATAGGCTGAGAGGGGGAAAAAGCTGAAACAGCAATTTGTTTTTTAAATCAAGCAGAGGCTTGGGAATACGGGACGTTCAGGATCACCATACCACAAGCGCCTTTACAAAGTGGGTGTTTTATGCTATGTTGGGCTTTTGCTCCTTAATAGGCCACAGTAGAGAAGTCGTTTGTACTGCCGCTCTGCAGTCCATTGCATTTTGGCCTATCTATGCATTTACACAAGCTACATAGGCGGTTCCATGTGCGGTTAAGGTTGTGGTACCCCACCAGCATACACAAGCTTTGTTTGATCTAATTTATGTGTTCCCGACCTCTGTCCCCGGTGGCATGATAATAAAGCCGGTAAAACTAAATAGTGTATTTGTTGTTCAGTATTTACATAAAATGGTGCCTTTATAGTAAAGAATAAAGATATTAAGTATTTTTTAGTCTGTGAATGGGAATTATTTTTCTTAATATATTCAAAAATGTAATCACATTTATAGTCAAACCAAAATTTATTCAGACACCTTGAACATTTCATTCATTATTACAGTTTATTCACTATAGTTTAAAAAAAAATGGTAATAAAATATGACAAGATCTCAGAGTTAAACTGTGTCAGAAAAAAATAATCTTAATAATGTCAGATAACACTTAAGCAAAACATGGTCAGGTCAAAGTATCTGAATAATTTTTGGTTCCAAATTTTTATCAATTTTACTGGTAGTCCACTGTATGAAGAATTTTTGGGTATAATATGTCACAGTTTACTTTATTTTGCTATCCTCACTTACATAAATGAAATATAGTGTCCTGCACCCACTTGTAAAAATATATCAAAAATGTCTGAATAATTTTTGGTTTGACTGTATAATAATTTTTATTATGATAAAAATTATATTTTTTTATTTATTTTTAATATTTATATGTTTTACAATTTTATTATTTATAATAAATAAAACGCCGTTTTGTGTGTTTTGCACCAATTATAATGTAGTTCTACATGGCCATTTTTTCCTTTCTCTGAGCCTTTTAATTGACTTAAACATTGATATAAATATGTAGATACTGCATTAACAACTTGTTCTCGTTATTATTATACATCTGCATGCCTGATTGTTTTTGCTTAACTGAATAGACAATGTCAGCTAACTGCATGACTTGTATTATATTAGAACTGTGCATTTCTGCCATATGAAGATTACTTTGACACAGTCACCTCTGATAACAGATTACTCTTAATTATAACATAGAAACATGCATTTTTGTAAGCGCTATACAAATAAATGTGAATTGAATATCGGAAAGGCCCGTGAATTGAGAGATGCGGTCTGAAACAATCCTGTCAAAGGATTTTTACAAGATGTAGTCTGTCATAAACATCAGATTGTTTTGCATACAGTAGATGAGACAAAAGTCAGAACTTAACAGAGTATTAGAAAAACACTGCTGTAACAATGACCATTAGAGCACAGTGTGATTGCTTTGCATTTCTAATGAAAGGGGTATTTTGAGAATGAGCTGAACTGCAAAAGATTCATGACTGAACGTTCATATAATCATTGATTTCTTATGTGAGTAACACTAAACCACAGGGCGGTGTAACTCCCCCATCTTTTTAGCCTCGTCCCAGTACAGTCACTGTTAAAGTCCCTACAGTGCATAAGTGCAGGTTCACACAGTAAAGTGATATGCCAGGTTCAATTTTGAAGCAGCCGGTCCGCTGTGGATTGGCCCAGGGTCTGGGTTCAAAACACTTAGTGGAGGTTAATATACTATTTTTGATATATACTATGTTTGAATTAACCCTTTCAGACTTTGTCCCATTACAAGATGAGTTGTTTTTCCTGGTTTACTTATGATATGCAATATGAGAGACTATTTGGGATCTTGTGGATCTGTACAAGACAATGTTTTTAAGTGTGCTCTTGAGGTACAGCTGTACAGCTAACCATCCAATTATCGAAACTGTCTGAAAATGGACTGCTATGTTTGAAGATTTTGTGCTTGCTTTAGCTGAGGTGTTGACTGACAAACAAAAATGGCTGGTAAATTTGTGTAGTGGATCTAATCGAGGTCTTACTGCTGTTAGCAGCCTGGCCTAGAACCAGTAACAAATTAAAATGTTTTGAGGATAAATCACCAGTGGGCTGAATTAAACCACATGGAGGGAGATATCCAGGATTATACAGACAATCAAATTATTTTTTGTTAATTTGTGTGCACATGCAGACTGATGTCTTTGAGACTGCATTGTGCCTTGCTGTTTTTCAGCATCTTGCGCCAGGAGTGCTGTGCTTTCAGGATGCCATGTCAAATTAAATATACACTGGATTGCGTTCCATCTAGCTTTTCTTAGAGGGTTAATTCAACCAAAAATGAAAATTCTGTCATTAATTACTCACCCTCATGTCGTTCCAAACCCTTTGTTCAGCCATGTCATAACAAATTTCAAGGCCCAGAAAGGTAGTAAAGTCATCGTTAAAATAGTCCATGTGACTACAGTGGTTCAACCTTAATGTTATGAAGCTACAAGAATACTTTTTGTGCGCAAAAAACAAAACAAAAATAACAACTTTATTCAACAATTTCTTCACTTCCCTGTCAGTCTCCTACGTTGACGTTGTAAACACAGTGCAGCGCTTCCGGGTTCAACGTCAGAATGCCGGATCAAAAATATCATAATTTGTGTTCCGGAGATGAACGAAGGTCTTAAGGGTTTGGAATGACATGAGGTTGAGTAATTAATGACAGAATTTTCATTTTTGGGTGAACTAACCCTTTAACTTTCAAAAACAAGATAGTGATTATTAGAAATCCCCTAAATTTACATATAGTATAGGGGGCATGATTAATTACTAAGTAACGCTTATGTGTGATGTCTGTCTCACTCAAACACACACTCTCTCAGTTAGATCTACAAAGATATATGTCAACAGGGATATGTGTATTTATGTATGTATGAATGATTATATACAAATATATACAGGTTTACATGTAACAGTTTAACCTTCAATTACTGTGCTGTATCTTCATGCTGTTGCTTAATAATTAGCAGTTTGCATTACAACAAAACACCAATACAATTGATTTCTCACTGGAACAGTTTTGGAACTTGTAATTTATATATTTCTCCTATTTTTGTGAACGTATCACTGCTGTGTTTGATGTTGTTTCCTGCTTGCTAGTATGTCACAATGACCTTTGATAGTAACAACAGAACTATTCATAACTGTTTTTAAATTAAGTATTTTATTTAAAGAGAACCTATTATGCCCTTTTATAAAGTCTTGGTTTTGTTTTTGGGGTCCTACTAGAATAGATTTCCATGCTTGAATGTTCAAAAACCACCTTATTTTCCACATATTTTAAATTGTTGCAGCACCTCTCTTCCCAGTCTGTCTGTAACACTCTATTTAGTTCCTGTTTCTATGAAGCCCCTCCTTCCGAAAAGCGTAATGTGCTCTGATTGGTCAGCTAGATCAGTGTGTTGTGATTGGCCAACTGCTTTGAGCATGTTTCGGAAATGTCACACCCCTAACCACGAGTTTCAACACATTACTAATGCAATTCAACCAGGCATCATTTAAATGTGGAATATTGTGATGTGTTTGTTCCCAGAAGAAAACTACAATCTACAATCGAGGCGTTTCAGGGAGTTCAGAAAAAGTGCTTACTGATATAGAGAATAACTCCCTTTAGAGTGACTTTGTGTTTTGTAACTTGTGTTTTGTGACTTTTTTCATGCTCAAACAGCAACATTACACACTAAAGAAAGTTGAAAATGTAAAAATGTCCTATTTAAGTATTTTACAACATGTAAATAGTCTGAAATTTTAGAGTGTGGTACATTTTGATGTTGCATATTAACTTGTAAAAGTGTGGCAAGGGGCACTTACAGCTTAAAAAAAGACAAGTTGAAAGAGGGGGGTTCATATCCCTTTAAAAATAAATATTGGTGATCAGTATCAGCTGATCTATGTGTTAAAATATTGGTGATTGTGCACCACTACTTAACTGACAACCCTGAATAACAGGATGATGAAAGAACACACTATAAGAGAGGTGTGATATGCTAAACCAGGCTTGTAGATGGAGAAAAGATGCATGTCTCAGTTATAAATCACACATACTATCCCAGGAGACACTAGATTTGCAAATCATGGTGTGGATGGATACATTTCTACAGAACCTGTGATTTTTCAAAACAACAGATTTAATAAAAAATAGATATTTTTCAAACATCTGACTGCCATTATCTACATCAATTTAACACTTGTGTTCCAGTACTCCAGTCGGAAACTTGTACATCAAATCAACATGACAAAAAAAAAATGTCTTACACAAAGCTAGATTTTATATCCAGAGAGAATAGTGCATTGTGTGTGTGTGTGCGTGTGTGTTATGGAGAAGACTGTTATTTGTGGTGTCTGAGGTATTGAAAGTGTGTGAAAGTCTCAGAGTAAACAGAAGCATTCATTTGCACACAGGTATGATTTATATACATACACTGTGTTCCAAATTATTATGCAAGTGACATATCAGTAGGATTTAAGTACAATAAACATTCAGATTTTAGTTTTTCTAAGAAAGTGTTTGTTTGTTTATTTATCCATGTCTTTTTAGATAACTGGTATCAATCTCAGACAAAATAATTTGCCAGGTCTACTTAGGTAAATGGAAACCCTACTTAGAGGTTGTTCCACATTATTAAGCAAGTCACAGTTCTCATGCAATATGGGGAGGAAGAAAGATCATTCTGAAGATGAAAAGCATGAAATGGTGCAATGTTGTGCAAAAGGCATGAAAACAGCTAATATTGTGTGAAAACTGAATGGAGATTATCGAATTATCATAAGATTTGTGAGTGATTTAGAGCACAGCAGAACTCGGTCAGATAAAGGCTTATTAAGGAAAGTTCCTGTCAAAAAAATTAATTGTATTAAAAGGGCAGCTATAAAAAAAAGCCAGTGTTGAGCAGCAAACAGGTATTTGAAGCTCCTGGTGTCTCTGGAGTCTCAAGAACCTCTCCATGCAGGCTGGCAGTTGTGCGTAAAGATGCATTTCAGCCACACCTAATCAAAGCTCACAAAGAGAAACATTTACAGTGGGTTTAGAAATACATAAAGACTCATTTTTAAATAGTTTTATTCGCTGACAAATGCCGTACTACAATGGATGGTGTAAATGGATGGATTTTTGGATGGTTGGTGAATGGCCACCATGTTCCAACAAGACTGTGACGTCAGCAGGGAGCTGGCAGGTGATGATTTGGGCTGGAATATTGGGAAGTGAGATGGAAGGTCCCTTTAGGGTCTCAGAGGGTGTCAAAATGACTTCATCAAGATATGTGGAGTTCATAACTGGCCATTTTCTGCTATGGTATAAAAAGGAGGATAGTGCCTTCTGAAATACAATGCACTATGCACTATCCCATGCTGCAAAAAAACACCACAGCAATAAAACTGTTTGAAAATGTATTTCTAAACCCACTGTAAATGTTTCTCTTTGTGAGGTTTGGTTAGTGGTGGCTAAAATGCAATTTTACACATAACTGCCAGCCTGCATGGAGAGGTTCTCAAGACTCCAGAGACACCAGCAGCTTCAAATACCTGGTTGCTGCTCAACACTGGCTTTTTTTATAGCTGCCCTTTTAATACAATTAACTTGTTTGACAGGAACTTTCCTTAATAAGCCTTTATCTGACCGAGTTCTGCTGTGCTCTAAATCACTCACAAATCTTATGATAGTTCAATAATCTGCATTCAGCTTTCACACAATATTAGTTGTTTTCATGCGTTTTGCACAACATTGCACCATTTCATGCTTTTCTTCTTCAGAAAGATCTTTCTTCCTTCCCATATTGCATGAGAACTGTGACTTGCTTAATAATGTGGAACAACCTCTAAGTAGGGTTTCCATTTACCTAAGTAGACCTGGCAAATTATTTTGTCTGAGATTGATACCAGTTATCTAAAAAGACATGGATAAATAAACAAACAAACACTTTCTTAGAAAAACTAAAATCTGAATGTTTATTGTACTGAAATCCTACTGATATGTCACTTGCATAATAATTTGGAACACAGTGTATATTAATGTTTATTCGTGCATGTGATTTAAAACCTACAGGTGCCTCATAAGAGTGTATTAGTAACATTAACATCAGTGACAGAAATTAACTTTACAATTAAAATCATGATGAAATGGAAGCAGCATCTTTTGTCAGTGACTTACATTTTTGTTTGCAAAAACAGAAAATATTGACAAAATTGTGTCTGAAATGTAAGTTACTTAATATTAACTTCTTGTATAAAACTAGCATCCATTTTACAAACCACTTAGGGTCATGAAGATGCTAGAGTCTATTATATGTCATGAACATAAAAAACAAAAACTCATATGCCCCACATTTTGAATTTTAAGGGGCATTTTAAATAATTTTGGTGGTATATTTGCCCCAAATCCTGTTAATTTCCGACCCTGATTAGCAACACCACAACGACTCACTCACTGCAACATAAAATGAATTTTCTATGCTTAAATATTAATGGTTTTTAAACTTTTTTCAGTATTGTAGAAAAACTGCTTAAATAAGAAGCAATGGATGTGTCCTGTCTCATCTCAGTCATGCTCATTGCCAAACATGTTTCATAGCCAGCAAAATTTTAGTGCCAGTTCGAGATTGCTGATTGGAGTTGTGACCTCATTATGAGTAACAACTGAGATGTGATTGTGTGACTGGCCAAATATGCTGAAGCATATCTGAGTAAATAAACATTCAACAATTTACTGCATTAAACCACTACTAAAGTAGCAAGAGGAATGATTTGCAATCTAAGTAAAAGTGTCCACTTACTCCTGTTAATCTTGTCAATGAAATTACTGATAAAAACTGGCATTACTGAAGGACATATTGACTTTGTCAAATAACACAAAGGTGAGACATAAAAATGGGCATTGTGATAATTAAACTATTAATTAAAACATATGTCAACAGAAATATGACGGAGAAAAAAAAAGAAAAGACAAAAAGAAAGATCTAGAAGAATAGTTTATAGAGTACACTACCATTTCAAAGTGCAAGTTTTTGAAAACGTTACCGTTATCATCTCCATGTAAACTACAAAAACACGAATCTGTGAAAACGGTGACCGTATGCGCAGGACTATTACATGTCCGGTCCATAGGCATGCTCACTTGGCGTGAGTGCTCTGTAAATGAATGCGTATGTCCGCAGGCGTGTAGTCGTTCTTTACAAAGTGACATCTCCAACTACTGGCCTGGCATGCATAATACAACGTTTTTAGTCATTTTTGCTGATCCGTGTGAACGGGGATCATTTTCACAACGTTGTGATCTGTACAAAGAAAAAACGTTGCAGTTTTTAGTACATCGTTGCTGTTTAAACATACCCTTAAATACACAGACCAAACAATGAGGCTAAACGAGACACAGGTGAACACAATGGGAAACAAAAGGAACATAGGGAACTAAGGAAACAGGAAAACAAGGTGAAACAAACTAAGGGTATGTTTACATGACAACGATGTACAGTACTTAAAATGGTTTTTGAAAAGTTCCGCGTACAGATTACAGACAACGTTATGAAAACAATCCCTGTTCACACGCGTCCGCGAAAATGACTAAAAACACTGTATTTGCTGCATGATGTCAGTGTTTTCACGTTTTTTTGTTGTTTACATGATGACGATAACGTAACGTTTTCAAAAACCTGCATTTTGAAACCCATTTTCAAAAGTTTGAATTTTCAGGCCTCCAAAACTCTGTTGTCATGTAAATGAATGGCCAAACACATAAAAAGTTTTCCATTTTTAGTTGAAAATGATGTTGTTTAAATGCCTCCTAAAAGTCCAAAAAACATAACATACACCTGACAATAATTACTTGAATAAATAAAGCTATTTTAGGGTACATTTACACGACAAAAAATGTACTAAACATGGAAAAGTTTTTCCTTTGCGTTTTCTGCATACAGACGACAACATTGTCAAAACAAACCCCACTCACATGGATCTGGGAAAAGACTAAAAACGCTGTATTATGCAGGTCAGGCCAGTAGTTGGCGATGTCACTTTGTAAAGAAACACTACGCACCTATACACTGAACACGTAATATGAATGCGCATGACGTCACCGTTTTCACAAATTCACGTTTTTGTAGTTTACATGGAGACGGTAACGGTATCATTTTCAAAAACTTGCACTTTGAAAACTCTTTTCAAAAGTTTGCAATTTCAGACCCCCAAAACGCTGTTGTCATCTAAATAAATGGCTAAAACACATAAAAAGTTTTCCGTTTTTAGTTGAAAATGTTGTCATGTAAACTCCCCCTTAGTATGAGGGAAAACTGACTAAAATTAATGACATGATGAAATATTGACTAAATTTCACAGATGTTTTTATCAAGACAAAAAAAAAAAAAAAAAAAAAGATTGCTAAACCAAGCAAGTATAAAAATTCAAAAGAAGCCTATACTTTTTTTTTTTTTTTTTTTCTTTTTTTTTTAACAAGGTAGCACACAACATATAAGATGTGTTGTCTCACAGGGATCCAGGTTTGAATTTGGCCTGGATCACATTTCCCCTCTCTCTGCTTCACTTTCCTCGCTTTCCTTTCCTTCACTTTGCCTAATGGCTAAAAAAGCCCCAAAATACAATATAACTGAGAAAATGTATTTCTCTCTATCTCTGCTTGCTATCCTTTCAACATTTACACATTTTTGAGTTCTTTTCCCCACAAACCTTTCAAAAAAAAAAAAAAAAAAAAAAAAAAAAAAAAAGTTCCTAGCAAATAATTCAGTTTTTCTATCAGTCAGTACTTCTGAAACTGACAATGCATTCCCTTGTGTCCAACTGGCATGTAAGAGGCTGAGCTCCATTATGTGCTTGTGTATTCTGGTCGTTGCCGAGCAGAGAAGCACTTTGACGAAGAGCTGGGCACAAGGATAAACAGCACAAGCAGTTTTGTCAAAAGGATTTCCTTGCTTGTGGAGCAGTCTATCACATCTCTGTCTCTGTCATGGTGATAAGAGGTGTGAATGGGAGATTAACGGCCTGGCTGTGACAGCTTTACCTTGGTTCTGCCCTCATAGAATAGCTAAAAAGACAGTGAAGCTAAACCCTCGGAAAACACTTCAACTGTCACTGCTTAAAATCCCCCCCCTCCTGTGACTGACTGTGAGCCAGACGGGACAGGAACGCCACACTCTCATCATCAGACAAGCAAAGCAGAAACCTCAATGTTTCATGTATAAAATGAAGCGCTTTACTCTGTGTATGTTCTCATTAAAAGTTTAGGCCAATCTAGGCCTGCAGGGACTTCTACTTGCCCCGCTAAACATTATCACTGTTCTATGGAAGCTTGTTTCAGTCATGAAATAAAATAAGGTAATTGCGACTTTATATCTCACAATTCTGACTTGTTTTCTCGCAATTCCGAGTTTATATCTCACAATTCTTACTTTTTTCTCAGAATTGCTAGATATAAACTCACAATTGTGAGTTATAAAGTCAGAATTCCGTGATATAAAGTCAGAATTGTGAGTTATAAAGTCAGAATTGCGTGATAAAAAGTCAGAATTGCAGAATTGAGAGTTATTGTGAGTTATAAAGTCAAAATTCCTTGATATAAAGTCAGAATTGTGAGTTATAAAGTCAGAATTGCATGATATAAACTCGCAGTTGAGAGAAAAAAAGTCAAAATTGCGAGTTTATGGCCCAGTTTCACAGACAGGGCTTAGCCTAAGCCAGGATTAGGCCTTAGTTCAATTAGGACATTTAAGTAGCTTTTATAAATGTTCACTCGGGAAAAAAAAAACAAAAAAAACAAACAAAAAAACATTTCAGTTAAAACAGCTCAAACATGCATTTTAGTCTGGGACTAGCTTAAGCCTTGTCTGTGAAACCGGGGGTATATCTCGCAATTTCCACGCAATATCTCGCAATTCTGACTTTTTTTCTCAGAATTGTGAGCTATAAACTCGCAATTGAGTTATAATGCCAATTGTTAGGGAAAAAAAGAATTCATTTTCAACTTTTTCTCAGAATTCCGAGTTTGTCAGAAGTCAGAATTGCGAGATATAAACGTTATATTTTATAACACTGACTTTATAACACACAATTCTGACTTTATATCATGCAATTCTGACTTTATAACTACTAACTGCCAGTTTAATTCTCGCAATTCTGAGAAAAAAGTCAGAATTGTGAGATGCAAACTCGCAATTGCGAGAAAAAGTCACAATTACCTTTTTATTTATTTATTTATTTAGTGGCGGAAACAAGCTTCCATATTGTTCTGGTCCGAAAGTGTCAGAATTTTTTTTATTAAATTATTATTTAAAAATAAATAAATAAATAAATACATTTTAAAAAAAAAAATGTATTTATATTTTAAAAGGGTATAATGTAATGAAAAGTATAACTTTAATGTGACTGCTATAAATTCATCCATGCAAAAAAAAAAGAAAAAAAAAAGAAAAAGAAAAAGATTTGTTTATATTTTTCAGCCCAAGTCACAGAACTGCTGTTACATTTATGTTAGATTACTAGATATCTTGGTGACATATTTGCGTCAACAGAAAACAGAAGTCAACAATGTACAAAACAGCACAGAAAACCACATATTTTGGAAATATTTAAGTTAAAAAAAAAATACATTAATATATGCACTGATTTATGACCCAGCCTAAAACTCTCTCACACTGGTCCAAGACACCCAAAGGGTCTTGAACCTTGTGTAAATCCAACTCGGCACTTATTTATAGTATTAGAAAAAGCAGGTAAATGAGGTAATTATTTGGTAAACAAAGTTTTGAAAATTATGTATAATTAGTGTATTGCTATAATTAGTGGAAGCTGTCTGGGAAATGCTTTTAAGAAACTCCTGAGAACCAAAAAATAATAACATGATTACAGGTTGATTCAGCAGACAGGACTTCAAAAATAAACATGAACTCTGTCTCACACGCTGTGGAATTTAGGCATAATACTTGTCAAAAAGCCCCGGCAGCAATAATCAACAATTCTCTTTCCTTTCTGCATCAGTTTAAAGTAAAGGCTGGAATAAATTACAATCTCTGCACATTTTTGTTTGACAATTCATATGCCATTTTAAGTCTAAGCCATTTTAATTTGGCCATTTTAATTTGAAAAAGGTTCCTAATCCCAGATAAACTTCTGATAGTATTTTTTTCCTTTAGTAGACCATTGGTATACCTTTGATTTGAATCATGCACCTTCTTACAGTTTGAGTTTCTAAACCATTTTCTTACAAAGTTACTGCCCACTATTGAGTGTTACCTGCCAAAGCCAATTTTATTCACATTTGGAGCCTGGTGGGTGTTCATTTTACACTCTGATATGAGATGACAATTTTGTAATATTTGAAAAATGTGCAAAAACAAGATGTCCACACGCACGCCAGCAAATACTTCCGCTGGTGGTTATGCTGTCCTACAAAAGCAAATGCAGTAACTAGGCCAACACTAAAAGTGAGTGGAAAAAGTTTGGATTCCGATTTGATATTTGAATCCTGATTTCAGCCCTAACTTAATTTTGACAAAATGTGTACATACTATATTTTGCCTTTGCATGGCAGTATAGTATAACACCGTGTCCTCACAAGACATGACGCAACACCTCAACAAGCAATAAGAAGTGTATTTTCCATGCTACAGTAATCAGACTTCTTGTCCTAACCAGCCACGAAGGTAATACACAATGATTCTGTTTTAAAATGGTTTCTATTTCTGCGACGTCACGGCTGGAACAAGAACATACAAAGTATAACAATGAAAATTTCAGGTACTGATTATGTGCTTTATTTAAAGGGTTAGCTCATCCAAAAATGAAGATTATCCCATAATTGTCTCACCCTCAAGCCATCCTAGGTGTATATGACTATCTTCTTTCAGCCAAACACAATCGGAGTTATATTAAAAAATCTCCTGGCTCTTCCAAGCTTTATAATGGGAGTGAATGGTACCCAAGATTTTGAAGCCCAAAAAAGCGCATCCATCCATCATAAAAGTAATCCATACAGCTCCAAGATCTTCTGAAGCGAAGTGATGGGTTTTTGTAAGAAAAAATTCCATATTTATAACTTTATAAATTATAATAACTGGCTTCTGGTAACGGCCGTACGCGAGTCTATAGTTCCGGTGGAAGAGTGACCTCTGACCCAACGCATGACGTACTGATGAACACGAAAGCGCAGAGGATAGAGAAAAACAGAACGCTAGTCACAAATTAGAAGTATAAAACTATACTTTCTATATAAAAGAAGAGGAGCTTGAGTTTGTTGCACAGCCCTATTTGTTTGAACCGCGAGAGGCGTCTACTCTCACCTAAGCTTACGCTAGTCCTACATCATGCGTCAGGTCAGAGGTCACTCTTCCGTTGGAACTTGACTTGCGTACGGCCGATACCTGAAGCCAGTGATTATAATTTATAAAGTTATAAATATGGATTTTTTTCTTAAAAAAACCCATCACTTCGCTTCAGAAGGCTTTTATTACCCCCCTGGAACCGTATGGATTACTTTTATGATGGATGGATGTGCTTTTTTGGGCTTCAAAATCTAAGGTACCATTCACTCCCATTATAAAGCTTGGAAGAGCCAGGATATTTTTTAATATAACTCCGATTGTGTTTGGCTGAAAGAAGAAAGTCATATACACCTAGGGTGGCTTGAGGGTAAGTAACTTATGGGACGATTTTCATTTTTGGGTGAACTAACAAACTAAAAGGAAAAATGGATAATTTACGTCAGATGTTGAAAATAAATTAAAGGAAACAAGAACATTCAAACTGTGAACTCAATGTGAACAAACAAGTGTATTCTATGACAAAGATTGTTTCATACAAATGTTAAAATGTCATATTGTCATACTTTGTATGTTGATGTTCCAGCTGTGACTTTGCAGAAACCGTTTCTGATATAGAATACCCTGTTGCTCGTAGTGTATCACCGTCACGGCTGGTTATTATGTAAAAGATACCTTGTATCGCATGTCACAGCGTTGTGTCAGGTTAGGACATGGTGTAATGGTTAAAGACTTGACCTGTTAATCCAAAGGTTAAAGGTAAGTAGGATTAACTCATCATCTGGAGATAAATGGAGATCCCATTCCAGCCCTATTGTGTTCTCCAACAAGTCACTTGACCCGAAGTAGCTCTAAAGGGAATGTCCCTACAATTAGTACAGTGTAAGTCGCACTGATGTACAGCATCTGCTAAGTAGCAACCATTGTCCTCTTCGCATAATCTTAAAAGCTCTGCTGTCAACTCAGAAGATTCTCACACTCCGAGTATAAATATTAAGCTATGTTCTGCTCATGTAGCAATGGTGCTGAGCAAGCTGCAAGCTGGGTCCATCTGTTTGCGTCTGCTGTATTTAGTACCCTTATGTGTGAACATCTGTGTAGAGGTCCTAGCATCTTCACCCTCATGTACGGGCCTGGAACAAAGGACTGTCTGCTCACTGTAATCACGCTAAAACTCTTCTGATGTTGTCCCGCGATACAGGGAAGGCACTTCAATTATGCATGAGGACGGCATCAAAAAGGCTTGGGGAAAGTTTTGTCTTTTTTTTATTTCTTTTTAAGGGGTGGGGACATGTTGAAGCATGCCACTTCAGAAGACTGTTTGAAGAGCTATTTAAACATATGCCACATGCATTTCTTAGCAATCTCCCTGCAATTTATTATTAGATTTAATGAGTGGAATGAAGCTTGGACGTTAAGGATCGGAAGTTAACAAAAAAGAAGAACACAGGCATTTATAGCAAAGCACAGGATGTACGTAAAAAAATAATGCCGTGAACAAAGGCTTTGTGCTTCTGTGGAGCTCTGAAAGCAAAGGCTGTCATGGGTGATGCCTAGATATAAACAAATAAGGTGAAAAGACATTTTTATAATTTGGCTGTCAAAATGACTGTGGCAGGTTGGTACTTAAGATTAATCTTTCCCGTGGTCGCGGTTCAGCCTTAAAGCCTTTTACAAAAGCTGTGCAAACATTAGATAAAGAAAGACTGGATACAAATGAAATCCACTCCAAAGGTTTAGATATTAGGAGATCTCAACCGCCACAATCCTCTGGAAGATGTACATACAAATGCGTAAACATTGACATTTGGCGTATGACATATAAACAAAAGCAAGTAGCAAATCCAGAGATGATCAGGGAACTTTTGCATGATACATGCAATAATGCATAATGCATTAATTACTAATACTTTAGTATTAAATTAATACTTTTATTTAGCAAGGACACATTAAATTGATCAAAATGTGACAGTAAATACATTTATAATGTTACAAAGATTTTTATTTCAAATAAATGCTGTTTTTTACTTTATTTTATTTTTATTTTTTATTTTTTTACTTTCTATTTATCAAACAATCCTGAAAAAAGTATCACAGTTTCCACAAAAATACTAAGCGGCACAAGTGTTTTCAATATTAAAAACAAGTGTCTTCAAATCAGCATATTAGAATGATTTCTGAAGGATCATGTGACACTGAAGACTGGAGTAATGATGCTGAAAATTCAGCTTTGCATCACAGGAATAAATTACATTTTAAAATATATTCAAATAGAAAAAAAAAAAAAAAATTAAATTGTAATAATATTTCACAATATTACAGATTTTTTTAATCTAATAAATTCAGCTTTGGTGAGCATAAGAATGGAAGCTTGATTCCACCACTGAATAATAAATAAAAAGGGTAATCGTGACTTTTTATCTAACAATTTGGACTTTTTTTCTCAGAATTGCAAGTTTATATCTCACAAGTCTGACTTTATAACACGCAATTGAGAAAATAAGTCAGAATTGCGAGATCAAAAGTTTCAATTGAGAGAAAAAAAAGTCAGAATTGCAATATAATCTTGCAATTGTAAGAAAATAATTTGCAATTCTGACTTTATTTCTCACAATTGCGAGTTTATATCCCGCAATTCTGACTTTATTTCTTGCCATTGCGAGTTTATACCTCGCAATTCTGACTTTATAACTCGCAATTGTGAGTTTATATCTCACAATTGTGAGAAAAAAGTCGGAATCATGATATAAAAAGTCGTAATTATTTTTTTCCCATGTCGGACACAAGCTTCCATAACAGACTTATTTAAGAAGCATTAAAAATCTTATCAACCCCAAACTTTTGAACAGTAATGTACATGGATCAAACTACCGTGGAATTTCATCAATAACGTATTAACCAGACATTCATCCACCTACTTGTCACTTATGATGACATATGATGATATCACAATCTATTTTTTATTTTATTTTTATAAACATTGATAAAAAAAATAAATAAATAAAAAAAAAAACACAAGTGGCATCCAAACAAGTGAATATGAGATTGTGAGTCAATTAACATCAATAAATTGTTCTTTTAATATTTTCTCATAAAAGCAAAATTTCCATTTATTATGCAGATTAGAGTATGTTTATTTGTGGTTATAAATGAGCTCTTAATAAGTGGACACCTGTACTCAATAATTAAGGTTAGAAACTGGCACACCATTATTAAGTGCTGGGAATTACTTTGAGGATCACAGTTGTATCCTCTCAAGCAGTAAGAATGTATCAACACATGACTGTTCATTTCTATTGGCTTGTGAAAGAGAACTGTGTTTTATACATGATTGATTAAAGTGATTAAACTCTGTGATTGTAGAGCTGGAGGGCTGTGAAATAAGCGTTACACACAAAGTCAAGCAACCTTTAGCCCGTATTGGGTGGTAATAATGAAAAGCCCTGTAGCCAGGCTGCTGAGCTGATCTTTGATATGGCCTTTTTCCTCATTAATGCCCCAGACAGCTGTCCACTTCTTCTGTCGTGCTTCTTACTAAGTCAGGACCAGCCCTACAAGACAAACACACACTGACAGATTCCGACCCACACAAACAGATCGCAACTAATTAAGCTGCTTTGCTAACTCTCAATCCTCCCAGCTCATCCCAGGAAACTACATACAAACAGCTTAGCGGTGGAATCAGCCCTTTTAACATAGCCACGGCACAAGCTTGGACATACTGTTCCAGGGAGAGAACAACCAGCTAGCAAAAAAAACCAAAAAGTTAAAGCAAAAAGCAACACTTAAAGGGATAGTTCACACCAAAAAGATAATTCTGTCATCATTTACTCACCCTCAAGTTGTTCCAAACTTTTATAAATTTATTTCTTACTACTATATTATGGGGGAAAAAATACTATGGGCCCATATTCTTCAAAATATCTTCTTTTGTGTTCAGTAGAAGAAAGAAATTCATACAGGTTTGGAACAACTTGAAGGTGAGTAAATGAAGAGTTCAGATGCAAAAGCCACTAAACGCCACCCCCGTCAAAAATGAGATAATGATATTGAGCGAATGCTCTCCGCACATAATAAATGCTCATCAAATACTTTTGCTTCAAATTCGCTAAACCCCAACGTCAGCCCATTCAGAAATACCAGTTCGTTGGCAGAAAACGCTAAACGCCACTTCCCTTTGTCAGCAAAAGTCCACAGAAGAACCAATCGAAAGACACGAATCGAATCATATGATTTCAAGTTGAATGAAAGTGTGCGTATGAGCCGCTTTCAATTGCCGAGCTGCAAGTTATCATCATATTTTGTCCATCGTTACAGTGCCAATGACAGGATTTCACGAGTACCAAGTAAACACAACAGTGTTCTTTTGCTGCTGTAAAACTGACAGAAACAGACGTTTTACTATGTCTTGTTGTCCAAAGAGGTGGACTTAGAAGTTTTTGCCAAAAAAAAAAAAAAAAAAAAAAGCACACATGGACTTTTTTGGTTTTGCAGCAAAAGACAAAAGTCAAATTTGTTAAATACCAATGAATTGACTAAAGTGACAATTTTGAAAATAAGGCATTTCAATAACTGACTAATAACCTTTTCATTGCCATTAAAGTGAAATTACTGAACCTAAACACAGGAGCCTGGTAAAAAATGTTTATTTAAAAGAAAACATGTCAGACGGACTTAGAGGTTTTCGCATCTGAACTCTTCGAATGATGAGAGAATTTTCATTTTTGGGTGAACTATCCCTTTAATTAAATATATATATATATATATATATATATATATATATATATATATATATATATATATATATATAAATACTCACCCTCATGTTGTTAAAACTTGTATGCTGCCATTTTTCAGTGGAACATTAAAGAAGAATTCTCAAAAATAGTTCATAGTGACCATATCTGTTAATTCAAAAAATGGGGGAAATTATATTATATACATTTAATCTTCCCTTTCAGTGAGCTGTTAAGCTTGCTGAAGGAGAAGACTATCAGTGAATAATAACTTAATTATTGTCTCCCAAATGAAAGAACCGTTTCTGTACTGCATGAAACGAGTTGTCAGTAATTTCAATCTTATGTCCTGTACAAGCATACTTAGGCTTGCCAGTCTATGATCTTCATTGGCTGCCAGTGAACAACGTCTACTTTAACCCTCAAAAAAAGTAGTTGTAGCTGAAGCCTGGAAGAGTTTGGTTTGTGTTGTCGAGATGTCAAGACGACACTGTTTTCTGCACGGTGAAAGCAAATCCACTTTGCATGCACTTCCAAAGGATGAGGACTCGGACTCTAATTGATATGGTAAAACTGCCGCCATTGGTACTGTTCATTTCACTGTGTATACAAGTGCTGAAGAAGCCTCCGGAGCTAAAATTCAGATGTGTTAATGGGTGTATAGTTTCCGACATGCTGTGAGCGGTAGACCAATCACAACAGACTGGGTCATCTGCACATTAAGAGCAGAGTAGGCTCTTGGAAAGAAGGGGTTTAGCGAGACTGAATCCTTTATCGAAACGTTTCAGACACTGTGAGGAAAAAGGTGGTTTTTGACCTTGGATGCATGTGAATCTATTGTAGGAGACCTCCAAAACAAAATAAGGAACCTTTAAAATAGCATAATAGGGGCACTTTAACTTGAATGTGCAAGGTTTCCAGTGTCAGTCGCTTCTAGTTATTTTAGTGGAAAACAACAACAAAAAAAACAAACAAACAAAAAACAAACAGTAAATTATGCTGCTTGATGTTGCAAAGTGGTATTTGTTATCATATTGTTTGAATTTATTATCGCACTACAAACCATAATTGTATGGAACAAAGTGAAGATTCTTCAAAAATTGTCTTCCACAGAAGAAAGTAAGTCAAATGGGTTTGAAACAACATGAGTATATAATTTCATCACTTTACCACTGGAATCTTTGCAGCTGAACTGCATCTTATTTTAAAACATACCATTCACTTGCACCTGAACCAAAGGGCTTAAATGCTGAAAGGATTCAAGTCTGCAGGTGCCAATTTTGTGAGCACAGTTAATAAAAAATATCCAGTTTTTAGGCATTTTAATCTGTCTAACCAATTGCAACGTTTCACCAATTGTGACAGACAGTTCAATCAGGGCTGACTGTTGGAACATGACTGCTTGCCTCAGAATAATTTTCCAAAAGTAAAAGCATCACATTATAAATAGTGTCAAGATGTCTCATAAAACCGGAAACTGTTTCTGACTACTTTAGAGTTATCACAGTGATATTCTCAGCACTTTTATTATTCTTTCATTTATTTTTGTTTATTTGAGTGCAATAATAAATCATGCCTCAGTGACTAAATTAGAATAAATAAAATCTTTGCAGCGGAAATTTTTGATAGACATTCAGTCTAGAGATGGTACCAGTGAGACTACATTATAACAAGTGTTTTGTCAGATGACCTAAAAATGTGCTTCATGTGCTAACATCTAAATTAACTAAATTATTCAAGTCAAAAAAATACTATTTGTTATGACAGAATCAGTCTGATTACATTAGGTTATGAATCTGATGAAGTACACATAGTTCTTTAAGGTTTCACTTAAGGAATGGTTAAAAAAATAATAATAATACTAAAATCAAAACATTCATGTGAGCTGCTCTGGTTTGTGTGTACGATGAACAGCACCACCACAGCGAAATTTGCAAACTACCGCAGTCTTTTTATTAAGTTAACCACAAACTTGACCCCTGAACAACCATGTGGGTGTTTTAATGAACTAATGAGACTACTTTATCTATTAGAATTGCTGAATATTATGCACCATGTATTTTTTCTAAGTATGGCTGAAAAGCCTTAAAGGGTTAGTTCACCCAAAAATGACAGTCCTTTCATTATTTACTCACCCTCATGTAATTTCAAACCTGTATGACTTTCTTTCTACTGTGGGACACACACACACACACACACACACACACACACACACACACACAAAAAAAAAAATATTTTGAAGAATGTTGGTAATCAAACCGCTTTGGTGACCACTGACTTCCATTGTATGGACGTATGGATGGATGTATGGATGGATGATGGATGCATGTACTGGATGGATGGATGGATGGATAAAAAAAATAAAAAAAATCTTAAAATATATTCTTTTATGTTCCACAAAAAAAAGAAAGTCATACAGGTTTGGAACATTTTTAGTGTTGCAATTTTATACAATTCATTAATTGCAATTAATGGAATAATACAATAATAGTATTAATGTTCAATATATTTTATACACTTAAGGTGTGTCCCTATACAGAAATTGTTTTTAGACATAAATCCACTCTGAAAAAAAATACAATGGAGTCAAAAGTGTGAAAATAACCCATTTCTTTTACCAAAATGATCACTTTGGGGCAGAGATGCAGATGTTAGACCTTGAAAGCAGAATGCAGTTCTGTGATTAACTGCTCGTTGTTGTACTTTGAATCATCTGAAGCCTTATATTTTCCCTTAATTGGTAACATCTGACAAATATGAATTTTGTTAACAAAATTAAATAGGCCTACACTCAAATCAGATGTATTGGGTTCTCCACCATCAGTCTTACCAATAACTGTATTAACAAATAAATTTCATATTTATTTAGCAAATAAGTTTCAAAGATGTTGTTGAGCCTCACAACTCTTTCCAGTTACCATTCTCTTTTTAAGAATATAAAACAGCACTTAATTTAATTCACTGTTCTGTAATAGGCTGCCTAGTCAAGTATTGGATTAGTGAACTACATGAACCTAAACAGCTGTTGGGCAGTATTTCTTTCAACTTGACCTATTTTATCATAATCCGCTTTTACTGTGTATTGCAGGGTAAGGAGGGGAATTTCATCAAAAGCTCACTTAAAGCTTATATTTTCTTCTGAATAGGCAGTAATTGGAATCAATGCAGCAGCTATTTGGCCTAGTGAAGCATAACCGGATGACTCTCCTTAATCATTCAAACAAAAATAGAGATAGCAATTTACAAAAGAAAGATGACCCCAAACAGATTCAAAAAAATCTCCCAGTTCCCAGTGGTCTGTTTTCCTCCATCTGTAAACACAAAAGCCTCAGCACAGCTGTACGCTACTGTTTGCTATAAATCATACACAAATCCCCTTGTGGTGATCCACAGCTATTGCTCGGGCCAAAAGGGGTCCTCACAGGAAAGACCCAAGTGAATCAGAGAAGCACGTCTCCATTGTTCAAACAATTATTTTTCCCCTCAGGTGAGGTCTACAGAATGTGAACCAACAACAATCAACCAAAAAATAGGCTCATGCAACAGAGATCCTAAGTAATATTGGTGCTTAATTATTCTGTATCATTGTACACAGACAACTGCAAGATGATCACTGCATAAAAACTATTCTAAATAACTTGTTTTTTAGTAAAAATGTCTAAACATGTTACATTTACCTGAGAAGGAAAGCTGAGTAAGATATTAAGAGTTATATTTTGCTCTGTTTCACTTGTTTTCAGCATAGACTCTATAAAAATAAGCAAATTTGCTTCTCTGTTACATTTATCTTGTTGTAAGAATGCTGTTAATAAGAGTGTGGTGTTGCTTTTAAATAACAGTTAAACGAACAAGTAAATAAGAAAAAAAAAAATAAGAAATGTCTAAAAGATATGCCAAAGATTCAGGATATGCCATTGTTAGTTCCAAAAAATGTTTAAGCTTCCATTACTAATTCAAAAACATGTCCTTGAAATAAAAAAAAGGGCTTGGCTAGTGTTATTGGAATAAGAAAGAGGCAGTGCAATTGTGTGTTCAAAAAAATTAACAGTTCAATAAACAAGAAGGTAATATCAAGTAAATTTTAGATAGTTTTGCCAGTTACTTTGTCTGTTTTTGGTCCAGCAATGAAAATTGTTACAAAGACAGCCACAGCAGAACCACTGCAACACATCAACACACAGCAGTAGTGTTTTGTTCCTAAATTATTCTGCATTTTTGAATGAATCAGTTGAGTGAATGATTCAACCACTCATTCATTAAGAATGAATCAGAATTTAACAAATCAGTTGAATGAATTCAATGATGCAAAGACAGTTGCTGGGTAACAATTTGCATATTATCCACCCTAAATAGTATTTGAAATTAGAATTAGTGTGTCGCTAATCGTAGTATGTTGAAATGAGTATCCCAAAGATGGTTTTTCGGTCGAAATTGTACATGTACACTCTAACGGCTAATTTTGTCCAGAACCCATTGCACTTTGAAAGAGGATTTCATTCAGAACTACAAACAAAAATAAAGTGTAATAAAAACTACAAACATGGCGGATGTGTGAGACTGGCGGTTATGTAGAGGTTTAGATATAGAGGTTTGAATGATAAATAATCAATGAAAAACCTGATGAAAAATATGTATTTATAGTCGTCTGCAAGATGCATGCTGTTTTGTTTATTAACCGCTAAAATTTTTATTTTCCCCCATATGTTGATTTCTAAGTAAAGTACTAATATAAAGCAAAAATAAATAAATGGAAAAACTCCAGAACAGATATATATATTTTTTTCATTATCAACTGATTGCTTGTCAAATGCATGTCAATACAAGCAGTGAACTCGGCCAGAGATCTGAATCAGCCACAAGATGATAAGAGATGACTGTGGAGATGCCTGTCTAAATGTGTATGTTCGCAGCACAATTTATTTTGTGGATTTTATTAGAGGTTAAGCAAATTTATTTAAAATTACCCAATAAATTAACTCAGTCAGATGGGATCTGTTCTGCCAAGTAATGGTGTAGCATCCTTATACATTTCATTGGAATTATTTATGATTAAATTAACATCTTGTGGCTGAATGGCTTGAATTTTTAGATTTTTTTTTTTTTTTTTAATGCAATTGACCCTTCGCAAAGACCCGCCCCTCTTAGTTACTGTTGCTTTGTCCGACAAGCCATGGCGCTGTCACGCCACACAGAGTGAAAAATACATCGCAGAGCAAAGAGGACACTGACAACAATTTTTTAAGAAATTCGAACAATAAAAACCGTTTTGTGGCTCTTTAATGTGTCGAGTCAGATTGCTGTAGCGCCTCAGCTCAAGCGGCTCGTGAACCGATCATCTCTTCTTACTAGTTAATTTATAGCATCAAATAAACATGAATGAACATGAGAAGGAATGTTGTTTCAAACGTGGAAAGACGTCAGTACACACCATTTTTCAAGTTCAGGTCCACCGAGGTTAATCTTCTAACTCCTGACTGCTTTGTCAGACAAAATGGCGGATTCGGCGTTATGATTGGTTAGATCGCTTGTCAATCAAACTCCCGGCGAAGGTTCAATTGACTGAAGCTAAATCTGTTCTGGGGGTTTTGTATTTATTTGAATGTATTTGTATTTATATCTACAGTGTTTTGTTTTGTTTTTTCCCCTGAATTCTTCAGATCAATTAAAATGAACTCCTCTTTGTTCTTCTCTGGGTTTTAGTTTTAGTGATTTTTCAAATTTATATCAGCTCCCACTTGTATAATTTGAGTATGCATGATCATTATATGACAATAAACGAATTTCCATTATGAATGGAGAGATGCTTTTGCAGGCTCATATGGTACATCTGTAAATGTTCCAAAGGTGTGGGTGATGTAGAGTGGATATTACTCATCTGCATTGGATGGCATGGGGAAACATGTCACTAGAGGCTCATTACAGAGGTAATGTCAGTCGCCCAACTCACATGCTGTTCTCAAAACCAAACTACTCTAAAAGCAGACAGAAATTGCCCCCCATCACTTCCTCCAGTCCTGTAATTACATAGGCCACAGTGGCAATGAGTTACTGACACAATACACCACCATGAACAACTCTCCCTGCTCAAGAGACTATAGCTTATACTAGCATTATTTCCAGGCCAGTTTATGGGTCAATGACACAACTCATTTTTTTTGTCCTATATATTAAAAAAAAATAATAATAATAATAAATAAAAAAAATAAATAAATAAAATTAAAAAATTGCATTAAAAATGCAATTCATGCACAGTGACCTTCTATGATAATCATATGTTTAATTACTGAATTAAAATTCCGGTCACACTTTAGTTTCTGGTCCAATTCTCACTATTAACGAACTATTAACTATTACTTTTGCCTCAATAATCTCCTTAACTCAATTACTGCTTATTAATAGTTAGTAAGGTAGTTGTTCAGTTCAGGTATTGGGTAGGTTTAAGGGATGTAGAATATGGTCATGCAGAATAAGGCATTAATATGTGCTTTATAAGTACTAATAAACAGCCAATATACTAGTAATATGCATGCTAATAAGCAACTAGCAAATAGTGAGAGCTGGGACCTTCTCTTCACTTCTGTGTCATTCTCCTACACTGTTTAGGTTCAGCACTTCCAGGTTCTACATCAGAACGCCGACTCATTATTTGCTGACGCAGGAGCCAGCCTCACACGCATGTGTTGTGCTGCTTACGTGAACAAAAAATCTTAATTTGAATCAAAAATCTTAATTTGTATTCTGAAGATGAACGAAGGTCTTACAGGTGTGGAACGACATGAGGGTGAGTAATTAATGAAATTTCATTTTTGGGTGAACTAACCCTTTAAAGGTGAAAATATGTATTTTCTGCGACACTAGTGGCACCTAGTGGAATTACAAAAATAAAGCACATTTTCAAACAACTTTGCAAGCGCCCCTTTTGCGCATCGCACCTCCCCCAACTCAAACATAAATCACAGCTCTTATGGGTGCTTGTGAAGGCATGTTCTTAACAGGTAAAAGTAGGCTATTTTCAATAAAAGGCTCAATATATTCAGAATACTTTTAGCTGTGTTGCTATGTGTCATTAGTAAGCAATTAAATAGGCTAAGACTCTGTCTAGAGCGATTGCAAGCATCTAGATTATAATAAACCCATCAAACGTATCTGCACCAGGTGCAGTTTTTGGCATGATGCGCCACAACTGGACACATCAAAGTAAACATTATAAACTGGTATATTTGTCTTTCTGAATGGGTGCATGATGATGCTTGTATGCTATTGAAGTGTCCATTGTAGCGTGCTGCAATTCTCTTCACTTTGACATGTTCATGATGACCTGTTTAATCTTTGAAGGTCTAAATGCAGTGTATTTTAGCTTGCACTTCTGTACTCATAGCTGAATGTCTTTTCATGTAATGCATCAGTAACATGTAACACCCTCTGGCTCCACCGTCTACAGTGGCCACGCCCCAAACTCATGCTATAGGTTGAGCTAGAAAGAGATTGACAGATCTGAGCGGACCGCTCTCAATGTTGGTGCCTGCACTGTAAAACCAAACAGTGAAATTAATTAAATGAAATGAGTTTGTTTCACTCAAATAATAATAAAAGTTCATTGTACTTAATAGAAAAATGTTACATGAACTCAAAATTTCATTGTAGTAAGGTGAACTTAATATGATTGAGTTGCGTTGCAGCAGATTTCTAATTTCCAGCATGCTTTGCATCAGACTGAATAAATGTTGAAATTAAGTGTTATTTTGTGTGTTTTTGCACAAGATTAACATAGGAAGACATAAGTTAGTGTTTAATGTTGTGTTATGTTGGGATTTACAGGGGGTTCTGTTATGTTAGTTTTGTAGGGTTATGAATGTTAAATGTTTTCAGGGGTAATAAGTTTCCTCAAATGTTTTGAGTATTCTGAACTTATTGAGTTTTACAGTGTGGGAAGCTCAAAATTTACACTTTTGGGGGAGATAAACACATGAATGGCATACTAATAGTAGACAATGAACAATACACTTTGTTAAGAGAATGCATTTTAATAGAAAGCAAATCTTTACTTTACCTTTAAGGTACTACTATGAACTTTTATGGGTATATAAGGTACAAAGATGTCCCTTTAAGTGTACTGCCCTAGTGACAAGCTGTTATACCTCAAAAGCTACAAGTGGTGTGGGGACTCCAGCATACCAACATCCCATGCTTGGAACCAGCTTCAAAAACACAGCACAGTTTTGTATCAGTTTTGTTGAGGACCTCATGTGTGCATTTGAGTTTGAATACATCGTGTCCTGCCTCACACTTTGAGTGATCAGAGTGATCATTTGTATGCATACGAGTGTACGGCAGTAACTGAACATGCCCATCACCACCTCCACAAGAAAATGCTTCTTCCTGCGTGATGTCACTGGCTCAGGGTGACAGGTGGCTGCTTGTGTCATCCGTCAGAGCCTCTGACAGCCTCGTCACTGGCTTGTCATAGCTGTTGTTTGTCAGGTCAGTGGGGCCGCCAGCAAGTCCACAGCCTTCGGGACAGCATAATACACCAGGGAGCGCATCTCAAACTAGGGCCTGCCTGCCTTCACTCACTAAGGCCATCACATGCACGGCTCACACACACTGAGGTATAATGAGACAGGGGAGACTGGGGGCTGGAAAAGGGAGTTGAGAATTGTTAATCTCATCCCACAAGGACACAACTTGTTTGACAGAGACAGAGCATGTCCATGGGCTAATGTGAGTGAATTACAATAACCACATTACAGTTAAACACTTGACACTATGCATATGAAACTGCATATGTTTGTAAGTGATCCATTTGTCAGTTATATTTATGGGGCTAACCACAACAAACTGAGTGGAGTGGTTTTGTAAGAGGATGTGGATCTCAAATGTGAGAACCAGATAAAAATATAGACAATACTGACATCAAAATACATCTGAATAGCACCACTGGTAACCTACCACATTGAGTGTGTTGGGGAAGTAGTTTTTGGGGGTTTCACACTTGGTTTGTTTCAGGGGAAGGAGTCTGAGAGTGGCCCGATTGAATTTTGGCTCCTATGTGAATGCACTAAACAAACTCAGGCCTTTTTAAAGTGAACCAAACTCATCTCTGGAGGTTGTTTGACTACAAGTCTGCTTTAAAGGGGACCTATTATTACCCTTTTCACAAGATGTAATATAAGTCTCTGGTGTCACCAGAATGTGTCTGTGAAATTTCAGCTATAAATACCCCACAGATAATTTATTATAGCTTGTCAAATTTGCCCCTCTTTGGGTGTGAGAACAAAAACATGCCAATTTTGTGTGTGTCCCTTTAAATGCAAATGAGCTGCTGCTCCCGGCCCACTTTCCAAAGAGGGCGGAGCTTTAACAACTTGCGCTTCGGTTGCTCAACAACAACAAAAGTGGAGAATCTCACGCAGCCAAATGAGGATTGTCAGTAACGGTGTTCAGCCTTACATTGTTCAAACCAGAGTCAGACACTGATGGAGAGACTCAGGAAGAATTACAACTTTTAGAATGAAACTGGACGTTTCTGAATGGTCAGTGGATAAATTTATGTAGTTGCTGTGGAGTTGATTCAACTTATCGACTAGCATGTGCCGTCATGTTAATCTTTTGTGCAAAACCTGTATGGACGCCCACTATACATAACGTACCTGTTTGTTAAACAGAGTCATACACACCAGGCTAATGTTTATGATTGCTATCAAATGCTGTGAATGGTCTAATAAATATATTTGTTTTATTTTTTTTTCCCTCAAAACATTGCTCAAACAGAAACGCTCCTTTTTAGCAATTGAGCTGACAGAAAAAACATTTATAATGTTACAAAAGATTAATATATTTCAAATAAATGTTGTTCTAATCATCAACGAATTCTGAAAGAAATGCATTACAGTTTCCACAAAAATTGTTTTCAACACTGTGACTGAAAATAATAAGAAATGTTTCTTGAACACCAAATCAGCATATTATTATGATTTCTGAAGGATCATGTGACACTGAAGACTGGAGTAATGATACTGAAAATTCAGCTTTGCATCACAGGAATGAATTATATTTTTTAAATATATTCAAATAGAAAACTGCTATTTTAAATTGTAATAACATTTAACAATTTTACTGTTTTAATTGTATTCAGCTTTGGTGAGCATAAGAGACATTTCAAAAACATAAAAAAAAAATCAACCCCAAACTTTTGAATGATAAACTCAATTATTCTCATAATCCGTTAGCAATTGACCTCTCAATACAAAATCAGTCTCCTATTATAGTGACATCTATTTCAATGTGGGTTATATAAAAAAGAATAGATGTGTGTGCATAACAAGAAGGTCATGGTAAAATGATGTCACCTCATTTCATCTGTACTCCTTTTTTCCAACCAGTAGGAGTCTAATTTAGTTCTTCTGGGAGTCTGTGGTGAAGCAGTGGGATGGGCTTCCAAAAACACAGTAGAAATTAGCAGGAAATACATCCACTCTCTCTCTCCCTCCAACGAACAAGAGCTAAAGTCATTATCTGGATAGAAGGGCATGTGTTCCACTAATCTCTGACATCAAATCTCCGTTCATGTCCAACATGTCTGATCAGCTTGATTTGAGGAAGAGAATGTACATTGCTGAGCAAGATTATTCAGACAGATCTAGCGCAGGGCGATTTAGTTGTGAAACTAAATCCCTGGTACATGACAGCCTATCTACTGCAAAATACCTTTTACCATGCCAGTTCAAGAGTTCTGTTTAACACCATAATATACGATTCAGACAGGAATGTCTGCAGAGTTTCAGGTCGTGAATTCTCCCATTTCAGATTGATCTTAACATCGTATGAGCTTGTGGCACGGCACACTCATGTCAAACTTATCTTGAAACAAAACTTAGGCATTTGAAATCTGTTATTCGCAAACGTTGACTGCACGGCCTGTGATGTGATCTCTATTACTGGTGGAAAGTACCATATTAAAGCACCTTTGTATGCATCTAATGTCAGTGCTGAGACCTCAATACTTCAAGCGAAATCGAAGAACGAGCTGGTGTGACAGTTTCGAACAAAATCAGGCCACTTTGTTTGGAGTTTGAAACAGCTTGCCAAAGCTACCAAAACTTTCCGGAAAAGTTTGCTCCGACTAGTAAACACCTTCAAACTACCATTGGTCTATAGTGATGATGTAATATGTAGGTGTGGCTCTGGGGCTCCGCCTTCTTTCACGTAGAAATCTTCTCTGGTTCGTTTCTTCTGTTTAGTCTGTCAAGGTCCGACACAAGTAAAAACACGAACATGCTGGAGAGCTACTTTATAGCAGAAACTGAAGGTATATATCTAACTGAAAGTGACACTGACACTTTTCATGTTTGACACTGTAAAGCTGCTTGCTTGCAGTCAAATGATGAATACAGTCAATCACAGGCGATCCACACTCCAATCCAGAAGGGGGCATGAGAGGTAATGCAATACTGTTTGCTAACCGCCACAACAGAAAAAAAGAGCAGAAGAAGAAGAGACGGTCTATGCACCAACCCAAAACAAGAGTTCAGATGGCTTGCAAGAGCTTGCTAGTAGCCTATTCGCTGAGTTTCAATTAATAGCACTACATAAAATATGACCTATGCATTTTGTTTACTGCTTAGTGCTTAATACACTAAAGGAGGCTGTACTGTACCAACTACACTCTAAAAAATGCTGGGTTAAAAACAACCATTTCTGGCTATTTCTGGCTTATTTGGCAACCAGGCACTGGGTAAGAATTGGACAGAATACATGCTGGGTTATTTTTAACCAGCTTGTTGGGTTTTATACATTAACTCATTTGATGGGTTGTTTTTTGGCAGTGCTGGGTCAGTCAATTTGATATTGAAGGTTTTTCATTTTAAATAATAAAATTTGTTTGGTGAGAGGTGAATCTACCATGGCGCCGGCGCATCATTCGCTTTGCATCAGTCTGCTTTGTAGAAGGTTAGCGTTCTAGCAGACATTAGCTGCGACACACATGTTAACAAAAAAGGCAAAATGTGAGACTACAGACATTTTCTTCTTTGTACAGTAATAATTTTGATAGGAATACAATATAAGACAAACCTTAACTTCATTCAGGAATTTTCCCCTCAGGAAGTTCTCTCTCAGAACAGAACACAAAATGACCAAAATGAAGCTTCGAAGCTTTACGAATCTTTTGTTTCGAATCAGTGGTTCGGAGCATGTATCAAACGATCTCAAACTGCCAAAGTCACATGATTTCAGTAAACAAGGCTTCGTTGCGTCATAAATGTTTCTAAATTTCAATGGTTCACGTGACTTTGACAGTGCTCCGAACCACTGATTCGAAACAAAAGATTCGTAAAGCTTCGAAGCTTCATGAAGCAGTGTTTAGTTCAGTGACGAGTGCTAGATATTGTTGAATAAAGTCGTTATTTATTTATTTTTTTGGCACACAAAAAGTATTCTTGTCACTTCATAACATTAAGGTTGAACCATTGTAGTCACATGAACTGTTTTAAATATATTTTTAGTACCTTTCTGGGCGTTTGGAAGTCTAAGTTAACTTGGTTTCAATGCAGTCCTCACGAGCCATCGGATTTTATCAAAAATATCTTAATTTGTGTTCTGAAGATGAACGAATTACAGAGCCTGAGCAAACACATCCACATCGCTATGATTAGATGCTTTCTTAACTGATTTTTTTTTTTTTTTTTTTGTCATTGAGAGGAAAGTGCACAGCACATATTTACAGATTCATCTAAACGTCACTCCCAGCAGAGTGGGCAGTTTCAGGATGTTTGCTAACAGTATACTGCTGCTCAGGTATTTCAAACTTCATTTTACCCCTAATCGAAGAACGAAAAAGAACATGGCCCTGAGTATACTGGGGCCTTTGGGCTATTATGAGAGCGGTATCCCTCATCTTCTTGGCTCCTAAGTGACAATAATGTGGAAGAGCCAGGCCTGATACATGAATAATATCTCCATGAAGCCAAGGATGTCATGTTAATGGCTGAGGAGGGGGAGGCAGAGGAGGATCTGATGTGGCGCTGACACTGTCTCAGAGTGTCCTTTGAGTGGCAGCAAGGTAATGAAGTCTTTGTGATGAATCTGATGGAGCAGTGATAAAGCACAGGCTTAATATAGCATAGCCCTGCTTGAGTTAAGAGAAACAAGAACACTGCACTGTTAACCAAATGAAATGCTTTTAGAATTTTTTGAGTTTCTTTTTATCACACTGACAGAGATTTGTGCAGTGAATGTACTAAAGACGGTGTTTTCTTTCAGATATCAAGAGAATCACTTTGGAGTGAATATTAGCAGAATTCAGGCAAATGCATCAGTATTGTGAGTTCACTTACAAAAGAGTACTATGATGTTACTATGTCTTTCTGTGGATATGATGGTACCAGGGTATTACTCAAACAGTAGAGCATGACAAGTAAAGCATGGGCTATTAGTTATTGCACTCAGTTTATGATGTTTAGAGTCATTCCACTAAAACGGTTTTTCAATTATTTATATACATTATATTATTTAAAAAAAAAAAAAACAAAAAAAAAAACAAGCATGTGGCTTCCCCAGTGGGGACAAAAATGGTAGAAACACATTTATTTTGTGATAAGTATACTACAAATACATTTACATATTTATGTGCTAAATAAAAATACCCTGCAATTGTACTTTTGGTATACTAAACTAGTATACTTAAAGTCTGCTAAACTGGAACAACTAATTTTGTACTAAATACACTTTAATTGTGCGGAAGTAGTGCTGAGGTCCAACTAAAGCTGTACTTAAGTATATTTGATTATGCTTAAGTGGAACTAATGCAAGTATACATTAGGTAGACTTTAAATATATTGCATTTAAAGACTGATATCATACAAAGATCATACAATCTTTATTAATAGTTATATTAAAACCTTAAAATCTTAAGTGATGTGTCAATAAATATGTTAATGGTTTCAAGTATACTTAGTATGAAATAAATGTATTTTGAATAGATTTTGGTGTAGTTTTTTTTTTTTTTTTTTTTTACACTAGGGTTGGGATACAATTAATCCTGCCAATGGTAGTGGATTTATTTTGTTTTGTTTTGTTTTATTTCACATACTTCAAAAAAGTATTTGTATTGATGATGGCCAAGTGTTATTAATATTTATGAATTTGGAAGATGGGTCAATGATTTGATTATCTTTTTTTTTTTTTTTGTCTATTTATTTATTCAAAACTACATTGTAATTCATATATACAACGACTTGAATACACCATTTATATGATGAGATTATGTTTAATTTCAAACAGTTATGTTATTTTTAGAGGACATAAAGTCAAAAATGTCAAAGTGATACAAATGTCCTGGTATCATAATGAAGAAAAAAAATGTATAATATTATAATGTAAAGAATGAAATTCTTCAAAATTTTAATTTGTTTGAAATAATATTTTATTTTTATTTCTTAAAAATATTTGCTTTAATATAAGCATTGCTGACTATTAATTTTTGGTACCAAATTAAAGTCTTGCGGTCCAACCAACATGCACTTTTTATGACAAAGAAAGGTTTGGTCAGGTACAAAATTTTATGTGGTGTGACTCAGCAAATATCTAATGATATTTATGAATTAATAAATCATGATATTTGTGATAAATATTTTTACATTAAAAAGGATATTTAAAACTTTTGAATAAACACACAATCTAAATGACATATGTAAAGTCATTAAATTGGAACTTTTTTTTAAGACCAACATGAATAATAAAACAAACATATTTGTAAGAACCTAACACGTTTAAAACTAGATTTTTTAAATCTTTTTTTATTTAATTCTGTTTATGATATGTGTCGATTCAGTGTTTCCACTTGATGGCTTAATTATCTTCTAAAGCCCTGCAGGTGTAATAAACCTTTCTTGAGTATTTCACACACTGGGGATAATATGCAGCTGAAATGACCAAAAAAAAAAAAAAGGAGTCTGAGTGCAAACCTAAGTGAAATATTGAGAAATAAGGAGAAAAAAGCAAAATCCTGCAATCTTCACTAACTTCAGTAAGCAAAATGACTTTCATAATAGGGGTTGGCAAGTGGGTCCCCTACCTGATTGAGGAGGGGAACCCAGCTAGCATTTCAATGACCAAATGTACTGCAGTCACCTGTGGGACGGGAGAGATTTTGCAGTCCTGCTACCCTGCAGTATCATGCAGTGGACGGTCAGGCTGAAACTCTGGCCTGTGTCTCTCAGCAGGTAACTCATAAACACAACGAATGCAGCCTGAGAGATCATTTTCTGCTAGAGTGGAGAGCGGGAACATTTGTTCGTGCTCCACAAGCGATTCACGTATAAGCAGCACATCAGTAAAGCAAACACGTGTCAACCTTGGCTGCAAAGACTCCCTGCTTCATTCTTCTGCCCTCAGCGGAAGGGCCATTGCTAAAGCTGTGAGGTACACCACACCCCTCTGTGCCCTTTGGATTCTACTTTTTCTTTTTTCCTCTTTCTTTCTCATACTTTCTGACCCATATACTTCCTTTCTCCCTCTTTCTGCAGTAGCATTTCTGTGAGATTGATAGCCCTGGCAGGGTCTGGTCTGAACTGGGGTGCAGTGGTGAGATACGGCAAGACTTCCACAGGCAGAAGATAAAGGTTCCTTCTGTACCATTACCTAACTTGGTAGCCTTACTGAAAATCAACGAGATATTATCTGTCCTCCAAGATTTATATGAATCTTAATATCTTTTGCTCCAGAAAATAAGCTATATTCTTCAGGAGATTCATTTCCTAGCAGAAACAGGGAGTGCAATATTATTTATTGGTGCAGATGGTATTATTTACTTAACTTTGAGGGCTGCCTTCTACAGGTTATTAAATGTTTCCATATAAGCTTCTTGCAGTGCTGGGGAGTAACTAAATTAAAGTATTGAAGGTGCTAACAATAGCATCAAAATACTGTAGATTTTCCAGGAATGAGCAAATTTTTCTATTATTATTTTTGTTAATTAATGTGTCCTATTAATCTTTAATCAAAATCGACTTCACTCCAGGACCAGTGTTACTGGTACAGGTACACAGTTGTCGCTTGCGAAAACAAAATGGCGGCGCCATGGGTGAAAACGTACAGATTAAGGGGCAGTAATATTATAATAAAATCCCCTTCCTACGTCACAAGGGGAGCGAAATCTGAACGGCTCGTTTTTTTTTTTACATGCTTGCAGAGAAAGGCTTACTGAAACAAAGTTACTGGGTTGTCCATTTTCACGTTTTCTGGGTTGGTAGATGCATCGGGGACCCGATTATAGCACTTAAACACAGAAAAAGTCAGATTTTCATGATATGCCTCCTTTAAGCCATAAATTATGTCATCTGATAGTTATTCTTTTTAAAAGATATTTCCCAACACAACACTGTAGTTGCATTTTAGGGGATTTGTTCCATCTGCTCCCAAAAACTAGGATCAAGCAAGGTTGTTTGAAAAGAAAAAGAAAGACCAAACGGTGCAATGCAGGAGAGCTCTTTGCTTTCCGTCAGAGCTGTGATCATGCATGCCTTTTTGATGTCTCTGTTAATTGGCAGCCTATTAGAAGTGCTAATAGTGCAGCAGGAAGCCACAGCTTGAGATATAAATGTGATCGCGGCCAATCATTAGTCACGCCTCAATCAACCTGTGCCTGACACCTGCTGCCACCTATAGCAAATCAATCAGGTCTCCATAATCTTATTACCCATAGCTGCCACCCCAATCTAACTAATCACGTAAAAGTCTGCAGGGCACGGACACACATGCAAATACACACTCATGGTTTATTACGCAAATTAAGCATGTGGAGAGTAAGATAGCTTGACACCTCATGGTTCAGAATAAACAAAGCTCAGCGTGATTATGATCACAGGACTTCAAAGACTATTAGTAAAAATATGTGCTGCTTGGAGGAAAATACATGAAGCATGGTCTTTATCATGTGAAAAATTGTTTTACGTGTGTCTAAATGGAATAAAACATTACTTGTGAACCTAGAGCAACAGTTGGTCAAAAAAGACAAATATTAATTTTTAATTTCGTGGAAGTAGACAGCATAAATGAATACATAAACCAAAGGTATATATGCAGTCTTTATGAAAAATTTATGTCAGTAAAATGTATGCTGAGTGGCAATGTGGGGTCTTAAACTATTATTGATAGTAGATATTTCATGAAGTGCTTTCCTGACAGACACAAGATGGCAAAGCAGGAGTCATTGATTGAGGAAATGTTCTACATTAACCTTCCGGAGACAAAATACACAACAAAGAAAGCATCTGTTAAAGTGCCTCTGAAGGTTGAGACTGAAGGGTGCTTGACAATAAGACTACATCAGGAAAAAAATAGTACAGCCATAAATTAAGCATAAAAAGCCTATCTTTGATGCAGAGTGACTATTTGGACCTAGGTGTAAATAGCACTGGCTACTCAATACACACACCCACATACATATGACGTTATATAATGTCAGTAAGACTGTTTTTTTTTTTTTTTTAAAGAAGTCTCTTATGCTAACCATGGCTGCTTTTATTTGATCATAACTACAGTAAAAACTGTAGGTAACACTTTAGTTTAGGGTCCAATTCTCACTATTAACTACTTGCTTATTAGCATGCATATTGTTAGGATATTGGCTGTTTATTAGTACTTATAAAGCACATATTAATGCCTTATTCTGCATATTCTATATCCCTTAATCCTACCCAATACCGAAACTTAAAGGGGACCTATTATGCCCCTTTTCACAACATGTAATATAACTCTCTGGTCTCTGGTGTTCCCAGAATGTGTCTGAAGTTTCAGCTCAAAATACCCCACAGATCATTTATTATAGCTTGTCAAATTTGCCCCTATTTGGGTGTGAGCAAAAACATGTAGTTTTTGTGTGTGTCACTTTAAATGCAAATGAGCTGCTGCTCCCGGCCCCCTTTCCAGAAGAGGGCGGAGCTTTAACAGCAGCAGGCTTCGACTGCTCAACAACAACAAAGCTGGAGAATCTCACGCAGCTAAAATGAGGATTGTCAGTAACGGTGTTCAGCCTTACATTGTTCAAACCGGAGTCGGACACTGATGGAGAGACTCAGGAAGAATTACAACTTTTAGAATTCAACTGGACGTTTCAGAATGGTTAATGGATAGATTTATGTAGTTGCTGTGGAGTTGATTCAACTAATTGACTAGCATGTCGTTATGTTAATCTTTAGTGCAAAACCCATATGGACGCCCACTATACATAGCGTACCTGTTTGCCAAACAGAGCCATACACACCAGGCTAACGTTTGTGATTGCAATCAAATGCTGTGAATGGTCTAATATTCTTTTCAAAATATTGCTCTGACAGAAACGCTCTTTTTTTTTTTTTTAGCAATTGTGCTTGCCAGGGTCAACTTGCAGGCTATCCAAGTTAACGAGACTCTAAATAGTGTTCTGATCTCATCTGTGCAGCCGACGACAGAACAGTTAGCATGCTTTGCTTGAAATTTTGCCATGGCCTTAGAACTGGTACACCATTTTCACTTGCAAGAACAAAATGGCGGTGCAGTAGGTGGAAATGTGCAGATTAAGGGGCGGTAATATTATAATAAGATCCCCAAGTGGCTCGTTTTTTTCAAATGTTTGCAGAGAAAGGCTTACCAAAACAAAGTTACTGGGTTGTCCTTTTTCACATTTTCTGGATTGGTAGATGCACCGGGTACCCGATTATAGCACTTAAACATGAAAAAATACAGATTTTCATAATATATCCCCTTTAACAACTACCTTACAAACTATTAATAAGCTGTAGGAGTTTATTGAGGCAAAAGTCGTAGTTAATAGTTAGTTAAAACGTTAGTTCACTCCAAAATGACAATTCTGTCATTAATTACTTACCTTCATGTTGTTCCAAACCTGTAAGGTTTTTGGAAGAACATACCTCTTCCGGAAGCTCAAACATGCTGCATAACCAATGAGGTTCATTCTCTTGTGTTACGCAGCACGTTTCAGCTTCTGGAAGAGATTTGTTCTTGTGAGTCATTCATGTTTGGTTGAGCTTCTGCTTATGTTCGCTGATCAAGGTTTATATGTGAGTAAAAGCCTAAATTAAATCTGTTCATCATAAAAAGCGATCGAGTCTCTTCAGAAAATCTGGACTTAACCACTCAATTCATATATTTTCCGATCTCTTTATGTACTTTTTGAAGCGTCAAAGATCAAGTTTCAAAGGCAGTCTATGTAAGAACAGAATGCTGTCAGATTTCTTAAAAAAGATCTTCATTTGTGTTCCGATGATGAATGAAAGTCTTACGGTGTGGAACGACATGAGGGTGAGTAATTAATGACAGAATTTTCATTTTGGGGTGAACTAACTCTTTAATAGTGAGAATTGGACCCTAATCTAAAGTGTGACCAAATTGTAATATTCTGAAATATTATTACAATTAAAAAAAAAAAAAAAAAAGTTGCTGCTTAATATTTTTATGGACACCATGATACTAGCATTCTTTGATAAATAGAACCATTTTTTTTTCTTTAAAAGAGAGAGAGAGAGAGAGAGAGAGAGAGAGAGAGAGAGAGAGAGAGAGAGAGAGATTTTTTGATTTTTAGAAAAAAAAACTTTATTTTACCAAACAAAAATCACTGAATCAAATGCATTCAAATTAGTAACATATCAAAAATTAAATCTCCCTCAATTACAGTACAAATAATATTACTATAACACCACTGCAATTTAAAAGACTCAATGTCATTCATTAGTTTATAGTATTTATATTCAACACCAACCCTAGCCTTTAAGAAAGATTTAAAAAGAAGACCATGTCTGTTCTCCATTCTATTTCTTCTTGTGATATAAATTGCAAGTTTGGCTTGTCCAACAATAAAATTAATTAACTGCCATTTTATTCTCTGTTTTTGACAATATCTTAATCCTTAAACAAACACATTAGGAGTGAATTTTTCCTGAAATCTTAAAAACAAATCCTTCAACAAAACAAAAAGTGATCTCAATCTAATACAATCTGTAAAACAGTGAAATTTCTCTTGCTCCACAAAAAGCACATTTGTCAACAACATCTGAATTTATAACAGAAACAAAAGCACTGACAGCTATAGCCCCGTGCAAAATTCGCCACTGCAAATCACCGGTTTGCTTATTCAATGGTGGTTTGTATATCACCCTCCAAACTGGCTTTTCTTCCTCTTTTAATCTAAATTTATCTCGCCACACAGTGTCTTTCTTCTCATTTAGTGCCACTTTATTTAAAATATTAACAAAACACCTATAAAACAATTTTCCTGAAACCAAATCCAAATCATACATCCCTTTTAAATCCAGCAGTATGCTAGACATGCCCTTTAAATCTGGTGAAATGACAATTTTTGGAAAGGGATCTCTCATATTTGGAATCAGACTTCCATTACCAAAATTTTGCAACAAGATTGATTCTTCCTCTGTTAACCTTCTTTTCCACATTTTTTAAAAAAAAACCTCAGTTTGACGTGAAGATCTCTGGCCTAATGCAGCGGCCAATGCAGATACATCACTTAAGTCAGGTCCTACCACATCAATTAAATTTCTTAATTGTACCATACCAGAGCCACATATCCTTAGTGTGAGACCTGGCAAACACTCATTTGATAAATCAAAGCGAGCTCCTTTAACCAAAGGCTCCTCGAGCAACCAAAACAAAGATTCTGTCTTACAATCCCTGGTAAAATTAAAATGTTCCCACATTTTAAAAAGTCCGCTGTAAAACGAGGGTAATTCCTTTAAATTTAACTGTCTATGATCCAGAAGCATCAAGGTGCTGTCAAGTCCAAGTCCATCAGACTTCTGTAGGATAATCTGGGCAACTTTTCTCCATACCAGATCTTCAGGTCCAGTTAACAGTCTCTGGATAAATTGCAAGCGAAAAGTTGCTAGTCTACTTGGCAAATGCACCAGTCCTTGACCTCCTTCATCCACAGGCAAAAAAAGTACACTTTGGGGAACCCAGTGAAGCCGATCCCAAAAGAAATCCACAAACATTGCTTGCAACCTAGAAAGCAAACCGGGATGAGGGTCCACACATGACAATTGGTGCCACGATGTTGAGGCAGTCAGATTGTTAATTATTAAAACCCTCCCTCTAAAGGATAGCTGTGGATGTATCCACTTCTTTAATCTACCCTCCATTTTTTCAACCACCCCAACCCAATTTTTTCCATGCGTAACAGTATCCCCAATAAAAACTCCAAGGTATTTGATCCATCCTTTTTTCCAAGTTAACCCACCAGGCAATAATGGTGGACCATTCTCCCATTTTCCAACAGCCAATGCATCACTTTTACTCCAGTTTATTTTGGCAGCAGATATACTTCCAAACTCTTCAACAATTTTAACCAAAGTATTTATATCATTCTGTCCATTAAACATAATCTTTACATCATCAGCATAAGCTGATATCTGATGGTGCAAATTGTTATGAGATAATAGCAAACCTTCTGTTTTAGAACGTAACTTATTTAACAACGGTTCAATTGCTAAAGAGTACAGCATTCCAGAAAGTGCACATCCCTGTCTAATGCCTCTATTAACTTTAAAAGGGGCGCTCAAACCACCATTGATTTTTAGCATACTTTCAATATCTTTGTATAACACTTTAATTAATCCAGTAAAAACTGGGCCAAAATCAAAAGCATTTAGAGTTTTCCAAAGGTACTGGTGCTCAACTCTATCAAATGCTTTCTCTTGATCAATGGAAATGAGCCCTAGATTGATACCCAAAAGGTCAGCAACTTCTATTATGTCCCGAACAAGAAAAATATTGTCTGAAATAGACCTACTAGGCACACAATACATCTGGTCAGGATGTATGACCTGCCCCATCACCTCTCTCAATCTGTTGGCCAGAGCCTACAACTCGGGGGTAGAGAACCCTCAGCTATGCTCTCCTTCAGAACATCCAAGAGATCCTCACCCAACACCTCCCAAAAGGCTTTATAAAATTCAACTGGAAGACCATCAATACCAGGAGCTTTTCCACTCTCCATGTTCTGCAGTGCATTCCAAAGTCCTCCCTCACACAGAGGCCTCTCTAGCACTGCCTTTGACTTTTCTTGAAGCTTTGATAAGCCCGCATAAAAACTCGCAGACATTTCTTCATCTTCCTCATATTCACTCCCATACAGTTCATTGTAGAACCTCACAGCCCGCTGTCTTATTTCAGACGGCGCTGTAAGCTCTTGCCCATTTTCTGAGTGTAATGAGTGAATATATCGACTCTGGCCATTTTTTCTTTCCAAATTAAAAAAGAACTTGGATGGGGCATCCATTTACGTAAGATTTTGATAACGCGACCTGACCAAAGCTCCCTTTGCCTTCAAGCCTAGCAGGTCTGCAATACATAACTTTTTGGACTTAATGGCATCAATACCACTCTGCTCTCCAGTGACCTCTATCAATGCTTGTAACTCTACAATTTCAGCTTTAAGTTTTTTCAATTTTTGTGTTATATTTTTAGAGACATTAAAAGTATACTGTTGCCATAGCGATTTTATTTCAACCTTCCCACAGTCCCACCACTGGCACAAATTTATAAAACACTCTTTTTTTTATTTAAATTCCTTCCAAAAGAAAATAAAAACCTCTTTAAACTTTAAATCACTCAACAAAGACACATAAAAATGCCAGTAGGCACTCTTTGACCTTATATTTGCTATAAAAGCTTTACATATAACAATAGCATGATCAGAAAAACCAGAAGGACTAATTGCACAGGTTTTCATAATATTAAAATGATGTTTAAAGCAATATAGTCTATCTAATCTGGCCAAAGAAATTAAATTCTCTCGAGTATGTGTCCACGTATATTGCTTATCATTTTTATTCAAACACCTCCATATATCACACAACTTATGAGTTTCAATCAAAGTTCGTATGGCGCAGCTTGAGGCTGCATGAGGTTCAGCATGATTCCGATCTAGTACGTAATTCTCTGTGCAGTTAACAGTTATCACCACCTAAAAACACATATTCAGAGTTACAACTTTGCAAAATCCCATTAAGACGATTAAAAAAAACAAACTCTCTCAGTACCATTAGTGGGAGCATATACATTAATAAACACAACATTGAATCTTTCAAATTGTGCCTGTATAAAAATAAGTCTGCCAGGAATTGCATGCTTGACCTCAAAAGAAGCAGGCGTAAAATGCTTAGCAAATAAAACAACCACCCCTTCTCTAGTAGAACTCATATGAGAGCACAACACCACTCCTTCCCATTCTTTCCCCCAATCAATTTCGTTTAAACCATCACTATGTGTCTCCTGAATGAACACAATATCAATTTGCTTTTGTTTTATTAATTCAAATAATAGTGCCCTTTTATATACATCTCGTGCCCCATTCATATTAAGAGTGCCTACCCTCACCACACTCATAAGAAAGAATGAGAGAAGGAATGGTCTCAAGACAAACTTCAGCACGTGGGAGCAAAAAAACTATATTGTTTCAAACCCATCCTCTCCTTGAAGTTCTGATCTCAGTTTTGCAGCGATTTTCTTCAATCTATATATTTCTTGAACAGTAAACTGTTCTTCACCCTCGTTTTGCATTAACACTCCAACAGAGTCAACAAACATTTTGCGGTCTGGAAAAAAAATCTGTAACCTGGACATTTTTCATGTTTTTTGTTCTTTGTAAAAAAGATCTAACCTTTCCAAAAGAATAAGCACTACGCCTATTCCTTCTATGCTTATTATCCCAAGTATCACTATCAGAGTCTTCAACAGCACTGCTTTCAACATCATTACATGCATCAACTTGTATTTCTGACAATTGTTTTGACTTTTCATCCCTTATTTTCACTTTGTTCCTTTTCCTCTTAACAGAGGGCGTTTTGAAAAATGCATCATCACTCACATACTCTGCATTAGTTTCATCTTCTTTCACCAGATCAGCTGTTTTGTCAATAACATGTGATGTTTCCCCCTCTACCACTCCTGATCCTTCCATCACTTGTTCCAGCTTCTGCTGCAACACTCACACTTTCAACTTGCTCACGTTCGGCTGCCCTAACAGCATCATCATTTACAGCTGCCTCGTTGGCCACTGTATCGGCCCTTGCATCCTCAGTCTGTTCCGGACACGAACTTCTAATGTGCCCCTCCTCTCCTCATTTAAAACATTTCATAGTCTCGGAACTTGCAAACACAACATAGTCAAAGCCATCGTCTCTAAATTTAAATGTCACATTTATTTCATCCAATTCATTTTTCAATACCATGTAAACTTGTCGAGAGACTACATGCTTAAGTAAAGGGGATTTACAGCCCAACGGAACTTTCCTCATTTGTGAAACAATTTTTCCATGCCTGGACAACTCTGCGATCAGCAACTCATCTTTTATGAATGGGGGAACATTAGACAAAATTATCTTTTTTGCCGGTTGAACTAAGGGCATTACTGACGTAAAAGTCTCCTGTATGACAATTCCGTTTTGCTCCACGCTGTTCACTTTTTCAATGTTATCTACAAAAAAATCACCACAGCGCTATTCATACGAGACGCTTACATTATGCTCTCATGCCCGACAACATTTCCGACCGCCAAACTGCACTCTTCCACAGAACAATTCATTGCAGGTGCGATCTTAATACCATGCCTGTGTGAAAGCCGCTCATAACTTATGCGTTCTGAGGACGCCATTGTCAACCAGCACTCGCTGGAAGACTGCGCTCCTCAGTTCACCTCAATTTACTGTTGTTACCCTCAAACTTAATTCCGCAAAATAATATAGCCTATGCCAGACACCAAAAACAAGTAATAGGGGGAAAAAGAAAGGACTCACTCTCACCGTAGAACTCACTCACACGCCAACGCCGCCCACTCACTCCCGCATGCGCACAGAGAGAGAGAGAGAGAGAGAGAGGGAAGTATATGTATAGTCCAGTCTAGTATGGTAGAGTAAAGTGTCAGTGCTGATCAAAACATAACCAAAGTGGTCATGAATACTTTATTTCATAAACTGACAGGGGGCATCCTTGGTAGGGAAGAGTGGAGAATTCATTTAACACACTCAAACATCCCTACACACATACACACAATTTCATACTGATCTCCACCGAATTCTATGATATTAAGCAACCACACAGGAGAGAGAATCAAATGGAGGACCTCTTTAATCAAGTTATTTTGGAGGCCACTGAAGTTCTGCTGGCCCTTTTATGGCACATTAGAGTCTAAACTGCAGCTGTCTAACCCCCTCCCTCACTCGTAGCATATGAGGGTAATGAAATTAGACAGCATGCTTCATGGTTCAGCATTGTCCTGTGCCTGCCTGGGCTATTCCCTCACCGCTCTCCAGAGAGGAGTTACCAGGATATTGCTAATCTCTCACAAAAGAAGGATTAACTGAGGAGACAATTGAGGACAGAATGTCAGGCCACAGCACCTGCTGGCCAACATGACAATCACAACATTACCCCCATCACCCATTGATTTCAGAGCAGCGGGCAGGGACACCAAACACACATAAAACACATGCATACATGTTAAGCGTACCGAAGCATAGAGTGATGTGAGGCAGGCTGACTAGTTGTATTGATTTGTTTGTTGTTTGTTGTGCACAGTCAGATTGGCCCATATGAACGCTTACCACCTGCTTTTACAACAAAAGAGAATAAAAAGTCCTAAAGTATGCTATAATTTATGAATAAATTTATTAAAAGCCTAAAATGCACCATCATTAAAATAAATAAAATAAATGATATAAAATAAAAGTTATTCAAAGAAGTCAATAGTCAAGTCAGTAGTATTTTGCTTCATACTTTTGTTTTCAATCTTTTAAAAGTCTGTTTTCCCTGTACCATCTGCATTTTTATTAAAAATAAAAAGATAAATAAATAAGACTAGAGTGTGCCATCAAGATGTTTGATGTTGAACATTAATGGTGGACAAAATGAATTATCTTTGAGGCCCACATATATTTCATGTTCCTCTTCAAAGAACATTTCTATTTTTTTTTTTTTTTTAACTTTTGAACAAATAATCTCAGATTCCAGCTCAAAGAGTCATAGCCTACTTTTGTGATGCTGGCCCTTAGCCTTTACAAAGAAAATGGACAAAGTCCTTAAACAAGGGATTCAAGTTCTGATTGTCACCCAGGGTTTCCTTCCATTACACATTGATCAGCTCTTTAACAGACCTAAAAGATAAGAACCAAAGCCTCTCTTATGATGACAGAGCTTTCTTATCTCTGTTCCTCAGAACACTAACAAGCAGCAGCTGGTGGCTAAATTATCACTCTTTCTTGGAAAAGCGCTGGAGTGGATTTTACTTTAGTTCAGAGAATATATCAGCTGTGAAGCTGGATGAAAATAAAGCATAGAATTCATGTTTTTAACCTGGTGCTTGTTAATGGTGTTGCACTTCTAAGGTATATAATGATGAGGTATACCTCAGGGTTACGTACTCGGTTCTCATTATCTTCCTAGGTGGGTGGAACTGATGAATGGTTGAGGGCTAATCACACATGAAATGCGTTATGTCTTTTTTTATGGATGATATATGACAATAAATAAATTGTGTACAGCAGAACATGATCCTATATATTATATCATCATTGTTTTAAGAGATATGCACAAAAACTGTCATCTCACTGTAGGTATGCCATACTGCATTAATGAAAAAAAAAAACAATATATTTTCTTGAGTCCCCCAAAAAAATTAAACTGCAGTTCTTCTCTCATGTTTAATTCAGCAGCCTTGGCGGAATCCTGGGAAGGTTCCATTCGATGGTCCCTCAAGCGAGTCCAATTTCAGACAAGATGACTACTGCAGCACTGAGGGGACCTGGGGAGATGTTTGGTTGGCCAATGATTTTGGAAATCCAGTAAGCTCAGGGGTACAGGGATCAGATCTCAGTGAATTTATAATAGGGGTTTGTGGGGGATTCAAATGAGGTTATTGAGTTACTGGAAAACATAGAGCAGGTCATAATTGCTGAATGACAACGACCTTGAAATGAGGGGTCTGGAGAAAGATGATATTTCATGCTGATTTGACATGAGTTTGATATTCACTTTTTTGAGGGTTCAGTGTTGAAAGGCCTTAATTCGAAGATTGGAGTTTTTTTCTCTCCAAGTAAACACAGATGAGTTCAGTGCTTATAGAACAGTAAGGTGGAGCAGGTTAGCAAGTTATTTAATACAGTTAGTCCTTCTGAGAGAGTAGTCCTGCAGATACATAGGAAACTATTGGTAACTTCTTGGAAATCACAGATGATAATTTCGCCTTGTGTAACTATGACAGTACATTTTAAATGTGTATACTTGCTAAAAGAATTTGGTAACACTTCAGTATTGGGAACACATATTCAATATTAACTACAACTTTTGCCTCAAACTCCTAATTTACTGCTTATTAATAGTTAGTAAGGTAGTCTTTGTAGCATTTAAGTTTAAGTATGGGGTAGGATTAAGGGATGTAGAATAAGGTCATGCAGAATAAGGCATTAATATGTGCTTTATAAGTACTAATAAACAGCCAATATCCTAGTAATATGCAAGCTAACAGGCAACTAGTTAAAAGTGAGAATTGAACCCTAAAATAAAGTGTTACCAAGAATTTTGTACGCTTAAGGTCGTGACACACCAAGCGATGGTCACTCGTCAGACAATATCTGACCTACTTTTTGCGGTGTGTTCCGCACCGTTGGCACATGTCGGACCCCCATTGGGGGTTCGTCGGCCAATTGTATATTTCGAATTGACGGTGGAACCCGTCCGTGAGAGAGATCACTCAGCTTAGCAAATTAGCACAATAAGAAAAACAGAAGTGATGAAAGCAAGAGAACACAGTAGGCTCTTCTCAATTTTCATCTTCATCTCATCTGAGCATTCCAATACACAAATATTTTCATGACAACTTTACCGTCTGGAATGAAGAAAGTGAAGCTGCTTAATATTTTTATCGAAACCATATAAGTGTCCTTACTGTCAATTTACTGTCAACTTTTGATCAATTTAACGCATCCTTGATTAATAAAAGCATTCCGGTTTCCCTTTTTTGAATGAAGCACACAGACTACTGCCACCTGCTGGTATGGAGAGTTATTTTTCTCTCATGCAGGTGCAGAATGTACATTCAGGCTTCAAGTTTTTTGTGGCATGTTCAAGTGCAACTTTTTGGCACTGATGCAGGCAACACCACAGGCGGCTTTCATCACCACTAGTTTTTTGATGTTGGTTTGGTGTGTCATGGCCTTTATAAGTACACTACCAGATGACCTCAAAGCAAACACACATGAACTAAAACAAAACACTCATTTTTCCAAAAGATTTTTATGGTTATGTAGGGTCGTTATGTGATTGTTGTCCTGCTAAAAGGTTCAATCTTTGTGAGACTCTTCTGCTGAGAGGATATTACTCTTTAATCTTCAATTGAAAAGCTGGGACAGTGAAATATAGCCATATGAGTGTATCCTTTTTAAAAGTCCTTGCCTAATGTCCCTCAGGTGGAACAAATAAATAAATAAATAAAAGACCCACAAAGCACTGCATAGTGCATGCTGTTGTTGATTGGAAAAGAGAAGGTCAATGTCCCTGACAATAATTTAATGAACAATTACTTTCTGTACCTCATAAATTAATTACCCCAAACCCAGGGTGACAAAAACATAAGCAGCAACCGAGGTGCCTCAGGGTCTTTGATCTCATTCCCAGCATGCATGCCGCCAATAAAGCAGGATGCTGTGATGAACGCTGACAAATCTAACAGACATTCATCCTGACACTGACTTCCATAACAATCTGCAGGTACTTTGCTTGAAAGGGGCAATCTCAAAGGGCTTCACAAGGGGATAATTGGATTGCAAAGTCTGTGGCCTAATTAAATTAAAGCATAAAAACAAGCTGTTGCCCCTCTCTTGTGTGGGAATGAATGCTTAATACGGACGTCGCAGTTAGCTGGTGATGATGTCACCATCATTTGTCTTCCGTGTTCACTTAGAAACTCTGTGATGGAGTGAAACAAGAGTTGAAGAGTGACGGTGAAGGTCAAGTGGAAGGAGACTGACTTTGTTCTGTCAGAGGAAAGGAGCCTTTTTTCTCTCATTTCTTTTCATCTGTCTCTCTTATCGTTTGTTGCAACTGCTTAAGTGCTGCCAAGTGAAGTGTGATATTAGTATCATCTGCCTCTTCAATTGGAAAGGCAATTTTATTTCAACATGTCCCTTCTGGGGGAGGGACGTTCTTGATGAAGACCGTGCATCAGCGACTGTGCACCTGACTTCTTTTGCGTGCCACTATAGCATGAAACTCTCGGGGAGTGGTGAACAACTGGCAGTAGATAAATCGCATGCTGTCTTCTTATGCCCGCCGGTTTTGTAACTGGGATGTTGTTCTTTTCATGTATAACAGGGTCAAGTTAAATGCCTAGGGATTAACATATGCTAAACATATTGTGGTATATTGAAACAAGACAGTAAAGCATTTGCTTATCTCCAAAAAGCAGGCTCATATTCCGAGCTGGTTCTTGTGGCTTGTTGTTGGTACAGAATATGACCAGCACGGGGACATGCGATACCTACAGCGTGAAATGCTGTGTCACCCATTAAACGCACCAACAAGCACAGTCAGAACAATATGAGAAGCACTACAGCAAGCGTACCGTCAGTCACAACCATGGCCCAGTACAAAAACAGCATTGCCCAGGGAATATAAAAGGAAAATTCTGTCCTTATTTACTCATCCTCATGTCATTCTAAACCAGTTTTATGTTGATTTTTCAATGGAATACAAAAGCATCTTAACCTTTTTCATTCAACAGAAGACCTCTGTCAAGCTCTAAAATGAATATATAAAAGTAGTCTATACCACTTATGTGCTTTGTTTCAAAATTTAAGAACTTATTCACTGTTATACTGCACCTTTCATTCATTTCTGGTACATTTTATGATGTGTTTATGGTGTTCACAGATGTGGTAGCTGATTGTTTGTTGTATGGTAAAGAGCAGTGCAAATTCTTCTAAATTTCTCTTTTTCTATAAAATTATTCTGGGTATTTTAGTCCAGCTTATTTGTTTTTGCAAGTTTTTCATAAGAAATGTTCATTTTAATCTCTCACTCTTACTTTTGATTGCAGACGTTGGTGTCTTTTATACAGTAATATGATGTATCACGATAATGAACATGCACAATATTGTTATCGTGGGCACTTCAAAATACCGTCAATAATTATTTATTATGAATTATTCAGATTTTAAGAATGCATTTTAAGAATACTTTACCCATCAACTGTTTAAAATGCACATGAGCAGCGCATGGCGGAACGAGTGAAGGAGACGCGCTGAAGGAAAATGCATATTTACTCTCTGACATCAGATGGTGCTGACGGAACAGCAGAAATGCAGCGGTTACCCCAGTAACACCCATAAACAAAGCAGCTGCACTACCTTTTAGTTTCAAACAGCCATTCAGATTTTTGTATTCGCAATGATGTTCATCACAGCACCAAATACTTAAAGACTTAATGCTATTTATTTTCAAATTTAAACATTTTTATAATTTTAATCTGGACTACAACATGCCCTAGGTTTTGTTTGCATATGTTTTGATTCTGTTCATTCACACTTCACAATAAGGCTTCATTAGTTAATATTAGTTAATGCATTAGTTAACATAAACTGACATTGAAAAATATTTCTAAAGCATTTATTAATCTTAATGTTAATTTCAACATTTAATAACACATTATTAAAGTCAAAAGTTGTAACTGTATTATTTAATGGAGCTGAGCTAACATGAACAAACATTTATTAAACCTTTTATAGTATGACAACACTTTTTTTTACAAATTATTTCAATCTCGTGATAATACCGTATACCGTGATAAAACCTTCAGCAATTATCACAACATGGAAATTTGATACTGTCACAAGCCTAGTTGGGAGTTTCAGTTTCACTTTAAATAAGTTAATTTAGGCTTGCCGTTCATAATATGTTGTTTATAATGAATGCCACTATAATTTGCTTGTTTTATACTTACTTCAAGAAATATCTGTGATTTTTCCACCCTACGGGAAGCCTCTCCCGCAGAAGAAAAAAAGAAACCAATGGATTTGAGTCTGAATTCTCATATACATGACATAAAAGCGAGAGAAATGGGATTAAACAGCTGAGTCATACTGGTAGCTGTTCAACTTGCTGGATGGAAAGAAAGTATTAGTGAAGGAGGGCAGGCAAGCAGAGGGATGAGTGAGCCTCTAATTGCAGCAGCCCCAGTGGATTGAGTTTCGGACTGAAGCAGTGCTGGCTATCAATTCTGCTATAGAAATCAATGATGGACTCAAGCTCAGAGAGGCTGGGCCTGCCATAATAGAGCTTTTCCCAGTCCTGGGGTAACAGAGCTATGAGAGACATTCATGTAATACCACACACTCAAGAGACCACAGAAGAAGAAGAAGAAAAAATAGAGAAAGATATTTCAAATCCTAAGAAGGAACTACAGAACTGAATTCATAGTAATTGTTTGTAAAAAATTGGGCCACTGTTGTGTGTGGCATTTCAGCATACAACTCTCTGTCTTATTCACTAAGCACCTGCAATCTGCAATTGTGGAGTGTCCCAGTAAAGTACGCCAGTTTGTTTTAGTCTGTTTTTTGGATATTACCTTTCATGTAGTGAGTAATATAGCTGTTTGTAAATGTAAAAGGTCTGCAAAGTTTCAGAGATCAAAGTCCACAATAAATGGAGTTATTGTCTCCTAACTAACAAATAAGGGTGGGACAAAATATCGATAGGGCAATATACTGCTGTCCTTCTCCGTGCGATATGATAATTGATATGCTGACGCCAAATATTGATATTTTAATTAATAAAATAAGGCACTCCAAATAGATTTCCCTGCTCCCAGTGTCACTACTTCATTACTCATCGAGGTGGCGCTCAACACATGAATGAGAGAAACATGAACATAAGTTAAATAGCCTAAGAAAAAGAGGTTTTTAACGGGATGGCAGACAGCAGTGTGCATAGGCGCCGATTTATGTTTCTGCCGGTGGAATTGCTGTATCATGATATTATCGGTATCATGAGCCATGTATCGTGTATCGTATCGTATCGTGAGGTGCCCTGTGATTCCCACCCCTGCTAACACCACCAACTTGTAGCTGAGACCTGGAAGAGTTTGGTTCGTGGTTTGTAAGTTTTCTGCACTGCGAAAGCACATCCAGTTTGCATGCACTTCCAAAGGATGAGGACTCAAGCTTGAATTGATACGGTAAAACCGACACCATCGTTACTGTTTACATCACTGTGTATTAAGTGCTGAGGAAGCCTCTGGAGCTGAAAGTTATGGTAATGGGAGATTTGTTTCCGACACACGCTGTAAGCATTAGACCTTTATCGAACCATTTCTGACACTGTGAGAAAAGAAGTGATGCAATGTATATTATGAGAAAATTAAAGTGTTTTTTGGATGCATGTAAACCTATTGTAGGAGATCTCCAAACCAAAATTAGAGATCTTTAAAATAGCATAAATGCACTAGAATGCATAAAGTCCAGATTCTGTACCTCTGCAAATGCTGGTCTTTGATTAGAATTTAATTAGAACAAAACTAAGTAGCAAATGTCACACAAGCCGGTCAGTCAATACAACCCCATTAACTCAGCATGCAGAGGATTACTGTGCTGCACTTGTTCCGCCACCTACATCAGTCAATTGAGTCCTCTTAAATCTGCTAGAGACCAACGTAGAGAAAAAGCACCGCAATCACTGTGGAAACACCCACAACTAGCATTTATTTACACTTCTCAGGCTTCCCATACTGTGGGTTGTGTACCACTAAAAGAATATTAAGCTTATCAAGTGGTTAACAGATTTATTCAAACCACTGCCAATGAAAGTCTACAGTAATTCAACTTAAATGGGGAGAAGGGAGACAAATAGGATTTAGTAAATATATGGAGCTGGAATGAGTTAACAGTGATAAGAAATTGCACAGTAGTTCATTTGATTGAGGTTTTCATACATTTTTAATGACCTTGTAGTCACAAACCCATGCTTTACCAGTCGAGCTACAGGAAGTCACACCCCAGTAAACACCCCAACCTTCCCCTTAGCCTTCAGTGACCCCTTAAAATCTGATATTTGTGCAGATTACCGTTACTAATGAAGCAATCAGGGAACATGCTGATCCAAATTCTATTCAGGATTTTTGACTGTTGATCATGATCAAATTTAGTCTCTTTTTAATCAATTCCTTCGAATACCAAACACCCATTTCTAAATTGTTTGGCGTGTAACCAACAGGCAGATGCAGATTTGCCACTTCTGCTTTTATAGAATATGGAAAACAAACAGTGTCCTGATTTAATAAATATTAGCTATTGTAATAAGGCAACCAAGATGTTCTCCTAATATCAATTTATACATATTAAAGGGGACATATCATGAAAATCTGACCTTTTCCGTGTATAAGCGCTATAATCGGATCCCCGGTGCATCTACCAACCCAGAAAACATGAAAAAGGACAACCCAGTAACTTTGTTTTGGTTATTATAATATTACCGCCCCTTAGTCTGCATGTTTACACCCATGGCGCCACCATTTTGTTTTCGCAAGCGAGGCAAAGCTGCAGATGAAAAATGTGAGTATTGTTACGTAATGCAATGTGTTTCTTTGGTTCAGGCAGCTCCACTTTCCGTGTGCTTTCCCTTAGCCTCCATTCGCTCTATTACTTCATGCTAGCACAAACAGAAGATGTGTTTGACAGAAATGTATCAGTGTTACTTATAACTCGCCCACAAAACAGCTTAGACAATTAATGTGATGTCATTTTACACCAGACTGCTTCACAAATGAGGGTCAATTCAACGCTGGATTTGCACAAAAGATTAACATGACGGCACATGCTAGTTGATGAGTTGAATCAAGTCCACAGCAACTACATAAATTTATCCACTAACCATTTAGAAACGTCCAGTTGCATTCTAAAAGTTGTAACTTCTTCCTGAGTCTCTCCATCAGTGTCCGACTCCGGTTTGAACAATGTAAGGCTGAACACCTTTACAGACAATAGTCATTTTGGCTGCGTGAGATTCTCCAGCTTTGTTGTTGTTGAGCAACTGAAGCACGAGCTGTTAAAGCTCTGCCCTCTTTTGGAAAGCGGGTCGGGAGCAGAAGCTCATTTGCATTTAAAGGGACACACACAAAAACAGTGTTTTTTTGCTCACACCCAAATAGGGGCAAATTTGACAAGCTATAATAAATGATCTGTGGGGTATTTTGAGCTGAAACTTCAGAGACACATTCTGGGGACACCAGAGACTTATATTACATCTTGTGAAAAGGGGCATAATAGGTCCCCTTTAAAAAGTACTTACAGTGCATTCAAAACATACTTCTTTATTAGCATGTGTGTTCTCTCAGTATCAACCCCATGATCTTTACTAATAAATCTATAGCACATTATACTCCAGTATCCATCACAATGTCCCCCTTAGCTTAAAACCCCTTAAAATACAATATTTGTGCAGTTTACTGTTACTAATAAACCAATACAGGAACACTCAGATTCAAAATCTATTTAGGTTTTTTGACTTGATTGATCATGATTAAACATAGCCTCTGTCTAATCAATTCCTTCAATTACCGAACACACATTTCTTATCTATTTAATTGCCTCTCTAAAATTGGTTGACACGTAACCAATGAAAGAATACAGATCTGCCACTTTTGCTTTTATTGAATATGGAAAATAAACAAGATGCACACAACAAATGATGTTTTGATGAACCTGAAGTGACTTCCGTGCTGTTTCTCCAGTGTCTGGACTCTTATTTCGCATGACATGATTTTAGCTTTTAAAATTGTGTCTGTGCTCAGAATCTGTGCTCTAACAATTTGAATACTATGAAGTGATTGCCAAACATGAAAATGCTGTTATACAGAGCAGGACGTGTAAATAATTTACTTGCAGCAGTGCATTGTGCAATTTGGAGAACAAGATATATTTATTTTTCTCCTCCCGTAAACAAATCATTTTCAATTTTTCTGTGGACGACCCATTTTTGAGGCCATTTCTTTCCTTTTTTTCTTTTTTTTTTTTTAACCGTACAAAGATGCAAAGCTTATACAATTAACTAGTCACATGACAGGCAGCTGCCATGTTGATAAATGCCAATCCCAGCGCACAAGTCTGTGCAAATTAAATAGACAGCCCTCCCTTGACAAATAACAGCTTTCTGAATTTACGCTCGCCTTATAGCTGTCATTCTGAGGTTACAGGCCTCAGGTCATGATATACGACTCAATCTTCGGACAGCCTGACTTCGTGACAGTGAACTGTCTGGCAGAGAGGAAATTCATTTGTTTTGCTAATTCAGTTTCACTCCGAGGCTTTTTCCACCCAAGCTGTCATTTGGAGTCCATCATGGATGAAGCGTAAGTAGCATCTGGGCCAGTATCCCCTTCATAAAGAAGTTACATCAATGCCATTGACGGATGAAGCATCTTAATGGCACAACTGTGTTTTAGGGCAAATTGTATTTGCTTTCTATGATTCTTGAAGCTAAAAGGTCATGTGAAATTTCCTCCCTTCTGTGAAACAAACTAAAATGGATGTTAAAAACATTGTGTTTGTCTATGCTTGTAATTACAATGGAGAAAGACTTTGAGACTGGCAGTGCAAGTAAATTATTCAGAAGGCGGTGAACGGACTTCTTTTATCATCACTTCGCAGACTTCAAATAAGACTCAACATATAAATATTATTGGCCTCGAGTTTGCCGGTTCAATATTCTGCCTTTATGGCACCCCACACCTCCAACACGATTTAACTTCATCTTCCTCTCATAAATCAAAAGCGTGGTTATATAGCAAGTGGTTTGCCATCCTCAGCATATTCTGCTTGAAGAACAGCAGAGTGAAAATATCAAAGCTTATCTTAACCAAGCCACAGCTGCTTTTTACATGAGTCATGACACATACACTCAAGTGTACATGTGCTATGAACACATGGCCTGACCTCTATGACTTTGGGGAATGTCGGGGGTGTGAATATGTAAAAGTTGAAAAAGTTAGGACACCCTATTGAATTCCATGGTTTTCTGGTGGGCCAAAATTCCTCCAGAATTATGTGAGAGACTGATAAAGTCATAAAGAAAATGATTACTTAAAGTTATTGCATCTAAAAGTGGATCTACAGGTAACTGAATCATAGGGTGTCCTTACTTACTTTGTCACACAAGGTTTTTCCATCTTGGCTTTATATTTGCTAAATAAATAATGACATGGTGTCATATGTCATGTGTTGTTGTTCATCTGAGGTTTTATTTTCCAAATTTTAAGACCTGCCAAGCACTAGATGATTTTTTTTTTCTTTTTTTTTTTATTATGTCCTGATGTGGAAAACCATGGAATTCAATAGGATGTCCTAACTTTTTCACATGACTGTGTATATACATATATATATATATATATATATATATATATATATATATAGAGATAGATAGATAAACGTAATTTTTGCAATTGTGCCAACGTAATTTTTGGCCAGGCTGGAATTCAATAGGATGTCCTAACTTTTTCACATGACTGTGTATATACATATATATATATATATATATATATATATAGATAGATAGATAGATAGATAGATAGATATATATATATATATATATATATATATATATATATATATATATATAGATATATAGATAGATAGATAGATAGATAGATAGATAGATAGATAAACGTAATTTTTGCAATTGTGCCAACGTAATTTTTGGCCAGGCTGTTAATCAAAGAAATTTTGAACACATGCAAAAACAAGAGAGAACCAATGAAATATTAATAACTGATTATGTTGTAATCAATGTATGCTTTTTCCTTTGAGCTTTTTGTTTTTCTATTTATTTTTTTGCATAGTAAAATAAAACCTGTCATTGCAGTTTGCCTTTTTTGGCAAAAAATTTTGTCAGTTAAATCCCTTATTTAAGTAAATGTATATGTATGTATGATGGTACCTTTATTTCAACTTTACTGGTGATTTAATAATTTATTAACATAAAATTCTCATCTATGTGACAAATAATATGTCTAGAGAATCAATTTTGCAGTTCAAACCATACCTCAAAATCCTTGTTTGGCAGCACTGTTATATTTTTGTGGGGCTGGTTGGGGTTGATTTGAAATATGATGCCTGCGTCACAGTCATAATGGACTATGGTTGTCCCCTCAGTCTTAGTGTCAAAGCATGATAAATGTCCAATATTATCAACTGAGGGGAAAGCAAGGTCTCTCTGTACCACCAACAGCTCCTCAGCAGAACAGTGGGACTGGGGTCGCTGAATGAGAAAAAAAATCCTTTTTCTGTTTCAATACTGCAAGGCATTCCCTTTTTTAGTTATAATATAACCATGATATTGGCACAAAAAAGCCAGTTGTCTTAAGATAAAATCCTGCAAACTATATGATGTGTGACCGTGATAAATATTTCTTTACGAGAGCATTTTAACAGCCCACAGTAAGAGTAAACAAAATGATACAGGATCTAAAGAGGCAAATATGTAAATGATAATATCCTATAAGCAAATCCCACGCTGATTAATCTCACGTTTTCATGACATTATTTTTCAGGATGTCTCCAGGCATTACTAATGTTACTAATGCAAAACATGATATACATTCATTTTGCAAGCAGATTTCAATTCAACCACTGTCTCCTTCAAAAGCTTTCAAGGAAATAAGAGGCACACATACAACAGCGGCATGTTGAAGAGAGCCAATGCTGGCATGCAGCCTGTTTTTAACACATGGGCTTAGTAACTAAAGAATAAATGTTGTAATAAAGAGAATGAGCCTGGAATCTTATCCTACCAAGGCCTAATATCCTGTTTCATAGCTGCAATGTGTCATTCAGAAGATTCAAGACAATAGACATGCTAACAGATATGTCCTTTTCTTCAGATAGAAGAGGTTTGTGTCAATAACTGAAACAGATCTGGACGGAGAGTTGGATTTGACTAAGGGAAGTCAGAGACAGATGCACTATGCATACTAATCAGGATAATCACCATGGACAATCTCATGCTTAAATTCTCTTTTTTCCAGGTAAGATTATCCAATTGGTGCTTATGAACTATCCTACTCTGCGATACCCTGATTGTGTAAAAGCAAAAAAAAGAAAAAAAGAAAAAAAAATTCCCATCTGTATTGAGCTCCATAATGACTCTGTGAGTGATGACAGATGCACGGGTCAAATGCTCCGGCCACATACTGCAATTTCATTTTAGCCTTTTAAAAAAGACTTCATTTGCATATGATGTAATTTATGACTGTTATTAATGGTTATATAGGAAATGGAACACGGGTATTACATCCCCCCATACTAATGCTTTAATATATATTTATTTTTACATTATTATTACACAACTGTCTGAGAAACTTTTTTAACAATCACATCACTCTGTAGACAAATGTTATATATATATATATATATATATATATATACACACTATACTTTTTAATGTTTTTGAAAGAAGTCTCTAATGATCACCAAGGCCGCATTTATTTGATAAAAATATAGTAAAAGCAGTAATATTGTGAAATTTCTTTGTTCTGCTGTATTTGGAAGAATGTTTGTAACTGAGCAGATCTCGCCCCCCCATTGACTACCATAGTAGGGAAAAAAATACTATGGTAGTCAATGGGCTCAAGATCTGCTTGGTTACAAACATTATTCCAAATATCTTCCTTTACAGAACAAAGAATTGTATACAGGTTTGGAACTTGAGGGGGAGTAAATTATGACAGAATTTTCATTTTTGGGTGAACTATCCATTTAACATCTGACATTTCTTACAAAAATAACAACTGAAGAACCAATAACCAGTAAGAGAGAATAAAACAAAGCAATAAAAGATGAAGGAAAGAAACTCCCACTTACTCATTATATGCTATTGATCATGGTCACCCATGTCTGAAACAATCACAACCACATCTGAGCATCCTTTTGTCTTCACATAATGTGTTTAAATGGAAATTAAATTAAACAACTTCTAGGAGAGAGAGAAAAAAAAAAAAAAAAAAAAAAACGTTTTTAAACACTTTTAGGCAGACCATGAAATAATATTTTCTCCAGAAGAGCTTGTTAAAGAGTAAAAATGACGGCAACCTTGGGCATTTGGGCACTCTGAGTTGGTGTAATTTACCGAGAATTTTGGAGGTCACATATTGTGAAAATGAAAAGCTATATTAATTCTAGGCTACATTCTGCCTAAAACAAAACCACCCAGCAGCACATAGTAAATGTTTCTCAAGGTGACATCTGCAAAAAAAACATCTGAATGGTATTTATTAATATTTCTCCAATTGTGTTCATCAGAAAGAAGAAAGTCACAAATGGACAAGGGACTTGTGTTTTTAATAATGAGGGTGCAGCTAAATATCGTTGGGCTACTTTTCATTTGAAAGTGAACTAATCCTTTAATATATATATTGTATGATGGAGAATGCTCTCTCTGATTATGCTATGTTAGCCACTTGACAAAATAATGTTGTCTCTGAAGCAATAAGCAATTCAAACAATAAGACTAACTGTGTTGAGCTATATAACAATGATTAGTTGATAAATGTATCCAAACAGTTGCTCATCTGTCTAATAAAACACATAATATATTAAAGCGTCACGTCAGTTACACTTTTTCCGTAAGTTGAATAGTAAAACGTAGGAAATGGAGGGTTTTGAACACGAGAAGAGTTTTATGACATCATTGACAGGAGACGAAATGACACGATCTGTGTCCTGAGCTGTGTCCAAAATCGCCCCCATAATCTTAAATAGGGCACTATTTGAGGGGACAGCCATTTGTAGTGGTGTCCGTAACTTTTATGATGGATGGATGTGGATGGAAGCACTTTCTTCAGCTCATCCCATTCACTGCCATTATAAAGCTCGGATGTGTCAGGATATTTATTAATATTTCTCCAATTGTGTTCATCAGAAAGAAGAAAGTCATATACACCTAGGATGGCTTGAGGGTGAGTAAAGCTTGGGCTACTTTTCATTTGAAAGTGAACTAATCCTTTAATACCCATAATGCACTGTGAGAGTCGCGCGCTGAATGAATTCCCGCGTCTCGCCAGGAGATGGCGCCAGCAGCTGAATCAATCATCCATTCATTTTCAAAACCGCGCTGGTCCAACATAGTATAAATTCCTTTTTAATTGATCATTAAATCGTTTAATTAAGGTTTGTACATGCTAGTTTCCATGGCAGAGTTCAACATAAATATTCATTACTACTGGAGCTGCCAGTTTGCTACGTTTCAAAATATTATTATACAGCAAGCACAAACTATGCGAAAATGGCAGCCCTTCCGGCGCACACAGTGTCCGAATTCACTCACTCGTTTCATTCACTCCTTCAAGTGGACTATATTAGTGAAGTAATGTAGGGAATAGTGAATGAGGATATAGGGGGCGATTTCGAACAGCACTGGTTAAAATTGCTGATTTCTTTGGATTTAAACATTGTTGGAAATGTTTGGGGTAAATGTACACAAGTCAACAAAATATATAACATTGTTCTAGGGTTTTTTGGATATTTTAATGTAGAAATCGTACATATTGTGCCTTTAAAGATGGAAAAGTTCTGATATGATTTATCTTTGTTTCTTTTTTTTTTCTTTTTTTACATCACTAGACTTTCCCAAGTCCATGTTGATACACTCTCCTCTTCAGTTTTCTATAGGGTTCAGGTCAGGGGATTGCATGTCCATGGCAGAACCTTAATTTTGTGCTCAGTCACCCATTTTTTGTTGATTTTCATGTTTGTTTTGGATTAGTTGTCCTGATGGAAGATCCAAACACGGCCCATTATAAGATTTCTAGCAGAGGGAGTCAGGTTTTGATTTTTTATCTGTTGGTATTCTATAGAATCCAACATGATCTGAACAAGATATACAGCAGAAAAAATAGGCCCACAACATTAAAGATTCAGCAGTATATTTAATCGTACACATGAGGTACTTTTTACCCCTGTTTGCACAAAACCCATCTTGAGTGTGGGTTTGAAAAAAAGAAAAAAAAAAAAAAGAAAAAAAAAAAGAGCTCTTTCTTTGTTTGTTTGTTTCATCTGACCGTAGAAGCCGGTCCCGTTTGAAGTTCCAGTAGTGTCTGACAACTGAATATGCTGGTGCTTGTTTTTGGATGAGCGAGGAGGATTTTTCAAGAAACCCTCCCATACAACATGTGGTGATGTAGGGGCTGTTTGACTTTGTTTTTTTTTTTTGTTTTTTTTGAGGCTTTCTGACCACAAGACAACTATTTTCTGCAATTCTCCAGCTGTGATCCTCTGATGGTGGAAATAGGAATTTTCAATGCTTTAGCTATTTTCTTACAGCCACTTTCTATTTGGTGAAGCTCAACAATCTTTTGCTGCATATCAGAACAATTTGTTGCTTTTACCTAACCTTTCCCTGTATTTGATCGTATATCAGGGTCCTTGACCTCAAAAAATGTTTGTTACTGACAAAACTACATTGCCATAGTTCATTTCAGTTCACAAGCATCTTTTGTGCCAAACACAACTCTACAGCACCTAGATTTTCAAAATGAATTTCGAACATTTTCTTTTCAGATGCCAATTTGTGACTAACACCTGTAAATGTAAAACAATAACTGTCTGAATAGGGCGAGTGTTTGAATAATCTCAATGTTATTTTTTTTTTTTTTCTTCCTCCTTTCAGTTTTTCTAAAAATCACATACATGCACCTGGACTAATCCCCACCTGCTCCCTCTGCTCTGTACTGCATGAATAAGCATGTGCTGGAACCCAACCAAGAGCACATGCACCGTTTCAAACCGCAATACCGTCCTCCAGAGATGTCTGGATGGCCCATTTCTACCTCAAAGTTAGCCAAGGGGAGTGCACTAGCAGCTGGTAATTACTGTGCATATGGCTCACCCCCTTAATTAGCACCGGCACTCCAAGTTTCTAATGAGTTTCGATTTTATTTCATTCTGTTTAAGAGACAACTTAAAAAAAAAAAAAAAAAAACAGCAGCTCACAATAGGCCTGGCATGAGCACGGATGCTTTCACAGATATTATATGTGATGTTGTGACAAATAAAATCCTGATTTGGCAGGCTGATGCAAGGCACAAGCAACTTTTTCTTTTATATCACTGATATAATTTTATCACTTGGTTCCTGTATATGCTGTAGTATAGCAGACTGGACAAAAATAATTTTGAGTTAAGAAAGTATCATTGCATGTAGAGTGTCTAATCTGATTTGTGATCATGCTAATAAACAGTGTTGGGCACGTTACTTTAAAAAAAGTAATTAGTTATAGTTACTAGTTACTTCTCACAAATAGTAACTGAGTTAGTAGTTACATCATTATAAAAGTAACTAATTACCAGGGAAAGTAACTATTGCCTTACTTTTTTAAAAAAAATTCAAATATGTAAAATAACTTGGATGCCCCCAATATTAAATATAAGTCTAAAAATAAATTATGCTTGATCCGACTCGTGACTCATGATCCGCTCTTGCTCTTGACATGAAATTTCTCTGTACTGTACGTGTTGGTAGCCATTAAAGAAGACGTAGTTTCATATTTATGTTTAAATAGGCCTATGTTATGTTTTAAATTCATCCATTTGATTATGAAAAGTGAACAGCATGAGTAAGATAGAATACATCATACGATGCGCAATAGGCTATATCGGGAGACATGGAGTGGGTCAGACATGATTTTGACCACTTCATTAAGTTTTGTTTTGTAGAAAGCCTTTCATTAAAGTGAATTTCATTTTGTAAAAATTGTATCTTAATTTTAATCAATGTTTCATCAACTAATTGCCTGGATTTAATAAATAAGAAGCAAACATAGCAGACAATATTATCATGACATGGAGGTGTCGGCGCGATCACTTGCACGTGAACTGGAGCGCTAAATGAACCGTTGACTAGAAAAAACTTCTTTCGCATATTTTCGATCCAGCATGTCACAAAGGGTATTTTGGTTTGAGCTCGCGCTCCACTCGCATACTCTGACACAGACACACACACACATACAGAGCATCGTACATTATTAGGCTATCAGTTTAAAATTATATTTGTGTATGATTAACCTGTACTATTTCTTTACAACAAAACGCTTTGCAGGTCTATCATCTAGTTACACACCAATCGTCATCAGTTAGCATGTGTCCCACCCCAACACACACACCAGAGAAAAACTTTGCCGGTCCTATGGCTGAGAGAGAGTCTACTCGGATGAAAACCGCTTCAGTAAGCTCAATTATAGTAACGCGGCATTTTTTTGTCAGTAACGGTAACGGCGTTGTAACGGGGGAAAAAGTAATTCGTTTGATTACACTATACTGAAAAAAGTAATGCCGTTAGTAACGCCGTTTATTTATAACGCCATTATTCCCATCACTGCTAATAAATGATAAATGACAGAACTGGCATTATTTGAATCAGCATTTCTCTTGATATATTCAACCCGAATTCCGGAAATGTTGAGACGTTTTTTAAATTTGAATAAAATGAAAACTAAAAGAATTTCAAATCACATAAGCCAATATTTTATTCACAATAGAACATAGATAACATAAATGTTTAAACTGAGAAATTTTACAATTTTATGCACAAAATGAGCTCATTTCAAATTTGATGCCTGCTACAGGTCTCAAAAAAGTTGGGACGGGGGCATGTTTTCCATGGTGTAGCATCTCCTCTTCTTTTCAAAACAGTCTGAAGACATCTGGGCATCGAGGTTATGAGTTTCTGGAGTTTTGGTGTTGGAATTTGGTCCCATTCTTGCCTGATATAGGTTTCCAGCTGCTGAGTTTGTGGTCGTCTTTGACATATTTTTCTCTATAGGTGAAAGATGTGGACTGCAGGCAGGCCAATTCAGCACCCGGACTCTTCTACGATGAAGCCGTGCTGTTGTAATAGCTGCAGTATGTGGTTTTGCATTGTTTTTCTGAAATACACAAGGCCTTCCCTGAAATAGATGTCGTCTGGAGGGGAGCATATGTTGCTCTAAAACCTTTATATACCTTTAAGCATTCATAGTGCCTTCCAAAACATGCAAGCTGTCCATACCGTATGCACTTTTGCACCCCCATACCATCAGAGATGCTGGCTTTTTAACTGACCACTGATGACACGCTGGAAGGTCTCCCTCCTCTTTAGTCCGGAGGACATGGCATCCGTGATTTTCAACAAGAATGTCAAATTTGGACTCGTTTGACCATAGAACACTTTTCCACTGTGAAACAGTCAATTTTAAATGAGCCTTGGCCCACAGGACACGACAGCGCTTCTGGACCATGTTCACATATGGCTCCCTTTTTGCATGATAGAACTTTAGTTGGCATCTGCAGATGGCACGGCAGATTGTGTTTACCGACAGTGGTTTCTGGAAGTATTCCTGGGCCCATTTAGTAATGTCATTGACACAATCATGGCAATGAGTGATGCAGTGTCGTCTGAGGGCCTGAAGACCACGGGCATCCAATAAAGGTCTTCGGCCTTGTCCCTTACGCACAGAGATTTCTCCAGTTTCTCTGAATCTTTTTATGATGTTATGCACTGTAAATTATGAGATTTGCAAAGCCTTTGCAATTTGATGTTGAGGAACATTGTTTTTAATATATTCCACAATCTTTTTACACACTCTTTCACAGCTCTGCCCATCTTTACTTCTGAGAGACTCTGCCTCTCTAAGACAACCCTTTTATAGCTAATCATGTTACAGACCTGATATCAATTAACTTAATTAGTTACTAGATGTTCTCCCAGCTAAATCTTTTCAAAATTTCTTGCTTTTTCAGCCATTTGTTGCCCCCTTGCAAACTTTTTTGAGACCTGTAGCAGGCATCACATTTGAAATGGATAAATTTAGTGGATAAAAGTGTAAAATTTCTCAGTTTAAACATTTGTTATGTTATCTATGTTCTATTGTGAATAAAATATTGGCTCATGTGATTTGAAAGTGTTTTAGTTTTCATTTTATTCAAATTTAAAAAAACGTCCCAACATTTCCAGAATTCGGATTGTAACAACCATGCAAGCTTTTCATGTTTTCACACACACACACACACACACACACACACACACACACACACACACGTTTGTTTTTGTGAACTGTGGGGGCATTCCATAGGCGTAATGGTTTTTATACTGTACAAACCGTATTTTCTATCGCCCTACACTACCCCTACTCCTAAACCTACCCATCACAGGAAACTGTGCACATTTTTACTTTCTCAAAAAAACTCATTCTGTATGATTTATAAGCCTTTTGAAAAATGGGGACATGGGGTAATGTCCTCATAATTCAATATACTCCTTGTAATACCTATGTCATACCCATGTCATTATACAAACTTGTGTCCTGATGTTACAAAAACACGCACGCACACACTCACGCACACACACACACACACACACACACACACACACACACATATATATATACACATATATATACATATATATATATATATATATACATATATACATATATATATATATATATATATATATATATATACATATATATATATATATATATATATATATATATACATATATATATATATATATATATATATATATATATATACACACACACATATTATATCTATATATATATATATATATACACACACACATATATATATATATACACACACACACACACACACATATATATATATATATATATATACATATATATACATACCCATACACATATATACATACATATATATATAAATATATATATATATATATATATATATATCTGTCTGTAATGTTTTTAAAATTGTTAGTGTATGTTTATGTACTTCTGTATTAAATACTTGGATTTTTTGTTAGACGTGAAAACCTTTATTTGTTGATGTAGCATTACAGATTGAATAGAGGGATTTTTCCCCATGAACAATGTGGCAAAACGACAAAGTAATCTCATAAAATCTTGCCTGTTATTTTGATCGATTGGCTGACTGACTGATTTATTGCATCACTATTCACACAAAATTTTAATAACTCATATTGTTTTATATTCTAAAAACGGATATAACATGTTGTTGCCGGTATATGAAAAGCTATTCACAAAACTACACAGAACAATATTTACATTAATAAACTTCTTATTCAGTTACCCAGACAATAAATACATTTCTAATAAACTCACCAACCCTGATTTTTTTTGTGCATTATAAGGCATTTCCCCTCAGGATATTCCCACTAACACTCGATAGACACTATCTCTCAGCAATTATATGGCAATTCTCAAATCTCTTTTCAGCATGAGACAGATATTATGACTATGCTGCATGTGAGAGGAAAAGAAAATATGGAAAAAAGAATTATCGCTCTCCTCTGGGAAAGAAGGAGAAAGTAAATAGAGCCATTAACACAAGATAGAAAATTGTTGTCTGTTGATATGTTTCACATTTTGCAACATTACTGTGTGTTATTTCTCTTATAAAAGGTTATTATAAGTATTTGTGTTACATATTGAATGTGTTATTTACAACATCAAATTGTATACACTAATGTACATTTATGTTTACTATTTAAAAAATGTCTTATTATGTGATTATGGACTAATGCATTTTAATATGTTTTGGAAGACGTCGAAAATCAAATAACTAAAAGTCTGGTTTGTGGATTGTGTTAAAGGGGTCATGACATAGATTTTTTTAAAGGGGACCTATTATGCAAAATTCACTTTTGCATGGTGTTTGGCTATAAATGTGTGTTGGCAGTGTGTGTACACAACCACCCTAAAGTGATAAAAATCCAACCACTCCTTTTTTTTTTAATCCCCATAAATCATAAGCAGTGTCTCAGAACAAGCCGTTTCCAGATCCCTGGCAGTGTGACGTCACATTAGCCACAGGCCCCGCCCACGAATGTTGACAGACACTGCCGTTTTAACATAGAACCGCCCTGACCGAGTTCACAGCGAGTTTACACAGTCCGCCATTGCTGCACTGACGAGAATGTCTCCCAAGCGTTTTAGGTGTTCTGTAGCTGGATGGATTAATCCACATAGCTCTCTCCATTTACTCCCAAAATCTGAGCCGCTGAAGATGAGGTGGATTAATTTTGTTTTCGAAGAAAATGCTCCCTCAACTCTACCGGAATTCGTTTATGTCTGCGCGAATCATTTCACACCGGAATACTTTGTGAACGAATGTCAATACAAAGGGACAATACAAAACAGAGGTTGTTACTCAAGGATAGATCAGTAAACTGTTCGTGATCCAGTTTACAGTCTCCAGAGTGATACTGGATACGGCAGTAATAAAGGTGAGAGCACTTTATTACAGTTCATCGGAGTTGATTTACGGATATAAAGTGTACCAGTTTATTAAGCACCACCCGAAAAGGCATAATGTCTTTATATATTTGTTTACTGTTAGTTGTAACGAGTGTTTCTGTGTACTTTGCTGTGTATGTTGATGATAATGCAAGGGAGAGAGAGAGAGTTTATGGATAATATTTTAATGCACACTTGCACTGTGTTTTATTAAGCTCTTACAGTGAGTAAAAACGGACACTTCATCTTTTGTGTGAAGTACAATAAACATCATAAAACTCATCTGTAAAGTTTTGGCCATCATTTGGACGGGGTCCGGTACAACAGGCTTGTACTAATATAGTAAATAAAAACAAGAAGACAATATAAGTTATAACCGTAATTGAACTAAACTATACCTGCTCTATCTCCATGCAGCATATATTCGCAGTTTCTGACATTATAGTGCGTCCTGACTGACTCCTAACACCGGAGAATCAGCTCTTGAAGCTCTGCCCTCTTAGGCCGAGCGCAGCAGCTCATTTGCATTTAAAGGGCACACACTGAAACGGTGCGTTTTTGCTCAACCCCAAAAATTGGCAATTTTAACATGCTATAAAAAATTATCTGTGGGGTATTTTGAGCTAAAACTTCACATACACACTCTGGGGACATCAGAGACTTATAAAATGGGGCATAATAGGTCCCCTTTAATTATTTTAATATATTCCTCAAGGTTCACTTATAATGTTAAAAAATATTATTTTCAACCTTCATTCTGACCCTTTGTCTGAAATGTTCTGATTTTAAGGGGCGGCTCCTTTAAAGGGTTAGTTCACCCAAAAATTAAAATTTTATCATTAATTACTCACCCTCATGCCGTTCCAAAGCCGTAAGACCTTCATTCATCTTCGGAACACAAATTAAGATATTCATAAAATTAAGGTTGAGCCACATTTTAACAATGTCTTTAGTACCTTTCTGGGCCTTGACAGTGGTAATTAAATTGCTATCTATGGAGGGGTCTGAGAGCTCTCGGATTTTATCAAAAATATCTTAATTTGTGTTCTGAAGATGAACGAAGGTCTTATGGGTTTGCGATGTAGCTGCTGTCAGATCCGATACAGATGTCTGCTTCATCTTTCAACAAGTTTCTTTGCGAACTCTCCATTGCACTGTGCCTCGTTTACAAAGCAATCTGCAGTCAAATGCTCCGAACAAACATATAACCCTCTGACGCGATCCATAGCTATGTTTCCCTTCACCTTTTTTTGGGATATCGCATAAAAACCACTGGATGGAAATGCCAAGATGTGCATCAATTCTAAAAATGTGCATAAAAACTTTTTGAGTCAAATAAATGTTTTATTCGATAAGAAAACATGCACATAAACTACAATGGAAAGACATTTACCGAATAAATTCCTCGATGCGCATCAAAAAAGTCATGTGACTTTGCTGGATGGGACAGCATAACTTGACTAACCAGCAGACCGATTTCGTTGCACTGCATCTGAAATGTTGTTTTGGTCATTCTGAAATGCCTGAGCAAAGTCTGTCATCAAAGTGGTTCGGTATAATTACCTATCAGAACTGTCTTACACGACTGCGTTCCCAAACAGCAGGCATCCGCCTCCGAATGCAAGAGAACATGACTGCGTTTATTGTGTTTCGTCCGCATGCTCTGAGGCGCAAGTAATTTATTATATACGATAATTATTATATACAGTGGCTTCTCCTACTTTTCTTTTGATATTTAGAGCCAGTTTATCAGGAAGTGACGACTTCGACTCACTGGATGGAAATCGACTCACTTTATTCACAAATGTTTTATGCAATATTCCAATTTTGCGCGCAAGTTAAATTCGCAACTTTGGATGGAAACATGACACCATTGAAATACACCATCCATACTTCTGAAGTCTCTACAGAAATGAGTAAATGAGCTGTTTAAAGAGGACACATCAAAGCAAACATTCCTTTACGCTTCCATTTACACTTCCATTTGTCCTGTTGTCTGCAGACTCGAGCGCGTGGTGTACGTCAGAAAGTTAACGGGCATACTGTATCAAGTGTAGACAGTGTCAGTGATTATAGTGGGTTTTATTTGCTTTTGACGCGACACGTGCATCCGGTGTAAGCCAGCATCAGCCTTTAAGCAAATGAACGGCAGTGGGCGGGGCCTATGGTGTTATGATGTAAAACTATTCATCTTGCTCTGGAGGCAGACATATGCAAACGTATTTGCCTGTGTGTCATCACAAATCCCACAATATCCAAACGAGCCATTTTTGGAGCTTGATTAAATGAATGATTTGTTTATAATGAGGAGGATATTTTAAGCTCTGAAACTTGCAGGATGTTTTAATGGAACAAAGACCTCTCATATGTCAAAAGGATCAAGGCAAATTTGATTTCTCATGTCATGACCCCTTTAAGCCAAAATGTTTGTTCATATGTACACTACAGTGCAGAAGGTTGGGGTCGGTCAGGATGGATGGATGGATAAATGGATGGATGGATTTATTTTGTTTGTTGAAAGAAATAATTTTTATTCAGCATGAATGCATTAAATTGATCAAAATGAATGTAATGACATTTATAATGTTGCAAAAATAAATCGAATAAAATAAACAGTTTTTTTTTTAACTTTATATTCATCAAAGAAACCTGAAAAAAAAAAAATCATGAAAAATAAGTTTTTTTTATAGAATAGATTACCATCACTCCATATAACAGTTTCATGGTTTCCCTTTTCTAGAATGAAATGCATGTATTAATCATAAGACAGCTGCTATGTGCACAATTATGAATTACAGGAAGCATGTTTCTATTTATACAGTAACAGTAACAGTAAAGTGCTCATGGATTCTGTCTGTCTGGACAACAAAGGAAATTGAGTGATCAATAAAATGAAGGCCGCTATGAAGTGAGGTCATTAAGAAAAATGTATCCGACAGAACGTCCCCTTAGCCTTTAGCCTGTGTCCAGTTTAAGCTGGTTTTGCTCTTACTGGACCATTAGAGCAGTAACCTGAAGCTAAATATAATGCACAAGCTCAGAGAGGTTCAATTTGCTGTGACTGTGCCTAGGAGCTGTGATAGTTTGTTTGTGATTGACTATAACTTGTGGCTGTAAAAAAATCACATCATCAAACACTTCTATAAACCTGTGGCCAACAGGTTTATGATATTCAACAGACATGACAGTAAAACAGACACCCATTAAGCAACACTCCAGTCTGTGCTGGCTTTTGTGTGTATCTTTGTGATTTTTTTTTTTCCCTAGTAATTTCTTTCAGGGCATAATCAGTTGAAGTTTGTCCCAAGATCCAAATTATCTTCTGGCGCCACAAGCACCATTAGCCAAATGCCAACTTCACAATCATAAAGACATTTTTAACACTGTGGTATTGTGATATACGTGTGATATGTAACTCTTTATAATATTAATAATTTATTATATAATAAAAGTGAAATATAATGACAGTACTTGTCATATTTTATTGATATACCCATACTGATCTTAATGCAAATCGCTTGAGCAGCCTACTGTTGCTATGGTTACCTCCTCAGGTGAACGTGACTGCTATTTGTGAGTGTTTATTTGGTGTCAGATGAATATATGTCGCTTGAAATCTAACTTTGGTAGTGACTGAAATGCTGTTTAAAATGGTTTAAAACCCTAACAAAGCTTTTGTTCTGACTTTGACTTATTTTACAGAACGGTCAGACCTCGCAAAAATGAATTCTAAAAATATAGTGTCCAAAGAAAAATAGAAGCGCTCTAAAACAAGTTGTTTGGTGGTTCAGTGAATGAAATGTGACTGCAGTGCAAAAACACACTCGCAGTAGGTTTCATGTAGTAGAATTTGTGCGTTTTAAAAGAAGTTCAAATTCTAAATTAGGATAAAATTTACATCACTGTGTCCTGGTGACATTAGAAACATGGATTGTGTTAAGCCAAAATGTTTTTTTGTTGTTGTTGTTGTTTTTTTAATACTTTTATTCATATTTATGCATTAAATTGATCGGAAGTGACAGCAAAGACATTTATAATGTTATAAACTATTTATATTTCAAATAAATGTTGTTTATCTATTTATCAAAGAATCCTGAAAAAAAAAATACATCATGGTTTTCACAAAAATATCAAGCAGAACAACTGTTTTCACCATTGATAATAATAAGAAATGTTTCTTGAGCAGCAAATCAGCACATTAGAATGATTTCTGAAGGATCATGTGACACTGAAGACTGGAGTTTAAAAAAAATAGAAAATAGTTATTTGAAATACTACAATATTTCACAATATTACTGTTTTTACTGTATTTTTGATCAAATAAATGCAGCCAGGACGAGCAATAGAGAAATCTTTCAAACTTCTGAACAGCATGGTTCAGCATTTAATATAAAGCATTTAACATACTTGCTCTCAAACCAAGTCACATGCGCCACTTGTTACCATTTTGGTAACTCTCCTTAAACCCACATTAACATAAACTCTTCTAAATTAGAATAACAAAACATTAATAACTACTAACTTTCCCACTTAACATTAATCTTGCACAAAAAACAAACAAACAAACAAAAACCCTTATATAACACTTAATTTTAGCATTTACTCTCCCTTTCGAGTGCCATGGGCAAAGCATGCTAGGAAATAGAAATCCCAGGACACTTTCATTTAAACTTAAGTTCATCTAAATTAAAAGAAATAAGTTCATAAAACTCAAAACAATGAAACCGTTCAGTTTACTTAAAATATATCAGTTCTGTGAACTTGAAAGAAAAAGAAAGTGCTAAATACTCATAAAAGTTGATTTGACTGAACTAATTTGTTTAATTTAAGTTTGTCCTACTCAAACTAATTAATTATTTTGAGCGTTAGAGTTTACAGTGTAGTGTATTATATAATATTATTTGAAACTAAATAACTTGGTGACCTTAAAAAATCTTATTTAAGAGTAACAACAATGGTGGGCTTTACTTTTTGAAGGTCGAGCAGGCTGAAGTAGCCTGAAGTCTGATAAAATACAGTGGAAATCCAATGTATGGACCTTTTACTTCAGACATAAAAACACTTGTACACAATTATCAGTAAATGAGACCAAAGTCTGATCATTATTACATCGAGACACACACACACACATTGGGCACACAAAGACATATTTCCAGAAAGTAAAAACATCTAGATTGAACTCCATGTCTGACTTATGAAAAGAACAATTTTTTGAGATATAAAATGGACTATGCTTCATAATAGATTTGAGGTTTTGATGACCTTCAAGCTCATTCTGAGAACAGGTGGATAAAATGATGTCCATTACAAAAGCAGCACTTTTAATCTCTAATTCCCAGCGATGTTTAGGCCTTTCTCTAAAATGACCATCCATTTTCATTTCCATTTCACACCTTCAAACTTCAACTTAGACCTTGCAATGCCCTCATATATTTAGGTGGCAGAAATAATGACAAGCTAGATGATCCAACAATACCTAATGGCAGCCCTGTGGCCTAGACATATGGTCAATGCATGACTTTTGACCCCTTTTTCATAGCTTCAAAAGTTTCTTAATCAAATCTGTCCCTTTAAATGCATTTTATGTTATTAAATTCAGTGCAGGAAAACAATGTTCTAATACCATCATTGATTGTCAGTTCACCCTCGGTTGCTTATTGCCTGTGCATGAGCGATAGCTGCAGAACTCCCTTCCTGTGAAGGTTGAACTAGTTTTATCTAAAAGACAATTACTGTGATGTAGCCAACAAAAAAAGTCTGTTTTCCATGTTTAAAAAAAAAAAAAAAAAAAAAAAAAAACTGAATACGACTTACCTGCATTGTTGCATCAGGAATGGAGGGAGCATAGAAAAAAGAGAGAGAAAAAAAACAGTTAGAATAACTTGGGCATCTGATAAAAAAGAAGTTTTGTGAAGAAGACACACTTGTTTGCCTTAAATCAGTGCATTGACAGACACTGTAAAAGACAAATAATACAGTAATGCTGTTAAAATAACCACACACACACACACTATTCCTCAAATTTACATCCTTCCTTATCTTCACCCCAAACACACAATAGGCTCATCAAATGAAAGTTCAACACTGGAATGCATTAACACATAAACCAAACCCTACATAAGATAAAAATGAGGACGCCCTGAAAACAGAAGGGGTGCTGTATTGATAAAGCTGAGCTGTCAACATTGTTAAAGGTTAACATCACTTCTTCCAGTCAGCGAGTGTAATGGAGTGCTTTCACCACAGGTAGAGTGATTCACTGCTCTGCAGAAGAGGAAAGACTCCATGCTGAGAGTGACAAATGCTAAATCCATGCGCTTCTTAAACTCTTTGTCACACCTGGAGTAAACCTAAAAGCCCCAATATGCACGTGGCAAAGTTCTTTTTAGGGGTAAAAAGAAGTTTGAAATGCTTTCGCAGGACAATACTGCTAGCTAAGACCCTGAAGCTGCCCACACTGCTGGGATAGGCATTTAGATGAACATGTAAATGTTCTGTGTGCTTTCCTCTCAATAGCAAAATAAACAACATAAATGACAGTGGTTAGAAAACAGCAGTTAAGAAATCTGATCATAGCAATGTGAATAATTTTGCACCAGCTTAAAAAAAATGGGATCAGCTCTGAAATACCATGGAAGTTTGTTTTCGACACTAAATAAAACATTTAAAAGGTAATTGCGACTTTTTATCTCATAATTCTGACTTTTTTCTCACAATTGCGAGATATAAAAAAAAACTCAATGTCAGAATTGTGAGACAAACTCACAATTGCGAGAAATTTTTCAGAATTGCGAGAAATAAAGTCAGAATTGCAAGTTAGAAACTCACAATTGCGCGATATATAAACTCACAAGTGAGGCGTTTACTCACTTTATTTCTCACAATTCTGACATTATACAGTAACTCGCAATTGTGAGAAATAGTCAGAATTGAGAGTTACTGTATAATGTTAGAATTGTGAGAAATAAAGTCAGAATTGCATGTTAGAAACTCATAATTGCGCGTTATAAACTCATAATTGCGAGATATAAACTCGCAATTGACTTTCTCGCAATTGCAAGATATAAACTCATAATTCTGACTTTTTTTCTCAGAATTCCGAGCTTATATCTCACAATTCTGACTTTATAACTCACAATTTTGACTTTATAACTCACAATTGCATGTTATAAAGTTGTGAGATAAAAAGTCGCAATTATACCTTTTTTTTATTTTTTTTTTATTCAGTGGCAGAAACAAGCTTTCCATAGAAATACACCACTCCTGTAAAGTCATGTCACGTCACGTCATGCTTATTTATATAGCACTTTATATAATGTATTGCTTTAAAGTAAGCAGTTTTACAGTATTAAAACTGAAAAAAATAAATAAATAAAATACAGAGTCAGTGTCTCTTTCAATTAGAATTGCAACTTAATTTTCAACTATGAAGCAGCTCTCCAGTGTTTTTACTCACATCTGACCTCATTGGACTGTACAGAAGAAATGAACCAGAGAATATTTCCATGTTAAAGAAGGCAGAGCCACACCTTCATATTACATAATCACCATGGATCAGTGGTAGTTCGAAGGTGTTTACCAACCGGAGCAAACGTTTCCAGAAAGTTATCTTGGCAAGCTTCGTTTTGGCCTGATTTTTTTTTTTTAGAAATATTCACAGAAATATTGTTCTTCGATTTTGCTTTAAGTATATTGGGGCCTTAAGAAGGCCAGACTTACTACATGCATATTGGAATTAGTTAACATAATGACCTTATTAAATAATATATACAGTTGGGTCTGAAACTACTAGTGAAAATGCTTTTATTTTGCATTTTTCTCATTTATTTTCACTATAAATCATATTATCAGCATAATAATTTGAGTGAAAAGTTTAACTGAAATATGTATGAATATCTTAGTATTTATAACTTGCTTTTGTTTCAATGAAAACAGTACTCGAGCTGAAAGGACTCCACAAGAAAAAAAAATCCATGATCCGTGTTATACAACATGTTTTCAAAATACTTCAAATAGCATCTTTTGCTTCAGTGGAAGTAAGATCATCTGACCTTTTGAGGAGTTTGCATGTCACAAATTTGTTTACATTTGATTTGTGACCTAGAAATAGTGTAGCATCTTAAATATGTCTACTGCATTTCACATCATAGCCTCCAACTTTTTGGTCCTTACTGTACATGCACTACCATTAAATTCATTTTTTTTTTTTTTTTGTTAAAAAAATAATTTTATTCAGCAAGTACACATTAAATTGATCAAAAGTGACAGTAAAGACAATGTCAAATCAATGCTGTTCTTTTGAACTTTCTATTCTGGAAGAATCCTGAAAAAAAAAAAAAAAAAGAAAAAAAAAATCAAATAATTGGCAGAGGACGTGTGTATGCAGCAGTTGTTTATGGGTATTATGTATTTTTTTTTTTTTATTATTTTTGTATTTCAACACATTACCCATGAGGGCCAATCATGCATATCACTAGCATCAAAGGTATAGAGCCGATAGAATGGGTGGGCAAGGACAAACTACCGAAACTGTTCTCTTAGATGTTCCCAGTGCAAAGCAAATGGAGCACACACCATTTTGTACCTTTGCTGTAGAGTTTTAACAAATAATGACATTGCCTTGAGGGAGAAGCCAGCATGTAGTGATTTACATTGAGTTACTGTGCTCTGCCAGCCAGGAATGTGAACACATTCATGATAATGTGAAGCCTGCAAAGTGAAAATGTTTGCTTTGTTTTGTCACACATCTATTCTCTTTGTTCACAATAAAGTAATGAGACATAGTGGTCCAGGTCTAGCTTTGCTCAATCGCACAATGTAGAAACGGCGAGAAAAGGAAATAATTATTTCTCAGGATACCTTTCTGCAGAACTAGGATGTTTGCTGATATCTCTTTGCAGTGTTAATCTTGTCAATGAAAATTATCATTGATGACGTGTTAACAAAGACAAGATGAAAAGACGTAATGAGGATAATTTAAGAATTTGTATTTAAAACTTGCTATTGATGAAATTACAATAAGGAAAAAGTGACACTTAAATGTAATATTACAACTTATATGTAAAACAGAAAATGAATTGAATGCACAATGTGAAAGAAGTTACGTGCTGATTAGAATGTGTAATCAAAGTCTCTTTAACCCTCTGGTATTCAGGGCTGCAACTTCTAGGCGGTGAAAACAGAGAAGACAATAGACGTAAAATCCTTTTTATATTTTTTTGATTTATTTATTTATTTTTTGAAGAAATTAATGTACTATATTTTGTTTCAATGATATTTATTCTTTAATATGTTGTATTTTGGGGTGATTTCACAGTACTTGACGGTATTTACCTCTAAATTGTTCACCATATATACAGGCCTATGTAATCCCAAGTTGCTTATAAGAGTATTTTCAGACATAATTACTTTCTTTTATTTGCATTTGGATATATATTTAGACATTATCAAAGAATCATTGCCGATTTGTAGAATTTCACAGAAAATCGCATAGTGTATAATGGGCATATTTTACAATTTTTTAGCTATGACCCAGCTATACAATGATTCTATCCAGTCATTGGATATCAAAGTAAGATATTGTGAGCCCATTTTAGAACACATATCATAGTGTATGACGTGCCAAACTGATTTACCACCACTCGCCTCCAACTCCAAAGTACAACATCGCACTAATAAAGCTCTTTGAATTGTAAGATGCTATTGCCGTACTTGACTTCACTTAAACATTACTGACTCACAGCTAATACTAGGGAAGTTGGGAACACAAACAAAAAGGCGATTCAATTATACAGCACTCAGTACTTGGGTGAATGGAATAAGAAGCTCCCTTTCAAAGGCCTCTGAGAATCACCCACACACAATCAAAATGCTGCTTACCCAGACTCTCTTGCTATTACAAGAACAACATCGACCGGTCGCCCACACGGGACAAGTGTCATGACAATAGTCATCAAGACCTATCACATTTGCATTTGTGCATTTGTAGTCATGTATAATCTCTCATGTCAAGCGGTTCCCCTCGCTGCTGCCTGAGATGTATCCGCCATGTCTGTTTTTAATTACATCTCACTCAGGATTTGACCGAACAATAAAGAACAATTATTTTTCTAGGCTTCTTCTATTGAATCATGCTGCAGGCTTTTGCAAAATAAGCAGGATTCTGGTCAAACTGCACTGCTGGGCTTTTTTGAGGGAGTTTTGTGAAAGCATGTAGGTGGTGACCTCACAAGATGGATAAAGTTCACACCATGAATCATTTTAGGAGTCCAGATGTTACGCTTGTTCAGTATTCTGCATACACGTCTTTGGACATGCACACACTGCATATCAATTATATGAATGACTTAATGCTCACCAGAACAGTTTAAGATGGTGGAAACTACACTAAGCACTCTCAAGGCCAATGGCCAAGGTAAAAATCATGAAAAAATTATGTGCTTTAATATGGCAATTTTGCTCTACTCAAGTGGTTCACCTAGATTTCAACCCTCTGAAAGAGTGGATAAGCTCTCTGAAGGATGGATGGATGGTTAGTTTAGATTCTTCTTTGTTGTTTTTATAGTAAAAATGATTTTAAATAGTAAAAGATATGTTTACTTGAGAAAAAAAAAAAAAATTGTAAGATAAAACCTGTTTTGAGAAAATACATCTTGAATTAAGATTAATTTTTTTATCTCAGCATTTTTTAAAGCATAAACTTATTTTAAACTTATTTCATGCTTTAAAGGGGTGGTTGATTATGATTTCACTTTTTTAACTTTAGATAGTGTGTAATGTTGCTGTTAGAGCATAAACAACATCTGCAAAGTTATGATGCTCGAAGTTGTTACGAAGTTCAATGCAAAGGGAGATATTTTCTTTTAAAGAATTCACCGTTTAAGGACTACAACAAACGGCTGGTAGGGACTAAAACGAGCTTCTTCCCTGGTTAGTGACATCACTAACCCGAAAATTTACATAAACCCTGCCCCCGAGAACACACAACAAAGGGGTGAGGCCATGTTGGGCTGTTTTAGAGAAGATGAAAAGTTGTTGTAGTAGAGTGTTGTTACCATGCTGTCATTTTACGCTGGACTGCTTCACAAACGAGGGTCAATTCAATGCTGGATTTGCACAAAAGATTAACATGACGGCACATGCTAGTCGATGAGTTGAATCAACACCACAGCAACTACATAAATTTATCCACTGACCATTCAGAAATGCCCAGTTTCATTCTACAAGTTGTAACTTCTTCCTGAGTCTCTCCATCAGTGTCCGACTCCAGTTTGAACAATGTAAGGCTGAACACCGTTACTGACAATCGTCATTTTGGCTGCGTAAGATTGTCCAGCTTTGTTGTTGTTAAGCAACCAAAGCATGAGCTGTTAAAACTCCGCCCTCTTTTGGAAAGTGGGCCGGGAGCAGCAGCTCATTTGCATTTAAAGGGCCACACACAAAAATGGCATGTTTTTGCTCACACCCAAATAGGGCCAAATTTGACAAGCTATAATAAATGATCCGTGGGGTATTTTGAGCTGAAACTTCACAGACACATTCTGGGGACACTAGAGACTTATATTACATCTTGTAAAAGGGGCATTATAGATCCCCTTTAAACAAGAAAGAAAAATGAACTAATATATTGAAAACTTTTCATCTTACAATTCTGCTTCAAGTAAATTTATCTTGTTTTAAGTATATTTCAATATTCTAATGGACAATAAGACAGAAATTGTGATCAAGAAATAATTTTTGCAGTGTATCAAACGTGTTACTTTCAAACCAATTTCTCTGTCATTGACTGAGGCTTCTATAAGGAAATTAGCATCAGAAACAGCAGACTATGTATCTCCTTTCTGAACTTCTTTCAGACATTTCTCTCACTTCATTCAATACATATTGCCAAATGTTTCTAAATTATCCACTTGAGCAGGACATCTTTGTATTTTTCACATGCTTTGAAATTTACTGCTGTCACAAAAAAAAAAAAACGGGACCTTTCAATTCTGTTTAGAACTGAATGACACTTCTAACTAACAATTAAGACCAAGCATTTTAAACCAAAGGCTTCAGGCTTTTCACAATAACAGCTCAAAATAAAATATTTAAATAAAATATATATTAATATAAATATTTCAGTTCCTGCATTATTTGTAGTTTACTAACCAAAATGTAAGCACATTTTAGACCTAGACCATGTGAACTCCTTCCCTTTCCCCTCCTTCCCTTGATTGGATAATTCAGTTCTAAAAGAATATCACGCTGAGACCAAGCTTGACTCATTCTATAAAGATTAAACCCATCTCAGAATAAAATCGTAATTGCATAAACGGTGTCTCTTGGCATGTTTGCTAAAGTTGCATATGGCATCGCTAGGTAGGCTAACCCACTTCGTTCAAAATATTCAACACATGATAAGGCGATCATGTTAATCCTTTTTAAGAGATCTAAGTAGCTAAGCCTCCTAAAGCTGAAATCACCAGAAGAAAGATAATAAGAAAATATATATAATAAAATTGTAAGGAAAGAAATGATTAACGGTAAAGAAAATTATATACAAGGCCATTTTCTTAGACAGAATCAAAGGGCTCAGAGGTTTAAGAGTTTCTATTTTAACTTTTTGTTTTATGTCTTTGCTTCAAGGCTTAAAGAAACTAGTCCAAAACGTTAACAACCCAACCTTGGCAGGACTTGTCACTTGAAAAGTCATTTTTACCCTCTGAGACGTCTTATAAAGACACTGTACAGGAACACGTCAGCAGACAATCTCGTTCCCTGGCCTTGTGGGTAAAGGTCTCCATGAGAGAGTGGATATATCAGGCTCACCTCTCTGAGGTGTCAGCTGAAAGGCAAGTCTATGACTCGGGCCTCGTTATATTTTATGTGTACAGGGTATGTGACTTTTTCTCATCAGCTTACTGTCAGAAAGCTTAAGAAGGAGCCTAATTTATCTGACATAGATCAAACCGTTCTTAATGCATCTGACATCCATTTTGATGAGGTCTCGGCAATGTGAGACCAATAGGTTCTTGTACAACAGGGCTGTTTAATTGACCCTCTCGCTCCATGTTTTATTCTGAGCTAATAGAGCAGCACTTATCACCGACGTGATTTTTGAGGAAGACAAAGTTACAAGATCAGGCTTCGAGGTCAATTGAGGGACTTTGGGATGTTAACTGCCTTACACCTGCTAAATTAACAGATGACATGTGATAGAAGAAATCCCTTTTTCTGGCTCTGTGAGTGAGATAATATATTTCATCTCAATGTTTATGTCAATATAGTTAAGGAGTTAAGGAAGAGACTGTACAACTAGTAAACAAACTAGATAACAAACAGAATATGTTGACATCAGACACTAACCATTGTGTCTTTTAAAAAAATTCTTCTTTCATGGAACACAAAAAGAGAAATTGTAAGAATTTTCACACTGCTCATTGGTAAAATGTGCCTCTGTCTACATTTTTGCAAAATTCCAAAAACGTACCAATACATACAATCCACAGCAGTTTCCAGCTGAAATGAACACAGTAAAACACTAACAATTTCTATTCCTTTTCACTCAAATAATGATTACAGGGGCATATTATCGATTATGACAAATTTTTGCATGGTTCCTTGCACAATACTTTGTTATAACCTCAAAACACTTTTACCATATGAATGATTTGCAAACTATTAAAGTTTGGCAATAAAGTATAATAAAGTTTTGACATTCAGATTTGTTCGCAGGATACCAAAGAACGGCGAACAAATTTGTGTGCCCTGGAAGAGCTTGACTAGTAACAAACCTACTGTGTTTAAGTTCATCATTTGTGCATTGGATTGGGGTACGTGAATAATGGCAGTAAAAATAACCACAATTCCTAGTCAATAATCAGAATAATGAAAACTGCAGGTAAACAGGAGTGAAGAGGTTTGCTTGTGAACATGTAAACATCTTACTGTGATTAAGTCCTTGGAAATAATCACATTATTGGTGCACATATAAACGTATAGTCATTCACATATATTGTCAAATGAGATCACAGCAGGGTCTTCTAAAATGAGACGATTTAAGATCCATTATAATACAGAAGAAATGAACTCATGAGCAAATGATGAAAGAATGTTCATTTTTGAGTGAATTATCCTTTTTAAGAATCTCAGACGCTTAACACAGAGAATGAAGATTTTATCTTGGTATATTATTCATCTGTAATTTAATAGATTTAAATTTGAATATTTTCCTCTAATATAAATGTTAAAAAAAAAAAAAAATCCCTTCCGTTGTGAAGATTTGAACAGAGCAATTAAAGGAATGATTAACATATTGAAGAGATAAAAATAACATTTTTAAAGTGTTTTTAAAATGTGTTATCTAGTATATATGGTAATACTTTAGTATGGGGAACAAATCTCACTTTTAAGTAGTTGCTTATTAGCTTGCATATTGGCAGTTTATTAGTACTTATAAAGCACATATTAATGCCTTGTTCTGCATGACCATATTCTACATCCCTAAATCTTACCCATTACCTAAACTTAAACGCTACAACATCTAACTAACTATTAATAAGCAATAAATTAAGGTTTATTTAAACAAAAGTCATAGTTAATAGTAAATATGTGTTCCCCATACCAAAGTGTTACCATATTCGCTTCTTAGTGATTGAAATCATGGCCATCAGGTGCAAATGAAGTTAACATGCAGAATAGGAGTGTGGTGTGATGATCTTTAACCCCCAAGGTCCAGGAGCCCATCAAAGTGCTATGGATCCAAGCACACATACAAGTCTTCATGCAACGGTAAGCAGTCCTTGGGTGATTAATCTACTGGGGCCGTCCATGTGGGCGGAGAGGTGGGGGTAGATTGGCAGGTCAAGGAAAGGCCTTCAAGAGATTTTACACTTGAGGATTCTGTCTTCCTCCCATGCAAATAAAGATTGAATGTGTTCATGTGTCTGCCTTTTTTGTTTTAACACTCGAAGCAAAAAAGTACGAGTAACAAGAACGAGGTAACCTCTGTCTGAAGTGTTTAAAAGTAAGGCAGTTATCCATATAACATACAACCAGCATGAGGATTCACATTCATCTCTTATTAGTCCTGTCAAGCAGATGTAAGTGGAACAGACAGAGTGTAAAATCTCAGATTCTGTCTTGTAATTTCAACTTGTGAGATAAAGATCAGGACCAAGGTGAAGTCAATGTGGAGTGATTGAACCGGAGGAGGTACTGCCTGGCCTGAATTCATAAACGCAAGAAATTTATGACCCCCCTCAGCAAACACAGTGCAGGAAGAGGTGGGTATTTCCCTATGACCTCCATTTAAGTTAATGAGCTTCACTATCTGTGTATGGTCTGCTTGCCCTCATCTTTGACATAGTTTTACTATTAATACACTGCAGGAAAATTTAATCGCAGCTCAATTAATATGTTTACAAGCCTTTTCAGCACACAATTGCATACTTTACAATTGTCCAAACCGGTCCCAAGCAATAGATCCTAGGTTAAGTTTTATCACCAGCTAACTTAACATATTAAAAGGTAGGGTAGGCAATATGTTTTATAAACACTTTTTGTTATACTGGTTGAAACTCTCTTCACATCCTGATAGCAATCAATAATAGAAGTGGTCTAAATATTAAAGCATGTACATATATCTTCTGTGGATGTCTCAGGACCAAAAATTGTTCATCCAATCATTGCATTCGGGCCAAAGTATGCATTTCCATACCTCCGCGCACCCTGCTCGCGCAGACATCACACGTCATCAGCGCGTTCCGTAAGGCTATGCAGAGTTGTAGACAGACAACTCTAGACAGTCAACCGAGCGTCACAAAGAAACAGCAGCTGCCTTTTACAGTTCCTCCTGAACCTAAACAACGAGCTTATGCTGCGTTCACGCCATGTCATAATCGATCGTATTTACGAGGTGCCAACCTGTGATGTTCTACCCAGAGCTGTTCACGTCCTCAGACTCGGATTATGCGTTTCTATATCAACACTATCAATGCTGAAATAAATCTGCAGCAGTCAGGTGGTACAAACAGAGCTCTGTAAGTTGTTAACGTTCATTATTATTATAATGTTATGTGCTTTGAGACATGAGGTAATTTAATGCTTTCTCTTGTGACACTTTGCAGACTCTGCTCTGACTGTACGTTCATGTGTTTTAAGGGAGGCGTGGCTTTGGAGAGCGCTCTGAAGGGAGAGTGGGATCTCATGCTTTCAAAGCCAGCTCCTCTCCAAAATTGCCTATCCTACCTTGTTTAAAACCATCAATTGCTATATTACCAGTTAAAATTTCATTAACGAAATCTTCAAACGCCATCTCAGGTCATACACTTCCTTTACAAACTGTTAGGGTAATGCTAAATTGCTAGCAGACAATTCACATAATCAAACAAACAAATTTACAAGCACATTTATACATTCAGCAGATATTTTTAGAACGACTTAAAAGTACATTCAGGCTATTCATTTTTATCATGACGTGACTGTTATAGGCATTGCCACTGCATTTCCTACATTATAGTCAGATAAAATGAACTTCTATGTCTTTACTCCCACTCATTGCAACACTGCTTATTTGCATAAAGTTAAACTATGTTCAAATCTGCTGCATTGCCAACGGTTGCTGTGACTCATGTCACCTCAAATGGCCAACTCGTTAAAAATGATTGACTTCAGGTTAATCTATATCACTGTTTCTTGACATTTATAGCACAGATGACTGGCTCAAAAAGTTCTGTGGCTCTAATATTGCAGATGGGTCTTTTTTTCAATTGGAGTATCAACGGGGGGCAGAATTTGTTAAACTTTTTTATTTGCTTTTTTATTATTAATTAAATGTATTTAAATTTTGTTTACTGTGCTATATTTATTAAAAATGAAGCTTAAAAACATTTAGATTTTTATTCATTTTAATCAAATTCTGGTGTCTATGCTTATAAGCACTAGTAACTACTTATGTCTGTGGGGTAAAGTAAAATTTTGGTTTGTTCTAAAATAAAAATTTCGAAAAAATAAATAACTTCAAGCATTCAGTTATATATATATATATATATATATATATATACACACACACACACACACACACCCCCTCTGAAACTTCTGAAAGTCAGCAATTACTCAGTTACTTAGAAGACATGTTAGGGTTCTTTAGAGATATAATGTTCTAGCAAGTCTGCTTAATCAGTTACCAAAGAAGCATGTCAAAATTATTCAGGAAAATAAGATTTTCTTATCAAGGTGATAAAATGTTGTGTAGCAAAAATGACACCTCCTAAAAGTTACTAAATAAAATGAAATAAAAATTTTCTGGTGTAAGTTTAAGGCAATGTTTGATCAACAGGTAAGTATGTTGAACCAAAACATTTAAAGAGAAGTAATTTCTTGACAATTAAAAGTGTTATATAGCCCACTGAATCATTCTCAGACTTAATGCTGACAACAAATGGAACAACTTGGGAGAGAACTGTCCGGATACTTATTTCTTAGCACAAAAGAGGACAGTGGTACAAGAGGATTACCAAATCATTGTTTTTAGTGTGAATATATAGAAAAAGTAACACAAAAATTCAAAAACAATGTACTTGTGACAAGGCCCCTGAAATAATCAGGCCTTCATTTTAAGCTTTCATTTAGTGATGAGGGATTTTTTTTTTTTTTGCTAGACAAAGAGCAGGAGAAATACCAAGGGAGTGTCTCAGAGCCAGCAAAAGCTATGAAAAGAGTGACTGTTTACCTCACAGAGTAAGATGCAGCCTGCAGAAATGACATGCATGGTTGTTGTTCTCACTGGAACTACCTACTGTAGCCAAAGCACAATAAAGCCCATATTTACAAAATATAGATTCTGGGAATCAATACTCTGGTCTCATAAGACCAAATCAATCATTTTGGATCTAACAGTATCCAAAATGTTATGGTGTTGCTAGAGGTGGAGTACAGTGAGAAGTGCCTGGTTCCCACAGTAAAGTTCAGTGGTAGTAAAGCTCTTATATAGGGATGTATGCGTGCTGAAGGTGTGAGGGAGTTGCTTTATCAATGCTGTCATGAATTCCCATACCACTGTGTAATTTAATACACAAACTTGAAACAGAAGATGTTACCCTTTCCTCATTCCCTGCATTGTTGGGCATTTTTTCAACATGACAATGAGGATATGCATTCTCCCAAGATGAAAAACCTTCTGTGGACATGTATTGCACTCAATCTTAACACTCTTGAGCGCCTGTGGGGGATTCTGTAGAGACGAGTTGAGCAACACTCCCCATTAAAGATCAGGGCCTTTAAGGAGCTCATCATCCAGGAGTTAAACAGGACAGCTGTGACAATTTGTCATGAACTTGTACACTCCGTGCCAAGAAGGGTCAGAGCAGTATATTCAAAATTATGGAGGGCATACTAAGTACTAGAATATTATACATTTGTTGAATTAAATCTAGGGTGGACTCATTTCTGCAATCCTTAATTTAAACAAAATTGGCTAATTTACTTATTTTATGGCTATTAATGATTATATATATATATATATATATATATATATATATATATATATTTATATTATTCTGCAATGTGTTATTTTGTAATAATAATATGTAATTTATCATCTTGTCCCCTATTTCCACCAAGGGAGACAGAAACACCACAAACAGACAGTAACAATGTTTATGTTTTTTTTTTCCCGGGGGAATCAACAATCTAATGGCTTACTTCTAGTTGTCTCTGAATATTAAAGATGGCATGAAATGGAAGTTGCCATAGTCGTTTCTTCCCTGTGATGTATATTCAAGTGAAATGGCTTACTGGAGAGAGAAAAAAAATAAATAAATAAATAAAAAGAAGAAGAAGAAGAAAAAAAAGTAGGACAGGACTTGATTTTGTCCATATGGAATTGACTGGACCGTTGTTGTTTGCTATTTCTGCGATCTCATGTGAGTGACAGGTTGTCCTGCCTTCACGCCGAAAAAAACAATGTCGTTGCAGGTGGGAGGGGAAGTTATTTTGATTAAAGATTACTAAGGTACATGTATTTAAAAGAAATAATGTGCACGGATAAATCGTTTATAACACTGTACATGTAAATATGCAATATTCCATTAAAAAAAGAATTGCCAATTTTGATTTCATGGTGACTTTAAGCTAGGATAAGAGAAAGCATTTTAACATCAAACATTTTAAAAATGTAAACTTAAAATTGGTTCTGATTGGCTGTGGTTCACATCAGAGGATGTAAATTTTGCTTTCAGTGAGAACAAAACAAAACAAATATGTGTCACGTTGCACCTGGTTAGGACACACTGTTGATTTAAAAGACTGGAAAGAGGAGGTTAAAGTGCACTAGCCCGGGAAAATAAGTGATGTGACAGAGAGGATATAATGGACTTCTAAATAGGACTCATTCACTCTCTTTGTGCGTTTTTTCCCCTGCTCTATCTCGCCTCAGTCAGCCCACACTGCTCAGAGATAGAAGAGTAGGAGAACCATCTCCTAAAGCTATAATGGATTAAATAACTGACAGAGGAACCACCATCAGTCCTCTTAAGCAATCATGACCAATGTCGAATTCTGTGCGAGTCATTTGTTTCTCTTCTCGGTCATTCTTTCCTTTCTCCTCCTCATCTCAAGTAAAGGACCACGGGCTAATAACGCAGCTGCACGGCAGAAGTCATCAGCTGTGAGAGTTGAAAATTCAATTTGTGAATCTCCCACACACCCATAGCACGGAAACTTTCACAAGCTCTTATTTGTTAAATCAGCCAGAATACCTACTATGACACTGCATTACCATTCAAGCAATGATCATCAAGAGGGGACAGTGAGTAATGGTACAAAGAGAGCTGGCAGCAGCTGTACTACTGACACAGTGGCAGTTTCGGCTCTCTGTGTTCCTGAAAACCCCCGGAAGCTAACTGGCCTCTATGTAGTGTAGTGGCTGGCATTGAGATTAGGAGTTTAGCTCTGTTCCAAAAGCTAGTGGGCCACCTATCTAGAAAGCATTTTAAGGGCTGAGAAATGCTTTGACTAGCGCTGTCAGTCACGGGAAAACCCCTTAACTGTTAAAAGGACAATATATTGCAGCGGACATTTAAACAGATGTTTTATTATGAACATAGAACTGACCTAAAAGAAAATGCTAAATCTGAATGGAGGTAATAAACTCGCTCAATCGATCTCTTTCTCACAATACTCTTCTACATAATACAGTAAGCTTCAATGTACAATATCAACTGAGAACATACAGTTTATGTTGCTAAGAGTGGTTGCTAAGGGTGTTGTGTAGTGATACACAGAACCGTTGGGTGAAGCGGTCATAGCTGTGTTTTATCGTGAATAAAACACAGCTATTGACCTATCAGAATCAAGGACAGGAACTAACCGTTATATATATATATAATTTATAACCAGTCAAAAGTTTGGAAACATTACTATTTTTAATGTTTTTGAACGAAGTCTTTTATGCTCATTAAGGCTGCATTTATTTCATATTAAATACAGAAAAAAACAATAATATTGTGAAATATTATTACAGTTTAAAATTATGGTTTTCTATTTTAATATACTTTAAAATATAATTTATTTCTGTGATACAAAGCTGAATTTTCAGCATCATTACTCCAGTCTTCAGTGTCACATGATCCTTCAGAAATCATTCTAATATGCTGATTTGATACTCAGTTATTATCAATGTTGAAAACAGTTGTGTTGCTTAATATTTTTTTGGAACCTGTGATACTTTTTTCAGGATTCATTGATGAATAAAAGGTTAAAAAGAACAGCATTTATTCAAAATATAAATCTTTCTAACAATATAAATCTTTACTATCACTTTTTATCAATTTAACACATCCGTGCTGAATAAAAGTATTAATTTCTTTCAAAAAAAAGAAAGAAAAAAAATTACTGACCCCAAACTTTTGAACGGTAGTGTATATTGTTACAAAAGATTTCTATTTTAAATAAATGCTGATATTTTTTAACTTTTTATTCATCAAAGAATCCTGAAAAAGTATCAGATGTTATGAAATAATATTAAGCAGCACAACTGTTTCCAACATTGATAATAAATCAGCATATTACAATGATTTCTGAAGGATCATGTGACACTGAAGACTGGAGTAATGATGCTGACAATTCAGCTTTGCATCACAGAAATAAATTATATTTTAAAGTATATTAAAATAGAAAACCACAATTTTAAATTGTAATAATATTTCACAATATTATTGTTTTTTTCTGTATTTATTATTAAATAAATGCAGCCTTAATGAGCATAAGAGACTTTGTTCAAAAACATTAAAAATAGTAATGTTTCCAAACTTTTGACTGGTAGTGTGTGTGTATATATATATATATATAAAATCCACTTTAGACATTCTACTGACTTCAAGAAACTTTTCAACTACATGTCAACTAGCAGTCACTTATTAGACTGTCTGTTTAATATCTGATAACACTTTATTTTGATGGTCTCCAACAGACATTCTACTGACTATAAGTAACTTGTACATGTCAACTTATTCTTCTAACCCTAACCTAACATTCAACAAATTCAACAAGTTAGTTGACATGTAGTTGTAAAGTTACTTATAGTTAGTAGAAAGTGGACCATCAAAATAAGTATAACCAAAGATATTTGTGTGCATATGTACCTGTGCAGGAAGTACTCAGAAAGGCGCACTAGGTTTTTTAACAGAGCCACATTTGTCCAAGGCGAGGGGAGTATAACACAAAAACACAAAAACCTTTGACTCTTTCAACTAATGATTATCTTGTTGGACAAAAAATTATACAATAAACTCTGACCTGCATTGCTTCATGCATATGCAGTAGGAAAAGCAGTCAGATATCTGACCTTATATTTATGACTGAATTAGATAATGTACAGTCAACCATTCATTATTGCAAAATAACCCAGAGAGGGTTGAAATTGAGTTGAAATTGCATTATGTGACAAGAAATAGACTACATGGTGATACAAGAGACTAGCATAGCTGGGTCATTCCGTGTCAACTCAACCAGAGTTATTTAGAGAGTATATTTACTGAATAATCCACTATTTTGTAGAGATTTGGGATAACACTTTCTTTTAGGGTATTTTAACTAGTTGCTTATTAGCATGCATATTACTAGAATATTTATCATATTAGCTGTTTATTAGTACTTATTAAACACATATTGATGCCTTATTCTACATGACCTTATTCTACATTCTTAATCCTACCCAATACCTAAACTTAACCACTACCTTACTAACTATTAACAAGAAGTAAAGGAGTTTATTGAGGGAAAAGTCATAGTTAATAGTGAATATGCGTTCACCATACTAAAGTGTTACCAGATTTGGAGCCAAATTAGAGGGGTGTAAAAATGACTTTTTACAAAAACAAGATACATTTCTAGTTTAAACACTATTTATTCTTCAGACATTCCTCTTTAAATGGAATAAGCATCAGCTGTGTGCAAAGTAAACCACATTTGGTTTTCAATCACTGAAAATGGGTAAAATTCAACAATTTGAACATGGAGCTGCATTGAGGTCCCCATATCTATGGGACTGGACTATATAGGACTTTGAAAATGAAGACTTCAAAAGGAAAGTTTATTAAGAATTAGAATCTAGAAGGATATTAAGATATCTTTAATACTTTTAGAGTTACAGGCATTCAGACTTTGAAAAGGAATATTTATGGCACTCAGACAATTGTGTTGATAGAAAAACACAAGATATATTTGTAGTTTCAACATTATTTGTTTTTCAGATATTCCTCTTTAAAAGTAAAAAAATTATCAGCTGTATGCACAGTGACCCACATTTGGTTTTTGACAATTGAAAATGTGTACAATTTACCAATTAACTCATGGAGCCACATTCAGATCTCCATATCTCTGGGACTGAACCATTAAGGGCCTTTAAAATGAACATACCAAAAGGAACGTTTGTTAAGAACCAGAATCTAAAAGGATATTAAGACATATTAAATACTTTTTGAGGTACAGGCATGCAAACTTGAGGCAAAAAAACAAAAACAACAACAACAAAAAAAAAATCATGGCTTTTTCATGGCAAAAATGACTTTTTGCCATTTTTGAACTGTCACTGTTGACATATAATGAAAAGAAGATTGCTAAAGTCAACAGATTTTTACTAATAGACCTACCAGTCTGTGTACAAATAAAATAATGATGCTGCCATCTTTCTAAAGTCATTTTTACACCCCTGTAAATGAGGGGGTGTAAAATTGTCATTTTGACCCCCCTCTACAAAATAGTGGATTACTCAGAAAATACACATCTGTGACATTTAATATTTTGGCTTTCATCATTATTTATGTTTGCCTTTGTACAGAAAAAAATATTAACAAAATTAAACATTTAATCATAATCACTTTTTTGTGTTTTTTGGTGTTTTACTGTTACTAGTGTTCATTTCAGCTGGAAATTGCAGTGATTTGTAGTATAGGTACAATTTTGGAGATATTCAAAAATGTAGGTAGAGGCATGTTTTACCAATGAGCTTAGGTTGGCTTTTAAGAAACGGCCAAATGTATATTTTAGTTCTCATTTCGCAAAAATATTTGACATTAGAATACTGCAACAATCAGAATCAAGTATTTCAGAGATCTTTGTAATACGTGTTAGCTTGAACCATTAGCACACACACAAACATGCTACGACTACAAGTATAAAACCTACGCAGCTCTAGACATAATGGAACAGAAGGTATATTTGCATGTAATCATTTTTAATTAGCTATCCAAAAGGACAATGACCTACATGCATAAAGCCCAGGAACCAACTGCTGTCATTTACTGTAATTTACCGCACTGCTTAGCTGAGTTACCGTGCTCATCCGTGATTAAAAATGTTAACATTACAATTATGCAGATGCCATTTTGAGCACAGTTGCTACGAATTACATGCATGACTTCAGGTAGCTTGCAAGCAGAGAAAACAAAAGCCACGCAAACAATCAACTACCAAAAAATAAACAAACAAACCCTCCTATACAAATCCCAAAATGCACCTGATGCACCTCCCCGCTGAGTTAGAGTGCCGGTGTCTGCCAGCCCCGGTTTGGGCAGTGGCGCGTACACAAAGACAAAAAGTCGAACAGCCGAGCCCACCCCTCTTTGTCAGCTGTCGACCCCATTAGCAGTTTGGGGTCTGCGTAAATTATGCAGGAGCTTAAATTCATTTTTAAATTTTAATTGTGGGCTGTCTGGAGACATGCATTAAGGGAATCCTCCTAAGTGATTTTCAGCATCCTAGGCTACATTTAACTGCTCATTACAGCGGTTCGGAAAGTGGATGTGAGAGAGGGAGAGATGGATGGGAGGGGCCATCGCTTCCTCCCTTGAGAGCCTTTGCGTGGAGCTCTCTGACAACCGCTGGCCCCTCAGCGGATGGTGTAAGGAGACCCACTTTAGCCTCCGCGTCTGCAGCTCTAGGGGGTAAAATTATCTAGGCGAACAGTAAGAGCCCCACGTTGCAATCATCAGCAATTAACCCACATTTAGCTACCATGAAATCACCCAGTGTCAAAGTGATGTTTGTCAGTTAGTTGGGTTTCATGAGGATATTTTCTAAAAAAAAACATGAAAAGAAGCACCAATGCTAACTCATGTCTGCAATGCTAAATTAAATGTAATGCTACACTTCAAAATATGGGTTTTCTTGCTTTTCTTGAAGAGACACGATCGCTTTATATGATGAACAGATTGAATTTAGGCTTTTATTCATATAAACATTCATCAACTCATAGATCAGTTGGTAAACAGAGGCTCAAGTATGTTTGATTGACGTGTACGAGAACCAATGAGGTTCATTCTCGTGTTACGCAGCACGTTTAGAGGTTTATTCTCGTGTGTCCAGCAGGTTCGCTGATCAATGTTTATATGTGAATAAAAGCCTAAATTAAACCTGTTCATCATACAAAGTGATTGAGTCACTTCAGAAAATTTGGACTAAACCACTCAATTCATATGGATTATTTTTACGATCTCTTTATGAACTTTTTGAAGCGTCAAAGTGTCAGATGAATGAAAGCTGGGTTTGGAAGGACATGAGGGGGAGTAATTAATGACAGAATTTTCAATTTTGGGTGAACTACTCCTTAAAGATAGTCTCCTTTTTTTCTGGGGGAAAATCATCAAAATGAATTGAATTTGTGCTTAAAAAATCTGTCAGTGGAGCAAGAAAAATAAGCTTAATTCAAAGGGAAAACAATATTATTCTTCTTACCCCACTGACATTTTTTTTTCTTGTTTTAAGCATGAACACTTAATTTTGATCAATATTTCAGTAAACAAGACTTAAGCAAGTAAATGTATATTAAGGTAGTTGTAGTGGAAAACAAGACAAAAACAATTTTAAATCAATCACGATAATGAGATTTTTTTTTGTTATTTATTTGTAGACTTTGAGGTAAAATGTGATAATGTTTTTGAAGTTTTTGTGAGTCTCACAAATATTGCTAAATAATGCCTGGGTATAAGCACAAGGCTGAATTTTAAAACAAATATGAGAAGGAAAATGATCCATTGTTTCCCACGCCTGCCAAACAAAAAGCTTTGTGCCCTTTTTGACCAGTGTTCCCTTTTGTCTCTTTAATCAGCTTTGGCTGTATGCGTGTTTACATTCAACATACTGATTTTTGCCAAGACTGTTATTACGCATTATCTTATCATTTCATAAATATACATGTAAATGACCTCTAATCTACTGATGTATAAACAGAGCAGACCAATAACTAGAACTAAGATGTCCAAGGAATTATGCAAATTCAAGGGGCCGGACCAGGGGGCTTGTTTGCCCTCAAAGCAGCCCACATTAAACAGCTCATCTGGCAGAATTACGCGTTCCGAGCCAAAGTAGGTTTAATCCTTCATTAGTTTAGCTATGCATGAATAGGTACGCTGTCGCTGGTGCCAACAGCACTGACTGTACCGCAGATACTGAGTGACACTGAAAACTTTATTGGTTGATTTACATTTTAACGATAACGTCTGTTATTACACAAGAAAACGTTCATATCATCAAATGTGGTTCACCACGGGCAGAGCTAATTTCCACTACCCAAGGTCAAGATTAAATATTATTGGGCATAAAGATGAATAAAAGCTTGGCCATTCTTCTTATAATAAAGGGCCATGTCAGAGCAAATTCAACTCTTTCATTTGAAAGGAGACATTTTGAGATGAGCTAATCGTAAAAGTAATGAGAAAAGTAAAAGTCTATAAAGGTCTAAGGGTCATTGGAGTCATTAGAAAGAGCTGTAGCTTTATACTGCATGGTATTGAGTTCACAAGCAGCTCTTTACAAATATCTCAAGTGTGACGTTGACTGTGTCCGAAATCGCCCCCTACACCCTTAAATAGGACACAATTTGAGGGGACAGCCATTTGCAGGGGTGTCCGAAACCATAGTGGACGAAGTTAAGTGCACTCGTTCAATCCCACAATGCACCGCAATAACAAGTGTACAACTGATGTATGCTTAACGGCTAGAGAATACCCATAATGCTCGTGTGCAAAATGAATTCTTGTGTCTTGCCAGAAGATGGCGCCCGCAGCTGAATCATCCATCCATTTTCCAAACCGCGCTGGTCCAATGTGGGTACAGCGTAATATCATACAGGTATGAATTCATTTTTAAGTGATTATGGAATTGTTTAATTAAGGTTTATACATAGTTTCTATGACAGAGTTCAAGATAAATCTTTTCATTACTAGTCGGACACTGATGGAGAGACTCAGGAAGAAGTTACAACTTTTAGAATGAAACTGGAAGTTTCTGAATGGTTAGTGGATAAATGTATGTAGTTGCTGTGGACTTGATTCAACTCATCGACTAGCATGTGTTGTCATGTTAATCTTTTGTACAAATCCAAATCTTTAAATTCTGTTACTCACCTTTGTGTCATACAAAAAAATGTATGACTTTATGGAGAATTGTAAGGTGTAAATTTTAAAGATTAACAGTGCCGCTTACTATTTGCCATGCATTTTCCCCCCTCTGCTCTTTTATTAATGGTTTTTCAAGGATGAAAGTACAACAAGTAGCTTGTCCGTGTTAACAGATGAACAGGCAAAATACTGAAAAGGTTGACTGGACACAACCATTAGCATTACCATCAAAATATATTGGTATAATTTCCTCATTTTAAAAGCCTATTTGTTTTGCTGTTCTAACAATTACATGATTAGTTACATTTTATTATTTGCATTAGCAAAGTATTAGTCTTTTAGATAACCCAAAAAACTGACCTGAAGAACCTATAATGTAACACTAAGAACATTTTTCTCCAATCTCCAAAAACTACAGTCAACTACACACAGTTCACTATATAGTGAAAATGATTCTTGATAAGAACAAGTGCTGCAAAGAACCTGTATTTATTAGAGTGTAGGTGCAAAATGTATAAAATATATCAATGAACATCAATTACACACACTAAAAAGCAATTAAAGCCATTCATCCATGAGGACAGACAATGTTATTTGCTAGACCTTTCCAAGGAAAAAGCATCCTTTTTCTTTTGTTCGGTTTTTGTTTTTAAAACACTAATCTGGCTGCAGAAAGAAAGAGAGAACAAAACAGGCAATCTAATGGAGTAGAAAACAAAATGTGTGGCAGACAGACAGAGGAAAGGTCAGACAGAGATGTCCAACTGAATGCAGAATACATGTTACACAGAAAGTACAAAGAAACCAAACAAGGAAACACAACAGGATGCTGAGGGGAAAGAAGGAAAATCTCTATAATCACCAAAACGAACAGACGTTTCTTGACATGTGCGGTAATAAACTAAACAAAATGGCAACTTCACCCTGCACATTTACTGATATTTGCTGTTGCAGTAAAATAGAGGGGGTTAGGAACATTTAGCTAATATGCAGTATGCTGAGAATCGACTATAAGGGTCTTCCAGCAGGAGAACAGAACCACAGCTCAGCAGGCTGTTATGGCTGCGAATCAATTTCCTCTTTTCTGATTAACACAGGTGTTTAGAGCACATAACAGGTGGCGGCGTTTATGAACATGAGAGACAATCAAGCCTGGGAGGATAAAACCAAATGGCTGTTCATGCTCCACAACACTGAACTCAACAGACTACATGAAGTGTGCATAGATCGCAAGCATGCTTGAGCCAACCTGGCTCTTTCAGGACCCAATTTGTGCGTTCTTGTTGGGGAAACGTTTCCATTGGGGGAAAATCGATAGAATAATCAAGCTCTGAGTAATGTTTCCCAATCCCAGAGAAGGAATTACTTGGGGAAGTTGTCTCATCAAGGGACTACTTCTGTTTTCACTGACTTGGCAATTTATATCCGACATTACTAGTCATTTTGTGCAGTCTGAGAATTTAGCTGACTGGATCTATTGAATACTTATAGCAAATGACATAACCAACCCCGGCTCAGTGGAAAAACATGCCTCTGGCAACATTTCTGTAAAATGATATTATGTTGCTTCTTGCACATTCCGATGTTTTCAAAGTGAAATGTCGTAAATCATAAATCAGGCAACGTTACTTTGGAAATAAAAGGTTAAAGCTTTATCGCATTTAAAGATAACGCACCACCTACACTAAACCTAATTGATAGAGTTAACTAAAGCAAATGTAAGATTAAAACGCATTTGCTGAAGCAACCATGCTATTTAACTTTCTTCTAACAAGTCTTTAAGCATTTTTATTGTGCTTGCGTTTCTCTGGACTCGTACCTGAGTGCTCGGCATCGCAAGTGCAAAGCTGTACCAGGTGAGCTACCGAGCAAGTAGGCATGGGCCGGTATGAGATTTTGATGGTATGATAACCTGTATAGAGGTATTGCAATTACAGCTCTAAAATGTGTTATTTTTAAATGTCTGGGTAAAAAACAACAACTTTTTTTCTTTTGAACACAATATATTTTATTTTTAAGCCTCATATAGACTATTTGGAACAGTAGTAAACATGTATGTCAGGTTAAATAATTAAATAAAATAAATAATTTAATTCTAAAATAAGAACAAATAAATTGCAAACATTAGCACACATAAATACAATAGAATAAAGAGACAAATGAAATAAACATGGCTTTAAGTTTTTCAGGTGGGTCTAACAGTAGTATTAATATTATTAATAATTATTAATAATAAAATGTAAAATAACACTGGATCGTTTTCATTTTAAAAAATAAATACAGATTAATGGTTTATTAGGCTGCTGTCACTTTAAGAGCTTATGCACAGATCTAATATACTGTTACACAACATGCGTTTTCTCTCAACTATTTATGTTCCAAAACTGACTGTATTTATCTGAATACTTGGTAAGACAGGCATTTTGACATCATTTTGTATGTATCTGACCATTTAAGTGCAATAAGCCACGAAAAAAAGTCAGTTTGGTACTTGCAAGCTGTTTGAGAGGCGGCTTTATGAGAGCACCGCTTATAGCCTATAGATCAGTGATGTGCACGCTTTTGGTGGGAGCGAAACCTGCGGGAATGACAAATTATGCGCAATACAAGCACTATTCAACCAGAGCGAAGGAGACGAGTGAGTGAGAGGAGGCGGGTGTGTGTCAATTCGCCGTCGGAGAGAAGAGAGAGTGAGAATGCGCAGCTAATATCAGTGTATCGATACTGCAGAAAAGGAGTATTGGAACTGTTTCAGATATTTCAGTATCGATACTTATCGAAATATCAATATTTTTTGACATATTATTGCCTCCTCTAGCAGACACTCTTCTTAAACACATCTTACAAGTTGGATGTCCTTCCTCCAAGTCATGGCCGTCTGAATGTTTTCAGTACCCAAAAAATTCCTATACTAAGTTCCAGGTTCACCCCCTTTCGGCCATCTTACATTAGAGACTGATTACTCGCACCAACCAGAGGGCGAGGGGTCGTGTTTCTCTCTACGCTGCACACAACCTGAGGGATTCCTGCACTTTCCATCTTTGAGACGGGGACAGTATAACAGGAAATTTTTAGTGGGTTTTTTTTTTTTTTTTTTGACTTTTTTTCAAACCGCGGTATACCTTGAAACCAGTAACCGGCCTATTTTTCCATTGAGCTTATTTTGGATATAACACTGATGGGTAAATGAAAAGCATAGCATAGCAAACAAGATTTTTGCTCTGAATGGCTCGTGTCATGCTGGGGTGTTGTGGGTGGTTGTCAGTGTTGCTAAGGTCTTCTGAATGGTTTTTAATGTAATGCTATACAGTTGCTAGGTTGGCTGGTTGCTAGGGGGTTCTGGGTGGTTGCTTACTGGCCCAAGTCAAAACAGCCCACCTCTAAGTTTCTATGACATTCTGGTCTCTAAATATGGCCAAGGTCCTTGCTTTAACGCAAATCTATGGAATTTTTTGTCACCTGATTTCTACTTAGGTGTTAAGGAGTTATTTGACATTAAAACACAACTTGGTGGAACCAAGAAAACAGAGAAGCAGAAAAACAGCAGTGAGACATCGGTGTTGCCACCTTTCACGGCTAGTGTTTTTGGCCATGTAAACTCATTCTAATTGGTTCTGTATATATATAGCACCTGTTCGGTTGACATTCTTGAAACACAGAGGAAAGGCAATAACAGCAGGCGTTTGCGTACGCTGACAGTGAAGAGACTGGGGAGATTAAGGGTCGATGTGTGGGAGTGTGCGGGTGAGAGGAAGCTCTTCTTGTGCTGGCTGGGGCCACTTCAGGTACCGCTAATGAACTCTGCCAACCACACTCGGCAGCAGTAACTCAAGGGCTTTTAGTTTCCAAGGTGAACGCGTAGGCATGCAAGTCTGCCATCACATGTAAAGACCTTCCAACTTTCTCAAGTGTTTCATATTATGACATCGAGCCGTGACAGAGTTTGAGACTCTTCAAGGGATGGTTTTCAAAACAGTACCCGTTACGTTAAACAAGACAGTTCTGGCTGAGGGCTTTGTGATTACATATGTAAGACATACGAGTAAGGAATAATGTACATCCAGCTGGTTATTATCGCAGAATATACCCAGACAGGGTGATCAGTACTTGCCACATAAGTAAATATTTAGACATTAAATATTGGTCGAAATATTTTATTAGCTCTTTAAGCTTCCGTGGAGAAAGCAGTTGAAAGCAAGCGGCAAGTTCAAACTAGACAGACATTTAAGGGATACGGTACAGTCACACCACTTATTACATGTTATTTGACCACATAAATAATTATGGGGATAAGAGATATTGATTTGAGATTAAACTGTTTTAAAATCGTACCTGTTTGTTATCTTATAATCCAATACAGTGTGCAAATTAATTGTCACAAAATAGCAGCAGCGGCCTTTGTATGAAACAAGAGAGATCGAGTCTGTGATATGAGATGACATAATTAAATAACTGTACACAAAATATTGAGTTGAGTTTTAATATTTTATTAGCTCACCAAATGCAAAACTTTCGCGAGGAAAAAACGTTCTTGCCAAGCGTAAAGCGTCGACTTCAGTTACCCGGATAAACCTGTGTTATCAGTTTTTACCGGTTGTTATTGGGGGATAACACACCGCTGGACCAATCAGAATCACGAGCCGTGTAATAAGCTGCAAATAAAGCTCCATTTTATCTTAACTAATGCACCATTTGGAACTAAATTGGGAACTGAAGAATGCCAACTTGCAATCTGAATTATCAGAAGTAGAAAATGCATTAAAAGACATTTCCTTAATTTCCCAATAAGATAATACTCAAACCAATATTGGGAATTTCAAGAAACATTACATGATCATTGATTTTTATGTCAATATTTACATTTAGAAAGTTAAAAAGTTGATTTTTTTTTATAAAAATCTGAAAACAATGTGGTACAATTTTTGTGGTGTTCTATGGTAAAAATAAATAAATAAAACCAGTAAAATCAGACATAATAATTGTAAGAAATGTCTTATCTGTTGAGGGAAAAAAAAACCTTTGGTAACACTTTAGTATAGGGAACACATATAAACTATTAACTACGACTTTTCCCTCAATAAACTCCTAATTTACTGCTTATTAATAGTTAATAAGGTAGTTGTTAAGTTTAGGTATTAGGTAGGATTAAGAATGTAGAATAAGGTCATGCAAAATAAGGCATTAATATGTGCTTAATAAGTACTAATAAATAGCCAATATTCTAGTAATATGCATGCTAATAAGCAACTAGTTAAAAGACCCTAAAATAAAGTGTTACCAAACCTTTATATATCAGAGAATAAATAGGCTAAATTAGTCAAAATTATATAATTATTTGTTTTCCTGACAACTTGTGTTAGACTAACTAAATATCTCTGCTGTGTGACACTTCAATATCTTGTAATTGCTATTCAGTAAATGCCTCATTCATATTCTAACTCAATATGCTATGGCCAATTCATTTCAAATTCACACTAATGAATTTAAATGGAGCTAATTCTTACATTCTGATTTTTTCCAAACCATTTTTGTTGTTGTTGTTCAAAGCTGATTCTGTGGTTGTCAAGTCATTTAACAATCCCTAAGCATCTTAGAGAACATGTATACTGAAGGAAACTATATGATATGATTTACATATCCCAGCAGTTGAGCAGGTGTTTTACTGCACATAAACATGCATGAATTAATGTGCAGAAAAAGAAAAATGGCAGTGGAAGCCTTTCCATTTTATTTATTTTTTTTCTCCTTTTCATAACAAAGCACAGGCATTATGGCGTGTTGCAGCTCCATAAGGAATGGAGGATGCAGTTGGCTGGTGCTATTATGTCTAAGTGTGCCGGTCTGCATGCACAACTCGTGCTCCTTAAAACAGTTTGTCTACAGACTAATCACATACAGGTACATTTCTACATTTCAATGCTTTTAATAATGTGATAATGGTGTGTGGATGTGTGGAAACTGTCTTCCATTTTGTCAGTGTTATTATTGAAACATTTTTCTTGTTGGTACCTGTGAAAAGTAGCGCCTGCAGGCATGAGATGTTGTAAACCTTGAATATGATGCTGGTTTTCACACTGGGTTTTATGACACTGTGATGCGTGTACCTCTGGGTGTAGTCTTGCGAGTGTGTGCTAGTTTCTAAGTGTCTTTGTAGATGTGTGTGTTATTTGTTTGTGTTTATGTTGGCAGGAGTTGCTTCTCGCTTCTCAACTTTTTCAGAGACAGCAATCCTGTTAAGAGTCCCAGTGGCCTAGCGCTGCCACAGAACTACAGTTTCAGAGTGATGGCTTGCTGTGAAACAGCTATGCAAAATCAATGACCACAATGGCAGGCCCGGCTGAGTTCTCTTCTCTGTTACTTATGTTGCATGAAAGACCTAATGTGTGCAACCTCATATAAATTGAATAAAATAAAATAAAATAAAATAAAATAAAATAAAATAAAATAAAATAAAATAAAATAAAATAAAATAAAATAAAATAAAATAAAATAAAATAAAATAAAATAAAATAAAATAAAATAAAATAAAATAAAATAAAATAAAATAAAATAATAAATAAAGGAGCTAATGTGTGCAACCTAAAATAAACAGACCAAAATAAAATAATAATAAATACATTAAAATAAATTAAAATAAAAAATAAAAAAATAAAACTAAAATAAAATAAAATAAAATAAAATAAAGGAGCTAATGTGTGCAACCTGAAATAAACAGACCAAAATAAAATATAAAAAAATAAAATAAAATAAAATAAAAATACAATGAGCTAATCTGTAAAACCTGAAATATAGACCAAAATTAAATAATAATAAATAAATTAAATTAAAATAAAATAAATACAAGTAAAAGCTAATGTGTGCAACCTGAAATAAACACACCAAAATAAAATAAAATAAATACAAATAAGAGTTAATGTGTGCAGCCTGAAATAAACAGACCAAAACAAAACAAAATAAAATAAAATACAAGTAAAAGCCAATGCGTGCAACCTGAAATAAACAAAATAAAATAAAATAAAATAAAATAAAATAAAATAAAATAAAATAAAATAAAATAAAATAAAATAAAATAAAATAAAATAAAAATAAGAGCTGTGTGTGCAACCTGAACAGGCCAAAATAAAAATAAAATACAAGTAAGAGCTAATGTGTGCAACCTGAAATAAACAGACCAAAACAAAATAAAATACAAGTAAGAGTTAATCTGTGCAACCTGAACAAAGAATGACCAAAATAATAAAATAAATAAAATTAAATTAATACAAGAGCTTATGTGTTCAACCTGAATAAAATAAAATAAAATAAAATAAAATAAAATAAAATAATTGTAGTGACCATTTTGACATGTTAAACAACAAGTGTTTTGTTGGTGAGTGGAAAGATTCTAATGTATCATTAAAGTCAGTGTGAAACGCCATTTTCAACTCATTTTGCTTTAGGTGAAACAAAATATTCAACACTTGCATTTTTTTTCTTTTTTTCTTTTTTGCAAATAAATAAATAAATAAAATAAAAAGTACAGGAAGATTTTCTAAAATCGTCGCTTAACTGCATTATGTGCCTATTATGCAGTTCGGTTTGATAGCTGAATGGCCCGCCGGATGTCTATTCTGTCCTCTCCTCCCATCCTTTATCTATCAGCACCTGCACATTCAGGGTATCTCTTTTAAAATCAAGTGCTGTGCCTCAGAAGAGACACATTTTAGTCATAAGAAAGAATGATTTTTGATGCCCATGTTTTCTTGATAAGCTGATCAAGCTTATACATTTGTGATTGTTCAATTTTGCCAGCCAAAGATTGTCAGCTCATGACAATAGAAGCAGCTGCGATGACAGGTTAAAGGACACTTTGGTAGCTTAGGCTTCAATGCGTGATTGACTCATAAGCTCATGTGAAATATGATTTGTCACTAAAGCAAGTCACATCAAGGCGACCATTTTAAACAGGTGCATTTCTGAAAATCTGGATTAAATTTATTAAGAATACAGCTGCTGTAAAAAAATAAATTAATTAATTAATTAATTAAGCACAACAATGCACATAAACTTTGATTGAACCTTTTGTTTTGGCTTCTGTTGCAAAGATGCCGTTTTCAAGCTGCTCCATGTGGTTTCATGTTTTTGGTTTTTAAGAAAGGCACATCAAGGCAATAAATAATTTTAAATGAGTAAATCTTCTTAACATGAACTTTGAACTTTTTGTTCAAGCCGCTCCATGTTATTTCTTGTTGTATTTGGTTCAGAAAAAAAAAATAATAATAATTTGAGTGTGACTAGCTTCTGTTGATAGTTTTGTTAAATCTTAGCATTAAAGCCTTAAGGCATTCATATTTGACTGCACATTTAGATAACACTTTGGTTACCATTAGTTAATGCAATAGCTAAGTTAATGTTGATTTCTTACTACATTAATACCTTTTTAAAAAAATGTATAAATTAACATTAAAAATGACCTATTATGTATGGAAGCTTGTTTCCACCATGCAATAAAACTATTTAAAAGATAACTGTGACTTTTATCTCACAATTCCAAATTTTCTTTCTCACAATTGCAAGTTTATATCTCAGAATTCTGACTTTTTTCTCAGAATTGTGAGATATAAAGTCAGAACTGTGTGATATAAACACGCAATTGCGAGAATAAAAGTCAGAATTGCAAGATATAAACTCGCAATTATGTTTTTATTCAGTGGCGGAAACAAGCTTCCATAATCATGCCCTTTTAAGTAGCTATTGATTTTGTTTTTGGGATCTACTAGAACAGGTTTTCATGCTTGAATCATTGAATGTGAAGCACCTCCTTCCGAAAAGCACAGTGTGCTCTGATTGATCGGCTGGATTGGTCAACCACTGGATTGGTTGTGATTGGTCAACCACTTCAACCTTGTTTTGAAAATGTCGCACCCCTTACCATAACCGTGTTAGATCTTGGGTGGAAAAACAGTGTCTCTTGGACATGGCGACAACACACTACTAGCCACTGCCTTGGGGGAATAACTCCCTTTGGAGTGACTTTGTGCTTTGTAACTTCGCAGACCTTTTTCATGCTCAAACAGCAACACTACACATTAAAGAAAGTTGAAAGAAAAAAAAAAGCATAAAGAATGGATGAGTTGCCTGTGTTTCCAATGCAACCAGGCATGCAGCTTGCACACATTCGCTAAGGATTTTCCTTAAAGAATGATCTATAATTACAGTATCTCACAGAAGTGAGTACACCCCTCACATTTTTGTAAACATTTTATTATATCTTTTCATGTGACAACACTGAAGAAATGACACTTTGCTACAATGTAAAGTAGTGAGTGTACAGCTTGTATAACAGTGTAAATTTGCTGTCCCCTCAAAATAACAACACACAGCCATTAATGTCTAAACCGCTGGCCACAAAAGTGAGTACACCCCTAAGTGAAAATGTCCAAATTGGGCCCAATTAGCCATTTTCTCTCCCCGGTGTCTTGTTAGTGTTACAGGGTCTCAGCTGTGAATGGGGAGCAGGTGTGTTAAATTTGGTGTTATCGCTCTCACTCTCTCATACTGGTCACTGGAAGTTCAACATGGCACCTCATGGCAAAGAACTCTCTGAGAATCTGAAAAAAAGAATTGTTGCTCTACATAAAGATGGCGTAGGCTATAAGAAGATTGCCAAGACCCTGAAACTGAGCTGCAGCACGGTGGCCAAGACCATACAGCGGTTTAACAGGACAGGTTGCACTCAGAACAGGCCTCGCCATGGTCGACCAAAGAAGTTGAATGCACGTGCTCAGCGTCATATCCAGAGGTTGTGTTCGGGAAATAGACGTATGAGTGCTGCCAACATTGCTGCAGAGGTTGAAGGGGTGGGGGGTCAGCCTGTCAGTGCTCAGACCATACGCTGCACACTGCATCAGATTGGTCTGCATGGCTGTCATCCCAGAAGGAAGCCTCTTCTAAAGATGATGCACAAGAAAGCCCGCAAACAGTTTGCTGAAGACAAGCAGACTAAGGACATGGATTACTGGAACCATGTCCTGTGGTCTGATGAGACCAAGATGAACTTATTTGGTTCAGATGGTGTCAAGCGTGTGTGGCGGCAACCAGGTGAGGAGTACAAAGACAAGTGTGTCTTGCCTACAGTCAAGCATGGTGGAGGGAGTGTCATGGTCTGGGGCTGCATGAGTGCTGCCGGCACTGGGGAGCTACAGTTCATTGAGGGAACCATGAATGTCAACATGTACTGTGACATACTGAAGCAGAGCATGATCCCCTCCCTTCAGAGACTGGGCCGCAGGGCAGTATTCCAACATGATAACGACCCCAAACACACCTCCAAGACGACCACTGCCTTGTTAAAGAAGCTGAGGGTACCTAAACCCTATTGAGCATATGCGGGGCATCCTCAAACGGAAGGTGGAGGAGCGCAAGGTCTCTAACATCCACCAGCTCCGTGATGTCGTCATGGAGGAGTGGAAGAGGACTCCAGTGGCAACCTGTGAAGCTCTGGTGAACTCCATGCCCAAGAGGGTTAAGGCAGTGCTGGAAAATAATGGTGGCCACACAAAATATTGACACTTTGGGCCCAATTTGGACATTTTAACTTAGGGGTGTACTCACTTTTGTGGCCAGCGGTTTAGACATTGAGTTATTTTGTGTTGAGTTATTTTGAGGGGACAGCAAATTTACACTGTTATACAAGCTGTACACTCACTACTTTACATTGTAGCAAAGTGTCATTTCTTCAGTGTTGTCACATGAAAAGATATAATAAAATATTTACAAAAATGTGAGGGGTGTACTCACTTCTGTGAGATACTGTAAATGCATCAGCACACTCTGCTTATGACCAATTAGAAACACATGGCTCCTCTTTGTACAGACTATAGATTAAAAAATAAATAAATAAATAAAAAAAAAACACTAGTCATATCCTTATGATAAAAACTATCAATCAACTAAACAAAACAAATGGTTAATAAAAGAGAAAAAGAAATGCACCAACCCAAAGTGAATGAGTGGATGTTTTACCAGTAGATACAAATTGTGCTACCTAATTGATGCAGAGCAATGCAGATGCATGCTTTTACTTTATTCATATGCAAAGAGGATCCTTTCTTATCACAACCTTCATCTGCACTGACAGAGTTCTAATTCTTAGCTGAGGATAAATTCAGTTGCATGGCAACCTGCAATTATCTCTGCCAACCAGAAAACTAGCAAGCGTATCTTGCGTTTTAGTTTTCTGTTAAAATCATACACTAAGAGAAAGCACGCAAAAAGTGACCTAACCTCAGCTCACCACTCCTGCTCTGATTCCGAGGCAATTTCATACTGGACTTCAGTGCACAGCCAAAACAAAGAGATTAGGATGCATATACACATGGCTGAAGGCCAGCAGAGGCTTATGTTGTGGGGTGGCACAGGTCAGTAATGGACCTCCTGGTGCAAGAGCCTCTTTATGATCCTGGCTACCTGCCCAGTGAGGTTAAAACTCTTGATGTCCAGATGATTGAGCTGCCACCCACTCTTCATAATGAGGGAAACTACATGATAGAAGTTGTTTATGCATGGAAGCACAATGGTTTTAGCATGTGTTGTTGAACATGGTACTATGGTAAAACAGTGTTATCCTCTGTACCTTGGACTAATTACCATGGTATACAGTATTCACTCAGTACTATAAGGGGCAACCGGTGCTAGTTGTCACACACAAACATTCTTACACAGATCTGTTTCTCAATAACTATATAGATTTTGGGTCAAAAGACCAATTACACACATTATGTGGAAAGATATTTTTTCACAAATATCAAGTTGGGGATAGGAATTTTTTAATGTTATAAATATATATGGTTATATATATATATATATATATATATATATATATATATATATATATATATATATATATGGTTATATATATATATATATATATATATATATATATACACACACACACACACAGAAGTCTCCGCTCACCAAGGCTGAATTTATTTGATCAAAAATATAGTGAAAACAGTAATATTGTGAAATAATAGTACAATTTAAAATAACTGTTTTCTATTATATAGCTTTTAAAATGCATTTTATTCCCAAAAAGAAATTTATATTTTCATTCAGCAAGGACACATTCAGTTCAGCATCAAAATTTGAAATAAATGCTGTTCTTTTGAACTTTTGATTCATCAAAGAATCCTGAAAAAATGTATCAGTTTCCACAAAATATGAAGCAACAAAAACAGTTTTCAACATTGATAATAATAACCATTATTAATAAGAAGTAGTAATTATTCCAAATTTTTGACTAGTAGTGTAACTGATATATGATTATTTTGGTTGCATATTAAATTGTCCTTAAAAATGAAAGGTTATTTATTGTAGGTTCCATTGTGAGAACTTACTCCACCCTGACAACACGCTTGTATAAAAAAGTCAAAATGTGTTTTGCGAAGATCTTTTTTTTCATGAGTGATTATGGTATTATCATCTGACAGCCTCACCAGCACAGTTTTTTTTTTTTTTTTTTTTTTTTCATGATAAGTATGTTGAAAGGCCCTAGTCGGGTCTTTTTTTTTTTTTTTCATTTCGACTTTTCAAACATTGGATTTTTCTAGGCTTTAAGAATTGATGGTTTAGTCCTAAACACTCGCAAAATCCATTACAAATATCTGCATTAGCTTGAAGCTGTTTAAGCAAACATATATGCCCCGGCAGCATATCAAACATCTCTTAATGATTCACTATTCATCTCCATTTTTTTTTTTTTTTTTTTCTGTGGGCTTTTGTAAACATCGACATATTTTTTAATACTTCATGCTCAGCATATGGTACTTGTATCACTCAGATTATACTCAACTCTAATTCTCAAAACATTTATTCTCTAAACAGGATCTTGTTGTTGGGAATTCACTGACAAGAAGAATGTTGTTAATGAGTATTACACTGAAGCCTGGATACAAATAACAGATTAAAAACATGAACATTTACAAAAAGAGAACAAATATGTTTAAATTGTTGGAATGACAAGTGGAGAAAAACACAAAAAATTACCCTTTGTTTGGGTGAAATCTCCCTTTAAATTAATGTAATCTGATAGGCAGGTTTGCTAATGAATACTTAATTATATTTGTGATTGAAACTTTTCAAGGACAGTATCCTTTTTTAGGCTTTGCTTTCTAGAAACTGTTATTTTCTAGAAAGAATATGTTAACATTTTACAATAAGGTTTTATTTGTTTTAGTTAACATGATCCAAGAACGAACAATATTTCTACAGCAATTTCAATATTTACTAATATATATTTTTTTAAAAATGTTTTCAAAAACTTGCACTTTCAAACCCCATTTCAAACCCCGTTTTTAAAAGTTTGTATTTTCAGACCCCCAAAATACAGTTCTCATGTGAATGAATGGCCAAAATGTAGTTGAAAACGGTATCATGTAAATGCCCCCCAAAAGGTGTATTTATTAACATTAGTTAAGGTGGATTACTACGGAGTAACATGAACAAAAAGATTAATAAATGTAAAAATAAATAAATAAATAAATAAATAAATAAATATTGCTCACTGTAATTCATTAATTAACTAATGTTAGCAAACAAGCCAATCGATTTTTGCCTCACTAATATTACACCGCTTTCAGATTATATACAGTGGTGTAGTATCAGTACACAAATGTATTTCTGTCTTGAAATCCATTACACAGAACATGATAAAACATATCAAATAAAAATTAATAAAAATGCAGAAGTGAAAAGCAATCTTTACTCCACATCATTGTCCTCTTGAACTCCATCACACAGAAGATAATAAAACAAGCTTCATGCTGTATGATACTTTCATTCTAGTGCTGCTGAAGAGGCTTACAGCTTTATACAACATAAGCTTCATATTATGTAGACAGCAACAGATGCCACAACTTCTTAATGATATTTAGTCTGCAGGCCGCATTCAATATAATCTTGAGATTTTGTATTTGGGCCATTTAAACTTAATATAGCATGGCACGCCTTATGTTAGAAAGCTCCATCACTATAGCTTATGCCTCTCAGTTTCAAATCGCATTAGATACGTTCTTCATAAAACATCAATATTTGTTTTGATAGTAGAGTTTTGTAAAGTCTAACCCTTATGGTAACACTTTATTTTAGGGTCTTTTAACTAGTTGCTTATTAGCATGCATATTACTAGAATATTGGCTATTTATTAATACTTATTAAGCACATATTAATACCTTATTCTACATGACTATTCTACATTCTTAATCCTACCCAATACCTAAACTTAATAACTACCTTACTAACTATTAATAAGCAGTAAATTAGGAGTTTATTAAGGGAAAATGTGTAGTTAATAGTTTATATGTGTTCCCTATATAGTTTATAGTGTTACCACACTTACAGTAGCCAAACATTTTTTTGCCAGAAGTGGAATTATTGTAAATGCTGATCTCTTGATACAAAACAGTAGATGACACTTTCCACACATTATTATTAGGGGTTCAAGCGCATAGCGCTGAAACTCTATTGTAATTGTTAAAATTTCCAAAGATCAGCATTCTCCCCTAAAGTGATCGGGCAGACCAAACCATAAGCCGTAGAGACTTGAAACGGTAGTACTCACCCCGTCTACAATGTCATCAAGGCGTTCCCCAATCGGCCTAATGGTGGCGCTACCAGTGGTCAAAAGTACGTAACTCCTAAAACGTTCGTCGCAGATGAAATTTTTGGGTATTTTGGATTTTTTGAAAAACCTACTTTTTAGTCCCACTAGTCCTAGGTTTTTTGCCCGCTTGCAACCAAACCAGCGCAGAAAGATTCTCTGGAGTTCAACTGTTAATAATTATAAAAAAAAGTTAAAATTTCGATTCACTCCCGTGACAGGACGGCAAAATGTTCAAAGTGGGCATGGCCACTTTTACTAAAATGGATATTCCTCTTGAACGGAATGAGATGATTCCACCAAAACTCAGTATGAGCTCAGTCTGTGGTCATGAGAATAAGGACATGGCAACTGGCCACTTGGTGGCGCTATGAAACACAAAAACAAACAAACAAACATGAAAACGGCTATAGCTACACAACAGTCGGCCCGATTGACTTGAAAACTGGCATACGGTGTCTTTGTCCAAGGTGCCGCGATTGTCTACAAGGACATTCGTGTATCTCGAAAAACACAGCCCCTGTCGGCCAATGAATTCAAGCTGCTGTCAGACAAGGTTAACGGGGGGCGATCGGAATGAAACTCACTGGGCCTGTTTGAGAGGCCTATGAGAAATTAGAAAGGAAGCAGCCAACGGGGGACGCCTTTGCGTTTTTCACGTGCATCAATGTTGAAAAAAAAAAAATTCTGCTTAATATTGTGAAAACCATGATAATTTTTTCCAGGATTCCAGGAGTGATGAATAGAAATTTCAAAAGAACATCATTTATTTGAAATAGACATATTCTCTAATATTGTAAATGATTCTACTGTTATGTTTTGATATAAAGTATAATTGGTCTATATACCATTTTAGACTGAGACAGTATTTATACAATTTACATCATAAAATCATAATAAAAAGACATGGAAGACTGGAATTTTAATATTTCATATTATGTGACACAACAAGATAAGCTTAATTTCAATGTAGACTTTAACTTGTTCATAATTACTCCCCTGAAATGTTATTAATTATCTTTAGGGATGCACTGATGTATTGGACAATAATTGGTATCAGCCGATAAAAGCAATTATTTTCACTATCGGTCATAGGCTGATGATCAGGGCTGATTATATCCTGTCAATCAAAAGGGGGCGGATAAATGTGTTAGACTGCAATTCATACTGTGTTAAGTAAATGTCTCGTGTCGAATTTAGGGCAGTCTAAGTTAATGGGACAGTAACATATTAACATTAAAAAACAAATGGTGACGTTAAAGCAGGCTCTATTTGACACTATGAATCACCCGTAGTTCAAGCCAGGGTTGCCAGGTCTGTGGTTTTTCCCTACACCAAACATTACTTGTAGCACACCTCCCATCCAATAATTGCAAAGAGCTCTGTGCTTTGTTACTTCTGATAATAAACAGTCTTATCTTTCAAATTCTATTTTATCACAACATTTAAATGATAAATGGCATTTTGATGCTCTTAAATGTGATGTGACATCGCTGTAGCGCCTCAGTTCAAGAGGAAGCATGAGTCATGTGTTTCTCTTAAATACAAGTTACAGCATGAAAAAAGCATGGATGAACATTAAAAGGTATGTTGAAAGGTACAGTACCATTTACCGATATGTATTGCATCCCATGTTATCACTCAATCTGTTTCAACCGTGGAAAGACATCAATAAAACAATATTTCACTTATCCTTGCATTTACCTCAGGGAAGTTTGTTAGTTAGAAAGAAAGAAGAAGAAGAAGAAGAAGAAGAAGAAAAAAAACACTAGCAGGGAGCTTATTTACTTTTAATTATTATGTATGCTTGAATACATGTGTCATGAAGACAAATGCTTATGAAAACTTATGTTCAACTGCATTGTATACAAACATTTCAGTTTTTTATCTGAGTGTAATTATTGTATCTGAAAATAAATAGCAGTTGAATATAGGGCTCTGTTGTTAATTTTAAACTCTAATATTATAGTAATGTACCAAATGAGAAGGTTCCCTGTATAGTTTACATAATTAGTTGGGAGAGATTATTTTTTTTCCCCTAAGAAAATTAAACTATCAGTATCGGCAGATATCATTCTGAATAATCGGCTGCCGGTACTGGCGGATAAATTTAGTATCGGTGCATCTCTAATTATTTTCATATTAAAATCTATTAGTTCATTTTACCACATCAAGCTGCCAGCTGTCAAAGTACTTTCCTTTCATATGCCGCTAGATGATCTTCAACTTTCCTTTAGATTTAAACTGAATTAAAGCCACAGTACTCTGATACATGTGTCATTGATAGTGAAGTGCTGCACCTCACAGAAGCTCTCTGTTAAGAACCTCCCTGAAGGATGACAGCTTGCTGTACTTTAAACAAGTGCTCTAGACAAAGCTTCTCATAAGAGGCTCAACACGGAGAATTTCTGACAATTTTCACACAAACCTTCAACTCTCACATTTAGCCATTATATTTGACAGGAGGATAGGCTACATTAGATTCTTGCTGCTATACTGACTTGTGTGTGTGCCGCATCCTAACCATACATGATGTGATAAAGGCTCTCTTCCACTTAAATGTGTGTTGTTATTTTTTTTTTTTTTTTTGTCCTTTTGTTTAGTCACATCACTTACATGCCAATTTACGAAAGCATTCAAACATATAGCTTTTGAACACAATGATGAGCCTTTATTTTTTTCTCCTGGGTATCTGCGTCACTCTTTGATGTATACACAATAATACTTCATTCAACAAAGAAGCATGGCATCTTAAAGAGCTCTGCTATGCACTGAAATAGACAGTGCTTTGGCGTAAAATAAAAGCAGGCAAAGCAGAAGAAAAACTGAATTCATGAAGTCTTTCTCACATTTTTTTGTCAGCTCACAATTGCTTTGCTGTGGGCTGTAATTAACAATTATTTCCAGTAACATGCTCCAGCAATTAACTGAGAAATTGAACAAGTGGTATATAATGTGCAATGTTTCACAACGCAAGACACTGAAAAATGTTATAAACTGACTAAAACCATTTACATTAAAGACCATTGCTATATTCTTGTTTTAATTTATATTAGCTACTCTTTTAAAATGATAGCAAGTATGACTTTTCATTATGCAGGACAGGGCATCTTCAATCTTCAGTGAATCCTGGATCTCTTCCCTTCAGATGTGTCTCTTAAGACGTATTTAGAAACAATTCTGAGATACGACTCTTCGGATTTGTATCGCTGGCAATGAACAAAGCACCCATCACTATTAAAATGTGTATTTTTGACTTTTTCTCCCATGTAGTCCTAATCCACGGTTTACACGTATGACAATTACTATAAAGTTATCAAGATTGTACTCCTGTACATTTCTGAAACTAAACTAGTTATCATTTCAGCTCTGCTTCACTACTAGAATGGCTGAAAAATTTGACATGGTAAAAAAAAAAAAAAAAAAAAAAAAAAAAAACTATTTTCACTCAGAAATGGCTAGTAAATTTCACAATTACAAAGAAGTGGCAAGTAACACATCAAATTAAACATAAAATTTTGAAGAAGAAAGACTGAAATCATATTTTCTTGTAAAACTTACTCCAATAATCTTACTAAACTACTGTAATAAAGCTATATTCAAAGGCTGTGGCTATACATTGGGCTCAGTGATAGTTATATTTTTATATTTTTAAAAATAAAAATCCATGCGTTTTACTAAAGCATTCAGAGCAGTGTTATTTAATTTTTATTTTAGTTTCAATAATATTTTGAATTAGCTTCTATTTTTATATTTTTAATTTTTATGTTAATTTTAGTTTAATTTTTAGTAGTGCTGTCAAATTGATATTAATAGCGATTAATCACATCTAACATAAACGTTTGTAAATATTTTATATATACTGTGTGTGTGTGTATATATATATATATATATATATATATATATATACACACACATACACATACACAACTTATGTTACAGTGCATCCAGAAAGTATTCACAGCGCTTCACTTTTTCCACATTTTGTTATGTTACAGCCTTATTCCGAAAGGGATTAAATTCATTATTTTCCTCAAAATTCTACAAACAATACCCCATAATGACAACGTGAAAGAAGTTTATTTGAAATCTTTGCAAATTTATTTAAAAAAAAAAAGAAAAAAAAAAAAAAAAAAAAATCACATGTCCATAAGTATTCACAGCCTTTGCCATGACACTCAAAATTGAGCTCAGGTGCATCCTGTTTCCACTGATCATCCTTGAGATGTTTCTACAACTTGATTGGAGTAAACCTGTGGTAAATTCAGTTGATTGGACATGATTTGGAAAGGCACATACCTGTCTATATAAGGTCTCACAGTTAACAGTGCATGTCAGAGCATAAACCAAGCCATGAAGTCCAAGGAATTGTCTGTAGACCTCCAAGACAGGCACAGATCTGGGGAAGCGTATAGAAACATTTCTGCAGCATTGAAGTTCCCAATGAGCACAGTGGCCTCCATCATCCATAAATGGAAGAAGTTTGGAACCACCAGGACTCTTCCTAGAGTGGGCCGCCCAGCCAAACTGAGCTGTCAGGGAGTCAGGGAGGTGACCAAGAACCCAATGGTCACTCTGACAGAGCTCCAGCGTTTCTCTGTGGAGAGAGGAGAACCTTCCAGAAGAACAACCATCTCTGCAGCATTCCACCAATCAGGCCTGTACGGTAGAGTGGCCAGACGGAACCCACTTCTCAGTAAAAGGCACATGACAGCCCACCTGGAGGACTCTCAGACCATGAGAAACAAAATCTCTGGTCTGATGAAACAAAGATTGACCTCTTTGGCCTGAATAACAAGTGTCATGTCTGGAGGAAACCAGGCACCGCTCATCACCTGGCCAATACCATCCCTACAGTGAAGCATGGTGGTGGCAGCATTAGGCTGTGGGGATGTTTTTCTCGCTCGGCGAGCACTCTGGACCTCAGACTGGGGCGAAGGTTCATCTTCCAACTGGACAACGACCCTAAGCACACAGCCAAGATAACAAAGGAGTGGCTACGGGACAACTCTGTGAATGTCCTTGAGTGGCCCAGCCAGAGCCCAGAATTGAACCCGATTAAACATCTCTGGAGAGATCTGAAAATGGCTGTGCACCGACGCTCCCCACCCAACCTGAAACTGTCCAAAAATTGGTGTGCCAAGCTTGTAGCATCATACTCAAAAAGACTTGAGGCTGTAATTGGTGTCAAAGGTGCTTCAACAAAAGTATTGAGCAAAGGCTGTGAATACTTTTTTTTTTGTTTTTTATTTTTAATAAATTTGCAAAGATTTCAAACAAACTTCTTTCACATTGTCATTATGGGGTATTGTTTGTAGAATTTTGAGGAAAATAATGAATTTAATCCCTTTTGGAATAAGGCTGTAACATAACAAAATGTGGAAAAAGTGAAGCGCTGTGAATACTTTCTGGATGCACTGTAGATGCAATTAATCACGATTAATCGATTTGACAGCATTAATTTTTAGTAAATTCATTACAGTATGTACTTTTGTCATTTCATTAGTTTTTGTTATTTATTTATTTTAATTGCTATTTAGGTTAAATTTATTTTTATTTCAGTTTTAGTTTGTTTTAGGTTTTTATTTATTCTCAGTTAATAATTTTACTGCTTCAACTTTTCTACAAAAGAAAACTCTTCTAATTTTCAACTAGTTTAAGTTTTTCAAATAATATTTATATTTTATTTCAGCTTTATTTCAATGAACAGAAATGTTTTAAATAGTTTTAGTTAAAAATAACCCTGATTCAGAGTCCCAACTCTTCCACAGTCATTACCCTTTAACGTGAAACCAAAGCCCAACACATCACACTATACAAACTTTATAGAGCCAGTCTGATGCCAGGATGTTTCAATAAGGTTTACAAAACAAGACAATGCCTGAAATTTGCTGTAATTACACAACCATTTGCTGTGCTGAACAACAGCAGGGCGCACCGGCATGCTGGAGCCTGTGTTTGCGCTCACACTCAGGGATCAGGACAGTGGGCTTATTGTTGAGAGTGAAGGTAAGAGGCCAGAAACCCTTCCTGTGTTGTACATCTCTGCCTGAGCGCTACTGATCAATACAGGGAATCTTGACTAGAGGAAAAGGTGCTTGTGTGTAAATCTGTATGTGTGCGCAGACCTCCCCAAGCTATGTGTTTTACATTTGTTACACTTAGGGGAAGAACAAGAGAATACTTTAGACTGAGGCAGAGTGAACCGCGAGAGGGAGGCGGGACTGTATCCGAAGGCTGTTAATTATGTGTGTGTTTGTGTGTAGATATGTTGCAGGGTAAACATGGTATGAGGATTCGACTGCAAGGTCACCATTCCCAGCACTCCCAGCTTCAAGCTGCGGGGCTTTGCATGAGCACTGCCACATCTGTCTCAGGCAATATCCTACACAGATATTACACTAAAAAAAAACATTAAAAAACAAAGACAGCTGCAAAATGGCAATGTTAACAAACCGTACATTGCTCAATTTAAGACAGTGAACAGCAGCCTGGGTACATTAAGATTGTTAATGTTGGCTCACTGTACTGTAAAAATGTCCATTGACTCACATCAAAGAGCAATGTCATTACTGCCACATCTGTGACTAATATGCAGTAAATGAGTGCTCTACTCTATAGCTTTGATATATCATTTTCTGATTTGCCGGTAATTTTTGTGAAGCCTCTGACCAAAATTACAAGCTATGATCATTTAGGAATCACCTGAGAAAAAAGCTCTCCCCAAATTTTCCGTGTTTGTTTGTTACCTTTAAAAACTTCAAACAAACAGCTAATGAGTGTGTTCACATGCACAATCTTACAATGTTTATGTTTAATAAGCCATTAATGTGTAATAGAGTTAAGGCAACAGTTGATGTCTCAAAGAGCTGATGTGACCCATAAAAAAAATCCTTAAATTTTTGTAACCTGTTAAACATTTAAATCAACTGGATGAACGAATAAAAAAGCCAAGACCCTTGAATAAACAGCCAAAACTCTTGCAAGAAACATCTAAAGAACTTGACTTATACTTTACAATATATATATATATATATATATATATATATATATATATATATATATATATATATATATATATATATATATATATATATATATAAAATCAGTTGTGCTCCAAATTATTAATACCCTTGGTAAATATGACCAAAGAAGGCTATGAAAATAAATCTGCATCGTTAATCCTTTTGATCTTTTATTATAAAAATCTACAAAAATCCAACCTTTCATTGGAGAATAAGAATTTTAAATGGGGGGTAAATCTCATTATGAAAGAAATGTTTTCTCTAATACACATTGCTCACAATTAATCATACCCTTTTATTCAATACTTTTTGCAACCTTCTTTTGCCAAGATAAGAGCTCTGAGTCTTCTCCTATAATGCCTGATGAGTTTGGAGAACACCTGACAAGAGATCAGAGACCATTCCTTCATGCAGAATCTCTCCAGATCCTTCAGATTCCCAGCTCCATGTTGGTGCTTTTTCTCTTCAGTTCACTCCACTCATTTTCTTTAGGGTTCAGGTCAGGGGACTGGGATGGCCATGGCAGAAGCTTCATTTTGTGCTCAGTGACACATTTTTGTGTTGGTTTTGATGTTTGTTTTGGATCATTGTCCTGTTGGAAGATCCAACCACGGCCCATTATATGACTTCTAGCAGGGACAGTCAGGTTTTGATTTTTTATCTGTTGGTATTTGATAGAATCCATGATGCCATGTATCTGAACAAGATGTCCAGGATCTCCGGCAGACTTTAAAGATACAGCAGTATATTTCATTCTACACATGGGGTACTTTTTACCCCTGTGTGCACCAAACCCATCTTGAGTGTTTGCTGCTAAAAAGCTCATTTTTTTAGTTTCATCTGACCATAGAACCTATCCCGTTTGAAGTTCCAGTAGTGTCAGTTACTTTTCAAATGTTCTATGGTCAGATGAAACAAAAAAAATGATATACTGCTGTATCTTTAAAGTTGTAGGCCTATTTTTCTGCTGGAGGTCCTGGACATCTTGTTCAGATACATGGCATCATGGATTCTATCAAATACCAACAGATAAAAAAATCAAAACCTGACTGTCCCTGCTAGAAGTCATATAATGGGCCGTGGTTGGATCTTCCAACAGGACAATGATCCAAAACAAACATCAAAACCAACACAAAAATGTGTCACTGAGCACAAAATGAAGCTTCTGCCATGGCCGTCCCAGTTCCCTGACCTGAACCCTAAAGAAAATGAGTGGAGTGAACTGAAGAGAAGAAGCACCAACATGGAGCTGGGAATCTGAAGGATCTGGAGAGATTCTGTATGAAGGAATGGTCTCTGATCTCTTGTCAGGTGTTCTCCAAACTCATCAGGCATTATAGGAGAAGACTCAGAGCTGTTATCTTGGCAAAAGGAGGTTGCAAAAAGTATTGAATAAAAGGGTATGATTAATTGTGAGCAATGTGTATTAGAGAAAAACATTTCTTTCATAATGAGATTTTCCCCCCATTTAAAATTCTTATTCTCCAATGAAAGGTTGGATTTTTGTAGATTTTTAAAATAAAAGATCAAAAGGATTAACGATGCAGATTTATTTTCATAGCCTTCTTTGGTCATATTTACCAAGGGTATGAATAATTTTGAGCACAACTGTATATATATACACACACACACACTATACACTATTATATATATATATATATATATATATATATATATATATAGTACTGTGCAAAAGTCTTAGGCACGGTCAGTATTTTCACCCCCCAAAAAGTTATTTATATGTTTTGCTGTAGTGTGTCAGTAGGAAAAATCTCATTTGTAAGTCACTTCAGATAAAAGCATCTCCTAAATATATGATTTGAAAAGACTGAATCTATCTGACTACTTTCAGGTTGATTCAGTCAAATTAAATGACATTTTTGAACAAATTAATCTCTCCATCTGGTGTGCACAACACCCCATCGAAAACATAGCCCTAACCCTATCCCTACCCCTAAACCTAACCCCTAAATCTACCCATAACTTATCCCTAAAATCAGAGGGAAAGTTGAATAACATTGATGTAGAAGCACCTAACCCTTGCTGTAAGCCTGAACTTGACAAACTATAAACTTGTCCCTCAAATCTGATTGGTTAATTGGGATGTTTTCCAGGATCAACAAGGATGTCGATCCAGGAACATGTTCTACTTGGTGAAATCACGTTCACCATCTACTAGGATCGATGTGGAGAGACTGAAAAGCACTAAGTGTATTTGTGACAAAATGGCACATTACCTGCCAAGCAAGATGTATTTGTTTTGTTAAAACAAAATTGAAGGCACCATAATCACAATACAATCACTCTTGTGAAAAACAGCCACAATGTTCAGTTTAAGCAAGAGAAAGACCGTTAGTGCCAAGCACCAATTTGTATGCTCAGAATGATGTAGAAACATTTTTTCTAGTAAATTTCACGAATAATTACAAAGAAATATCAAGTTAAAAATAAAATAAAAATAGTTTGAAAGACTGAAATAGAATTTTCTTGTAAAACACTACAATAATCTTTATGTACAACTACAAAAATCCTTTTTTGCAGCGTACTACTCTGCGTAATATTTCTGCTATATGCAGTAAGTTAACTGCAGAGTGTATGCAAGATTTCTTTGTATATGGAATAACAAGATGACCTATGACAATAAGTCAAAATGTGTATACAAGTGTGTATACAAGTATGCAAGCAAAGCATCCTGCGTGGAATACTGTATCCCACAATACAGCTGCTGATGAAGTGATGCTAAATTTCTATTTTCTGTCATATTTGCCTTTGGATAATAATAATAATAATAATAATAATAATAATAATAATAATAATAGCTATTGTCTCCCATGTACTTCTATAGATGTTTACCCTACATATCAGTCCTTATTAACTGAAATGTCTCAACTTTCACTCATTATTTAATCAGACTGCCAAACATTTAGAAATTACTTTTATTAAAACTGCAAAATATACAGTATACTGTATGTATTTCATCATTAACTAGATGGCACACACTGAATTAAATATGCAAATTAGTAAGGTCATGTGACCACACTGTCACAAAACAATATTATGGAAGCTTATTTCTGCCATGAAATAAAAAATAAAAAAGATAATTGCGATCTCACAATTCTGAATTTCGCACATTATAACTCAATTGCGTTTATATCTCACAATTCTGTGAAAAAGTCAGAATTGCCAGTTATAAAATTGCAATTTCGCGAAAAAAGTAAGAATTGTGAATTTATATTTTGCAGTTAGAACTTTATTTGTTGCAAGTCTGAGTTTATTACTCAATTATTATGAGAAAGAATTGCAATGCAGACCTTTTTCCTCACAATTCTGACTTTTCCTCAGAACTGTGAGCTATAAACTTGCAATTTTAAGTTATAAAGTCTGAATTGTGAGATATTAAGTCACAATTACCTTTTTTATTTTTTATTCCATGGCGGAAACAAGCTTCCATACAATATAGCATACCACTGTTGGAAAAGCAAGGCACCTAACCCCCAATCAGCAAAATGGCTGCCCACTGCTCCGGGTGTGTGTGTTCAATACTCACTACTCCTAATGTGTGTGTGTACTAACTTGGATGGGTTAAATGCAGAGAACAAATTCCGAGTATGGGTTACCATACTTGGCCTTCACATGTCACTTTCACTTCACTTTTTTATCGTAAGGATTTAGCTTATGAAGCATACATTTTTTCCCCCACATACTATCTAAAACAAACAGTAGGCAGAATGCAGTGCTGTACTATGCTGTAACATTATTCTGAACACAGCCTATTTCTGTCAAGCTTTAACCTGGAATATAGCAGTAAATATAGCAGAAGGGTGAATTTCATATTAAAGAGGCTTTACGTTTAATGCTGACATGTAATATGCAGAAACACTAGTCATAACTGAACAGCTTTGTATGATAATCCACATATTATTTTTTGTCATTTATTTGTTTTATCTCAATTCTCTCACTAATCTTGGATGCAGTGTAAGAAAAGTATGACCTTTTTTCCACAGCTTAAATGCTATTACCTTAATGCCCTCATTTAATGCCTTGTTTAATTAGTTTGCTGACTGCTATGCTTCAGTACAATATATCTCCCATGAAATCTTTCTCTCACACTTTAAGAACAAAGTCATTGGGCTTATTTCTCACCTCAGGGAAATGGATAAAAGGAATCAGAACACGGTTGTTCAAAACACAGGCACTCTTTAATCACAGAGCTTCAGTCTGTGCTCCTTTAAAGCGACAGTTCAAGCGAAAATGACAATTCTTACATCATCTGCTCACCCTCATGTCACTTTTTGTGAAGTACAAACTAAAGATTTATGTCATTATTCACTGATGATCTTGTCTTCCACCCTCGCTCTCATATGTCCTTTATGCTTCACAACGTTTATTGTGTGCATTTTGTTTCTGGTTTCATATACACAGTTTGTGTATATTATGAATGCAGCAGGAGATTGTCAGTGAACAATTTGGACATTTTGTCACATAAATTGTATGGCTATAGAATATTTGGAATCATACGAATTACTGCTCTGGTAGTTGCTGTCCTTCTCTGAGCATAACATTCACTTTATCTGACTTTGGAAAAAGGGGTCAATGACAATTAAGAGTGTTCATGTTAAAGAAAATCTTTCAAAAATCGACTTTAAAACGTGAGATACTAAGGAATGTACTCTTTCTATTCAAGTTGATTTCATATGGTTTTGGAAAAAACATTTTCAAGAGAAGTTTCAATTTACTGAAAAAATGTAATTTCAAGTAAAAAGTAATAACATATTTTCCTTAAACCTTCAATACATGTAAGTGTACACATATGTATTATTTTCAAGTTAATAATTTAAATTGGTATTTTTTAAGGCAAAAAGTATTTTTTCAAATAACATGAAATGTCAAAACAACAACATCACTGCTTTTTTCCGAAGAAATAAAAAATAAAAACACTCATAACAGAAGATGTGTATTCAGGTTACTGAATGTATGAATCAGTGCTGTTATTTTATCTTATTTGTTTATATATATATATATATATATATATATAAAATGTCAAAAGCAGATACAATTACTAAAATGTAAAGTAAATTTAAAATGAAAGCTGAAAATGTAAAAATAAAAGCCAATTCAAAATATTAATAAATACATATCTTAATATGGAATATTAAAATATATTAATTAATACTAAGATAACATTGGTATAAATTGCGGTAATTTGGTAACACTTTATTTTACACTGTCCTTGTTACACGTTACATGTAGTTACTGTAGTAATAACTATAAATTATGCATAATTAGAAGCAAATAACTCTAAACCAAACCCTAATACTAAACCTAACCCTATAGTAAGTACATGCAGTTAATTATTATAATTCGGAAAAGTATAATTACAAGGACACCTTAAAATAAAGTGTAACCGAAAATTCTCTCCATAGAAGCAAAACAGTCATTTGGGTTTGGAATGACATGAGGGTGAGTAAATGACAGAATGCTAATTTTTTGGTGATTTTAACATCACCGCTCTGGCATGACCAAAAATCACAGCCGCTGCTAAAACAAACTTGGTGGGCCGGTCCATCACTTGCCCTTTTAAGATGGAAGTGTAGTATAATCTGACCCTGAGAACCTTTACTTCAATAGGGCAGCGGACAGCTAATTACTGTCCATCTCCGTGCTGGTGCAGAAATGAATTATGCATTAGAGTAGGCAAAGCTTTTTCAGTGATACTTATCCATTATTAATGCTGAAGCCATTACACATTTTGTCCACTGCTCACATTTGGTTGCAACAGCACAAGCAATATTTTAATCTGTCACGTCTGCTCTTTGACAGAGAGTGATGTAGAGGGACAGGGACGTAAGGGCGAGCTCTGCATCTAATCCAATGATGGAAATACACGCCATTCATTATTATAGTGGAGCCCGTAATAGATCAAAGCACCCAGAAACCAGCCGCCACCAAACACAAGCGTACGTCTGGCATCTAAAAAACAGCCCAAGTGACACAACAGCTGCCTCTTTCTTCGTCAATTCCCTCGAATAATTTTTCACAAAGCTCCACTGGCACACTGTTGAGCCGGTTCTGCATAATCTCCGCTAAGCTTTCACCTTTGCCATTTCCTCCACGGTCCGAGTAGAACATGTGGTCATACAGAGGGCAGAGTGATTGGCTACGTTTGTTTGTGTCTGTCAGAGTAATCTTCCTCTAATACATTCATCCACATTCATGTCCCTCGTTTCTGGATAGTACGGATTTTCATTTGCTTCCCTTCTTTCCAAGGCCAAAACCATGTCTTGAACATCTGGGGGGGTGGGGGTGTTATTGGGTATTTTTTTTTTATTAAAAGGAATTAAATTAAAAGGGGTTTAAGGGATTAACGAAAAAGATATAAGAATGTTAGAAGTTCCAGGTCTATCGTAGATTATCAATTTAAACTATTTGCAAAAATATATATTTTTTTTAACTATTCACTCTTATTTGTGTCTAATATGTCAAAAACGCAAAACGTTTCTTGTCTTGTCACATTCAGTTATGAATTACATTAATCATATACTAAACAAATAGTAGCAAAAGGCAAAATTTCATAAAAATGTTAAGTAGTTTGCATCACTGGATACTACTGTTGGTCGCTGAATATTTCAATCAAAACAGTCTTCAAATATTAAATGTTTAGCTACTTACTTGCCACGTACTCATTCACTGCTAAAAAAAAGCGTCTCATTGGAATTGACCGTTCGCAAAGACCCGCCTCCTATAGTTACTGTTGCTATGTCCGACAAGCCATGCCGCTCTCACACCACACATCATGTTCTCACGCAGTGAAAAATATATCGCGGAGCAAAGAGGCCACTGACAATGTATAGACAGACAAGACAGAGCAGGTTACTTTTGATATGAAACAGTCTCAAATTTCAATTAAAATTTTTTGTAATTTTTAAAGAAATTTAAACAATAAATAACATTACTATTTTGTAGCTCTTTAATGTGTCGTGACAGATCGCTGTAGCGCCTCAGATCATCTCTTCTTACTAGTTAATTTATATCATCAAATAAACATGAATGAACCACATTTCAACCACAGAAAATATGTCTGTACACATAATTTTTCAAGTTCAAGTCCACCAACGTTAATCTACTAACTCCCCTGACTGCTTTGTCGGACAAAATGGCGGATTCGGCATTATGATTGGTTAGATCGCCTGTCAATCAAACTCCCAGCGAAGGGTCAATTCGCACTCGTCTTCTGTAAACAGTAAGCCCCGCCTTATTTGATGTGATTGGCTAGCTCACTCATTCTGACAGTGATGAGCGCTGTTCGACCGCTAAGGCAGACCAGCCTAAAAATGTAACTTTTAAAACTTTTTTTTTTTTTGTCATCCTAACAACAAACAGAGCAGTGCATAATGGAGTACAGCAGAGCAGGATTAAGAATATCAAATATTGGGGGGGACAATTTGGCCATTTCTAATTATTGGGGGGGGGGGGACTTGTCCCCCTCAATGTCTTTGGTGGTTACAGCCCTGCTTCTTTCTCTGAAACGTGTCAACATATTGTGTACAACATACTATTTCCAATTTGTACTATGAGATGAAAATGTAGGCCACAACTTGAAAGCTGTATAATCTCAAAGCCTGTCACCCTGTTCATGCTCACCTCCTGTTCATATTGATTAGAATAGAATAAATAGGTTGGAAAATAAAAACATCAGAATGCAATAACACAGCAGCACCGGACACACAGGTGAGTCACCAGCTTTCATGCATGCGTCTTTCTGACGAGATTGCAAGGTACATCTAAACGCAGTCTGTGGCTCTTTCAGCTCAGTCGGACTCGTTCACCATGAATGCGTTCAGAATTACACATTAAGAGGCTTTTATTCCTGTGGCTCCAGGAGAGAGACTGCAGGCGCCGCTTGTAGCTTGTCTGACGGTGGCTGAGGGTTAGTGTGCTTGTAATGATCTAAGTGTTAATGTGTGAAATTTAATTACACCGTCGTTGGGACATTCATCCCAAAGTGCACATCGCTCGGCGTACACTGCTGGAGTAAAAAAAAAAGTAAGAAAACACTGGTTGCTTACAAGGCTATCTAAAGTCATTCTGGCAGACTGTCATATTAGCAGCTGCGCATCGAATTATAATATCAAAACAGCACAAAAAAGCCTTGTACCACTAATTGTGTGTTTATACAAGATGCAAGCAAATAAACAAACAAGAAAACAGAAAGCATCCCCTCATTAAAAAGAAAATAATTGGCATGGTGTCATTCACAGTCAACAATTTTAAAACATCAAAAAGGTCACATGAGCTCAGTCACCTAGAATAGGCCACGCTTTTCAGACAGGCTCTGTTTACACCTGTTATTAAAATGTGTTTTGGTCGATCGGATCAACAGTGGACGACACTAAATACAGAGTCTAAAACATTTTGAGCTTGTCCACTTTCGACCACTTCCAGAGGTAGTCGAAAACGCATTCGACCGGATTGCTTTCGTAGTGTGTTCGAACAGCCACAAAAGACCACCTACTTTCCGCCTACTGACCTTATGCGTAAACATTATGGGATGCGCGCTAGCCAGACGGGATTTAAACTTCGCATCCTTCGCATCTTCGCATTTAAATGTCGACTGGAGACCCAAGTTTGGTTTGAAGACAAAAAACGTGCCAAGCACAATGTTCTCTCACCATTCCTGATTTCTAATGCCAAGTTCACACTACAGAATTCTAAGCCTGATTTAAGCCTGATTTGCAAGTTAACGAGCTTGCCGACAAGTTGGGCTGTGATGGGGGACAAATCATTGGGTGATCAGCGCTCGCCAATCTTTATGTGTGAACTGCTCATCGATGCATGAAAGAGGCTCGTTGACGCGTCGCCGACACCTCGTTGACGTCAGACAAATATCTAGAATGATAAATATCTGAGCTGTTGGCCGACCTGTGGTGTCAAGTGTCACGATGAGCTACAGCCAGTGAAATATACACTGATGTCTATGGAAGCAGCAATAACGATCCATTCCAATATAATTTGCCGGCGTTTATTCATATCAGATATACATTAGCCACTTTTCCACCGTCAGGCCAAACAGTTTGTAACTGAACCAGGCTCAAGTGGAAACACAACTGGAACCGTTCCTTACCATTCTAAGAACCGTTCGGCCCAATGGTGGAAAAGCGGCTATTGTGTAAGTGACTATAAAGCTCACTCTATTCTTCTTTTCAGTTCACCGGTCACATGTATTTCGGGACAAATGGATGAATTCACGTGCTGTAGCCTATAAATCCAACTGACAGGACTCTCTGAACTGAGGCGCAAACAAACATGGCGGCGTCCATCTCGCGTTATAAATTAAGATCAAGATAATTATGTAGCTTTTTAAATGACAAAACATTCACTTGCACATATTTGAGAATCAGAATATCAGATAGTTGATGATATGGTGAGCAAAGCAATACATCTGTCATACAGTGTGGCCGTAGTGTGTCACGTGACAAGCATGACACGTCGTCATGGAAAGAATAAAGGGAAACGTTCCAAAATAACAGTTGCCTTAACTCTGGGAGGTCAGCCAGAATATTTTAAACTTATGTGTGAAAGGGTTCATTTAATTTTAATTAAATTTAATTCAAAATTTAATCTAATTTCTTTCCAATGACCATTTTCAAATAAAGTCATTGGGTGACAGTTGTTGTCAGCTCGTGTAGTGTGTAACCCCCTGTTGCAGATCATTTATGTAGTGTGAACACCACAACGACTTCAAGAGTCCACAGCAAGTCATGTAGTCTGAACAGCACAGTGATCTGCCGACGTTTAAAGTCCTGTAGTGTGAACTTGGCATAACACGCACTCTCAGCGTTCGGCGTGGTCTTGCAGATGTCAGAGCAGAAACGAAAGCTGCTGCTCTCTGTATGTTTTTCCGTTGTCTCTGTGTGCATTCATATGTAAATTGCACAAGCTTATGTTGTCCATTAGACCGAAAGACCTTAAAAAAAAACCCCATACATTTACCCCCACCCCCCTCCCCTCAAAGAAATCAGGACAGAAGTGGTTGAAAGTAGACAAAAGAGTTGGATTAAAACACCAGGTGTAAACAGATCCCTCGTCTACTTGTGATCTGATCGACCAAAACACATCTTAATACCAGGTGTAAACAGAGCCTTACTCCTGAGAAGTGTTTCAGTGATATACAGTATCTGTCATTTTGAGATTAGCCGCAATGGGAGATAACTTCAGTCTTTTAGTAGTGTGACAGTATAGGTCAGCTGTTTTCAAACTAACAAGCTGTTTAGTGATGTAGGGTAAAAAAAAAAAAAAAAAGTATTCATTATAACATGTAAATACTCCTGTTTATAACTATGTTTTTAATATTTTATGCCATCAAACTAATTTAGATCTTTTTTGTGGAAGATAAATCAACACAGGCTCATTGGAAAAACACCTGTGGCGACATTTCTGCAAAATGATATTACATTGCATCTTGCAAGTTTCATGACAATTTCCAAGTGAAAAGTCCAGTGAGCGACGCTAAAAGCAAGCTCAGTTTTATCCGAAACAGATGAACGTGAATCTGGCAATGTTTTATTATGCTGGTTGTTTCGTATCGTGGTAGTTCTGAATTGAAATGTCTGGTGAGTGCCGCTAAAAGGTTAATGGTTTATCGCGTTTGAAAGTAACGTACCATCTACACTAAACCCTAAACATACATGATAGTGTTAAAAAAAGCAAACAAGATATAAAAAACACATTTTCTGAAGCAACCATGTCATTTTCACTTGCTTCTACAAGTCTTTGAACTCTTTTATCATGAATGTTGTTTCACTGGACTCGTACCCGTGTGCTCTGCATTGCAAATGTACCGGGTGAGTACGTCAGAAAAGCCAAACAGATAGAGATGATTATGTGATGCAAAAATCAAAATGTATTTGTTTACAAATCATGCACTATGCCAAAAGCTTTTTGAGGTCATAATACAGTACTGTGCAAAGAACTGCGTGAAAATAAGTCTTTATTAATCGATAATCTGCCCATGAAATTATAATCTAGTATGAAAAGGAATAAAAGTTTTTACTGCCTCTAGTGTACCTCATTTCAGCTGGAAACAGCATCAAAATGTGCCGCATTAAAATGTGAAAAATATCAGGAGCTTGTGTTTACCACAGACCTTATTCCAGACCTTTAACCAAAAATAAACAACAACTTCCCCTTAAAACAAATTCAGTAATTAGCCACTTTTACATTAGCAACTTTTAACGTAGATAAATACATTTCAAGTTTAGAATGACTATAGCCTAAGTATTTTAAATTTTAAATAGCTTGTAGTTTGACAGTTTCAAAGCTTCTCTGACAATGTTTTAAGTGTAGGTATCATTCAGTCCATCGAAGCAGTGCAGCCTGGGACTGATCTCATAAACAACAGCGAAGAGTTCAAGCTAGGCTAAGCTCACTCTTCACCCTCTTCACCCACAACTCAATCCCACAAATCACTTGGGCTTTCTTCCTCACTTTACTCCAATTCTCACAGCAGTTAACACGACACAAACTGAGCTGAGATGCTGGATACCAACAAAGGTTTAATCTCGTATTTAAGACAGGAAGGATTAAAGACAACCTGACTATATATATAAAAGATTGCAAAGAAACAATGGCAAAAATATATCTACGTCCACTATACGTCATTACCACCGAACATTACAGTAATGATATTTATAATAAGCTCCACTGAAAAGACTAGCTTTGACAAGTGTGAATTTCTATGTTTGTCTAGGTTGCTTTATCTTGGTTAGTTCTGGTGAACCAGCATAGCCATGAAGTTGGTTTACCAAAGAAGTTTTGCTGGTCAAGCTAGTTTCATCTGAAATGTATACTCACCAGTGCTGTGAGAATAGTTCTATGGCTCGTCTCAAAGTTTTCTTAAACTTTCAATAAGAAGCAGAGCTAAATTCAAGTTTCAGTGAAGTTCTTGATTTGAATATGTAAAGTGTGAAGGAGATTTGAGAGCTATGGTGAGAGGTGAGAATATCAGTGAATGATAGCTTCTTTTTTTTTTTTTTTTTAAGGGGTCATGAACTGCATTGTTTTATTGTTTTATAATGTTTCCTGGGGTTCACTGATTAGCTCTGTTTTGGGGAAGAGTCCAGAACTCATGCAGTTTGATTGACAGCTCAAGCGATTGTAAAGGGAGCGTTCTTTGATTGCTTTTTATATATAATTTATTCACAGTTTAAATAACAAATTATTTTCATCCTACTAAGAGAAACAACGTGAAGTTGACTATTTAGTCACCGGTTTGATTTACTGACAAAGAACATCTGACTGTACATGAATCATTACATATCAGATCAGGCATTAGAATTAACACAGTTACTTACATGTTGCTGTATTACTGTCTAGTACATATCATAAAAGTCTGTTTGCAAAGCCTGTGCCGAAATGCGATTGATTTACCAAAGAATCCACAGTGAAATGTACCGAATACAAATAAAAAATGCTGAGACAACTGAGACATTCACATTGTTGAGAAAAAAACAAAAAATCCATATTCCTAGCATTAGGATCCTTTGAAAGGTAATGTTATTTTTTTAGTCCTGTATCATTCTTCTCTCCTCGTCATCTCACTAACATGCCAGTGCGCAGGGCTAACGGTGCAATGATGAAGTAGGCGTTGATTTCTTCTGCAGAGGTGCCGTTTCACCTATCTATGACAGGGCCTGGTGTCAGTAAAAGCTTTTATTGGACTAACATAGAAGTTTCAGGATATTCTTATAGAGTGATGACCTCTTATATATAAAAAGCTCAAGAAAAAGTTGATTTCTCTGATTTTATATATATATATATATATATATATATATATATATATATATATATATATATATATATATATATATATATATATATATATATATACACACACATATATGTATATAAATAAGATTCTTAATCATTTTCTTTGTGTACAGAAGAAAAGCCTGGATATTCTGCTAAAATTGCTTTTTTCTTTGTTCTCTATAGCAAAAGAATGAATATAATGAACTAGATGTTAAAAAATGCAGAAAAACTACTTTCGCAACCTGCCTCAAGTTACATTTCACTGGATTTCAATTCACCAAATCGAGTCGCTCTTATCTTCACTGTAAATGTCAAAAGTTTGATAACCTTTAGAAAACGTAACATATATTTAATACAGGTTATAAGCTGCAGCAGTAAAATGAGAAACATGTCAATACAGTCCTTTCAGCACCAATGATTACATCTTTCTCAGTAGCTCAATTGATCGAGCATTTCTGACCCCAAGGTCATGAGTTGATAAAACGAATACCTTGAATGCACTTGAAGTCACTTTGGCTAAAATTGTCTGCAAAATGCATTAAAATAAATAAATAAATAAATAAATAAATAAATAAATAAATTGACATTTTCAGGAAAGAAATCATAGCTTGATATCTTATGAACCATACTGGATGGGTAATGCTGCAAATACATGAGGTGTACTAGCTATGGCCCAGTTAACCAATCAGATTAGTTGTAATTTCTAGTGCACCACACACCAAGCCCGCAAAAAAAAGAAAAGAAAAAAAGAAAAGAAAAAAGAAGTAGTTTCATGTGTAGCTAATTGGCCTCTCCAGGGATTCGAGAGCAGAGACAGTAAAAGGTGCCTGTTAATGAGGACAGTTAGTATGCCTGTCCTGAGTTCCCTAGTGTTGCGTCATTCCTGTCTCGTTGCACTGCAGGCCGTGACCTTTGGCCAGCTCTTATTAACTTAGTCTTGTTGAACAACTTCTCTGACTAATTAAATTTTCTGCTGTCATCAAAATTTCGAGTCAAATTAATGAGCACAGTATGTATATGCACACTCCCCTTAATGATATTAATAAATTATATCAATTTATTATATCAAATTATATAACAATAAATACATTATAAATAAGCTACTTATAATAAATAAATATTTATAATATAATATAATAAGAATAATAGCATACCTTTTAATTAAGTATTTCTTTTCAAGAATTTCATTTTGTTTTGTTTAAATAAGGTTTTTTTTTTTCCATTATATCAGGGCAGCTGTATAATTTGTTTTGACCTTATTGTAGGTGGGCAGTATAAATCTACTTTTCTAATGTGGAAAACAGAATATTCTGCCTAAGATCTCATTTTATGTTTCATGGAAATAAAAGAAAATAACAGGGTATGGAATGACATGGGGTGAGTAAATGATATAAAACCAAATAGTGCAACTGCAAGTACACAAAACCCATCTTTGATCTGTTTGCTTTGTTTGTCGTCCAACACTTTGGAAGAGGGAAAAGTCATAGCCTCCCTTAGAAACTCAAGAAAAAAAATCAAGATGAAAGCACAGCGTGGTCAGAATAAGAGATAAGCATGACATTTATAAACGCTTCTGTTGCTATTTGTTATTCAGCGGAGCTCTTTTTATGACAGTCACCATCAACGATAGTGTGCTTTGCATTTTGAGCACTTGAAAACACACAGACTTTCAAAAACTATGACCTATTAACTTCTCAATATAAATTTCTGGTGTTAGTTTTCCCACACTGTCTATTCATATTCTGTAAATGAATGCCAATACACCGCAGTGCATTAACTCAAAAGATTGATTTGTTTTGCAGTTAATGCGACAGACAGAAAAGCCATTTTTCCAACTTTCAGACAATATGCATCATTGTACTTTTTGTAAATACGAGCACAACGGTTGTCTTTTTTGATGCTATTGACAAAGTAGTTACTCACAGTCGTGTGCCAGTGTAAATATAGCTAGATGTACAGCAAGGTGCCTGATGGCTGAGGAAAAAAGAAAGAACGGTTGCTGAGTTGTTTCGAGTCATCACCGCGGTAAATGAAAAGAAAGGCGCTGGAGTGCTAGCAGAATGTTTCATGTCAAGGACATTCTCAATTGGGCTTAAGCTTCAAGCACAGGCTGTTATTGTGCGTGCTGCAGGTTTATTGATCTCTACTGGTTTCCCAGCAGGTAAATTTATTCTCTGAACTGTAAAAGCAGTCTAGCAGCCATAGACCATGTGCAAAGCGACCTGCACGACAGCCTGTCTCGCCGACGGGCTTTCTTTGAGTTGCACAATGCATCAGGTAGCATCCACGTGGTAATTTATCTGTGTCGGGCCGTATGTTGGAACAGAGTTTCCCACCAGCGTCTGCCGACCACCTCTGAACAACGGCGCTACTTCAATCAATCTTTGGTAAAGAGATTTGCGACTACATATTCTGGTCACTGTATTTCCTCACAATGGGTCTAAGTTTTATTCTAGCTTCATGCATTCTTTTTTTTATCAACACTTGAATATGGGTAAGTTTCATAAAAAAGCAACATTTTGAGCAAAAAGATGAAATTTTTTGGTAACAGTTTAATATAGGGAACACATAAACTATTAACTATGACTTTTCCCTCAGTAAACTCCAAATTTACTGCTTATTAATAGTTAGTAAGGTAGTTGTTAAGTTTAGGTATTGGGTAGGATTAAGAATGTAGAATAAGGTCATGCAGAAAAGGCATTAATATTTGCTTAATAAGTACTAATAAACAGCCAATATTCTATTAATATACATGCTAATAAGCAACTAGTTAAAAGACCCTAAAATAAAGTGTTACCTTTTTTTTTTTTTCCTGAAAGACTACATCTGGATCAGATTCAGAACGATGATCAAAACATAGATGGAGTAGATCGTGTCCATCAACACCCCCAAAGCTTGCACAGCCCTCTAGCTCGTCCTGGGTCGACATTTCATTCAGTAACATTAGGCAGTTTTGATTTATATGCTTAAAGTTTAAAGTTGATGATTGCATTATTTTACACATGCATATGATTACATATGCTATCGCTTGTTTCTGCTTCTTCTTCGCCTGTGTTTTGATCAGGAAATTCAATACTCTTTCAGAAGATGTGTAATAGCACCCCCTACCTTATAACCAGTGTTGGGAAAAGTTACTTTTAAAAGTAATGCATTACAATATTGCATTACTCCCTAAAAAAGTAACTAATTGCGTTAGTTACTTTTTATGAAAAGTAATGCGTTACATTACTTTTGCATTACTTTTTCTCACCAGGGCTGGGTTTGCTTGTTTGTTTTTTAATAACAACATAAAAGTTCTATTTTTGGAAAGGTCCTATGGATGTTAAAGTTTCTTCATGTAACCATAGATCCAAATAAAGAAGTCTTCTTTGATTCAATGGGTGAAACTTGAGAACAAGATCAGCCCAATTTGTGAACATATCCTTTTTTTTTCTTTCTTTTTTTTTTCCTTCAATGAATCAGTTGATCTGATTCACAAATCTGACTCACTGATTCATAAATCAGATTGACCTTCTAGTTACACTTTAGTTTGGGGACTAATTCTTTTTAACTAGTTGCTTATTAACTTGCATATTACTAGCATATTGGCCCTTATTCTGCATGACCATAACATCCCTACATCCCTTAATCCTGCCCCATACCTGAACATAACCACTACAACAACTACCTTACTAACTATTAATAAGCAGTAAATTAGGAGTTTATTGAGGTAAAAGTCATAGTTATTAGTAAATATGTGTTCCACAAAATAACGTGTGACTTTTTTTCTTCTTGTATCCAAACTCACTGTGTGGTTCTCAATTAAAAGGCTGCATCCTAGTAAGGCTGCATATCTTGGCATTCATGTCATCAAGCTCTGCAGAAGGCCGTCTCAATTTGAAAGATCCTTGGAAGGCAGCCTTCGTTTCGTGTCCTTCATTTGGCTTATTTTGAAGAATGCACCAAGTGTATCCTTCGTAATCACTAACAATCCTTTGAGCAAATTCCAATCCACAAAAAAAAAAAAAAAAAGTCCTGGTCCATGATCCTGATCTATTTCTGCACCGTCTAATGATCAGCTTCTTATTCACCATATACTAACATGAAAAAAAGTGCCAAAGGAAGCCTGCAAGCCGGCACTATTAGCATTGCCATGGTGTTCTTCCATTATAGCCTTGATATCTCCCTCCACCAGAGCACTCATTTTACTCCAGGCTTTCATCTGTATTCAGTCCTTGTTTTGTTGATCATGCAAAGCTGGTGCATGCAGACAATCATCATGTATCTCACAGCCTCAGCTCTGGGGATTTGCTATATAGGCCTACTTCTCACCAACAGACCCCAAACTCAAAAAATGAAGAGAGTCTGTTAAATCCCATTCTGTTAATTCTGTTAAACCCTATAATTGGCAAGCTGCTTTCTGTGATAGATTGGCATATGAACAAGTGATTTATAGACAACTTGTGCAGGTAAAGGAAGTTGGGTTGCCAACTTCAGCAGAAAAAACTAGAGACTCTCTCCATTTCTTTATACCACATATGGCATTAGAAATCTTTACTACTAAACCATTTCCACATTGTAAACAAAAAGTGATGCACAGTGTGTATGTGTATAAAAACAGATGGAATTAAGTGCATCTCAAATGCATTTTAGCAATCATTTTCATTTTGGTTCACTGACATATGACTTGATAGCATCTGTTGTAAAAAATAAATGAATTTTAATGTCATACTAAAGTGTCACACACCATTACACACACATCAATTGAGCTTTTACCTAGGCAAATTAGAGCACTAGAAAATTGTGCCTGTACATAAATATTTCAAGAGGAACAGACTCACAGTTCAACTTATAAGTACCTTGTATTTCAGACATTTTAATTAACAACAAACGCAGTGCAAAATGTGCAACAAACTAGCTGAAAGTAGAGTGATTAGGTGCAGGTGTTTGGAGGGCTCTTTTTAGCATTGCTTTCATCAAGCCAGCCAAATAATAATGATAATAATAAATAAAAATGTTTTGGAAATGGAATTCCCAAAATGGAAATTTCACCATGGAATATTTTAAAGTAGGCTACCTTGAGTATGATATAAATACCATGGTATGGATATGGTAATCATTAATTATGGTATACAGTAGGCCTATATGAAAATTCCATGATATTACCATCTGATAAAATTACAATGATAGTGCCACAGTACTTTTTGATGAGATGAACCTTTAAATTTTTTTTTTTTTTTTACTCCAAGGCTCCCCATTTTCCACAACAATATATGAAGAACTGGAACTTTTCTGTAAAGTAAATAAAAGTTTTAATAGCTGAATGTTGTAATAGCTGAAGGTTCCTTTTCTTTTTAAAAAAAAAAAATAACTTAAATGACTAAGTCATTTGTGATTCACCATCTGAGGATTTTTTACTCACAATCTCTACATGATAAAATATTTTAGAGCTTGGCATAACTAAAAATGTATATTAAATTATAAAAATGCCCATGAAGATTTAAGATTTTATTAATTTACATCACTTTTCCAGGTATAGAAACCACACTTTTATAACTAGGCTACCTAATACATCCATGTTTTCCAAGAGGGGGAGAACTAAAATATCAGTTTTGATTTTTTTGATTCTTGATTTTTAATAGGTTTAGCTTATTTTAATGTTTTTTTTTTTTTTTTTGTCAAATAAACTCATCCCTTTGGGGTCCTCTAGTTACCCCAGTCCCGTGGTTGAGAACTACTGCTCTAAAATGAAAAATAATCAGGAAGACAATAATAATGCTTGAAGCACCATAACAAAAGCAGACATTTCAGAAGCAGATATTCAGACTAAAGGAAGGCGCTGCCTTTTAGTTCTCCCTAGAAGTTTCTATTTATGAGTCCACAAGTGGTAATTATGACATAGGCTACTTTCAAGTAATTGTGGTCAGAATAAAATGGATGTGTTTGGTAAAGTCATATTTATTCTCTCTTTTTCACTTTCTAACAAATTCAGGCTGCTTTAGCGCTAATGCAACAAAATGAAGAGTGAAGGATGCGAGTTAGGAGTGTAATTGATGCTTAATGTATTTATTCATGACTTCCATTTTTGTGCTGCCACTGAGAATGATGGGTAATGCAGTTTTGTTGCAAAAGCTTGTCGCCTCATGAACAGCTAAATTATAGGGACTGCTTGGCAAGCTTTATAGATATTCTTTATCAACAGCACACAAAATGTGTACTAACTGAAATGTACATCGAACATGCACAATTACAGCATCATTAGGACCAATACCAATTAGTTTTTGTCATGATTCAAAAAGTAATTGCAACATGTCAGCTTCCATTTATATTTTTTAAAAGCTATCATTCAGATATTAGCTGAAGGCATTAAGTCTATGTACATCATAAATACATGGATCATTCTCAAAGTGAATTTGGTTTTCTCCAGTAAAAGCTGTTGTTGGATACACTTTGTTTTAAGGTGATGTTAAAGTGTAATTACACAAATAAGTACTTAGTGATATTAATTAACTACATCTACTTACTATAGAGTTATGGTTGATGTTTGGTTTAGGGTTAGCTGTTTGTAATTATGCATAAATTACTGTAGTACATGTGACGTGTTACATCGCCTTAAAATAGTGTTACCTTTTATTTTACTCGGGAAGCATAACATTTCTTGTTTTTTAAATTTTATTTCATTTCATACAAACAGCAAGGGTTGTAACCAAGCAACCAACCAAACAAACAAACAACCAAGCAAGCAACTAGCCAAGCAACTAACCAACCAAGAAACTAGACAACCAAGCAACCAACCAATCAACCAAGCAACTAACCCATCATCCAAGCAGACAACCAAGCAACTAACTAACCAACCAACAAACAAACCAACCAACCAACCAACCAACCAACCAAACAACCAAGCAACTAGCCAACCAAGCATCTAACCAATCAACCAACCAACCAACCAAGCAACTAACCCATCAACCAAGCATCTAACCAACCAACCAACCAATCAAGCAAGCAAGCAACCAACCAAGCAACTAGCCAACCAAGCAACTAACCAACCAAGCAAGCAAACAACCAAGCAACTAGCCAACCAAGCAACTAACCAACCAAGCAACTAACCAACAACTAACCAACAACTAACCAAGCAAACAACCAACCAAACCACCAACCAAGCAACTAGCCAACCAAGCAACTAACCAAGCAAGCAAGCAACCAACCGAGCAACCAACCAAGCAACCAACCGACCAAGCAAACAACCAAGCAACTAGCCAACCAAGTAACTAACCAACCAAGCACCTAACCAACTAAGCAACCAACCAACCGACCAAGCACCTAGCCAACCAAGCAACCAACCAAGAACCAAGCAACCAACCAGCAAACAACCAAGCAACAAAGCAAGCAACCATAGATAGATAGATAGATAGATAGATAGGGTTTCTTGAATATTTATAATTTTTATGACTGTCAAGTGAAGTTTATAACCATTGAGAATGACCGACATAGACATTTTAGCTGTCTTAGCAGTAATAAATGATTTTTTTTTTTTTTTTTTTTTTTATTATTAAATGGGTGTTTTTATACAGTAGTCAATTTATAGATGGAGACTGGGAGCGTTAACTTCTTTGCAAATCAATTTCATAATGAGACGGTGGCTTTTAGAAGCAACGGTTATCCATAGGTTCAATATTTATCTCAGCCATCCCCTCATAACAGCAAATTCACCCAGCAGGGACGAGGACAGCATGTAGTGCCATCACCAATGTAAAACTGTCATCACCGCGTGTCATGTCTAGACTGCTGTCGATCGGTGCTACTTTGTTTCCTTATCATGCAAATAAATGAGGTTTTTATTGACTGGCAGACCTCCCAAAAGTGGGTCTGCTAGTGATGGTGGCAAGCCTGCAGGCCACAACACCATACAGCAGTCAATAAAGTGAAGATCATAAAATTTTGCACTACTATTTTAGCCAGAGGAGCTCGGTCACAATGCAAAAAGCATTCCCTCTAAAAATAATTCGATCATTACTTGCTCACCCAAAATGCATTAGGGCATGGCCTATCGCCTGAAACTAAATGTTTGACCACCGGTTTAGTGATGTGGTTGTGGGGGAAGGGAGGGATCAGGGCAAACAGCAACTGAGGAAATTACTGTTGAAAAGAGAAAATATGAAAAAAGAAGAGGATAAAGCCTTTTGGAGGAAGGGAATATAATAAGGGAGGCCAAGAATGGCTGCTAGAGAAAAGCTGGTTAGTGATGCATGCTCAGCCCTTTCCTGTTTCTTCAGATTAACCTACAAAACTCATCTATGGAAGAGAAAAAGAAGTGTTTTCTTCACCACAGAGAGGTCAAGACATTGGTGATCATTCTGTATCTTTAAACAAACAAAAAATATTTGAATAAGTAGGTCACCAGAAATGATTTGAACCGTGGGCTGGTAGACAAATTAACCAGTGGCTCTGGGGCAAAAAGATGCCACCAAAAGTGACAAAAATGTCTCGGATATATAATTAGAATATTGTTAGCATACTGTAGGTTGAGCACTGAAAGACCTGTCTTTTTTAAGTGATTATTTAGTTCAACTATGGAAAAAAAAAAAAAAAAAAAAAACTGCATAAATTTAATATTTAATTTCAGTCATTTCTCAATGATCCATTCTTGTGTTGTTCTACAGCAGTATACCTTTAGTTATTTATTTGTTTTTTTTCTCCCTGTGCAATCCAAAAGGAGAAGTTTAGCAGAATGTTCACGCTGCTTTTTTTTTCCATACACTAAAAGTAAACGGTGACCAAGTGGGTGAAAAAAATAAAAGATTTAAAAAAACACTATAAAAGTTGTCCATATGACTGATATGTCTGATAATCCACATCTTCTGAAGTCATATGTTAGCTTTGTGTGGGTTAAACCATCTTCTCTTTCACATTTTAATATATTAAAATATGGCACATTAATGATATGCTCGTTTTGACATTAATGATACCAAATGTCACTGGTGTCAAATTAGTATGTGCATATTTAAAACGCACAGCCATGATTTATCAATAAATCCTCACTGATTATCTAACATACGGCTTCAGAAGACTTGGAATCTAGTACGCAAGTCATATGAACTACTGTTGGTACTTTACATTTAGTGCTTGACATTCATTATAGTCATCGAATGCATTTTGGGAATTAGAATCATCTGCATGGATGATATTTAATATGAGGTCTTAGTCTGAGGAAGGTGATAAATCTGCATTTATATCATTTGCTTGTGTAATAAAAAATGTGTTGGTCAATAAGAAGTGCAAAATGCTCTAACACAGTCAGCCAAGTTGATAAATTGACCAGTGTGCAATGAAGTCCATGCTAATCCTGGATCCAAATTAGAGAGACTCGCTAATAAACTCAGCCTCCGAGCAATGAACACTCTTCCCTCTGCACAGCAACTGTTTCTAGTCTTTTTTCTCCATGAGGAGTTAAAGGATGAGAACTTCTGAGACTAAACAGATGTGCTAAAGGCTAACAATAACCTCGGGAGATGCATGCTTTAAACAAGGCTAACTAGAGGTGACAGCCAGCACAAAATATTGAGTAATTAAGCACTATTAGACATAAGGGAAGGCGGATGAAATGCAAAATGCCATCGTTTGCTTTTATGTAAAGGAGACTCTAATATAGCCCCCCTACTGTTGTATAAACCCCTCTATCCCTACAAGGCACCAGCTCATGCTTAAGTAATCTTACTCCTTCAACTCAGATTTAATATTCATTTAGGGACTCTTGAATGCTGTTGTCATGTGATTCTGTCACTGCGAACAACAAAAGATTTTGGATGGGTTTGTAATCACGTCAAGGCCAGATGGTTAAATCCGCCAGATAAGACAGAACAGCGGGAGACGATATGACATTCAGTTTTATGATAACTACAAGGGACTGGGACATGCAAAAGAGAACGTGCAAATCAAGAGATTTTGATTCAGATCACAATCAGCAACCTTCATAACCTGATTTACAGAACCTGTAGTTGGGTCTAATTGCAAGGACACACAGCTGAATGTACCTGACATTTTAGGTAAAATAAAAATATACAGGGGAGAAAAGGTCTATTTGTCCAAAAAAAAAAAAAAAAAAAAGATGTTACAGGTTTTAAGTTTGCATATGTATATATAAAAAGGTTTGATATTTTTTTATGTACCTTTATGAAATTTCACTAATACAATTAAATTAAACTAAAATATGTTAATTGGTAAAATGTATGAAGTTAAATTAAATTAATAATGGATTTGAATGAGTGTGATTGAATCAATCACATTTACCTAAATAACCTCAAATGAATATCACTGCTTTAAAAATGATTAATACTCAGTATTAATCCCTTTCACGTTCATATGCTAATAGTAAATATGTGAAAATACTAATAATGCTTCGATACCACTTGCTACCACTAAAAAAGTTGATATTTTGTATGTAGGCTGTAAACCCAAATAAGTTGGCAAAACTCCAAAAAAAAAAAAAAAAATTGAGGCAATCAAATTCAAAGTTTAAGTGAGCAGAACTGGCAGATTTTTATTTTGTACTCATACATTTTAATTGTTCTTAACTTGAAATGTTTGAGTACACTAATTCATACATTTAACTTAAAATTATCATGTAAGCTCAATGTGAACATTTTTATTAGTGTAAACTTAGCTAGCTATAACGAGCTAAGTCAGAAAATGCTAACTTGTTAATTTGCTAGTATGCTAACAATAGCATGGTATAGCACTTGCTGAATGAGTACAGCAATATAAAGCTTTTAACATACCTGCTCTCAAACCAAGCCGAATGCACCACTTGTCACCATGATGTAACTCTCCAAAAACCCACATTAACAGAAACTCTTCTAAATTAGCATAACAAAACATTAATCACTACTAAATCTCCCACTTAACATTAATCTTGCACAAAAAACATTATATAACACTTAATTTTAGCCTATTGAGTGCCATGGGCAAAGCACGCTGGGAAATAGAAATCCCAGCCCAGTTTCAGTTAAAATTAAGTTCGCCTAAATTAAAAAGAAATACGTTCATAAAACTCAAAACAATGAAACAGTTCAGTTTACTTAAAATATATCAGATCTGTGAAAATGAAAGAAAAAGAAAGTGTTAAATACTCATAAAAGTTAAAGGGTTAGATTTCAAAACACTGCTTCATTAAGCTTTGAATCTTTACGAATCATTTGTTTCGAATCAGTGATTCGGAGCGTGTATCAAACTGCCACGTGAACTACTGAAGTTTCAAAACATTCAAAGCCTCGTTTACTGAAATCATGTGATTTTGGTGCTCTGAACCACTGATTCGAAACAAATGATTCGTAAAGCTTCGAAGCTTTATGAAGCAGTGTTTTGAAATCGCCCTTCACTAGATATTGTGGAATAAAGTCGCTATTTTGTTATTTTTGGTGCACAAAAAGTATTCTCGTTGCTTTATAATATTAAGGTTGAACCACTGTAGTCACATGAACTGTTTTAAATATGTTTTTAGTAGCTTTCTGGGCATTGAAAAAGGGAGTGTTATTGCTGGTGCAGATGCAGAGCGATGCAGGCCTCACTGAGCCATTGGATTTGATCAAAAATATCTTAATTTGTGTTCCGAAGATGAACGAAGGACTTGCGGTTGTGGAACGACATGAGGGTGAATAATAAATGACAGAATTTTCATTTTTGGGTGAACTAACCCTTTAATTTGACTGAACTAATTTGTTTAATTTAAGTTTGTCCTACTCAAACCAATTAATTGTTTTGAGTGTTAGGGTTTACAGTACTAACTCACAAATATTAATTTTAAAATTACTAAAAATGAACTAATTTTTCCATTAATTGTTTTAGTTAGTTAATTGATAAAATATATTAAAAAAATAAATAAATAAAATTATGAAGTGATTAATTGAAATCAAAAAAATAAAAAAACCTCAAATGAATATTACTGTTCTAAAAAAAATACTGATACTAAGTATACTGAATACTTTTCACCTTTATATAGTACTAATTGTAAATATGGAAATATGTCTGTAATGTCATGAAAATACTAATCACGCATCAATCCCACTTGCTGATTGGGAACACTGATACATTGATAATGTGTTGTCCCTTATCAGTGTAAAATTATCACAAATTAAAAAAGGATTCATGCCAATATTGTCCAAAACCCCACTTTTCTAGGGCGTTTCCAAACTTTTGGAGGGCAGTGTACATGCATTGGTTTACAAAAAAAAAAAAAAAAAATCCCGCTGGAAAAAAAAAAGTACAAACAGTCAACATGTCTGCTGAAGCCACTGCACTGTTTTGCAACTGAAGATCTTATTAGGATGCTTGAGGGTCAGTTTAAATAAAGTAAATATTAGAGGTTCACCAGTATATGTAGACCAGTCCTGAATGCATCATTAGTTGTTAATATAATGATGATGCATTCAGGACTGGTCTACATATACTGGTGGACCTCTAATATTTACTTTATTTAAACTGACCCTCAAGCATCCTAATAAGATCAATCTCATGCAGACTTTTTTAGAAATAATCTGTTGGGTCAAACCAGAAATAAGTCTCAGACTTTATAAGCTTCTTGATATTCATGGGCCAATGTCAGACGTGAGGTTATGAGTTATGTGGAGTGAATTTTAGTTTAATGCACCAATCAAAGCCATTACTTCCAGAGCAGAGAGAGACATGTTCTGGAGATTTTCTGATCCCACTTCAGAAGAAAACACCATACTGGTTGAAATAAGGCCCAAACTACCACATTTAATAATGTAATGACCTGCGTTAATTTGTAATTATCACTTTTTTATTTTTTATTTTTTTTATTTTTTTTAAGGCAATTGAATTAAAAATATTTATATACAGGTAAAACGCTTAAGGTTGGTGCCAAGATGCCAGATCAGCCTGCTGACCTTCTTGGTGAAGTTGGTTAGGACTAGTAAACCATCTTGGACTGGCAACAAACCAGCTTTCCAAGGGTGTGAAACTCTCAGTTCAATAATTTGGTATGCTGCTAAATATGAACTATGGCATAAATGAATATGCATTTAATTATATTAGTCATGAGAATGATTTCTGTCATATCAGGCTGTTAATTAAGTCCAGACCGAATTAGTAGAGCCCTGCATTTGAAGTCCCATGGGAAATTCATGCAAATGCGTTTGCCTTCCAGTTCCTATTGCATGTCTTGCCACCCCCATAAATTAATACCATTAAGCTAAACGTTTAAGTTGACTATGTTTCGAGAGCAAGCAGTGCTCACCAGCCCCTCCCCTCCTGCCGTGTGACCAGCGAGGGTCGAGATCCTAACTTTCCCACATGACCTGTCCAATCAGAGTTAATGCTGCAGCCACGGGTTGCGTTCATTATTACGGGCTTTAGGAAATTGTACAGCTGAAAAATGCAAAGTCAGTGGGGGTTTTTGGCAGTTTCACAAAGAGTCAAGGGTACTGTACGCAAGAGGCAGGCGCGGGGCAACACAGACATCTGACTTAGGCTCCAGTGTGCTTCACAGCTATAAAAAGGTACTTAGCGTTTGTCAGGGCCACAGTAAAACAAAGATTAATAGGTGCATAATGCTCTTAAATTAGCAGAAGTAAATGTGGCTTCATTGCTAAAATAGTCTGGATGCTGAATGCATCACTGTATTAGTAGGCCATGTGACTTAGCTTCAGTAAATTCACAAATGAAATATAATACCAGTAAAAATGAGATGTCACTAATTTGTCAAAGAACAAATTTTGCCAAGGGAATTAGGCTGCTAACAATGTGCATTCTGCAGAATAATGTGTTTTATATAAACTGTAGCAGTCTATAATTCATTATGAATGGGATGAACAATTAATGAATGAATCAAATTCACTTAGAATGCTGATTTTTTATTTTTTTTTATTTTTTACAAGGACATGCATGGAATTATTATTATTATTATTATTATTATTATTATTATATCCATGCACATGCATGTGGGCTGACAAAATATCACTGTTGCATCACTAGAAATTACCAACTACAAATGGATGACCAATTACAGACCATATATATATTATATATATATATATATATATATATATATATATATATAAATGTACTTTTTCCTGTGGTGGCAAAGCCGAATATATGTTCAAGAAACATTTCTCATTATCAATGTTGAACACACTTACTTAATAAACATAGATACTTAATATTTTTGTAAAAAACCATGATACATTTTTTTCAGGATTCACTGATGAATAGAAAGTGCAAAAGAACAGCATTTACTGACACTTTCAATCAATTCAATGTATCTTAGCTGAATAACAGTATGGATGTTTAAAAAAAATCTGATTTATTATATTTAATCTAAATTCACAAAAAAATATATGAAATTATATTTATGTACATATACACCATCTTTGAACACTGCATAAGGTCTCAGTGTTCAGTATCCTTTGCCAATTACCATGTTAAAAAAACAAAACAAAAAAAACAAAAAAAAAACAATAATACTTAAAAGTCTGCATTCTGTTCTTGAAAAGTGTATCTTTGGCATATATCCTTTCAAGAGTGTTGACCACCAAAATGACACTGCAACCAATCATGACATTAAAAATTAGGGTAATACTTTAGATTAGGGAACACACATTCACTATTAACTAGGAGTTTTCCCTCAATAAACTCCTAATTACTGCTTATTGATAGTAAGAAATGTAGTAGTTGTAGTGGTTATGTTTAGGTATTGGGTAGGGTTAAGGGATGTAGAATATGGTCATGCAGAATAAGGCATAAATATGTGCTTTATAAGTACTAATAAACAGCCAATATGCTAGTAATATGCATGCTAATAAGCAACTACTTAATAGTGAATGTTAACAAAAATTGCCTCCTTTTTGACACGTTTGTGTGTATTGTGAACATATTTATCTGAAATATTCGGAAGCTGAAAAATTAAATGTCATATTTTTTTATGATCAATCATTGCTGACACTTAAAATAGTAAATACACTAACTAAGATCCCAGCCCAAAGCAGCAAATGCAAAAACAAGGCCAGCCAGGAAGCTTAGCCAACTGCAGTCTTTACATTTTTACCACATTCTGCTGGAGTGTGATCACTAGCACTAAGTGTTACAGTAGCATAAACAGAATGCAAGTTAATTGGGATGGAGAATGGAAAACATTCATGCCACCAACACCTTTAATGAGACAACACATGATTGACTCCTGTCGACAAAAGCTCAACCTATTCACAACATAAAGCATACAAGGCAACACAAAACTGCAAAAGCATCAACAGCAGATAGAAACGAACACGGATGAACAACATCAGATGCGGTAATTGACTTCTTAATTGTATTTGTTCAAGCTAAGCCTTCTGAATTTTTTTTTTTTTTTTGGGGGGGGGGGGTGTTTCTGATGGCATTTTAATTTCCTCCTTTCACCAGTTCCAATATACAGCTAATCCCACAGTGTCTAATCCTGTTTGGGTGAATTTAACCATGCAGTCAGTCAACACAGCTGCACCAGTGCCTAAACACACACACACACACACACACACACACACACAGGTTTGTTTTTGTGAATTGTGGGGGCATTCCACAGGCGTAATGGTTTTTATACTGTACAAACCGTATTTTCTATCGCCCTACACTACCCCTACACCTAAACCTACCCATCACAGAAAACTTTGCACATTTTTACTTTCTCAAAAAAACTCATTCTGTATGATTTATAAGCCTTTTGAAAATTGGGGACATGGGGTAATGTCCTCATAAGTCACCCTCTCCTTGTAATACCTATGTCATACCCATGTCATTACACAAATTTGTGTCCTGATATGTCACAAAAACATACACACACACGTACGTACGTCTGGTTTACTATCCTATACTCTCCATAGACGTAATAGTTTTTATACTGTACAAACTGTATATTCTATCCCCCTACACTACTCCTACCCCTAAACCTACCCATCACAGAAAACTGTCTGCATTTTTACATTTTCAAAAAAACATCATTTAGTATGTTTATTAATCCATTTCCCCCATGGGGACTGCTGGCTGGTCCCCAAAATAGCTGCTTTTCGACCGTCGGGTCGAATGGTTCTTATTGCATAACCGTTCCATTCCGTGCCGATCCGGGCCAGCTGGTATGGTTATTGTTTCATTTTCCACTGGTAACGGCCGCTCTTTGGAATGCAATACAAAAGCGTCAGTCATTGCCTTGAGATAAATAATAATGACCGCGTTATGGAGGGTGATCAGATATTTCTTTTAATTTTATTATTAATTTGTTTACGTCACTCAAATAGAGCACTTAGCCAGCTACTGAGAAACTGGCAATAGACAAATGACCAATCCGGCGACGTCACTTCACGGATTCTACTAGCACGATTCAGCACAGTTAGACAACCGTGCCGAGAATTCCGGGCTGATAACGGTTTGTAATCATGCCATGCTGTACCAGGCTCACATGGAAACACAACTGGAATCCCTCCATACCATTCTAAGAACCATTCGGCCCGACGGTGGAAAAATGTCTAATGTAGGTGATTTTAGGTTTTACTATCCTTGTGGGGACCATTTGGTAACATAAACCTGTACACACACACACACACACACACACACACACACACAAAGCAGCTCTTCATAAGCACATATGATGCCTCGCTGTAATACTGTCCAGTCAAAGGGAACATGCATATCTGTTTTTCAGTACTTTTGCCACAATTAAATGGTTAAAACCTCAACTGTATAATTTGTACTATAGAGTACTCAGCATAAATGAGTACATACCCTCTGAAAGTTAGGGATACTTGAAGTTATAATGTGCCAGCAAATCTGCTTGATTGATTACCAAAGAAGCATGTCAATATTAATCAGGAAAATAAGTTTCTCTTATTAAAGGGATAAAATTGAATAAAATTTTGTAACACCCTCCTGAAAGTTACAAAATAAAAAAAAAAATTCCAGGGCAATTGTTCATCAACAACGGAGTATGTTGAACCAAAACACTTAAATAAGAGTAATTTCTCGACAAGTGTTATATAGCTTATTGAATCATTCTCCAACTTAATACTGACAACAATGGAATCACTTGGGAGAGAACTGTCAGGAGACTTATTTCTTTGCACAAAAGAGGACAATGGTACAAGAGGATTACCAAAGCAATGTTTTAAATGTGAAAATATACCAAAAGTAACAAAGAATGGACTTGTGACAAAGTCCCTGAAACAATTAGGACTTCACTTTAAGCTTTCATTTCATGATGAGTGAATATTTTGCTTAGAAAAGAGCAGGTGAAATGCCAAGCAAATGTCTCAGAGCTGGAAAAAGCTGTGAGAAGAGTGACTATTTCATTTCACACAATACACAATGTGCAGAAGTGAAATGCATTGTTGTTGTCCACACAGGAACTATCTAATGGAGCCAAAGCACAATAAACTAATTTAGTCTTTTCCAAGACCCATATCAACAAAATATAGACTTGGTAATCCATATTGTGGTCTCATGAGACCAAATCAATCATTTTGGATCTAATAGCATCCAAAATGTATGGCATTGCCTGGTCACTACAGTGAAGTTTGATGGTAGTAAAGTTCTTAGGGATGTATGAGTGCTGAAGGAGTGATGGAGTTGTGCTTAATCAATGGTGTCATGAATTCAAACACAACTGTGTGATGTAGTACAAAATCTTGAAACAGAAGATGCTACCTGCTACTTATTTCCTGCTTTGTTGGCACTTTTTCAACATAACTGTATACATTCTCCCAAGGTGAAAATCCTTCAGAGGACAAGTATTTCACCTGACCTTAACACTATTGGGCACCTGTGGGGGATTTTGTAGAGAAAAGTTAATGAACACTCCCACCAGGACACAAAAGCAGGTCATCCTCCAGGAGTTAAACAGAATAGATGTGAAAATTTGTCATGAACTTATACACTCAATGCCAAGAAGGGTCTGAGCAGTATAAAGTTATGGGCATATAACATACTATAATATTACACATTTGTTGAATTCAATCAAGTGTGTACTCATAAATAAATAATACACATTGGATATAAAAAAGCTGTTTATATATATATATATATATATATATATATGGACATTTGGACATTTTCACTTAGGGGTGTACTCACTTTTGTGGCCAGCGGTTTAAACATCAATGGCTGTGTGTTGAGTTATTTTGAGGGGACAGCAAATTTACACTGTTATATAAGCTGTACACTCACTACTTTACATTGTAGCAAAGCATCATTTCTTCAGTGTTGTCACATGAAAATAAAATATATATATAATAAATATTTACAATAATAAAATATAATAAAATATTTACAAAAATGTGAGGGGTGTACTCATTTCTGTGAGATACTATATATATATATATATATATATATATATATATAATATTGGATATTATTATTATTATTATTATTATTATTATTTGTATAATATTATTATATATTTGTATAATTACTAAAATATTTACAGTGGGGAAAAAATCTGAGGCTGACCATGGTTGTTTAATTTCCATTTTATATATAATACATTTTTCAATTGTAGTCAAAAAGGCATCTGAAATATTAAACTAAGTGCAATGTAGTGTTGTCAGAAATATTGATTTTTCAGTACATATCGATACTGAAATACCTGAAACGCTTCCAATTGAAATACCTCACACACATCTCATTTTCCGCAGAACAGATACATGATACCAGCTGCGCTTTCTCGCTCTCTCATCTCTCCGAAACACAAACCTGCCTCCTCTCACTCACTCGTTTCATTTTCTCCAGATAAATATTGTTGGTGTTGCAGGGCTTGAATTTCGGCGTGGGATTGCGCATACTGTATTGCGCATAATTGTATTCATTCCCGCAGATTTTGTGCTCACACCCAAAGTGTGCACACATAAAGTCGCCTCTCAGTACTAAATTGAGCTCTTTTTCGCTGCTTATTGTGGTTAACGGTCAAATACACACAAAATAATGTCAAAATGCCGAGTTTTCATGTAAACACAGTCAGTTATGTTTTAAGTGAACGCACCACTTGAAAGAAAACGCATGTGTAACAGTATAATGGATCCGTGCGTCAGGTCTTAAAGTGACAGCAGCCTAATATACCTGCTGCCAAATTATGAGATAATATTAAAAATATCTATATGGCAGTTTCCCCCCCATGGTATCGATGTCAAAAAATTGTGGCTAGTGAAAATGCTAGAAACTTTGGAAAACCAGTAGCCATAGTGGTTGGTGAGCAAAAAAAGTTTAAGTCAAGCCCTGCGTATATTGTATGCATAAGTGGATGGATGGACAGAACATAAGTAAAGCTACTATATAAAACATAAGAATTGTACAATACACCCAGGTTTTGAAGTTAAATTTTTCACTCACCACCCAATTTGGCTAGTAAATTTTTAGTTACCGGCCATTCAAAACTTCTACTAGCCAAAACCACATTATAAATGTCACAGCTTGGAATTAAATATATTTATTAATAAATCTGATTCTGAATGTTGCCCAAAAGTCTTAGACATGCAACATTTATGAGAAAGGGTTAGAAAAAGTGGCCTTTTAATTGTCTCCTAGGGCTCCAAAGGAAGACACCAGACGGGAAGCACTGTGTGGTGCTGCGGGTATCCGTATGGTCATAGGAAACAATGTGTTAAAATTTTAAAGACGTGCTGCGGCGTTTCTCTCAGTGTGCGACCCTCTTTATGCTTTGTTTTGCTAATGTTTGAGGCTCTTTTTAGGGGAAGAGCTCTGATAGCGTTGTCATGCAAAGTGATAGAACAATTTATGAATCATAACCCGCCAAACTGGCTAGTATGTTGATATGTGTTACTCGCCACAGTGGATTTTCACCCGCATTTGGTGGGTGTTCATTTCAAACCCTGAATACACCATATATACATTATGCACGATATACACTGTATTATACACCAAGGTGTGTAACTGCAGAACTGCTTTGAATTCAGGCCTATTCACACAAGGTCAGTGATGCCTCTGTCCAAAGCGAAAGACTTTAAAGTTTCATGGCAGTGGGCAAAAATGGCCTTCTGTTGTGTAATGTAACTCTGTAAAGTGTAATGTATTTGATGGAATAAGAAGGAAATATTTTAGAAAAGCGGTCTATATGTGTGCGCTGAGCATACACTTGAGTTAGCAGAAACTTGTTGTGATTTTATCAGGAGATTGAGCAGACTGATGATGTGTGAAGGATATACACCTTCAACGGTGCCTATCAATATCTCACAATACACTGTGAACTCTTGCTTCTGAGTTAACAGCTTCTCTGATCCCTGTTCTTTTTGCTCTGTCAACAGACAAAAGAGATTTAAAAGAAACAGTAGGATGACTCAGTGGAATTGCTTCAAGATGCCTTGTGAAATATGCGCCCTGTACTGTACAGTAACTACATTACAAGGATATGTGATTTATACAATTTAAAGCAAACTGTCAAAGGGATATCACTGACTAAGAAATATTATCTGGCTGCATTGCCTCTTCATAATAAAGCTAAAAGCTATAATTATCTGCGCTTACCAAATAATGCACCCTCATTTGCAAAAGGGATAGCTGTTATTTCAAAGGCTAATGCATCTTGAAGTTCACTTTTTTTTTTTTTTTTTTTTTTTTTTTTTAAAGGTACTTTTGCTAGGAAAAGGGTATTGTTACTAATCTGTGAAATTAATATAGACTGACACTTCCAAAACCTACAAGAACCTTCAAACTCTGAGCCATGAACAAATCTGATCAATTCAAACAGCAGACTGTTTAACATTATTACTTTCTAAATGATTTACTTTGCTATGCCACTGAGGATTTTCTTTTCTTTCTTTCTTTTTTACCAAAGAATTTAAAATTCTGTCATCATTTCCTCATGCTGTTCCAAACCTGTATGACTTTATTTCTTCTGTGGCACACAAAATAAGAAGTTTAGTAGAATGTCAGAGCTGTTCTTTTACACAATGTAAGTGGATGGGGACCAGGGACAGCCAGGCTCCAAAAAGGACAAAAAAAACAAATATCATAGTTTCAAGCAGTCCATATGACATGCGCACTATATTAAGAAGTGTTCTGAAACCCTATAAAATACTTAAATTCACTGAAAGCCTTGTTTGACAGTCATGGTCACCATCCACTTTCATTTTATGGAAAAGAGCAACTCCACGAAAGGTTTTAAGTACGGGATAATGTACATCCAGCCAGTTGTTATTGCAGAATAAACCCCGAGAGAGTGATCAGGACCCCGACGTGATACCGGGTGACATAATTAAATAACTGTACACAAAATATTGATTTGAGTTTTAATATTTTATTAGCTCACCAAACGCAAAACTTCCTCAAGGAAAAACCATTCCTAGCAAGCGTAAAGCGCCAATTTCAGTTACCCGGATGAGTCTGTGTTATCAGTTTTTACCGGTTGTTATCGGGGGATAACATACCGCTGGATGGCGTGATTGACCAATCAGAATCAAGTATTCCACAGTTCCGTGTAATAAAAGGTCTTAAAAGACATAAATAAATGTATTTTTTTTTTTTTTTTTTTTTAAACAATAGTGGCCGAACTATTCCTATAAATAAACAAAATTAAAATGAAGTCTGATTCCACTCTCAGGCTCTCATATGAAGTGTCATATGAAGTGTTTCATGGCTATAGATTAGAATATGAAGCGGGCGCAGTGACCTTGATATCATAAACTCAGTCCTTCACCTTTTCTGACGGATTATATTATAGGGGTATATTCATTTTAACTAGATGGCCTGGCCTGGTATTTATAGACACCTATAAATTCCAGATAGGCTAACAGGAAATGACAGTTCAGGGCGGCCTTCATTACTTTTTTTAAAAAATCAGAACTTTTAAATTCATTTGGAATATTAACATTGTACGATGGGTTAAGAGAGACAGTATGAGTCAGATACAACATGAGCATGTTGATGCAACATGCTTCTTATGAACTGTTCCAACTGTGTTTATGAAGAATTTACTTTTTTCAGGAAATTTGAATTTGCTATATGATGCAAATCAACAGCTATAGGCTAGTATCAAATACTAGATATGTGGACATGGAAATATAAACACATTAGAAACATTAACATTTTGAAAATGCATTGAAAATAACATATACAAATGTTAGGGATAAGATCAAATGAAAGTAAGATCAAGTAAGATCAAGTAAGATCAAATGAAACACAAACCAGTAGTAGATGTCTTAAAGGGATAGTTCACCCAAAAATGAAAATTCTGTCATTATTTACTCACCCTCAAGTTGTTCCAAACCTGTATACATTTCTTTCTTCTGATGAACATAAAGGAAGATATTTTGAAGATTATGGGAAACTGAACAGTTCTGGGGCACCATTGACTTCCATAGTATTTTTTTCCTACTATGAAAGTCAATGGTGCCCCAAAGCAGCCTGGTTACAAACTTTCTTCCAAATATCTTCCTTTGTGTTCAGCAGAAGAAAGAAACTCATACAGATTTGGAATAACTTGAGGGTGAGTAAATGATGACAGAATTTTCATTTTTGGGTGAACTATCCCTTTAATATCATGAAATATATATATAAATCCTGCCAAAAATATCCGTACTGTTAATGGAGTCATGTCGAGTGATCATATCACATTTAAAACAGAGTATTAGTTACAGCTCTGCTAGTTTGCGTTAATACTTTATATTACTGAATATATTTTGGTACTAATTATTTTAAATGTCAGAAATGTACGTTTGAAGCGAGTCTAAGTGGGACCTGCATTATAATCAACTGAAACATGAAATCATTTTTAAATAAATTAAATACTGATCAGCTCATGAGTCAAAAGCAGCTTTCAGCTCTATACTCGGAGGAAATAATGTGTTTTATGTATTTTTTAAAGAATAATTTTCAAGCTTATATTTACAGCTTTACAGTGTTAGCAGCTGTCATATATGATAAAGTGCCGTATTTATGCTATTTTAAAGGTTTCTAATTTTGTTTTGGAGGTCTCCTACAATAGGTTTGCATGCATCCAAGGTCAAAAAACACTTTAATTTTCTCATATTGCAGCATGATCTCTTTTCTCATAGTGTCTGAAAAAGTTCGATAAAGAATTCGGTCTCTCTAAACCCCTCCTTTCTAAGAGCCTACTCTGCTCTGATTGGTCCGATGGCCCAGTCTTGTTGCGATTGGTCTACCGTTTACAGCGTGTGTCGGAAACTAAACGCAATGGGCGTTATCATATCTAAATTTCAGCTCCGGAAGCTTCCTCAGCACTTGATACACAGTACGATTCGATATACGATTCGCCAACAGCCAATGAAAACCATAATCTCGCATTATGCAAATGTGTTATCTAAAAATAAGCTTTTTGTTGAAAATTTCTAACAAAGTAAAATGATTGCAGATTGACAAGACGTCTGCAGTTATGTGCTGTGTATGACTTGTTATTGAAGCCAATTACAATGTTTTGAATCAATTACATTGAATTTAAAGTGAAGAAGAACAGCATAAAGTATTCCCACATTCAACATTATTTTGGTATTTCTCTGCTAAGGGTTTAGAGGTAGCAGCAGAGAGGTGTACGCTTGGACAGGAGGACGCTGTGCCCTTCTAGTGCCTGCGCTGCTATAACAGGCAGCTCAGAGCCCACCTGTCTTTCTTCATTTCACCTGTGACATTTTGTTGTTTGTTTTCCAGCAATTCTCCGTGGGGACTTTTTTTTTTTAATCACTGATGATTGGGTCAGAGAGCAAAGCTTTACATCAACCCCCCGCTTCTACCCCAAAAGCGGGTTCCTCACGCTCTCCCGCTCAGCGGCCCCAACGGATCCTCCGCACGCTCACAGCTGTCACTCCTGTCTGGCCTGTGTCTGACCTACTGCACGGAGGAGAAGGCAATAATCCCCTTCACTTGGGCCGGAGGGGCAAAGGAGCAGACGTCTGCTGTGTGCAAGACCATCTGAGCATCAGCGTGGGAGCAGATACGCGTCCACAGAGGTCTACTGAGGAAAGGTGATTGTTTTATAATAATGGGAAAGTTTTGTAGTGATGAGTGATAAAACTATTATGGCTTTACAATTGTGTCAGTTTTTTTAGTGACAGTTTCAGTCATGCTGTCTTGACGGTAACTTTCATTATGTATTTCGATGTTACATCATGTAAATAAATAAATAAATTCTCAATGGTATGATTTGTACAAAAAAAGAAAAAGAAAAAGAAAAGTTGTCTTGGCAATAACTTTCATAAAAAAAGGTAAGTAAACAAGTAAGTAAATAAATAATAGGGTCATTCCGTGTCAAATCAACCAAATTTCAGAAACTTCCCCAGCTTAAATTTTTGATTTTGTTACTATTTGTTCTGTACAAAGATAAACCTAGTGATGGAAGCCAAAATATCAAATGTCACAGATGTGTATTTTGTAGAGGGGGGTCAAAATGACCATTTTCACTTGAGATGTGGAGCCAATTTACTTTAGAAAGATGGCAGCATCATTATGTTATTTGTACACAGATATTGGTAAATCTATTAGCAAAATCTGTTGACTTTAGCAATATTTGTTACATTATATGCCAACGGTGACCATTCAAAAATGACAAAAAGTTGTCGCAGTTCTTGTGTTTTTTGCCTAAAGTTTGCATGCCTGTAACTCAAGAAGTATTAACAATATCTTAATATCCTTGTAGATTCTGGTTCTAAACAAACTTTCCTTTTGGTATCTTCATTTTCAATGCCCTCGATGGTTCAATCCCAGAGATATGGACGTGTTAATGCGGCTTCATGAGTAAATTGGTAAAGTGTACAGATTTTCAGTGGTCAAAAACCAAATGTGGGTCACTTTGCATACAGCTGATATTTTTTTTTATTTTAAAGAGCAATATCTGAAGAACAAATAATGTTGAAACTAGAAATGTATCTCGTGTTTTTCTATCAACACATTTGCATAGAACATACCTGTCTGAGTGACATAAATATTCCTTTTCCAAAGTTTGAATGCTTGTAACTCTAAAAGTATTCAAGATATCTTAATATCCTTCTGTATTCTCATTCTTAATAAACGTTTCTTTTCAAATCTTTATTTTCAAATTGTTTATACTGTTTTATGCAAAAATCTCACTCACTATGTTAATTCGTTACTTTGTGCTTAAAAATGATTTCACCTCACACAATTTTGCTTCTTTAGCTCTTTTTACATTACACAGGCACCACGATTAAATTGCACAAACATACAAAATAATTACTGTAAAATATTATGGCAAAGTTTGTTTTGTTTTTCAGGGAAGGAAGCAGCACATTAAACTGTATTAATTCTATAATTAATAGAATGCCCCTATGCTCCCTAAGGCCAGATAATCCCTGCTTCTCAAAATGTAGGAGTCTTATGTGTTTGCTTGTGAAAGTGATGCAAAAGTGTACATTTCTGCTGTGCATTCTAGAGAAAAATGAATGGAAAATGAAATGAGAGAAGATGAAATCCCTTTTAGCTCTTAAAATGTATGTGTCTGGGTACATTAGCTCTTGCCATCATTTGCTTCTCAGGCTGTAATTTAAAGCAATGTGGGTCCTTTGGGGATGTGAAGATACAAGGAAAACCCATCCTCAGAACCATCAGTTAGCAATTCCTTTTATTGTAGTGCATAATAAATTCGTTCTACTTTTTTTTAATGTGATTATTCCACAAAGTTTAGCAGCAACGAAGCAAACGGGAATACATTTATCTTTAGTTAATCAGTCTGAGTTTAAGACCCCAAACCTACTTTTGTGGAATTAATTTCGTTTCTCCCCAATAAAAACGGGGGTGGACTTAGTCTATACTGATGACCGTGATTAATTTCATATTATGGCACATATCATCTCTACCCCCAAGATGCTTTTAAATTAGTTCATTCAAATGAAACTAAGAGGGAAATCATGCAATATCACTCCAAACTTGCTGAATTTTCTACAACAGACATTTAAGAATCACTTACCCTGTAAGTGAGAGGCACTGTAACATGCTTGTGGCTTTTAAACACACAAAAACACAAGTACTTGGGTCTAACTTGCATCAAAACTTACTGAATAAGTCATTGACTGTCTTACATAAGCGGAACTACACTCTTAAAAATAAAGGTTCTTATCATCCATAGAACATTTCTATTGCACTAAAGCTCCTTTATAGTCGAAAAGAGTTCTTTAGATTAGGGCTGCACGATTATGACAAAAATCATAATTGTCGATTATTCCTTTGAAATTGCGATTATTAATTACGATGATCCTAATTACATTGCATGATGTTTTGAATAGCTTTATACCATTGTTTGAAGCAACTGCATGGCATATTTTTATGTAAAAATAAAAAAAAAGCGGAAAACATTCTTCCTGAATTTTTTTTTTTTATTGCTTTTCTATAGCATTAAGCCTCAAATGTCAACTATACATTGGTTTGGTTTCTTCTTCTTTGCTTGTTGTTGTGACTTTTATTTTGACGACATGGCGGACCATTTATTTTGACAGCGCTGAGCACACAGTGCTCGCATTTTCCGTCTTCATTAGTTTACGATCTGTTTAATAACATATTAGACAGGACTGTTAAACAGAACTGTTATACAAAGAAAGTAGACAGTATATGAAAAAGTATTAGCTTTTGTTGTGTGGTTGATGCCCAGTGTTGCTAGCTGAGCAGAAATACATAATCATGTTTCGCTTGGTCCACTCAGTCGCGCTGGATTTTCTCTTTAGCATAAGGTTGAGAGGTCCATCTACCACTGTTTGTAGAGTTAGTTTCATGGAGTAAATATACAGGCTGTGTACCTGGCTTTTTAAAAATGGCGGGTGCTGGTGTTTCACCTTTGTTCGACCAATCAGCGTACACTTACGTCACTCGTGGTTCCTTTTGTGCTGGGTTAGACCTTTAACACTCTGAAGTAGTCGTGATTCGCCTCTCACAACGTAACATGCTCTAAACACACCTCTTAAGCACGCAGAATAATGTAAGTGGATTTGTTTTTTGTAATCGCGCCTTTGAACGATTACAAAATCGTGGCATCCGTAATTGTAATCACAATCAGAAATTCGATTAATTGTGCAGCCCTACTTTAGGTTATAAAAATGTTCTTCACATTTTCTCACTTTTCACTGAAAGGTTCTTTATGGAACCCAAAATGGTTCTTCTATGGCATCGCTGATTCGAGAACCGAATCAGACTGATTCATTAAAATAGTCAGATTATTTCAATGAACTAGATTAATCGATTCACTGAAAAGATCTAAATCAAAACAAGTATTTGTTCATGAATCGGACATTCTCTAATGAACTCACCAATGACAGGTTTGTAATGACAAAAACAATCTTGGTTAAATGTCTAGGCACACTGTGCAACATCTACAGACTCTTAAGTCAGATACTATATTAAGTCAGTACTATACTGTATTTTAGCTGAGACTTCATGATTGACAGCATTGACTGGACATTGTGACATCCACATTTTGACACGAAAAAAAAAAAAGGTATTGTGAGATCTTGCACTAATTTTGGCAATAAACCGTATTGCCAGGAAAAAGGAAAAAGTTGCAGTGTCGTGTCTCCAGAAAACAGAGAATTTGTGGACTGCTCACTCTACAAAACAAACTTGATAGGCAATCGCAACATGTACATCATTTGCCGTGACGTGCTGGTGAGATCCAATCTAGAGATCCAACCAAGCTAGCCAATGTGAGCAGAAGAAATGTTCCAAAATGACACTGCATCCAGCTCAAATGTGGACACATGTTGATTTTTCGGGCTTACGTGTACCAGCTGTTTACTTGTGCAGGACAAACTCCTTAAGCAAGATGCATACTGCTTGAAGATATCTTCAAAATCAATTTACAGTCATACTTTGTATGTCTCCCCAAACGCCTGAGGATTACTGCTGACCTCTGTAATACTTTCCAGATTGTCAGTTTAGGTTAGAGCTTTCCATTTCATCTGCTTCACATTGCAGCACTTAGGCTGCCTTCATTTGGTGATCAATCAAAGCCACATAAAAAGGCAAAGTGCAGTTTACTATTTGGTTCAGTGGGCCAGCTGTAAACTGGCGTAACACAGGGCAGGGGCCAGGCCACATAAGGGCCAGGGTGGCACTGGTTCACCCAGCTCAACGAACGGTCTATCCAGGGTCAGAACATTTTAAAGGGTACCTATTATGTAAAATTCACTTTTATAAGGTGTTTGAAAACAGATATGTGTCCACAGTGTGTGTAAACAACCAGCCTATAATGGTAAAAATCCACCCACTCTTTTTTTTGTAATCCCCATAAATCATAAACAGTCTCTCCAATCAACCGGTTCCAGAAGTCCCGGAATCTGCCCTATTAGCTTAGCTCCTCCCCTGAGTGAGCTGTATACAGTCTGCCATGTTTAGCTCTTCAGCAGCATTCAAGTAAGAAATGTATTCTTATGTATTCTAAAGTTATTCAGTCTTTTGTTGTTTGGTTCATATTAACAGCATATACAGCAGTAGGTACCGTATATTATTACGCTGCTGTCACTTTAATACACAGATCTAATATACACATGTGATTTCTTTCCCTGCTGTTTACATTCACAGTCATAACCGAGTTTGTGAACTTTGTGTGTTTCTGACATAACCTTGTGTGTATTTGACACTTTAAGTGCAATAAGATGTGTAAGAGAAATCAGTTTAATACTCACAGGACGCGCCATCTGACATCCGGCTTTCTGTGCACATGCTTCGGATGTGTGTGCTCAGAAAACCATATATCAGAAGTTTAAACTGTTATGGATTTTAAAACGCATGCAAATAATTAGCTTTCATGATAATGAAGAACTGCAATGTCACGTGAGCGTGGCCGTGATAGAAATGATAATCAAAACCAAACAGCTGTTTTGTTCGTTTTTGGCAGAGTATCCGAGGCATGAGCTGTACAGGCTCCGCCCTCTTCTGGAAAGCTGGGTAGGAGCAGCAGCTCATTTGCATTTAAAGATACAAGCACGAAAACAGCATGTTTTTCTTCCACTCAAAAATTGGCATTTACAACATGGTATAATAAATAATCTGTGGGGTATTTTCAGCTGAAACGTCATAGACGCATTCTGGGGACATCTGAGACTTATATTACATCTTGTAAAAGGGGCATAATAGTTCCCCTTTAATAGTTTTTTTTATTTTTTATTTTTTTAAAAAAGAAATACAAACAAAGACAAAGAAAAACTTATAAAAGTTAATCAACAACAGAACAGTTCCTGTAATATTTAGTTTAATATTTAGTCCTGTAGTGATTTTGGACTAGCTAGTCTTAAATATTAATATTTTGTATATATATATATATATATATATATATATATATATATATATATATATATATAAATAATATTTTGCACCTTTCAGATCCAGTGTTTTGATTGGCTGATGCTGTCACAGGATGGCCCCTCTCTTGCATGAGGTTCATTGGCACAGCTTAAAGTTCACTTTAGAACAATGTCTTAGAACAAAACCAGGTTTTTTCTATGCATAATTCACTTTCCAAACCAATTTCAGATTAACCTAGGCATTGTGCTGAAAACATAAAGACCAAACATCATTGGGTTATGTTGAACTACCTATGCATTCATGTATACCTTAATAGGTAAGTTTGTATATTTTGCATGTAACACAAACAGCACTCATTAAGTATATACAGTTCTGATAATAGAAATGGGGAAGATTTGCTCAATTTTATCCATTGTGTGTCCATTTTTATATAGAAAATACGTCTTTTGTTGCTTCAAGCCAAACGGCAAAACCTGTCTGGTGAGTCAGTTCACACCTCAGGTTTTAGGACTGAGGGACTGGGGTGAACAATGGGGAAAATGGAGATAGGATTAGTCTGCTCAATGACATGCTAATGTCATCATTCTTCCCTTACACAAATGGTCAGGGTGATTGTATTTGCAGGCTTATCTCTTAGCCCATCTATTTCCTTGTTTGTGGAACTTCTCTTGGAGGTGTGAGTTTTGGAATTCTGTGCTTTTCATCATGGCAGACGAGGTGATGAGGGGAGTCTGCCCTCTTGTCTGCCTGCTGATCACTACACTCCCGAGATGGTCAACATTTTCTGAAGGTTAAGTGCCTTACTTATTTCCTTTCACTGTCCTTTTGAAAAAGAAAAAGAAATCTTCCAGGCCCAAATTTGTACCATTTTTTTTTTGGGAAAAGTTCCTCATAATTGTCACAATGAGCACTGTAAACACTGCAGAACTGTAGAGACAACAAACTAAGCATTCTTCAAATATCAAATAGTGTTTCCTTTTCAGCACATCTATTAGCTTCATTCTTTGATTTTTTTTTTTTTTTTTTTTTTTTTTTAATTCAAACCATTGCAATGTTTTATGACCAATTAAAATGGTTTAACTCTTTTAGGTGAATAAAACATGCGAGTAGATAATTCACCTACTTTCACTGCTGGTGACCACAGAACATTAAATGGAACAAACATAACCCTCCATTTAGAATATTAGTATCATTTTGACCCACATCTCCTGACACAGCGAAAACTAAAAGTAATGCACACCAAAGCTCAATTCAATAAGCCACGTTTGCAAGATACACTGGCCATAAAAATGAGTCTATGAACGGACAATTTGACTATTTGATCTTTTCTCTTTGTTTAACATGGTATGCTCAGCAACACAAAGTTGCTGAAGTCACCCAGGCTGGATTCAATATTACTTTGACATAAAAACACTAAATAATTAGGCAATTAGAACATATAATTAAGAATACGTCATTTTCAAGCATTTGCTAAATGTATAAATGTAGAAAAACATAATATGGTTCTGTTCTAATAAGGCTGCATTTACATTGGTTACCAAACCCACGCAGTTCTAATACTCCATCAATAAGACTACTATTAAAACAAAACTAGTGAAATCATAATTTCGTAATTAGGGATGGATCAGAATGGGCAACTAGTTGTCAGCCATAGGCCGTGTGTCTTCCAAAGCAAGGCCAGCATAACACCCTCAGCAAGGCATTTTCAAAAGAGCGCCTGGTGTTTTCAGATGGCTAAAAACACTTTGGTGGACACATGGCTTTATTGTTCAGGGCTTTCTTAAAGTAATCTCCATCTGTGGTTGCAATATAAAATTTCAAGTTACTTGCAGAGGAACAATATTATGTCAGTTGTGTTCTTCTGCATGGATAAATCTTATGATTTGAGCAATACCCATTAGGGGAAAAAAATAATAATAATAATAATTACAAAACATGTGAAAAATATTCCATCTGAGCAAGTGGGTAGTAAATCTACAGCCATAGTAGTCTGAACTTTTTGTCTTTGTTTATAGATAGGGATGAATGACAGAAGCCTACATTTATTGGCAAATCGAACCTGACTAGGGCCAAATTGTGATGGCTAGACAACTGGGTCAGAGCATCTTCAAAAGTGTAGCTCTTGTGGGATGTTCCTGGTCTGCAGTGGTCAGTATCTATCAAAAGTGGTCCAAGGAAGGAACCGTGGTGAACCGGCGACAGGGTCATGGGCGGCCAAGGCTCATTGATGCACATGGGGAGCGAAGGCTGGCCCATGTGGTCCGATCCAACAGACGAGCTACTGTAGCTCAAACTGCTCAAGAAGTTAATGCTGGTTCTGATAGAAAGGTGTCAGAATACACAGTGCATCGCAGTTTGTTGCGTATGGGGCTACATAGCTGCAGACCAGTCAGGGTGCCCATGCTGATCCCTGTCCACCGCCGAAAGCACCAACAGTGGGCACGTGAGCATCAGAACTAGACCACGGAGCAATGGAAGAAGGTGGCCTGGTCTGATGAATCAGGTTTTCTTTTACATCACGTGGATGGCCGGGTGCGTGTGCGTTGCTTACCTGGGGAACACATGGCACCAGGATGCACTATGGGAAGAAGGCAAGCCGGCGGAGGCAGTGTGATGCTTTGGGCAATGTTCTGCTGGGAAACCTTGGGTCCTGCCATGTTACTTTGACACGTACCACCTGCCTAAGCATTGTTGCAGACCGTGTACACCCTTTCATGGAAACGGTATTCCCTGGTGGCTGTGGCCTCTTTCAGCAGGATAGTGCGCCCTGCCACAAAGCAAAAATGGTTCAGGAATGGTTTGAGGAGCACAACAACGAGTTTGTCGACTTGGCCTCCAAATTCCCCAGATCTCAATCCAATCGAGCATCTGTGGGATGTGCTGAACAAACAAGTCTGATCCATGGAGGCTCCACCTCGCAACTTACAGGACTTAAAGGATCTGCTGCTAACATCTTGGTGCCAGATACCACAGCACACCTTCAGGGTCTAGTGGAGTCCATGCCTCGACGGGTCAGGACTGTTTTGGCAGCAAAAGGGGGACCAACACAATATTAGGAAGGTGGTCATAATGTTATGCCTGATCGATGTATATCTTCTGTGGAAGTTTCAGGACCAAAAAAAAAAAAAAAAAAAAAATGTTCATCCATTCTTTGCATTTGGTCCGATACAATGTCCTACATGCATGTCAACATATGTATTTCCATACCTCCGCACACCCTGCTCGTGCAGACATCACACGTCATCAGCGTGCAACCTGAGGCTATGCAGAGTCGTAGGCAGACAGTCACAGAGCGCCATAAAGAAACAGCAGCTGCCTTTTACACTTCCTCCTGAACCAAAACAACGAGCTTTTGCTGCATTTACACCATGTCATGCGATGGTGCTTTGAGACACGAGGTAATATAACGCCGTCTCTCGTCTCATGACACTTTGCAGACTCTGCTGTGTGCGTTCATGTGTTTTGAAGGAGGCGTGGCTTTGGAGAGCGCTCTGAAGGGAGGGCAGGATCTCATGCTTTCAAAGCTAGCTTACTATTGCTAGCCTCTCCGAAATTGCCTTCACTACCTTTAAGTACACGTTTTTAAACACATAATCTTACGTACTGGCTTAATTAATTTCTAACCAAAAAATGTGAAATCCTCCATAGTGCACCTTTAAGAACTAAAAATGAAAATGTTCTGCACATTCATAAAAACTAATTGATGACAGTCACCATTATATGGATCAGGTCTTAAGGTCAAAATTCAAGCTCACCAGAGGAAAGCTTAAGAGTTGAACATTTGGCCCCTATACAGCAGTGTTAATTAAAATTAAACACACCGACCCCTATTAAACTTTTCCCGTCAATTACGTGACATTTCCAGCCTTTCTCAACCAGTTTGTGAACAGTGTCTACATGTGTCCCATAATTACTCGACCACCACAATCTTCGTCCAGTTTTGTTTGTTCAAATGGAGTTCAATTGGCTGGAAAGAATGTGGTGTCTTCCTTGATTATTTCATGCCACATTTATTAGGTGCCGTAAAAGCTACAAAGAAATTCTACTGGCAGTAAGATAACATTACCAAGATGGTCCTCAGGGTCTCTGTGCTCTGAAAGAGACAGTTACTATTCCATTCACCATGATTATTTTCACCATGTTATTCAATATTCAGTAATGCAATAAAAATGTCTGCAGCATGTGGTCACCGTTTCATTCAGGGGGAAAGAACAAAAGAATCTGAATGCAGTATTCTTTTCAGTGACAATTCAAAAGAGACTTTGGCAAGCATTGTGCAAGATGTCATTTTCCATTAAGGGAAATGAATCTAAAACTAATTGCTTAAATGGTAAAAAGTTAAAGAGGTGAATTAACCATAGAGGGAAAAGTTTGTAATCCCTTGGATTTAAGAGTTTAAACCCAACCATTACAACAACAGTGACAAAGCAGATTTTGGATCAGTGCAAAAATGATGCTTCTACCTAAACAAGAAGAGAGAGTGTGGTTTTGTGCAATTTCATTTAGTCTGCCGGTTAGATAACACAGCAAACACCTGTTTTTAGGACTGAGCTTCTGATCTGAAATCCAATATACCGCAGATGAGATCACACTTACGAAACTCATCCATTCACCCACTTGATATTTCCCACCTCTTTCCGTGACACATGAGATTCTGTGACATACATTTTACTGCCACAAAACTGAACACTGCACAGTGAGCTGCAACAACAGGCTGTCAATCATCCACAAATGCCTACTCACAGCACCACCCACCTAACCAAGAAAGTAAACATCACTAAGATGATGGTCGCAGTCAGTGCAAGTCAAGCAGTACATCTCAAAACTGAAATACCTCTCACAGTTTGTCTTCACCTTTCCTTGTGTTTCTGGACTGACTCTGAGGAAGGTTCCTCAGGTCACTCAGGGTTCCTTTCATCAACCTCATATTAGCCTTTTTAACTTACAAGATAGACATGGAAGCCTGTTTCTGCCGCAGAATAATAATACAATGACACAATTGTGACTTTGTTTCTCATATGATGTCTAGAATTCTCAAAATGTGAATTTATATCTCACAGTTGTGACTTTGTAGCTTGTAATTTGCATCTACATATCTCAGAATGCGACGTTATATTTAGCTACTGTGACTTTCTCATAATTGCGTCCACATATCTCAGAATGTGGCAATATCTTGCAATTGTGACAGTTTCTTGTAATTGTGACTATTTATCTTAAAGACTGACTTCATATCTTCCAGTTGTGACTTTGTTGCTTGTAATTGTGCAGGATATCTCAGAATATGACTTAGTTTCCTGTAACTGCGACTCAAAAAGTGACTTTATATCTTGCAATAGTGACTGTTTCTCGTAATTGCGACTATACATTTCAGAATGTGATGTTACATGTCACAATTGATTTGTTTCTTGTAATTGCATCTAATGTGACTTAGTTTCTCATAATTGCGTCTACGTATCTCAGGATGCAACATTATATTTAGCAAGGCCGTAACCATGTCTTGAACAATGGGGGGGGCCTTTTTTTTTTTTTTTCAATAAAGCATAAAGAAACAAAACAGTGAACGAAATTGCTGCTAATACAATGCTATATCAGATATGTACAATAACAATTGTAGAAAAAAAAACAAAAAAAAAAAAAACAACAACATTATGATGTCCAGAAATCAATTTCAATAGTACATTGAGCTGTAATGAAGTGCAGCAGAGCAGTGCAAGAATTTCAAATATTGGGGGGAACGATTTGACCGTTTCTAATTATTGGGGGGGACTTGTCCCCCTCAATGTCTATGGTGGTTACGGCCCTGATATTTAGCAATTGTGACTTTCTCATAATTGCGACTACATTAGAGGTCTGCATTCCCGCGGCTCTCCCGCGTGAACCGCGGGACCCGATAAGATTTCTTGCTGCGCGGGATTAAATTTTGAATGAAAGGCGGATTGCGGTCGGTAACTTTAGTGTACTTTAGGCGGGAGTGGGCGGTCTGACAATAACCCGGTCGCTCCCGAGATGCTTTGACATCAGCGCATCTGTGCTTGAACTTGAAGTGAACAAAACTTTCTGCAGTGGTGGCGTTCACACAGTCCCCAGTTCCCTGTCCTGAGAAACCTGGCAAGATATATTCTTTGCATTAGAGGTCTGCGCGAGTGCACCTTCAGAGAACATTCAACCTTTGTGATCGGATTTTGAAGGAGAGACGTTCTGAAACGGTCGTCAGTCAGCGTCATTCTGTTCTTGCGTGGATGTTAAAAAAGATTTCATTTTGCAGTATAGCTAGTAAGCCAACAGTTTTCGTTTATGTAATTTTGGCATAGCCTATAGTTTTGAGGGACATGTTGTAGGCTATTTAATTTAGCCTGTTTTTCTCTGTGATATTTAGCCTATTATTCTTTGTGACATTTTTTCTCTGACATTTTTTTAAGGGTGTTGACAGCATCATAGACAAATAACAAATACAAATCTTGTATATGGAACATTTTATATTTGTTATCCCCAATCACTCTCTTTCTTTAAGGGAAGTTTAAACGCGAGATTCTGGAATCGATCTTTAGCGGGACCCGTCGGGTCGGGAAGAAAATCACTATATACTATAGCGGGTGAACACAGAGTGCATTTTAGGCGGGAGCGGGTCCATGCGGAATAGAACCATTGCGGGAGCGGGACGAAAAAAACAGTCCCGCGCAGACCTCTAGACTACATATCTCAGAATGTGACAATATCTCACAATTGTGACAGTTTCTCTTAATTGTGACTATGCATATCAGAATTTAACTTTATATTTCATAGAATTTGTTTCTTGTAATTGTAGCTACATATCTCAGAATGTGACTTTAGCAACTGTTTCTCATAACCACGACTAAATATCTCGGAATCTGACAATATCTCACAAATGTGACAGTTTCTCATAATTGTGACTATACAGTATATCTCAGAATGTGACTATATCTCACAAGTGTGACTTTGTTTCTTGTAATTATGGCTGCATACCTCAGAATGTGACTATTCATCTCAACTGTTAACAGTTTCTCATAATTACAACTATATATCTAAGAATGGGACTTCATATCACGCAACTGACTTTGTTTCTCATAATTGCAACTATATCTTAGTATATGTGGCTTTATATCTCATAGAGCAACTTTTTCTTATTTCTTATTAATTTTATCTCACAATTACCTTTTTTTTTTTTAACAGTTTTTTTTTTTTTTTCAACAGTTTTTAACAGTTGACTAAGAATCTATCCTTGAGGTGGTTAGTGAAAAATTTCACCCACAAATAAAAATTAATTAACCCATATGCTGTTATACTTTGAAGAATTTTTAGAAAGTTCTTTTCGATTCAATGATTCATAGTGATCATGCTCCAAAAAGGACAGAAAAAAAAAGTGGTCCAAATGAAAACCAGAATTAATGAACTACTCCTCTAATAATGTTCATGATGAGAGTTAATAGTGTTGACTAAGAGAAGGAAATAAAGCAGGAAGTGTTGACGACGCCCAGCCTCTTTTTGCCCCAAGGGTCAGGCGCCAGTGATCGAGTGAGAATGCTGACAGGTGCAATCTGGCAACCGCTACACCAATGCTGAGTGTGCAGGGCTTGAAACCAACACCATGTGAAACTCGCTCAAAGAGATGTTTCAACATTAAGACCTTCACTATAGGTGAAGCTGCTCATCCTTTATCTGGGTGAGTCTCAGGAGGACAGAGGCTCTTGTATATATATCAGGTAATGGGCCCTGTGCTAATATGAAATAATGTGTGATCAAAACAAGAGAGAAGCTGACATTGATCTGACACGTTGACACTGAAATGTTCAATTATTTATATAGTGATTCAAAAAATGTAAGCCACACTTAGAAAGGTCTAAACTTCATTGAATTAAATACAAAATATTAAGTGTCATCTGCAAAGAAATTGTGTTAGAGTTTTTCCACAGAATTAATTAAATTTTTCAGAGGCATATTTGCAATTCTTTTAACCAACTGACATGTTGTAGTTCATCATATTAACTATGAACATGGGAATTTGTGTCTAAAGGCACTATAAACTATGTAGTACTCAGCCATTCAGTGTATACATTTTCAAAGGTTAATTTCATCTCAAATGGAACACTGACATTTTTTCTGTCACTAAATTAAAACATTAGCCAATTAGCCATTAGAGCGAAATGATGTCATATAGCCACATTCTCTGGTGTTTGATGTTGCAGCTAGTTTGAGCCTGTTAGCTAACCTGAGTAATTATGAGAACCCTCATCACACGTGACAATTCTTACTATAATGTCTATTTTACGTTATGGTGAACTGGTGGTGAATTCATATAAATTTGAGCATTCTACTTTAGGCTAGATGTTTTCATACAATCTGTTCATGCAACACTGAAGGGTTAGGCTTAGGGGTGGAGCTTAAATCATATGTTTTCACACTAACCAAATCTTTCAAAATCAAACAAAATCACCAATTTGTAAAATAGTTACGTTTTCTCATGAGACCAGGTTGGAACCCTACATATTGTGAAATGTAAAAATACTGAAACATCAATCACACATGGTAAAGCAATAAAAACTTAAATGTGTAAGGTGTTGTTTTCTGCAATGACATTTATACATTTTAAATGTGACTTCCAAAATATTACAATTTTAGAACAATCTGGAGCTTTAAATGAGCTATGCTTATACTCTCTATGCAATTTTTTTTTTTTTCAAGGACTGCAGTCGTGTCAGGTTTTAAAAAGTGAAATTGTAATTTTCACCACGTCAACGTCTCAGGATCAGGATGTTCTCCGCTTATAAAACTTTGCTTGATAAAAAAGAGAAGTGTATTATTTGTCTTGACACTTACTATTGGAGTGGAGGTTGCTCTTATCAGTGCTTGCTTGTATTTCTGGGTCATTGTATATGAAAACTGTTATATATTGACATGAATTTTCATGATTACATTTTTGACATGAAAGGCACTGAAATGAAATTGCTTACTGGTTGTGTTCAAAAAATTGCCAGAGATATCCAAAAAATGATTACTATTGGATTGCCAAAATGTTTTGGCAAATTGGCTGCATCCAGTTTTTGATGTCCATCCAAATAAAGATGCATTTACAGAGGTAATCATACTTCATGACTCTTCTGCTACTGATTTCACTTAGAAACCTTCTTTTTGTGACTACTCTCATATTCATCTGTCAGTAGTTGTGACCCAGTTAGCAATTAGCTGTCATAGCGTATACATGTTTATATGAAACAAAATTCAAAGAAAGATTAAGATTTCCCCTAAAAAAAATCTTCATGCTTAATTTAAACTAAATTCAAATGATTGCAACCACCCATATATACTGTAAAGAAGCAACCAAGAATACTTCTTGATTTCCCCAGCCTGAAAGTGAATCACATACAATAATTATTAAACAGTCCTCGGAGTATTTTAGTGAAACTGAATGCAGGCTTGCAGCTCTGAGCAAAAAGAGATTTCTTTCACAGCACTCCAAACGTTTCTTTCCACTGAATCCCTGAAGTAACACTCATCAGCTCCAAAAGCAGAGTGATAAAAAAAAAAAAGAAAAAAAGAAATCCTTTACTTAAGCGCTTTAGAACTTTTACCCACAGAGAGAAACAACCTGACTAGTACTTTATCATTGCTTCTACCTTAAAATGAGATCAAGGAGAAACAACACTTAAAACAACTTGACCATACTGAAACATCTTGAGGATTCTTCCTGTTGATATGATTGCTACTGGTTTAGACACTAGACAGTGTGCTTAAAGGGGTAGTTCATCCAAAAATTTTCCCATGATTTACTCACCCTCAAGCAATCCTAGGTGTAATTGACTTTCTTCTTTCAGACGAACACAATCACAGTTATATTAAAAAATATCTCTTCCAAGCTCTTCTAAGCTTTATAATGGTAGTGAATGGTGCTCGAGATTTTGCCCAAATAAGTGCATTCATCCATCCTAAAAGTAATCCACACGGCTCCAGGGGATTAATAAAGGCCTTCTGACGAAAAGCGTTGGGTTTTTGTAAGAAAAATATCCATATTTAAAACTTTATAAACTATAATAACTGGCTTCCGGCAGCTTAGGTGAGAGTAGACGCCTCTCGCGGTTCAAACAAATCGGGCTGTGCAACAAACTCAAGCTCTTCTTCTCTCAAATCGAAATCCTCCAAAATTTCTCTTTAAAAATTAGACTTCTAATTCATGACCGGTGTTTTGTTTTGCTCTGTTCTCTGTGCTTCCGCATTCATCAATATGTCATGTGTCAGATCACTACATGCTGGCTCTTCCGCCAGAGCTAGACTCGCGTACGGCCATCGCCAGAAGCCAGTGATTATAGTTTATAAAAATTTTAAATATGGATATTTTTTCTTAGGAAAACCCATTGCTTCACTTCAGAAGGTATTTATTAACACACTGGAGTCATATTGGATTACTTTCATGATGGATGGATGCACTTTTGGGCTTCAAAATCTCAAGCCCCATTCACTACCATTATAAAGCTTGGAAGAGCCAGAATATTTTTTAATATTTTTAATAAACTCTGATTGTGTTCCTCTGAAAGAAGATAGTCATATACACCTAGGATGGCTTGAGGGTGTATAAATCATGGGATAATTTTTGGGTGAACTAAGCCTTTAAGGCAAATTTCAACACCACGTACATTGAAAGGATGGTCATTTTTAATCCCCCAAATTCCATTAAAACAGAATAACAAGAGTCGTCATTATCCCAGCTGCCATCCACCAGTTCCAAGCCAATGAACCACTAGCCTACCTGTCAAGCATTGTCAATAGGCTGCTCTTGTACCATGGGAGTTTTGTTGTTTGTGTGAAGGGAAGGGAACAGAGAGAGATGTTACCTGACATGATGGCAGTGTTTTCTGGCAAAGAGCAGGATGTCAATGCCAAACTGGCAGCACTGATGGTGAGGTCTACCTGCAGTCAGCTGTCCCCTCACACCACAGTTCTTGTGCCCATGTATAATTTAGTTTGAGTTCAGCTGTGCTGTCAAAATACTCCCAAGTTTCTGTTCATAAACAGTCTCTTTCCCCTTCGCCAACTCCGATTCGTTTTGAAAGCAGAGACTCGGGCTAGTTAGACAGCAGAAGTGCCGCGCCAGAGGCTTCCAGTGGTATAGGTCTTATTGTCTTTCCCTCAGGAACACAACAGCCACGATAATAAAGCAATATAGGTCAACTTAGGTCAAACAACAGAGACAGAAATATATAAAGGCATGCTTGAGAAAAAAAAAAAAAAAAAACCCACTCTTTTTGGATTGAAGATATTTGACCTGAAGATATAGGCCCTACTGCATAGCTGAGTGGCAAAACTGCTGGGTCAAGACCTATAAATGGGACGGAGGTCAGTTCGCTACATGCTAAATACTAAAACCAATGCTAAATGCAAATAAAGACAGCAAAATAAATGAGCGTATCAACTTTTAAAAGGGCAGTGAAAATGTTTCCTATATCTTTAGCAAGAGGCTGAGCATCCAATCAAATGCTACAGTATTTTTACCAAGTGATCATCTGTCACTTGGTAGAAGCTAACCAAATTAGGCAGATATAGTAAAAAACAGTGTGAATGATATGCACTTGTCATTAAAGGGTTAGTTCACCCAAAAATGAAATTTCTGTCATTAATTACTCACCCTCATGTCGTTCCAAACCCGTGAGACCTTCGTTCATCTTCGGAACACAAATTAAGATATTTCTGATGAAATCCAATAGCTTTCTGATTCCCCCATAGACAGCAATTTAATTACCACTTTCAAGGCCCAGAAAGGTACTAAAGACATCGTTAAAATAGTCCACGTGACTACAGTGGTTCAACCTTAATTTTATGAAGCAACAAGAATACTTTTTTTTTTTTTGAGCAAAAAATAACGACTTTATTCAACAATCTCTTCTCTACCCTGTCAGTCTCCTACGCTGTTGACGTAGTAAACACAGTGCAGCGCTTCCGTGTTTACGTCTGAACGCCGGTGTGTTTGGTTACCATTGACTTCCATTTGTATGGACAAAAACTAGTGATGCACCGATCATGATTTTTCATGCCCATTCCGATTTTTTTTTTTTTTTTTTTGGCCACTTCCGATACAGGTTGCCATTTTTTTCTTTGTTTAAGTAAATGTATTTACAGTCAGTTTCATTCAGAGATACATTCATATAAACCCCCACCCCCAATTCATTATTTATATTTGTCTCTGTTCTCTTCTTTGCGTCTGTCCAGCGTGTCCCCTCTGTGGCCTGTGTTAACGTCCTGTTTATACACTTCATAACATTTACACACAAATGACATTTTGGTAAGTACCTCAGTATTAAAGTCACCATTCGGTATGGCTTTGGTACAGCATGTTGTTGTTTGCAAATAAAAAACAACAACATGTAAACTGCACATAAGGCAGGTTTTGCATTAAGTTCTGAATCTAATTATAAAATTATTATTCCAATTCATTTTTGAAATATAATCATTTACACAGTTACTGTCATAACTTGATTTCATGACAAATTTATTTAAACATATATTAAATAATTAAGACATTGCTAACAGGTAAGGTAAATATAATGAATATATAAGCTAATATAGTACATATATTTAGTGAAATGCTCCCCTCTAGAGTTCATATCTCTAGTGAACTAACATGCTGTGGACACTAAATGACTTGCCTGAGGTAAATGTAATGCTACGTGAGATATTATTCTAAAGTTGTTTTATTAATGTCTTTCCGCAGTTGAAACAGATTGAGAGATTACACGCATATCTAGATCTTCTGTTCCTCTTCTTCTGCGCTTTTTCCTGTTGTGGTGGTTAGCAAACAGCGTTGTATTACCACGCGCGCCCCCTTCTGGATTAGAGTGTGGATCGCCTGTGACTGACTGTATTCGTCATCTAACTGCATGAACCGAACCGTGACGTCTGTACCGTACGGTTTGGGACGAATACATGTACCGTTACACCACTAGATAACAGAGTTTTCTTTTTTGGATGAACTATCCTAAGTTTTAGAGTTACCAAGAAAATGTAGTTTTATTATTTTATTTTATTTTATTTACGGAGATCTCATATGACACAAGTTGACATTTACTGTAAAACCTCAGTTAGTCATTCCTTGTCATCAGCTAAAGAGTTTGCGATGGGCTGAGAGTTCACCTCATGCTCCACTAATGGCATGAGATCATTAGCGGTGTCAGTGTGGACAGAGTGGCAGCAAAGGTTTAAGCCACCATAATGTCAGGCTAAATTTAGTCAAGCTCACGTACACCATATCCCATTGTGCTCAGCTATCTATTAGTAATAACATCTGCCAATCAAACAAATACGGCCAAGCGCTCTAGTTACTGTATTCCTGTCATGACCCTATCACTCAATCACATGCTAAGATCGAGCATCTTTTTATGGCTAGTGCGATGAAGTGCCCCAAGGAAAATAATGCAGCTCCTGCAATGCATTGTGGGCAAATAAAAACAACCCCTTCATTAAGGCCCATCTTCCATAGCAGAGATGAATATTTCAACTCTCCTGTGGTGCATTTACTTTGCTTACTCCTGGCCTTCTGCAATTAATTTTTAAGGCAGCATCACTTAAAATAAGTAGATACAAGTTTCTCTTTCTCATCGGTAGGGACACAATCTATACAGCCATGTTCATAAAGAGAGAGAGGGAGAGCACTGCAATTAATTAAGAAAGACCTGGGAAAGAGCAGCAGTAGACATAGAATGGAAATCAATGAAAGAGTAATGGTTTCATTTTGGCATGGATCAATGGGCTGAAAAGAATGCATTATGTCTGGTCTGATTTCAGCGCAGGGCACGGCTGTCAGTGGCAGGGGTGGCAAAACGTCACAAACTATCTTTCATTTGAATATTTTTATAAGTAGAAGAGAAAAGTTGTAGGGTTGGGTGATGTATTGAATATTCACGACACATTCGCAATGATTTTGCTGAACATAAATAATAAAGCAACATAAATATTGCAAGGCTTTTAATGCGCTTTCGAAAAGAGAGACTATTTTTGTGATAATTCTCTCAAAACCACGCAAGCATGAGAGTGTTAAGACAGAGAATGTCTTCTATTTAAACTTCAGTACACTGTAAACCCTAATTAGTTGTCAGAACTCAAAAAGGTTGAGGCAATCAGTTGAACAAACTCCAATATCAAGTAAGACTTTGCAATTTTATACTACACAGGCATGTTATTTGTTGGTCATATTTACTCAAATATTTTACAATTAGCTGCTAGTTAGCAATGGCAGACTTGCATAAGCTAATATAACTATCAAAGAGACTATCACTATACATTTACATGTACACAACATGCCATGTATAGTCTTGAAATATTGTAGTCCAACCTCGACTTAACACAGGCTCCTCTGTTAACCACAATAACCTTCAAAAATGCAATATAACAGAAATCCCTATAAATCCCAACATAACAGAAGATTAAACATTAAATGGATAGTTCATCCAAAAATGAAAATCTGATGTTTATCTGCTTACTCCCAGGGCATCCAAGATGTAGGTGACTTTGTTTCTACAGTAGAACACAAATGATGATTTTTAACTCCAACCGTTGCAGTCTGTCAGTCGTATAATGCATGGCAATGGTAACAAAATCTATGAGAGTAAAAAGAAACATGCACAGACAAATCCAAATTAAACCCTGCGGCTCGTGACGACACATTGATGTCCTAAGACACGAAACGATCGGTTTGTGCGAGAAACCGAACAGTATTTATATCATTTTTTACCTCTAATACACCACTATGTCCAAATGCCTTGAGCGCACGCACGGCATCTGGTGCGTGAGGTGTGTACGCGCTCTGGCGTAGTTTACGCAAGCGCCTGAAGTGATCTCTCGCTCGTATACGTCACTCATTGTTTACACAGTGCACAAACATTGTAGGTATGACGGCTAATCAAAATGGTACTTGCTTGCGCTTATCCGGATTGTTCAAACCGACTTAAAACTAAAAGATTACGTTCTCTTGCGCAAACTTATTCGGGAGTGGTGACTTTCCACGTATTCCCAACTTCTGAGCCTGCTTGCCTGAAGTTATGGTTGATTGCTCTTCGGCTGGATATTAACACACACATTAACGTACTAAAGTTGTGGAGGGTCTGCAGCGATCATTTTTCCCCTGATGATTTTACATACCCAGGAGACGATCATGTACGACTTAAACTATCAGCTGTGCCTATGGTTTTTCCACATCCAACTGAGGTATGTGAACAAGATCTTTGTATGTGTCCTTTTTATTTCTAAAGCTGCCCTTACGAAAAGTAACAAAATAAAATGAAGTTTTGATGTAATAAAACGATGTTTTTTAGTGGTTTACTTCCATTTGTATAACAACTGTTGTATTACAGGCACCATGTTTAAACTACGCCAGAGCGCGTACACCGGATTCCGTGCGTGCACTCAAGGCAGTTGGACATAGTGGTGTATTAGAAGTAAAAAATTATATAAATACCGTTCAGTTTCTCGCACAAACCAATCGTTTCGTGTCTTAGGACATCAATGTGTTGTCACGAGCCGCAGGGTTTAATTTGGATTTGTCTGTGCATGTTTTTTTTTTTTACTCTCACAGATTTTGTTACCATTGTCATGCATTATACGACTGACAGACTGCAACGGTTGGAGTTAAAAATCATCATTTGTGTTCTACTGAAGAAACAAAGTCACCTACATCTTGGATGCCCTGGGGGTAAGCAGATAAACATCAAATTTTCATTTTTGGGTGAACTACCCCTTTAACACATCTCTCCCTATATTAATCTTGTACAAAAACACTTAATCTCACCATTTATTCTGCTTCTGTTTATTGATGCAAAGCATGCTGGGAACCACAGAACTCTGCTGCACTCATTCAGTTTAAGTTCAGCTTAATATAATCAGTTATTGAGTTCACTTAACTTTTTCTATTAAGTACAATACATATTTGAGTGAAATAAACTAATTTAATTTGGTTAATTTCACTGTTCAAGTTTACAGTGTAGCAGAATTTTTGGTGATTTGATTCATATCTGTGAATCAATTCAAAGAATTGATTCCAAATTTGTTTGCATTATCCCTAAAAAAAATTCCTGGAATTCTCTGTCAGTGTTGTTATTGTTGATTAAATCTAAAACTATTAAATTTCTTTTCATTAATTGAAATTAAGCTGAAGTAAAATAAAATATAAACAAACTTTTTTATTTTATTTCAGTAATTGCCAAGGCAACATTTCTAATTTTCATTTAAGTACTAAATTTACAAAATCTAAAACTGAAATAAACAGAAATATACTGGGGAAAAAAAAAAAAAAAAAAAAAAAAAACTAATAAAAATGTCAAAAGCACATAACAAAATGACTAAAACTTAAACTAAAATTAAAATGAAAACAAAATATAAAAAAAATCTTCTTCTTCTTCTTCTTCTTCTTCTTCTTATTATTATTATTCTTCATTTACTAGTATAGTAAATAATAATTACTATAAATAGTAATAAATAGTAATAAGTTATAAATAAATGTTGTTTATTTTTATACTGGTGTTATGTTATGTTATGTTATGTTATGTTATTTTATGTTATTACACGGCTCTGTGAAATACTTGATTCTGATTGGTCAATAGCGCCATCCAGCGGTATGTTATTCCACGATAACAACCGCTGAAAACAGATAACATAGGCTCATCAACAGCGTTATACGCTTGCTAGGAACGGTTTTTCCTCGTCGAAGTTTTGCCTTTGGTGAGCTAATAAAATATTAAAAAGCAGTCAAATCAATATTTTGTGTACAGTTATTTAATTATGTCATCCGGTATCGCGGATTCACTCTCTCGTTTCATACAAACGCAGCTGCTGCCATTTTGCTACTATTGTTTTGTTCACTGTAATGGATTAAGATAACAAACATGTACGATTTTAAATCAGTTTAATCTCATATCTATATCTCTTATCCCCATAATTATTTATGTGGCGAAATGCCGTGTAATATGCGGTATGACCGTATCTTAAATGTCTGTTTCCGTCTAGTTTGAATTTGCCGCGCAAGCAACTACTCAGATCGACTCAGATCAATATTTCGTGTCTAATTATTTACTTATGTGGCAAGTAGCCGTGTAATAAGCGGGATAATGTACATCCAGCCGGTTGTTATCTCAGAATAAACCCCTTCAGGCTGATGCAAGCCTGTCGGGGTTTATTCTGAGATAACAACCAGCTGGATGTACATTATCCCTTACTTATATGTTATATGTTATGTTACATGTTATGTTACATGTTATGTTATATAATATTACAAATTATTCTTCCTACTGTTTACTTAGTAAAAAAAAAACTAAAAAAAAAAAAAACAACATTTTGAACAATTGACTGCAATGTTTGTTTACATTGCTGTCTGAAAACATCATGATAATCATTAAAAAAAAACAAAAAAAAAAAAAACACAATAACAACCCATAGTCTTGTCATGTATTATACTACATACATAATCCAAAATCCTACAACAGCTCTCACTTCACATCACCTACCCAGAATATTGTCAATTACATAAAGCATTTTTAACAGCATGTTCTCTGCTAACCATTCAATGTAATATTTAAAGGAAAACATGATTGCAAAAAGAGCTCTGCAAGCTGGCAGATTAATCCTGAACAAGGGCATTTCTATACAAGAAATGCATTTCAGTCCCATCATGCCCCTGTTTTAATCTCACCAAGGCTTCCAACCTTGTTTTAGACTCACATTCCCAACATAAAGGTGAAAATAACCTCGCAAAATGAAAGGAAGAAGCTCTGCTGGTGTGCAGCCATTAGTGAATGGTGACATTACAATTACGTTTATAGCTAACTGGATTATTACCTAAGCAGGTATCCATGGATACGCGTCATATACTCAAGCTAAACCTTGTGGAAGTACAGTAGGAATACTAATTGTATTGTGTGAGTTACTGTAAATCTGGGTCTCACACACACACACACACACACACACACACACACACACACACACACACACACACACAAAACAATACTTCTAGGCTCCCAAAGCCTTTCAGACATGTTCCGGAATGGACACCTTCTGTGAAAACATAGAAACTGTTAGAGGTTAAATGTTATTTCCCTTTATAAGCCTAAAAAAACTGACAGCTGAAATCCTCCCACTACAAAAGCTTCAGGTCGTCAGTTTCAGAGCACAAGAGACTGTGAGACTGTGTGGGAGGTAGAGGAGGGAAAAGAAAGAGAGCAGGGGTGAAACAACTATTATAATGGCCACACACAACAATGACTTTAAGGGCGCCTACACGCTACAGCAGGGATATTCAACGTCCGGCCCAAATGCCTCCTGCCAAGATTATTGATGGCCCGTCGCCACAATCTGCACTTTTGAGAATTGAGCTTCTGCTTCTGTCTGCACTGTACTGTCGTTGTAACGAGTGTCTACCAGTCTTGGGGTGGGTCACTTTTTTAAGGGACATGGCCCAACTACTTGCTCATATAATAAATTGCAATAAATGATCAATTAAATGTTACATGTAAATTTAAAGCCAATATATATAATGCATTATATAAGTATAAAATACTTAAAATAAAAGTTTGTAATAATTACAATTTTTGATTTTTTTTGTTTTTTTTTCAAAGAAGTCTCGGTAACACTTTATTTTAGGGTCTTTTAACTAGCTGCTTATTAGCATGCATATTGGCTATTTATTAGTACTTATAAAGCACATATTAATGCCTTATTCTACATGACCTTATTCTACATTCTTAATCCTACCCGATACCTAAACTTAACAACTATTAATAAGCAGTAAATTAGAAGTTTATTGAGTGAAAAGTTGTAGTTAATAGTTTATATGTGTTCCCTATACTAAAGTGTTACCGAAGTCTCTTATGCTCACCAAGGTTGCATTTATTTGATCAAAAATGCAGTGAAAACTAACATTGTGAAATATTATAATAATTTAAAAGTGTTGTTCTCTATTTTAATATATTTAAAAATATAATGTATTTCTGCGATGGCAAAGCTGAATTTACTGTCTCTCACTTTTAATCGATTTAATGAGTCTTGTTGAAAAAAAGTATTGGTAACACTTTAGTTTAGGATTCAATCCTCACTATTAACTAGTTGCTTATCAGCATACATATTACTAGAATATTGGCTGTTTATGAGTACTTACAAAACACATATTAATGTCTTATTCTGCATGACTATATTCTACATCCCTTAATCCTACCCAATACCTAAACTGAACAACTACCTTACTAACTATTAATAAGCAGTAACTAGGAGTTTATTAAATCAGCATATTTCTAAAGGATCATGTGACATTGATGACTGGAGTAATGATGCTGAAAATTCAGCTTTGCATCACAGGAATAAATTGCATCTTAAAATATATTAAAATAGAAACCAGTTCTTTTAAATTGTAATAATATTTCACAATATTACTTTAATTACTGTATTTTTCACCAAATAAATGCAGTCTTGGTGAGCAAACATTAAAAAAAACAAAAAACAAACAAAAAAAAAAAACCTTAATTATTCCAAACTTTTGACCGGTAGATATTGAATTTTTAATTAAATGATACAATAAGTGATTTTGGTCTGACTCTTGTACTAGACGTAAGAATTCCTGTGACTGAATCCGGCTGAACATATATATATATATATATTTATATTTTTTTTTTTTTTTTTTTTTTTTTTTTTTTTTTCTTTTCCCCTCTTTTCTTTCATGGGGAATTTGGTTGTATTTTATTTGCATATTCACTCACCGGATTCACCTGACCTTTTAAACTTCCATTCCTCCTTCACTTTTGGCCCCTGGCAGGTGAGGAGATGTTCTCATGGGCAGACAGACAACAGCAAGTGAGAGGAAGTGGTGGGAAGAAGTATAACAGGGAGCTTCTCGAAAAAAAGTTCCCTGCGGTGGTTTCAACAAATCCTTAAACAATACATTTAAATGACATTAATTTAGATATATTTCTTTTTTAATAATTCTGAAACATATGATATCCAAATATTGGGTAACACTTTAGATAAGGGAACACATTATTAGCATGCATATTACTAGCATATTGGCTGTTTATTAGTACTTATAAAGCACATATTAATGCCTTATTCTGCATGACCATATTCTACATCCCTTAACCCTACCCAATACATAAACATAACCATTACAACTACCTTACCTACTATCAATAAGCAGGAATTAGGAGTTAAACTTATAGTTAATAGTGAATATGTGCTCCCTAACTCGAAGTGTTACCAAGTATTGTCATCATTGATTGATGCATAGTGACAAACTGCTGGTGCAAGATCCAAACTCTATGTGTTCCATCTAACAGCAAAAAACTGCTAACAGTGCCCAAATGTCAAAGTTTTGAAAGGAAAAGCAAATGAATCACAGTGAATTTGTTTACTTGAATATAGTTTAGCCAAAGTTCTGGTTAAACGTGACTAGTGTGTAAAGTCCTCAGACCAGCCTCTTCCAACTGGTTTACATCTGCAGTGAACTGAATGTATGTGCAAGTGTTAAATCTGCAGCAAATTAATATTCATAAGTAACGCTGATCAGGTTTATAATATGTCCCGCCTCCCAAATTATCAGATTGTTTCTACGCCCATGTAAAAGTGTGTGTGAGAGAGAGAGAGAGAGAGAGAGCGCTCACCCCAGTATTCTCTTAATCCATGTCTCAATGGAGACTTTTGCAGTTAATTAAAGAGAAATACAAAGACTCCTTAACTAGAAAAATCTTTTACAAGAGACTAAAATAACAGTAGTGTAATAGCTCCTCAGGAAAAGCAGCCCCGGGCCATTATAAGATAATCACTTACTATAAATTAACTAATAATTAAAATGGTATCTCATCTATTCAAAGGTGCACATCATTTTACCCATGATCAAGTTCACAAAAAGATAATGATGCTGTTCTTTTACCAATGCAAAAGTAAAACAGTGTTGGAGAAGTTACTATTAAATGGTGGCTTAATAAACTACAAGCTACTATCATGTAGTTTAACTATAGTTATGTTACTCTAAAGCAAAAGCAGCTAGCAATTGCTATTTAAAGATATATTGCTCAACACAACAGATAAAAAACTAGTTGTATTTACATTTAAATTGCACATAAGGTGGTTTTTATATCAACTTTTTAATGATATGATAGTAACACTTTACAATAAGGTTCATTTGTTAACATTAACATTTTAACTAACATGAACTAAACATGAGCAATACATTTGCGACTGTATTTGTTAATCTTTGTTAACGTTAGTTAATAACAATACAGTAGTTCATTGTTTGTTCATGTTAGTTCACATTGCATTAACTAATGTTAACAAATACTGTAATAATGTATTAGTAAATGTTGAAATTAACATTAACAAAGATTAATAAATGTTGTAGAAGTGCAGTTCAGTATTAGTTCAAGTTAACTAATGTAGTTAACTAATGAACCTTATTGTAAAGTGTTACCGATATTATTATAGGTCACAATCTGCAATGTACAAGACATAAACTCTATTAGAGTTTTTTATTTTTTTTTTATTTTTTTTTATTTCTTTTCTAGTTAACTAACAAGCTACGGACATTAACTGGCTTTGCTGAGGTAAATGTCACGTTACCTGACATTGTTTACAAGCTGTTTTATTGATGTCTTTCTGAGGTTGTAACACTGACTGAGCGATTACATGTGACCTGATACATTTCACGAAGTTGTACTGTTTCCCTCTGATGTTCATTCATGTTTATTTTGTGCTATAACTAGTAGTAAAGAGGAAGAGATGAACAGTTCATGTGCGTTCTGCGCTTCGCTTGAACTGAGGCGGCTACAGCACTCTGCCACGCTACAATAAAGAGCATCAAAATTGTATTAATTGTTCGAAATCAGTGGTAAAATAGGCAGAATTTTGACTTCGTTTCTTATTAAAAGAAACATAGCACAAATTTTATTGTGATGAAAAAAAAAGAGAGAATCTAAACAGATAAATTTACACCAAATACAATTAAGACTATAAAAACCCTCCAGTTTTGATAGCTTCTATAATCACTATAGAATTGTAAACATTGCGCACTGCAGCCAAAAAAAAAAAAAAAAAACAACCTCAGACAAACATCTCAAAGAGATTTGGTTGATTTGAACCATCTGAACTTTGATTGCTATATACAAGAGGATAGCTTAGCAACGTAGCATTTTGTTGTCATACACATCTTGTCATCAAAAGTAGCTGCTAATGTACTGGAATATGTAGCTAATTTAGATTTTACGTACTCAATTCCCAGCACTATACACAACAGGTTGTTGGATCTGGGAATCATGCCCTTCCCTCATATTCATTTTCCCTGTGTCTGCAGTTTCCTTAAAGTAGATTTAATTGCTCTACTGTGGAGTTCTCTAGCTAGCAAGAATCTATTCAAATCATTATCACTTCAAAGAGCACCACACCACTGCTCTGCATTACATTTCCAATGAGGCCCCTATATGTTATCACTCGCATGTGGTATTAAATTTGTGCTTTGAGGTAGAGTTTTAAGTACATACCCTATTCTGGTATCTCTACATTAGGTTAGCTCAGTATCTACTGTAAGGCAAGCATAATTTGGGGCAATTAAGATATAAATCAAAACCGTCCTTAGTTGTTTCACTGATAAGTGCGAGAATTAATTACTGTAGCCATTTAGAAACAACTAGGAGCTGTACAGGGAGGATATGCTTGCATGTATCACCTCTTGGGGCTTTCAGTAAGCCAGAGTGTGTCTGTGTAGATAATTTTTTTTTTTTTCTGATCTAGGGAATCACTTTGACTTTTTTCTCATCCCATTTGAATGAGTACCCGTGGGTTGCAACTAAAAAAAGACGTACACAGAAACGCACTACGACACATAAATTTCATTTCCAAGGATGAAGCTATCTCTGACATCTCAGAGTAAAGCACACAGTAGATATAGTGCCCTAGAAGCAGCAGCACAGTGATCGAAATTGAAAGAGAGAGAGAGAGAGAGAGAGAGAGAGAGAGAGAGAGAGAGAGAGAGAGAGAGAGAGAGAGAGAGAGAGAGAGAGGGAGAGGAGGAAACAGTCTTTTTTGTTGTTGTTTCTGAACTGTTATTTAAAGTCAATTTAAAATCAAAATCAAGCCTTTTTATTAATATATGTTTGTGGTTTTATTGTGCACGATTTATTAGTCATTATTCTAAAGCAAAAATTTTAGTGTCTTAATCTTATGTGTTTTTCACATAAGATTAAATGTTTTTCTTGTAGTTGAATCAGTTTAATGTGGAAATATGTCAAATTTATGAAGGTAAAATGGCTTATCAATGTCCTTTCATGCTGACTTGCATGTTAAATATAACACTTGGGAGACAATTTTGGGGAAAGTAGAGATAAATTAAAGTAGGGTTTCGTGAGGGAACTGCTCTGAGTTTATGAAGCTAATATTTAATAACTGATAATAACTGACATCGCAGAGCTGTGAACATGTGAATGTGTTGTCAAATTATTGACTTAGTAAAAATCTCTGGGGTATTTCAAGTGAAAATTTTAGGTCAAAGAGGTTTGTCTGAATCTGAATCTGTCTAAAAATCCTGAATTAATGGGATAGTTCACTCAATAATTTACTCACCCTCATGTTGTTCCAAGCCCGTAAGGTGTTCGTTCATCTTCAGAACACAAATGACGAGCTTTTTGATGAAATCTGAGAGCTTTCTGTCCCTCCATTAACAGGTACGCAACTGACACTTTGACGCTTCAAAAAGCTCATAAAGAGATCGTAAAACTGATTAAAAAAATACTGAGTCAGCATTCTGACGTAGAAAATGGAAGCGCTGGACGTAAACAGTGTAGCAGAAAGACAGGGGAGAGTTGAATAATGTTGAATAAAGTCACTATTTTTGTTTTGTTTTTGCGCACAAAGTATTCTCGTCACTTCATAACATTAAGGTTGAACCACTGTAGTCACATTGACTATTTTAACAATGTTTTTACAACTTTTCTGGACCTTGAATGACAGTAATTATGTTGCTTTCTATGGGAGAAAAAAAAAAAAACCTCTCGGATTTCATCAAATATATCTTAATTTGTGTTCAGAAGATGAATAAACGTCTTACAGGTGTGGAACAACATGAGGGTGAGTAATTAATGAGAGAAATTTCATTTTTAGGTGAACTAACCCTTTAAGGACATTAATCTACACAATGTGTTACATTGTGCATGATCAACCCGATCTCATGAGAAAACAACTATTTTATGAGGTGGTGATTTTGTATGTTTTTGTTCGATGTGATTCATACGGAAACATAAACACTAAAGGTCCATATTGAGGTAAAAAATTTAAACACGAAGGTCCATCCCTAAACCTATCCATAAACAGGGCCTAAGCAGATCATACAAATTCATATGAACTTGACACCAATTCGCAAAAAAAAACATAAAATAGCTATGATTTGTGAGAGTGTGTTGGTCTGAATAAGATCCACTTGATGAAACATTGAAAAATTGAGTATATTATAACAGTGTTCATATTTACTTCTATCATTTATAGTGGTACTTTATACTTTGATTCAGCAGCAGTTAAAGTGTTGTTTTCTTTGCCCTGAAGTTGAGATAAGGCAATTCATTTCCAAGAGTAAAATCCTGCTTACAATAACAGCCAGCAGTGTCCAAAACCTAGTAATTTGTAAAGTGCACACAAGCCACATTGCAGCTAGCTTCATCTTTATAAGCCTCCTCTTTAACCTTGAATTTCCCCCTCTAGGCCGGGTAATCTCTCTCAGTGTTAGAGCACTCGCTCTTGGAATAATGAAAATTATGGCAAGTCTACATGCAACCCAACTGTGAAAGCTCGACACTCATAGATGGTAAGAATAAAACTGAAATAACAGAAAATGCTTGTAGGTCAATTTAATCTATATTTCTGGCTTTTAAATTACACATCCATTAGCATCTCTGTGGGAAAGCTGTAATACTGCTCTGAATCATCAGTGTTATCTTAAAGGTAAGAGAGGGCAAAATGCCCTGCATTCAGCATGTATAAAGAGGTTATACCATGGTCTGTCTGAATACTCGATTCTGATTGGCTGGAAGGTGTGCAATAAAACCATTTAATGCACAGGTAGTTCCAAGTCAGTTTAATCAGCGTTCTATATTAATGGGTTGTTTTCATTGAAGCGCACATAGGCTTACACGTCACTCGCACACAGAGATCAGAGATTGCGCTGCACACACAGAAACTTGTTGTCTGTTAATAGAGAGAGAGAGAACAGGTGCATATCTCATCTCTCTCCCGGTAATGAATTCAAATAACTGCTATAATTCATTCATTGAAATAAATGTAATCTTACGTACTCTCTGTGATCTAACAAGCATAACTGATGAAAATAACCGTCAATTTTACCCTTCTGGTCAAATATTGTGCTGCAATCATCAATAACAGCTTTAAGTTTTCAATGCTGGCAAATTACCATGGTATAAGTGGGATAATCCACAGCTAACTGTGCATTAAACAATTTTATGCATGCTGTATTATTCATGCTGAATGCAGAATTAATCGTTTAATGCACAGCTAGCCATGGATTATCTCTTACTTATGTGACATCAACATGTCATACTACTGTCTGAATGGGCGAATTTCAAACTGCGTTTTTGTGCCCTTGAGGGGCACTTCAGGAAGGGGATGCCATATGTAGGGGCGTTCCAAATGAAAGTGAACACCTGAATTCCTTCATGAAGGGCCCTTCCACAAGTCCATTAGCGAAGGGTACATGATGCAATGGTAACTTCAAAGTAGTAATTTTATCGCTCATGGTCATGTGAACCAGGGTGGCGAATCCTCGCGATTTATTTTAAAGCAAGATGGCGGGAGAGTTCATGTTAACGTTTAACCGGAATAATTCAAGTTGTTTTGTTTTGTTTTGTTTGTTTGTCATACATTTCATTTTAAGGTTTCATAGGTAAGGAATACATTTAATAGTACATACGTTAGGTAGTGGTGAGCAGTGCTCAAACAAGAGAAGGCATGTTTTAAAGTTGAGAGCAGAGAGGGAACACACACACACACACACATATAAAGCATATTTACACACATATGTAAAGCATATATTGTATATTTATTTGCAACAATTATTAACAGCAATATTAAGAAATTACTGTAGTAAGAACTACTAATGGATGCCGTTGTCTTTCATTGCTCCCTTTATCAAGTGTGTTCCAAACAGCTACATTATGTATGACACGCAAGTGCCCTTCTCCCTCCAAAGTCCCCACTTCAATGGCCCTAGGGCATAAGCTCACTTCCGATTGGAATTCACACGTGTTTATCTGAATGTTTGTCCACTGTCTGGTATAATAGAAATTTTCACATAATATTTTTGAAAATAATAAATAATTATAATAATAGTATGCAGCATTCGGTCCCACTATGTACTTAAATAAATACATTTTTAACCAAGTACAATGTAAAAACATGTATTTACACAATAAGTACATTGTATCAAATTTTTTAAGTTATTACATATTAATTACATAGTAATAGACAAAGTGGGTCTTAGTTTTCAATGTATACTGCGTAGTATGCAGTCAGTAGTATGCTAGAATCCATTGAGAACACAGACAGTGTTAATCAAACCAAAAGGATTTTGCAAAACTCATTCAAGCTGCATACATTTGCACTTTTATTGAGCATATCAAACCTTATTTCACCTAAAAACACTCTCTAAAGATGCTGGATCACACTCACTTAAGAAGTATAAAGGTTTATACTTAACATTTACAGAGGCAGAGCACATCTCTGAAATCCTCTTTCATAAAAATGTGAGACCGATTTGAAGGTGTTTTAATGTTCTTTACTCAGCTGCACAAACTGAAAGGTAATGCAATAAACCAGCAAAGCTTGAACAATTTTCCAGATGGTCAGCTCTAAATATGCATTTCCTCTCTGAAGGCTGCATGTCTAAATTTCCCTTAAACTTGTTTCTAAGCCTGTGCCAAGGTCAGCCCTTCGCTCTGGGCAGCTTCATTTCCATTCAGCAATCAGCTCCAAACTCCACTAATCACTCAGAGAGCCACTAAACTTTCAAGACAGCGATACAGTAGCACCGTAAACGTGTGAAACATATAACCGCTGACCTTAGTTTAACATCTTTACCCTTCCCACACGTCGCACAAGGAAAATATCATTAGATTTGACTTACCTTTATAGGTGGTTAGCCAGAGGGAAAGCATAGAAGAAAAAGAGAGAGAGAGAGAAGGGCATAATGTTAGAAATATTATGGGCCACATGTGACATATATGATGCAAAATCAATACAGGTATATTCACACTGTGATTTGATGATGTTGCAGATGTCAGTTAATATTGCTTGCGGTCATAGGTGAAGCCATCAATAACAATTGTTTATCCCACTTGGCTCTCAGATTATGAGTTAATCCAGGGTGGTGTTGATGTTTATTAAGCTTGTAATCTGCTGACTGATCCATGTGTGTGTCAACACTGTCATGCTGACACATATAAGACAATATCTTGGTTTTAAAACCTAGCATTTTACACTGAAAATGTGGTTTATTCACCCAGAAATTGCTAGTAAATTTCACAATTACAAAGAATCAACAAGTAACACATTTAATTAAACATAAAATTATAACATTTCATTCTGTTCTGTGTGACCTGGTTCAGAACTTTAAACAAGACAACACTTTAAAATGTTAAAATGTAGTAATTTATCATAAACATAATCCATTTTATACTTTCTCTGTAGTCCAAATTTTCAGAATCCACATGATTGTGTTGTGTAGAACATGACCTTACAAAATCAGTAGAAGCTATAACAATGAAATCCCATATTCGTTAAAAATGAAAAATTTACTGCCGCAAGAAGTGTTACAACAATGGTTATATGTCAGTGATATTAAATACAGATTGTCACCAATGCGATTTATTAGCCACTATAGCGAAATAACGAGAAGAATATCAGTGCAGGAAACTGTAAACTGTTTGCGCTACAAACAAGCGTGTTTATAATTAAGACAATATATTAAAATAATATGGTAAGAAATACCAGTTTGCAATATCAAACAGTATAACAAGCGGTTTTGTACAGCTAAAAATAACTGGAAGCGGATCACTCCGGAAGCCAGACACATATTTTACATTACTCCCTAAAAAAAAAAAAAATAATAACTCATTGAGTTACTTAGTTACTTTTTATGGAAAGTAATATGTTGCATTACTTTTGCATTACTTTTTCTCATCTGGGCTGGGCTTGCTTATTTGTTTTTTAATAACAAAAAACCCAAAAGTTCTATTTTTGGCAAATTTAAAGGTGAAAAAGTGAAATGAATAAGCCTCAGGCTGAAGGAAATGCAAATTCACTCCTGTACAGTAGAGGGCGCAACTTTAACAAGCAACAAAGACATTGCTTAATAAAGTGAGATTAATGACATTGTTAAAAACAAGTATGTTTGTGTAATTTAAAATATTTAATTATTGCAGGTTTGCGTAATATCCCGAGTTTGCATTTTACTGTGTCTATTCATTTTGAAAAATACCGTACACAACACCTCTGCACTTATTCCCCATTTCTCTTAGTACGGGGACAGGAGAGGTGTCAGTCAATAAATGGGAAACTTGCATTAATTATTTGAAAAAGTAATGTGTTACTTTACTAGTTACTTAAAAAAAAAAAAAAGTAATCAGATTACGTAACTCACGTTACTTGTAATGCATTACCCCCAACCCTGATGATAAGAAATATTTTTATTTTATTTTTTTTTTATATTGTTGAAAAGGGATTTGATCTGGGTATAAGGTTAAAGGATATCTATAAAACAGTAAAAATGTAACATGATATTAAGGATTCAGACATATTTTACATTTCTATAGCTCTAAATACATAATACTGCTTACGTTTTAGATGCTGTCAGTATATGCATATTGTATGTTTCAGCATCTACCCAAACATACAAAAAAGTACCAGTAAATTTTTCGACCGAATACCCGTATAAACAGGCTGCCTATTCAGATAGTGGACACTAAAGTCGCTCACTAGGTTTTGAAACTGGGCTAATATTTTTTATCAATTAGAAATAAACATTTCATTCAACGAAGAACATTTATAAAATAGTTCAATCTAACTGGATATTGACTACTTAATATCTGTGTGAGTATCATTAGCAACATGCTAACATCAACCTCTATTGGAATGAATTAGCTATTCCAGAATGCAGAGCGTGCAGAGTTGCAGCCTAGAGCGTCCCACATCAGTCACAGGTTCAGCTGACTTTTTAGACAGTAGACAGCAAGGCAGCTGACTAACAGAGCTAATGATGCTATGTTTTTCCATTGTGTTGTTATTACATTATTACATTACCATTTCTATGGCAACATTCATAACAGCAAAAGGAACCCATATGTGGCTTTGTTGTTATTGGCAGCAAAATATTTAACCACTATTATTCACACTATGTACTCTTGCACAATGTTTACAAAAAAAAAAAAAAAAAAGCACACTAGGTAACACTAACTATAGTAAAATGACATACTGTATGCAAGTATGTGTAGAGTCACCTGACTACCTTTAACTGCAAAGGCCACTGTCATTTTGGTTCTTTTTATGATGCCACAACAAGTGAGAGGAAGTCGTGGCTTTCATTAAACTGCCAACATGTAATTACGAGTTCAGCAAAGACATGAAGGGGTTTACAACTTGGAAACTCACAATTATAGTGATTGTAACATGATCTGAAAACAGAAAAGATTTCTGACTTCCAGTGATACACAACATATCTGTTTGGGCATCAAATTTTAACCTGATGGGTTTCTTTTTCCAATGCTAATTAACTATCCCTCAGCAGTAAAAAAAAAAGGCTTTATCTCTGCCAGACTCATTTCTATGAAACAAAATGATACATCAGCCGAGGGCTCACGAACATGGAAGCTCTAAACTTAAATCATTACCAAAGCTTAGTCTCTCAATTGATTTCTGAGATAGAGAAAAATCGGGCATATTTGTCATCTCTAAATAAGCTTTAGAAGCACCTAATTTAGCAGCAGACACAATATGAGTTAAAGGAAACGCTTGAGTGTCCTGCATCATTTGTTCAGTCTATAAAGGTCTGGCAGATGGCAGACGGAAGATAAATGTGAAGAGTCTCTTTTCCAATCAGGTAGGAAGGCTAAAGTGGTAGACAAAGGCCGTCAGGCATCACAAACCATAAATTATTTCAATTTGTACTGGGGCAGCAAGTTGTTATCAGCCTAAAAAGGTCAAAAAGCATGGAAGCAAGTGTTCCTCCCCTCTTGGTGATGGAGTGCTTTTTGCAAAACTTCAGCAGCACATAGTACAGCTGGTTTTATACCCTTCCACGTGAAAAGGTCAAGGTAACTAAGATGACCAGTTAAAAGGTCACACCTTACTCACAAATAAAGATCCCCCCTTCATATCTCAGACAAGCCTTACTACTAGTATTGCTCATACTTGGGAGTTTTTCAAAAACCCTAACTTAAATATTAAGCTTGGATCTGTAACTCATCCAGGATAGTTTGTGTTACAGGCATGAACAATACCTCAAATCACACAGCTTGTTGAGGAGAGGTGTGCTGTTTTTGAGCAACCAGGCTTTAGAATTTCACTTGGCAGATGATAAAACAGGAGGCGGGAGAATTTACTTACATTGAAGCAGGGATCATAGAGACAAGAACAGAGACTTAACAGTAAGCAACCATCTAAAACACCCAAGCAACCACCTAGCAACACCCTAGAAACCATCCAGAACACCCAATCAACTGAACAGCAACATTCTGTCATTTTATTATAAGTCCTAGGATCATGAGCGGCACTTATATATATATATATTATATTTTTTAAAAAGCTGATAAAGTAGAAAGGTGAAAAATGTTTGAAATCGGTGCTACCTGACTAGAGAAAACAGAGGAAAAAAGGCTGTTGTTTTCCTACCTATTTGGCAAAAGGGAAGACATCAAACTTCAACACCCAAAATGCACTGGGAATGTTGTCGATCAAGGCCGCTTCCACCAGTCTGCTATGGATACTCTTACCAGTGTCAAATACCGCCTTGCTTTAGTAGGAAATACTTCTAAGCAAACTTTTAGTCATCATGGTGTCGACTTGTATTGTTCCCGGGTGCAAGAATTCAAAGAGTAAACATTTAGTGGGAGTGAGTTAGTTTCAGTTTCAAGTGAAGGATCCAGCGCGTTGTAAGCTGTGGCTTAAGGCTGCAAAGAATATGGAGAGAACGCTGTGATGGAAAATCTGAAAAACCTCTGTGTTTGTAGTCAACATTTCAAACTGTATGACCACGAACACAGTGTTTTATGCCAAACGGGGGGGAAAAACTGAAAGAAACTGCCGTTCTGTCAGTTCTGTCCAACCCCCTGAAGCAAAACGCCGTCACGTAAGGTAAGAAAGCTGTTGCCATATAGTGTTTCATTTTTACCACAAAGCTGTTTAAAGAGTAGACATAGTACAATACAATTTTCAGTGATACACCTACCCTTACAGTTACTGTTCTGTTAATAATACTCTGTCGATCCGACTGTCTGGGGATACAAAAATGCGGAAGTATAATGTGTAGTTTTCACAAAAGCCCTGGAGCTGTCAAAAGTCATCCGGCAGACTTTTGCTGACAAATTGTTGTCGTGAATTTCTCGGTAACATGGAGAATGAGTAAACATTGTTCATTTAATATATTACCAACATTGTAACAATACAAAGCGGGTTGAAAATCTGCAAAGTTACACTTTAACTAATAGCCTATAATGTAAAACTATCTTTATGCTTATCTTTATACTTTACCACTATACAGGTGGTAGGCTAATATAGAAACCCACATTGTAAATTTCATCACAAAACTAAAATAAAGCAATAAACATTAATATATATAAAAAATAAATAAAAAATAAAAACATAAGATGTATATAAAATATGGAAGTTTGTTTCCGCCATGGAAGAAAACAATTGCAAAGATGATATAACCCTAACCAATTGGTAAAGATGATTGCAACTTTTTATCTCACAGTAGAGACCTGCGCGGGACGAATTTTTTTAGTCCCGCGCCCGCCCGCTCCCGCAGGATTCTGTTCCGCTCCCGCAAAAAAAAAAAAAAAAAAAAAAAAAAAAAATGTTATATTGTCCCGCTCCCGCCAGCAACAATTATGTTTTGTCCCACTCCCGCCCACAAAATCCCGCATAAAAGTAGCTTATATAGATTTTTGTCCGTACATCCATGAAATATTAAGTTATGTGTCGCCCCAACATCCCAGCATAAACGCTTCTGATAAAATATTTGTTATTAAAGCATCAACATTAACAAACCACAGTTAGTTTTAACCGAAAAGCAAGCTGCTGCATGGTATGTCAGAATGCGCGCAAAGAGCGCTCCCTTTATAACTAAAAAGCTGGCATCTCAGTTCATCGCGATCTCACAAAGCTCTGTTATAACACAATGAATATATGAACAGTGAATTTTTCATAATGTTTACACTTCGTGTGTTATAATAATAGGATTCATGAGCGCGGAAATTTCAGCACTGCATAAAAACTCTGGCGTTTTGAGTGGTGAGAGGATTCTAACATGTTGCGTCTCAGAAATCAACAGATATGTCTGTGATTGGCTACATTGCTCAACACTGCAAACACGTGTTATAAATAGAATCTCGCATGTGCTTGCGACTGTAAATCGTTTTTATTTTATATTAGTTGTTCTTGTTGCTTTTTTGCAATATATGAATAACAATTTAATAGTTTTTAGATATTTTATGTTTAGGTATTTCTATTTTGCGGGAGTCCCGCGAATCATTTGATTCCCCCGCAACCCGCACACGAGTAGTGTCTCACCGCCCGCCCCCGCCCATTAAATCTTGTCCCGCGCCGCACTCTGTTGCGTCGGGTCCCGCGGGAGTGCAGGTCTCTATCTCACAGTTCTTACTATTTTTCTCACAGTTGTGAGTTTACATCTTTTTTCTCTCAATTGCAAGTTTATATCTCACAATTCTGAGTAAAAAAGTCAGAATTGGGAGATATAAACTTGCAATTGCGAGTTATAAAGTCCAATTCTGAGGATGCAGATATAAACCTGCAATTCAGAGTTTTTTTTTTTCCCCTCAGAATTGTTTATATCTTACAATTCTGACTTTATAACAGGCAACTGCAACTTTATATCACGCAATTCTGACTTTATAACTTGCAATTTTGAGTTTATATCACACAATTCTGACGAAAAAAAGTCAGAATTGTGAGATAAAAAGTCGCAATTACCTTTTTTTATTTTTTATTCAGCTTTCATAATAAAACCCTAACATACATAGCTAATAACAAAATAAGAAGACGCATTTAAAGTGCCATCAAATGTAGAGTCACAGGGAATTTTGTGAATTTACAGATTTCATTGTAAATTATTGACCAGTATTCTATACTGTAGTATGTCAAAATACATATTTTTGCATCCACATTAATAGAGGTAATCTCTTACATCCACATAAGCATATATTTCTTGTATTTTAAAGGCAGAATGTTAAAGCAATGGAATTGTATTTGGTTTAAAAATGAAAGGGTATCCACTCCTCTGCAGGATGAGATCAGAGGGGAACCGTAGGGAAAAGCAAAGCAGAGCTTTAGTGCTTGGGACTCATAGTATGACATCATCTTATGACTGGCACCAGACACCCCTCCTGAGGCTGTGGAAGTGCTGGAGTGCCATACGGAATTTAAAATGTTTAGATGATGTCCTCACTTCAAGATCTCCGATGTAAGCACATCAGTGCGCCAGACACAGATCAATCAAAGCTGAGGGAGAAAACTGCCCATCTTCCTCCTTTGGAGGGGAAAAAGGATAATGAGCCAAGCTCTCACTTGGAAAGCATTAAAATGGTTGTTTTCCACATAGGGGAAATTTATTTTCCACATGCAGAAAGAACCGTTTAGAGCTGTCTGCCCAATACAAGCCATATCAGTGATGATAAATGTAGTAGAGAAAACACATCAGCCAAAGCTAGTTAGCATTTGCAAGATTTCCTCCCCACAGAATGATACGTTAATGTTGTCCACCTTTAACCTGCATATTTCCATCACAACCCTGTGATAGCTCAACATCTTACTGTGCATTTTCTCAAGCTCAGCAATTAATGTATTCCTTTAAAGTTCCTTGATTTTGCTTTAATGGGTCTCTGGAGACAATACATTGAAGCTTTTGAAATATTCAGAGAATGAACATGCATAGCCACATTTCTGAAGCCATTTGCGCTTCATCATTGCTTCTTCATATTCGGTTTCAAGTGAGCAGGATGGGAAATGAACAGGCAACAAAAGAGAGACGCTTCTATCCATGCTTAAAGGGATAGTTCACCCAAAAAAATGTAAATCCTGTCAGCATTTACTTGTCCTCATGTCATTCCAAACCTGTCTAATCTTCTTTATTTTGTGGAACACAAAAAGGAGAACTTTTGAATAATCTAAACTACCGATAAGATTTTTAAAAAATGTTTTTAACATAAGTCTCTTATGTTCAGCAAGGCTGCATTTGTTTCATCAACAACACAGTATAAGAGTAACTGTGAAATTAAAAATAACTGTTTTAAATTTTAATATTTCCATTTTAAAATGTAATTTATTCCTGTGATGGCAAAGCTGAATTGTCACGTCACAAGATCCTTCAGAAATCATTTGGTGCTCAAGAAACATTTCTTATTATCAGTGTTGAAAAATGTTGAAAACATTTTTGTATAAACTGGATACATTTTTTCAGGATTCTTTAATGAATAGAAAGTTAAAAAGAACAGTAGTTATGTGAAATAAAAATCTTTTGTAACATTATTAAAGTCTTTACTGTCACTTTTGATCAATTTAATCAATAATGTGTCCTTGCAGATGTTTTTTCTTTCAAAAGAAAATTACCTTTTTTTTTTTTTTCATGCAACAGATTTCAAGATTTAAAAATGATGCAAAAACACAATAAATGCATTATAGCAATAGTTTGTTTGATTTAAAAAAAAAAAAAAAACTTATTGACAAAATGTGACTGGATCAGCGAGTCAGTGATTCAAATGTGTGAATCTGAATTAGAGACCAGTTCTCTCATCTGAATCAATATATTCACATAAAAGATTTGACTCGAAAGAACGATTCATTTACAAATCTAATACTTGTAATCTAATCAAATCTAATACTTTTCTCATGAACGCATCAAGAAAAGTGGATGTCAAGTCTCTTAAATTATAACAGCTTAATTTGAGTCTGTTCCTCACATAAAACTACAATATGGCTTCAGAACACTTTAAATATATCACTTGGGTTGTTTGTGCCACTTCTACGATACTATTTAAGTGTTTTTATTGCATTTTGCAACTTGACATCCCCAGTCCTTTTTCACTGTATTAAAGAGAACGGCCAGGATATTCCTCAAAATGTCCCATTTCCTGTTTAATGGAAGAAAGTCATACAGGTTTGGAATGAGTAGAGTAAATAATTGTGGGATGAACTACCCTCTTAAATCACACAACACTTTAAAGTCATGACTATTAACTGTGGATGCAGCATTTAAAATCAGGAAAATGTGTGTACTGGCTGGGAACAGCGTTATCACTCAGAGTATCTTGCGTTCCAGCGTAGGGGAAATGCAACAATCAAAATAAGAAAGCTTCTGGAAGTGTGTGTGAGGGAGGCAGGGGGCGGGAGACTGAAATGGGAGTCACACAGAATAAGCCCGAGGGCATTGACTGCTGCTCAGCCCATCCTAGACTTTAATTACTGCTAGTGAAGCAGCCATTCACATATCTCCAGGGTGGCTCAGCTTACCTCTGAATTAATGATGCACAAGGCTCAAGTGAAACCATGGGCATGATTCTAGGGGTTAGATGACTTTTGACACTGGACATTTGGCTATTTGAACGTTGAAAATGTGTGAAAATGCTAAACGTTTCAAAGGCTATTTTCCACAGACTCTGGTGGATGAGATTTGCATATTGGCACTATGGCAACAACTTGGAGTTACCATTGTACACTCAGCTAATTATATAAAACTTAATATTTTTTGGTACTATGGTACTATGTACAAGTATGAATAAAAATGAAAATTAAAAAAAGCTTTTCTGTTGCAAACAAATAAATATAATTAAATAAATTAAAATCACCCTGTGGTGAAAATCAAGTGTTTAATGTTGTTCATATGTCTATCTGGTGTTTTTAACATGCTTTAAGACAAACCAAGTGCAAATTCATAAGTCAACACCATTGCTGAGTATTTTCTCTTTAAAACTGCAGTAAACCAAAGACAGTCTCAAACCCGTGGTTTGAAATCACTGGTGTTTCTGATGTCACAAACTACCTTGTAACCAATCACATCAACGTGCCGGCGGGCTTTAGCATATCATTAACTCACCGCGCAAAGGAGTCTCGAAAGAAGGTTATCCCGGTATATGTTTCTATTGATATGAAAAATCAGGTAGATTTAGCAATATGGCAGGTGTATGATGCATATTACGATGTTATGATGAACTATATGCCTTTCTCTACTGACGTTCTGAGTTGTTCAAAGCGTTTCTAAGGATACTGATTGTTAAGAGGCAGCTGTCTGACTCATGAATGTGAACATGGTTTGTGTAACATTAGCAACACATTATTAGCTGTTTGATAACATAGTCAAGCAAAACGCTAATCATATTAATTACCGTTATGTGTCCGACGTTGTAAAAAGTGATACCATTGTGCACTGTTTACCTCAGTAAAGTTGACCGAGTGGATCTCGTCTGAGCTCGAGTGAGTGGAGGCGGGGCTAATTATCATATTCATAGATCAGTGTATATTAAATGAGGCAAGGGTGTAGTTACATTCAAGCTATTTTATAGCATTAAGAATTTTTCACAGGAAAAAATGTTTAAATATGTAATTTTGGTTATCAAATATGAGTTTTAAGGGATAAAATTATTGACTACAGGAGGACTTTAATAAATTAAATAAATAAAGTGTATATATACACTTTATTAGAGGCAAGGAGGGGCAGATGCCCCCCCCCAAATTTTCTCGATGTGAGCCGTCAGCTCCAGTCCACTGCAAAAAAAAAAAAAAAAGGGTCTTAACTTGTAGTTGTCATGACTTCCTGTAGACAATATTGACAATGTACAATATTCTAATTATTATACTACTAAAGTACTTGCCTAATAAGCAAATTAAATATGGACTTGAGTTGGAAAAATATTGACTTGGGTTGGTTCTGTCTTATAAAATGGAAGACAGCAGCACCCTGCAGCAAACTGGTTGTCAGGGGCAACAGTCAATTATATAGTTTAGTGCCATTATACAATTATATTTAACCACAGAATGACACGACTGACCAATCAGAACCAAGAATTCCAGAGAGCCGTGTAATAAGATAGTTTAAACTGGTCATTTGAGCTGGTATAGACTATTGCAGCAAAGACATTTTTATATACAGTATATTTTTTTCACACAGTATAAAGGTTTTTGTTCTTGTTCAGTTTTGTTGACATGAATGATTACTTTCTTTCCACCAATGATAGTGGGAGCTATTGTTGCTTGTGTTGCTTAGTCTCAACAGCACATATCCAGAAAAAAATGTCTCACATTAGTTTCTCACATGCCTCATTTTTTTTTTTTTTTTTTGAGAAGAGTCTAATAAAAATAGTTATAAACTTACTGAAACCCACTGAGCTAATGAGCCATGAGATATCAAAAGGCCTGAACAAGCACGGCAAAATTACTACAGGATGTGGGCAGATTGTTAAATTGCCACAAGGAGCCTTGAGAGTGATTTAAGTTTCTCTTATGCCTCCTATGCAGCTTCTCTGATAATTCCTCATAACTCCAGGCCTCTGTGCTACAGGAATGGTCCATAGAGTGACAATAACCTGCTGTGCTGTACATCAGCTTAGCGCCTTCATTAGCCACCACAATTGTATTGCTGCACCATAATTATCCCACTCCAATATCCCAAGCGCCTCCTCCTCATCCTCATTCTCCTCTGCCTTCTGAGATGTCATAAAAGGGAGGGAAAAAAACATGAAATGTGTTGGATGGAGCTGAATAATTCATTCTATTCCATTACTTGTTCTTCGTTCAGACTAGCCCTTCACTTTAACTTCACATGCTATTAGCATGGTGTCAAAAGTATCTGTGGAACTTGCAAGCACCATGTTATTAGAAAATCGCACAAATAACAGCTGTTGCTTTCATGCTGTTGCCATGAGAGTCAATTACGAAGCTAATTCAGATATTTTAAGCAAATGAAAACATAAGAATAAATGAGAGCACGAAGTGTTTTTTTTTTTTTTCTTCTTTACAGAGAATGTGACATTTACAGTACTATTACACACATTTATGCATATGATATTACTATGTTTTTTTGGACATGTATCATGTAAATACCATGGTTTATCAGTATGGTTCATCAAGAGCTCAGTATGGCTTATCATTCAGTACCATGATATATATATCAAAGTATCATGGTATTACCATTTGAAACCTTCACTGTGTGCCACCACAGTACATTTCTTTACGAGTAAGTAGAAATCATATGATTCATTGACACATTCAATATCATAAAAACCACTTATCATAAGAAATATATCATGGAAGTACGAGTCTAATGGAAATCGATGACTTTTGCTCAGCGTCTCTGTTATTGATTTCGAGTATATGGCAAAGGTAAGAGCACAGGTTTTGTTGAGCCCCAGGCGAGATCACTGCAAGACTACTGCAAACATGAAGAACAGATTTTTTTTTTTTTCTTTTTTATAAGAGCAATCACTAAAAAGTGGACAATGTACAAGGAATTAAGTACAAGTAAGCAATGTTGAAGAAATTGCATGCCATTAACTATTCAACATCAAGATTTAAAATGTGTATATTTTTATATATTGTATATTTTAGGTGCTATAACGGGTCACTAGGGTTGGGAATCAAAAATCGGATACTTAAGGTCAGGTATCGGATACTTATTATAAAATTAAAATTCAGATTCCGCTTATTGATTCCTGTGTGCACATTTTAATGTGGTTTTAAACCAAGCACAAGAAGACGCGAAAGAGAACCCAATTCAGCACTCGAGCGCTGTTTTCTGTGCTAGGCACACGCTCAAAAAGCCGCCTCTCGTATAGTGTGAAAATACTGAATTGAGTCCTCGTTTGCATCTTCTTCTGCATGTAAGGACAAATACACACACAATTATGTCAATTTATCCTTGTGTAAACAGTTGGTTATTTCTTAAGTGAACGTAAATAGTTGAGAAAGAAAATGCATGTGTAACAGTATATTGGATCCTGCATTTAAGTGACAGCATTCTTAAAGTGACAGCAGCCTAATATACCTGCTGCTGTCTGTGTCATTACTGTTAATCAAAGAACAAAAGAAAAAGAAAATCACTCACTGATCTTGACTGAAAAACATTTGTAACTTTAATAAGGATTAATCTATATTTTATTTTTAAAAGAAAACTATGCAGTGTTATTTTACATTTGATTTCAATTTCTGGGGCCGTATTCACAAAACATAAGGCTAAAAGTAGCTCCTAACTTGCCGATTTAGGAGAAACTCTTAAAAATAATGGGTGTGTCAGTCCTAAATTTAGTACTTCTAAATTTTTGCTCTAAGAGTATTTCACAAAGCGTTTTATTGCTAAAACTAGCTCCTAAATCTGTGAAAAGTCAGGAGTAATCAAGAGGACTCATAAGTCACTAAGACCAAATCACAAATGATCCTAAAATGGTTGTTTAGGCCTCAGCAGTCCGCCCAAAGACACTATACACCAGAGAGAAAATGGGCAATAGAGCCTTGAGTGCTGAGCCTTTTCTTCATAAATGCAATAAATATTTTGATTTATAGATTTTAATCTGCGATGACATAAGATAAAGGTTCATTTATGTACAGGCAAAATGTATTGAATGATGGAGAATAAAACATTGCAGTCAAGTTTACAGTTTATAGCCAAAAACATCCTGTTGTTGGCACCGATAGCCTTGTGGGCAGCTCAGGTGACCCGAGTTCAAATTCTGGCTCGTGGACAGTTCCTGATCCCGTCCCCCTCTTTTTCTTTCCCACTTCACTTCCATCTACTCACTGTCCCATCATAATAAAAAGGCAAAAACAGCAAAAGTAAAACTTTGAAAATAAATAAATATATAAATAAGAAAATGTCCGATTACCTGTGGCAGTTGTTTTTTACGAGTTCACACTTACAAATGATCGAATGGAGTAAAATAAGCATATCTGGCGTGCTGTCAGAGGAGAGGCTCCGAGCTTGGAATTTAGCCCAAACCCAGATAACTCCCCCATATGCAGACATGTAAGATGCTGACATTTAGCTGAACATATACTTGTTTAATCAGTGACACTTAGCCTACATTTTAAAATATTTATTTGAATATGGCAACATTTTTTATTTTAAAATCTTTATCTGAATATTACAACATTTTTATTTTAAAATCTTTTTTTTGAATATGGCAACGATACCATGTTCTACAATACTTCTATGAATAAATCACTGACAGAGACCCCTCCCCTATCAGCCAATCACTTTGTGCATAGTAAGCGTGTTGACATCACCCATGCTGTAGCAACAAGGTCAACCCGCCCTTACAGTTAGCTTAAGACTTCTCTCTATTCCTTAGTAAAAGTTTGTCTCAGCAGCTTTGTGAATAGGTTTTAAGGGAAAACTCTTACTGTGCGTTCACACCGCCGCCGGTGAGAGCATCAAAGTGACAGGAAGTCATTCATTTTCAATGTGAGCCAGCCGCAAGCTCCGGCAAGCAGCGGCGCAGCGCGTCTTGGGCGGTTTGGGCATCGAGGACAGTTGAAGTCAGGTCAACTTTATGGTAATGAGCTATGACTCGATTTGGTGGCAACCAATCGGAATGTAGAGGTCCTCCACTTGAGAGGACTCCAGAGAATGCAGTCGTGTAAACTTTGGTTCCGACCAAACATTAGTTCCCAAGCAAAATGGAGGAGAGGTGGATAATTGCCGTGGCGGGTTATATAAATATATAGCTGTATGCACTATATATTTAAGCCTAATGACATTTATCATTATTTTCTCCAGCTAAGCAATTTGTTCTCTGCGTTCTCTGGAATCCTCTCAAGTGGAGGACTTCTACATTCCCATTGGTTGCCGGTTACTTTGACGCTCCCACCGGCGGCAGTCTGAACGCACAGTACAGCGTTGCTGGCAGGGCAGCCAGAGCGAATTTTGAAACTCTCGCCGGTGGCGGTCTGAACCCACAGTTACACCGTGTCTACACCAGACGTGACTTTTGTCGCATCGCAAATTTCTTAAATTCAAAGGATACCCAACCCTATAGTCACCATTTGATGTTAGCAAGTTCTGACAAAATGTGACACTGCAGGATATTGCTTGAAATTTCATTCAAATTACACACAGATTCAATGTAAATAAACAGTTGGGGCCAAACTACGTGCAAAAAAAAATAAATAAATAAAAAAAAACCCCTCCACAGTCAGTTAAAATCAAGTAAAGACGTGACAAATTAAATGTCCATCCATCCATCCATCCTTCAGACCCTGGATAAGAGAAACTAAAATGCATACCAGTCTTCCCAGTTCTCTGGTGGGTTTATGTGCAGGCTTGAGTGCTTTGGGTTTATATCTAATATAGCAGGACAGCTGGTGCAGTCAGTGCCATCTCTAAGGTGTGGTATAGAGGTGGACGTAAATCAGCGAGGTGGACTGTTAACCAATCAACAGCTGTAAATCAAGTAGGAAGCTATAGGGCTCTGGAGGACAGAGATAATATGTAATATGTGCCAATATGTAATCTGATATTGACATGGTATTCTCACTGGCCTAATAAATCTGACGAATATGGGTCTCTCAAGGTTTCTGTCAAGAGGAGGGATAGAGAAGTGAAAAAAAGTACTCTAAAAAGCACACAATCTTTGGAGTACTACCAGAAACTCTGGTCTGACAGTATGGTGTCAGTAATTACTCTGTAGTTTAACCACAGCACAGTGAGGCCAGTAAAGTGATGAGTCAGAGTCTTATTCACACTGACATTGTACACACAAGTGGGTCTTCTATCTGCATTGAAAGCAGTGAGTTTTGAGTCATAAGCCAGCAGTTCTCAACCTGCAGCATGCCATCCACTTCTTAAAAAATAACATTCAGGTTTTCTTCCGATTAAACAAATAAAAAAGACTGTCACGGTTCAGCTATTACGCATCTTCATCACATAACACCTAGCAATTTTCTCGTGATCAGATTAACTCATTTCATACTGCTGTGTGATGTGTGTGTGTGTGCGTGTGTTTTGGACACACAACAGCAGGAAAGATGTGCTGAAAGAGTCAGTCAGATGGAAGAAAATTTAATTTAGCTAAACTTAAAATTGGTTTCAGACAGCCTTTCACTTGCACTGCATTTTAAAAATAAGCAGTTTGTACACTGAAAAAAAAAAAAGGTAACATCTAAATTATCTAGTATTATTGAAGTCAGATATATTATTTAACTTCACTGAACCAACCTATATACATTAAGTTATACCAACAAAACTCATTTTTTATGAGTTAAATCAGGTAGAAATAGCTCTTTAAAGTAACAGAAGAATGTGAATGTGAATATCTTGAGTGAATATCTTTTCAGATTTTAAAAGTTGTATATTCCAGTCTTAGGAAAATTTCTTATTGTGTTAAAATAAGTTTATTTAGCTAGTTTTAAATTTCACATTTAATGTTAATAATAATTAACTAAAATGCTAAATGTTACCATCTATATTTTATAATAATGTTACACTGACATAAAACAGCCTAAGATGAAGCCTGGTTGGTTGTACTGGTGATGTTGAAATGATATGCAGCCTGTGAGACTTAGAGTAGAGGGAAAGGTTGAGAACCACTGTCATACGCTCTTACAAATCAGCCTTGACTTTCCACATCACTTTGCTATATTGCCCCATCAGTCTCTCTGGGCTGATGAAGCCTCATCTATAGATCTCTCTCTAACTTGCCAGGCGGCGTGATGGATGAATATCCTACAAACCCATCTCTCTAGTTCATGCTGTAGCTAACGGAGCCAATTAACACAGACTGCCTGGTACAGTTATCTAACAGCCTATATGTGTGTTAATGTCTTTCAAATGCAGGTGTAGTAATTATCTCATTTGAAAAAAATGATTATAAATATATTCCTCCTCGACTTGTTTTGTTTGTGTTCCTCTTAGCAATATAATGAGACATTAAAATATTATAACCATTTGAAATATCGTTTTCGGATTCAGACCGAATGCAATGATTGGACGAACATTTTTTGGTCCTGAGACTTCCACAGAAGATAAATATATATATTTTTTTTTAATATTTAGACAACTTCTATTATTGATTGCTATCAGGATGTGAAGAGAGTTTCAACCAAACCCAAGAAGGTCTAATATATCTAGAATGCCATGCCTGGTCATTTTAATGGAACACTGTTAATTAATGCTGATTAAATAATAATAATAATAATAATAATAATAATAATAATAATACACTACTGTTCAAAAATTTAGGGTCAGTAACATTTTTTAAAAAGACAAATTAATGCTTTTATTCAGCAAGGACACATTAAATTGATTAAAAGTGACAAAGTTTGTTACAAATGTTACAAATGATTTGTATTTCAAATAAATGCTGTTCTTTTGAAATCTCTATTCTTCAAATTATCCTGAAAAAAATATATTAAGCAGCACAACTGTTTTTAACACTGATAATAAGAAATGTTTTGTTTTGTTTTTTTGTTTGTTTGTTTGTTTTTTTGAGCAGCAAATCAGCATAGTAGAATGATTTCTGAAGGATCATGTGACACTGAAGACTGGAGTAATGATACTGAAAATTCAGCTTTGCATCACAGGAATAAATTACATTTTAAAATATATTAAAACAGAAAACAGTTATTTTGAATTGAAATAATATTTCACAACATTACTGTTTTACTGTATTTTTGATCAAATAAATGCAGTCTTGGTGAGCATAAGAGACTTCATTCAAAAACATTGGAAAAAAAAAATCTTACAGACCCCAAGAGTCTGAACGGTATTGTATCTATAACATTTAATTTATTTAAATAATTTCTGTAAGACCATTATTACAATAAAACAAATATACAGTGCTCAGCGTAAATGAGTACACCCCCTTTGAAAAGTAACATTTTAAACAATATCTCAATGAACACAAAAACAATTTCCAAAATGTTGACAAGACTAAGTTTAATATAACATCTGTTTAACTTATAACATGAAAGTAAGGTTAATAATATAACTTAGATTACACATTTTTCAGTTTTACTCAAATTAGGGTGATGCAAAAATGAGTACACCCCACAACACAAACTACTACATCTAGTACTTTGTATGGCCTCCATGATTTTTAATGACAGCACCAAGTCTTCTAGGCATGGAATGAACAAGTTGGTGACATTTTGCAACATCTATCTTTTTCCATTCTTCAAGAATGACCTCTTTTAGAGACTGGATGCTGGATGGAGAGTGATGCTCAACTTGTCTCTTCAGAATTCTTCATAGGTGTTCGATTGGGTTCAGATCAAGAGTCACTGAATCACTTTCACCCTGTTCTTCTTCAGAAATGTGTTTAGGATCATTGTCATGTTGGAAAAGTGCACGACGACCAAGGGCACGGAGTGATGGTAGCATCTTCTCTTTCAGTATAGAGCAGTACATCTGTGAATTCATGATGCCATCAATGAAATGCAGCTCCCCGACACCAGCAGCACTCATGCAGCCCCACATAAGGACACCGCCACCACCATGTTTCACTGTAGGCACCATGCATTTTTCTTTGAATTCCTCACCTTTGCTTTCCTCACCTTTCCTCACCATCCAGTTTTGAAGCCATCAGTTCCAAAAACATTTATCTTGGTCTCATCACTCCAGAGTATAGAGTCCCAGGAGTCTTCATCTTTGTCAGCATGGGCCCTGGCAAATTCTAGGCAGGCTTTTTTGTGCCTGGGCTTTAGGAGAGGCTTCTTTTGTGGACGGCACCCACGCATGCCATTCCTCTGCAGTGTACGCCGTATTGTGTCACGGGAAATATTCACCCCAATTTGGCTTTCTACTTCTTTAGATAACTGCAGTGAACTTGCATGCCGATTTTCCTCAACCCTTCTCATCAGAAGACGCTCCTGTCGAGGCGTTAACTTCCATGGACGACCTGGACGTCTCTGTGAGATGATTGCAGTTCCATCTTTTTTTAAATTTCTGTACCACTTTTGCTACAGTATTCTGACTGATAAGTAAAGCTTTGCTGATCTTCTTGTAGCCTTCAGCTTTCTGGTGTAAAGAAATTATTGTGACATTTCTCTTCCATGTGGTGCCATTGCTGACAGCATGAAATGGGAAGGGGTTTTAACAACCTTTTATAGTCAGCTGTCTGCTGGACACCTGTGTAATGAACAATTAGACTCACCTGTGGTTGAATTCTTGTTAAATTAGACATTTGTAGTCTAAAATTTAGCTTTGCTCCAGAGACTTTCAGTGGGGTGTACTCATTTTTGCATCACCCTAATTTGAGTAAAACTGAAATTTTGTTCTCCAAGTTATATTATTAACCTTACTTCCATGTTATAAGTTAACTTAGTCTTGTCAACATTTTGGAAATTGTTTTTGTGTTCATTGAGATATTGTTTAAAATGTTACTTTTCAAAGGGGGTGTACTCATTTACGCTGAGCACTGTATATAAGCAGTACATTTTGCATATGAGACTGAGAACAGATGGAAAGTACAGTCTGGACATGTTATACCATTCAGGGACATATTTCCTCTTTCAGAACTGTCTGTATTCTTGTTAAATTTGATGCGTGTAAATATTACCCTACAGTATGCTTGCTAAAAGAACAAAGGTTTGGGAGGCAGGACCGGTTGAGTCAAGCTCTATGCCTTTTAGCTTTTTAACTGAACCAACAAGCTCTTAACCAATTACCGAAATGAGCTGCTGCTTTGAGGAAAGGAAAAAAGGGGTGAAGGTTGTGAGGAAAATATGACAGCTAAATCTGTTTTTATGTTTTAATGGAATGCTGCATGAAATATGGTGCAACTAAGAGTAAAAAGTGCTACGTGCCATTCAAGTAGTCGAACACACACATATAGGCTATACTACAGTTAAAGAAAATAACTTATTTGCCCTTAGCTGCATCTACTGTACACTCTTAAAACCAAAGACTCTTTATTGGCATCCATAGCTGCTTTTCCATCATCAGACTGAACAGTTCTAAGAACAGTAAGGAACGGTTCCAGTTATATTTCCACTTGAGCTTGGTTCAGCACTACAAACCGTTCTCGGCCCGGAATTATCAGCACAGTTGGCGAACCATGAGGAGCTCCACAGTGAGCTCCAAAGAGCTCTGTTATCAGCCCCACAGTGGAGAATAAAACCTTATCCGAGTCGGCACGGAATAAAACGGTTAAGCAACAAAAATGGTTTGGCTCGACAGTGGAAAAGTGGCTTATGGTTCCATGAGGAACTTTTGGTAACATTATTTTAAGGTGACGTAGTTATACATTACGAAATGTACTTACTATAGTAATAACAGTAAATTATGCATAATTAAAAGTAACTAACCCTAAACCAAACCCTAACCCCTAACTGTAACACTATAGTAAGTACATGTAGTTAAAGGGTTAGTTCAAACAAAAATGAAATCTCTGTCATTAATTACTCACCCTCATGTCGTTCCACACCCATAAGACCTTCGTTCATCTTCAGAACACAAATTAAGATATTGTGATGAAATCCGAGATGTTTTTTTTTTTTTATCCTCCATTGAAAGCAATGAAATTACCACATTCAAGGTCCAGAAAAGTAGTTAAAAACATCATTAAAATAGTCAATGTGACTACAGTAGTTCAACTTTAATATTATGCAGCGACGAGAATACGTTTTGTGCACAAAAACAAAACAAAAATAGCGACTTTATTCAACAAAATCATCTGTCCCCTGTCATTCTGCTATGCTATTTACGTTGCAGAGCCTCCGTGTTTGCGTCCGAACGCCGGCTCAGTATTGGTCGGTGCATGCGTGTGATGCTGACGCAGGAGCCGGCCAATACTGAGCCGGCTTTCTGACGTGAACCTGGAAGCGCTGCAACGTAAATAGCGTTGCATCTTAATTCCATTCCATTCTAGTCAATTCCAAAAAAGGTTCTATATTCTGGGGAAAAAAAAAAAAAAATTCAGAGGCTCTCAACTCTGGCCCTCAAGGTCCACTTTCTTGCAGAGTTTAGATCCAACCTTGATCAAACTCACCTGCCTGTAACTTTCTAGTAATCCTGAACAAAGCTACTTGAAGGCAAGCCTGGATGCTGGATGCCTAATGCTGGAGACAAGGAGACAAGAGGCCTTTTTTGTTTTGTTTTTTTAATGGATGTCAAGGGAGAAGAGGCTTCACTATGCTGAATAAACCACTTTTGTGAGGAAATAGCTTATTTAACGAATCGACAGCCCATCGGAGAATCTTTAACATGTCTGCTCTAAACATTCGTTTTGGATTTATCTATTTTTTTAGAGTGTACACTGAAAAAAATGCTGTTTTATCAGAGAAGTTACAGACAATTGGCCAAAAGGTATGATTCTGTTTATGGCACTTCTCATTCATTTCTATGGTATTCGCAAACAGTGATTGACTGTGCGCACAACTCTGAATGAAATTCAATGATGTGAAATTCAATGAAGGCTGTTGGTTATCAAGGCACATGTTATCCAAGTTAGCCGTTACGCTTTCTCCAATGGTAGAGCCATGGACTCTCCTATATCTCCCAATAATATGACCATCTCTGTCCAGAAGACCCTGTTCAGGAGTGTTTGATTACGTTTGGAGCTAAACTCTGCAGGAAAGTGGACTTTGAAAATGTTCTTCACACCAAGTTGTTTTTTTGTTTTTTTAAGAACTGTTCACTGAAAGTTTTTTTGGGGAAGCAAAAATGGTTCTTCTATGGCATCACTGTGGAAACCCAGTTTTGGAAACTTTTTTTAAGAGCATCTCCTACTGCTTAATAAGCTGGTTCTTGGCCAGAATGAGCTGCAATGTGGACCAGACTTTATGCCATTTAGTCACAGATCAGGTTAATGGTGATTTTGCATATGCCACTGATGTGATTATGCAAATTGTACAATTGTAGTGATGTCGTACAATTGTACGTAAATCAGTGATGTCGTACAATTGTAAACCCAGGGTCAAGGACTGCCAGGTTTGAGCAACGTACCTCACAGAGACAAACTGAAGAGCTCAAATCTTTGATTTGGGAACAAAATGGGAGCAGATGCTGATTTTCAATTGTTTTCCCAACATATGACAAGATATGACAGTGCTCTAGATACGAGCCCAAATCATAGATGGAGTAATCCCTCTCTTGTGAAAGAGGATGGATATCCTTCTCACAGGGCTTAACAAAACGCCCATATTGTCCAAATGGCCATATAATAAAACAACTGGATGATTGTCTGCCAAGGGTCAACAAACAAAATATGAGGATTGTGCATAGCAATAATCCTGGTTTTGATGTGAGTGGTTTAAATGTGGTTTTATTTGTTATCAAAAAGAAATGTGAAAATAAATATAAAAAAATCCTGTTGGAACTTTATAAAAACCTGTGCCTCACTCCATACATAATGCCCACATAATTGTGATATTGACATTTTCAGTTTTAATGCTGCTGATGTTACAACTTTTGATTTTAAATGTAAATGTTGAAATTAACATAATATATAAGTATAATTCATTTTTAGAACTGAACTGAAAATAGTGTTGTCAAAAGTACAGACTTAGTTGGTATTTTAAAATTTTAAAAATGTACCAGCATTTTGAGAGCTGTTGAATGGATTCTTAAACACCTCTGATTGCCCATTGTTTTCATTCAACATGTATGTCTTTGATTGGCTACAATGATCAACGCTTCAAAAACACGTTGTAAATAGACATCATTGACGCTCTTCATAGAGCGCTTACACATTATATATATATATCCGCTGATAGACGCCTGCTTTCAAACACTTCCGTGTGTATCTGTGTAAGCGCTCAAAGAGCATCAACGATGTCTATTTACAACATATTTTTGAAGCGTTGATCATTGTAGCCAATCACAGACACATACAGTATGTTGTGCGAGTGAACACAATGGCCAATCAGAGGTGTTAATGAATCCATTCAACAGCGCTCAAAATGTTGGAGAGAAATGCTGGTATCTATCGTCACATTTTTAAAATTTCAGTACCGACTTGGTACTAAAGTCTTAACCCTAGAACCGAAGTACCGAAGTCGGTACTTTTGACAACACTAACTGAAAACTGAACAGATATCACATCTACTGAAAATCACTTGAAAATAAATGGTAGCGCTTTATGAGGTTTTTCTTGTGAACATTATTTACTAACATTAATGAGCAATAAATTTGTTACAGTATTTATTAATATTTGTCATTAGTTAGGTATGGTTAGTTTAAGCAGTAAAGGTAGGGTTAGGGTTAAGATTATAGGGGTTGGAGTTACAGTAAAGTTAACAGCATAAACTACAAACGTTAAACGCAAGTACTTTAAATGTAATTGCAATGCACCAACATGTATGTACATAATATGTAAACTGTATCAAATGGTTAAGTACATAGTTAAGGTCACCTACTGGGAAAAAAGCAGGCTTTCTATTAGGACAAATGCACTATAATTATTGAGGATATGGTACTTGAGCTAACTGGGTTTTGGGGACATACACAACGCTTTAGGGCAACAGCGACTCACAGCAGTCAGGAGAATTGTGATCAGAAAGAGGAGGCCATTAGCAGTGTGCAGTGTTATCTGCTCTTTGATCAATGTTGTAATACAGTCTGCATCAGGCCGAGGGAAATTAAATGAATAAGACTGTGGAGTAGAGAAAGAATCTCCCACCGAGGGAGGTATACATTTTCTCTGGGAGTTAAACGCTTTTATGCAATTCAATCTGTCTGATGTCATCCTGGTTCTGAGTGAGGACGTGTTTTCTCAGAGGATGGGTGGTGGCGGGAAGGGCTACACTGCCAGTGATATGGCAGGATAGAGATTACTTTGGCTGGCTAACTTTCCCTTGATTAAGTATCTTTGAGATTAATCAATAATCAGTATAAGGAACAGGTATGAAAACTGGAAAGAATGACATTAAATCAAGTGGGTTTCGTAGTTCCTGTGATCTTGTTTTATCAGTGATGCCAAAATTTCATTGATCTGATCTGAAGCAATATTAACAATAGTCAAGTCAAGTCACCTTTATTTATATAGCGCTTTTTACAATGTAGATTGTGTCAAAGCAGCTTTACATTGATAACTGGTACATTATTTGGCTGCACAGCAGCTCTTAAAGAATAGTGTCAATGCAGGTAGATCAAAGCACTGTTGAATATCAAATGTCAAGTCAAATGTCAAGTGTCCCCAACTAAGCAAGCCAAAAGGCGACAGCGGCAAGGAACCCAAACTCCATCAGGTGACATCAGGTGGCAGACAAGTGGCAAATAGGTGTTTAAATGGAGAAAAAAACCTTGGGAGAAACCAGGCTTAGTCGGGGGGCCAGTTCTCCTCTGGCCAACAATAAAATGTTCCTTCATCACATGATTGCATAGCATATATATTTGCCAAGTCATTTCTCCTATGCAGGGCATTTTCATGTCCCTATTATACATGTCTTAGTATATTGGATAAAATATTAAAGTTTTGTTAATTTTCTGTCAAGACGATATGATGTGAATTTCAGCACACATACATTTATATTATATTATATTATATTATATTATATTATATTATATTATATTATATTATATTATACACACACACACACACAACAAAATAATATACATAAAACAAATCAATCAACATAACATAATATTATTACTAAAATATATGTATATAATCTTAGGTTTCTCTTGTGTCCTCTCATAAGAAATATATCATTTTATGTCGTATTAATATCTCTTTACTTAACAAAAGCCAGTTCCATAATGGCAACTAGCTAATTACATAATATTTGATGGGCGGGGGATATTAATTATTAATAAGAAGTATTAGTAATAGATTTGATGTATTACAAAAATTACATAAATCACTGTTTTTTTTTTTTTTCAAAATTTCAAAAGATTAATACATCAAAATGCAATTTTAACATGACACTCATGTTAAACTCAATCCTTCTCAATCCCTCAATATTTATCTCTCTCCTGTTACACATTCTGTTTATTTTCTTGTCTTTGTACAAATAATCAAATTATATTTAATAAAGTGCCTCATCTTGAGCAGAGTACATTTCTGAAAGTCTGCCATATATATTTTATTTACAAAAAATATTTTGCTCAGTGATCATTCAAAATATTCTGGCCATTGTATGTATACACAAACCTAAAACAAACCGTTTCATCTCATTTGTATGAGGCTAAATTTCATTTCGTTTATTTGAAGAAATAAAAGTGATTAAGTAGAGGGCCACTTTCCTCTGAACGTGTCCTCTAGATTTACAAGCACAGAAAACACAGACACAGGGTAAAATGTACACAAAAGAAGCTGAAAATGATAACCTTGCAATCTCTGCAGTGTCCACCACGCAACAATGCGGTAAGCAACATTTAACTTAACAGTGAAAACTGCAGCAATAAATAGAATGGAAAAGAATGTAATTTAGTTGCAACCCTTTGCCAAAGCTGGCAGCAGTAGAGCACGGGTTTATAATAACAGTAATATGTTGAGTATGTAACGGTAAAGTGCCTGTTATGATCTAAATCACTGATAAATGTCACAAGTACCTAGTTGTTTTTTTATCTTTAACATGCTAATTTAAAGGTAAAAAGGTCATTTTTATGCCACCAGTGTCACTAAACAGAATTACAAAAACAACAGCTATTGTCAAACAGGTCCTCGTCTGCCATTGGACAGACAGATAGCCCCGCCCCTAACTCACACCACTGGCTGAGCTAATATTGCTGTGTTGGGATGCTCAAACTAAGGGCAATATTTCAAAAGTGCCACAGTTACGGTGGAATAAACAGAATAAACCATGACAAATGGCATAATTACAGATTATCTGTATATTAAACTGGGAGAGAAAAACATTTTAACAACAAAATTTGAATGCTGCATCTGGCTATGGTGACAGTTCCTCAAAAGATTGCCAACGCAACTTATTTTGATGTGGAAAAATATGAAAACAAACTTTATTTCATCCATTATATGAAAAAAGCTGGTTTTACAGTATTCCTAATAAACTAAACTAGACAACTACAATTAAATTTTACGTTATGCAGCAAAACATGGTGTCAGTCACTGATCAACAGCTTGGAACATTTGCATAAAAAGCCCTTTGAGATTAATTTCAATTTCAGCACTAAGCAAAAGCCTGCATCCCTCAGTCTGTACATTCAGCGTATTTTTTTTTTTTTTTTTTTTTTCTAAATTAGTAATTGCATTCTTATGCTGTATATATTGAAGACAGCAAATAAATTAAAAAATGCAGAATAGCATGATACTTAATATGGCGTGTCACTCTGCCGTCATTGAAGATCATGGCGTGAATGACAACTCTGTAATTGTTATGGGAGAATGTGGCCAAAGACTCCATAAAACTGTTACCAGGTAATAAACCAAAAGACAGATTCATATCAAAACTTTCAACAGCTCCCGTATGTGTTGAGCTCAGGCCTGAAAGAAGAGGCCACAGGGAATGCAGATAAATATTTATTTATGACAAGCACTGTAGCATTCACCATCCATCCACAAAGGAGGATTTCACAGAAATAATAAATTGTTTCTTTGTGCCCTTGAGAGTTCAGCATCCCTTCTCCTATTTGTTTCCGTTTGTTTATTCATATTAGATACGGATTGACATTTCATTCCTGTGGTTCCTCTATTTAATCCACAGTTTTTTAAAAAAAACAAAAAAACCTTGGGATTATCAAGCAGAACTGTACACAGCTGCAGATAGAAAGTATGTGAACACATTAAAATGGATTTCCACATATATTTATCATAAAATGTGATCTGATCTACAACTAAGTCACATACAATCGACAGCCACAAATAAAAAGTAATACGCAAACAACCTATTTACTGAACACAGCATGATAAACATTCAAAGAGCAGCGTGGAAAAAGTAGACTAGACTAGACAACTAGAGCTGCATGATTAATTGTTAACATATCACAAACTATTATTCCTAAACGACAACTATACGGCTATGTCTATTAAACCTTTGACAAGATCACAGCGAACAATCAAATCTGCGTTGGTGTTGCCGCTGACTCAGAGAGAGCAGATGTCATGTGTAGGTAAAAAACATAAAACAGCTTCACAAACACAGCTTTGTCTTTTCAGCCATACTCATTATGTCTGTGTTGCATTAATTCAAATTATCTGGGATACAAGTTTATAGATTGGATATAAACACTGATGTCTACGGTAGCAATCAAAATAGAGTACCCTAAATCACCTTCTGAAAGTAACTTGATGCTTCAAATAAAGATTGTATCAATTACATCACACCAGTAGGTGGCGACAAGAGATGAAACTGTATGAAATTGTCATATCATGATTGTAATGTGACCAAAATAATATCACAGTAGTTAAAATGTGCTAGGAATGTTAAAAAGTACTATTAAACAATAAAATCATTTAACCAAGTTTTAAATCAAAATAAAATTTGCAGCACGATGCATTTTTTGGTTTTCATAAACATTAAAATAATAACATTAACTACGAAGGTTGGATTTCAAATGAACAAAAAAACATTGGTTGGGTGACTTATGACATAACATTATCTACTAAAATGAACATACTACATGTTCAAATAAAGTTTTGACAAAAAGTTTTATAAAACGATAAACCTCACATTTCAGCCTTTAAACAATTTTAAGAAAAGGCATGAGTCAAAATGCTAAATGATTAACGGAATTTATTTTGCTCCATGAATAGTTGTAGATACTGTACCTTATTATCCGAATTGTTTTTAGAATGCACACTAGCTTATTTGTCATCAACTGGTTAAAATTTACAGTGCATAAAAAAATAGTTGATCCATTTATTACCTGTTAATTTTTGAGCATAGACCTGAAAATGAAATTTCCAACCTAAACTGATGTAAATCTTGAATGCTTTGGATCACAAACTGAAGTTTGGTATCTTTTTTAAAGAATACACTTGGCAGATTATTGCTGACATGAAAAAAAAGTTATAGAAGTTACATTTATTACTATGAAAAACAAAAATAATATTTTTAAAATTTATATGAAATTTATATTTTCCAAAACATGTTTTACTCTAAAACTATGAGAAAATCAAAGCCATAAATCTAAACAAGTTGCGTTCCAAATCTGAGGTTGATATCTCAAAAAATGAGCTTTCAGTAAGATTTTGTTTGGGCGCAGTACCAAAAGTTTCCACTTGATGAAATTCACTTCCCTTTTTTTTCCAGCTCGGGTCATTTTTGACTGTGAACTGTACTAAGTGTGAATATTTTTTGAGGACCATTTAACCTTTTCGAATCAAGTCAGTGTGTGTGTGTGTGTGTGTGTGTGTGTGTGTGTGTGTGTGTGTGTGTGTGTGTGTGTGCGCGTTCACATAACAAGTGCCAAAAACCTTTACCAAAATTCGTACCATTCAGATGAAGTAAAAACTTTTAAAAAACCAAAACACAAAAATTTTCACTCAAAAATTGCCAAACAGCACCAGAGGGCTAAAATATGAAACGGTAATACTAACCATAGAGGATTTTATCATGGTTTTCTCAAACCGGTAACCATTTTCAACAAGTGATTGTTAAAAAAAAAAAAAAAAATGTATTTGTCGAAATTTGTTTGTTGAATCTTTTTTTCAAAATGCTGATTTATCCAGTAATGAAACAAGTGAAGTCTTTATGAGTGAGTCATTGAAAGCAATTAACATTTTTGTCAGAACCTCTAGTAAATTACATTTTATTTAATTTAGTTGTTTATTCAGAATCATTGGGCAATTGTGATCTCTATTTAAAAAACAAAAAACAAAAAAAAACACCTTGATTCTCAGTGTATCCAGAATTGTGCTGCTCTAATTTAAACCCTTAAAAATAGATCACTGGTTGACCCTTTGTTTGGCAGCAATAACATTCACCAAACATTTCATCTGATTGCAGATCAGAACTGCATATCTTCTCTGTGATATTGATTTAGCTTGTAACAATAAGATGTCATGTAAGAAAGAGTCTTAAGAAAGTGTAATCAATTGTGCTATAAGAAATAACAAAACAGAAAACAAATGCCAAGCAGATGACACAATGGGAGGCCAACAGATTGACAGTACCATTTATTTTCATTTTAATATGTAAGCTTGCATGGTGAACAGATGACATGATCCTGAAAAACAAGAACACAATTTCATTTTTTCACAGAGAGCATTAAGGACACAGTAAAAAAAGACGGCTCTTTTCCGATCAGAAGGCGCCCTGCGGATTTACTCTCTTCACCTTTGTTGTTTTCTACAAGTACCATCCGATGGATAGAAAACGAAATAAAAAATAGATATAAAAAGAAACGCTCTAGGAGCTTAAAGTTGCAAGAATGTCAACGTCGTTTTTGCTAGCCCATTACCGTAGCTAGAGGCAAAGAGGGGAAAAAATGAATAGTCTGAGATAGTCCTCTAATCTTGGAGCCCACTCAAAAAGCATTGAATGAAAAGGCTTTTACTGCCACACACACACACACACACACACACACACTATACTGTGAGAGGTTTTATGTTGAGTGATGCCCAAAATATATTGACATCAGATTTGTTTTCAGCTGGTGCACTTAAGGATTATTCTATGGGCTCAGACACCATACTTTAAAGTGTGAGCTTCTGCTTTGTCTGAACATCTTAACTTCCTTCAGGTGCAGACATATACAGTTATGCTTCATATTTACCAGCTAGAGAGAGATATTATTTGGGAAAGTTTGTGCCAGACGGCCAAGAAGCACCTATAGCTATTTAATACAAAGCAGAAAATAACCTTTAGAATTACAATAAAAAGAGCAAAGAACTCAAACTTGAGTACAGAAATTAATGCGGAGCCTGTCTGAAAAAATGCATTATGGTAATTCAATTGTTTGAATTAAATTTAAATATTTATAAACCAACTGTCATATATACATATACATATATATATATATATATATTTAAAAATAATTATTTATTTGGTTTTGTACCACATTTTAATGAGCAAAATACTGGCTATTTTACTTTTATATTTTTAAAGTAAATACTTTTCCTGAAATTTGCTGCACAGCATTTTATATATCCTTTTCTACTAGCAAAGTAAATATTTTGTTAAATACTGCCATTTAACACTATGGTTTTGATTCTGTTGTAGATTATTTGCAGCATGTTTTTATGCATTTCATGTTTTTGATGTAATTATGTATATTTTAGTTTATTAATTGTGATGCTGTAACTTTTATTTCTTAAAAGACAGTTTATTTCTTAAGTATTTTAAGCTTAAATTTTAGCTCAAATTCAAATATATAAATCTATAAATCTTATAATATAAAGAGAAGTACACAAGTTTACAATTAATAGCTTTTTATATGCACTTTGTTAGTAGTATATAGTGTAGCTAACTTTGAAAAAAAAAGAATGAAAAACAAAAAAAAAAAAACTTACAAGTTGCATCTCAAGCTAATATAGTTTTGAAATAGTTTCCAACATTTCAAATGCACCTGGGAAAATTCATAGAGCACATACAGAAAAGTCTGTACTATACCATTATAGTCCTTCTCTTTTGGAGGACGAAAAATATATAGCTACTCTATGACTGTTTTCTATCATCGAAGTCAGGGAGGATCTAGACTGCTTTCACTGAGTGGTCGGTAATTACCACTTTTGAGAATGAGATCTAGGAGAACAGCCTTAATGGATATAGTGTGCTTCCCTGGCCTTATCCACAGATGATTTTGCTCTATGTTCATATATTCTGTTGCAGCCTATGAGCCAAATGAAGGCCTGAGAGAGCAAGAGTATGTCTTTGAATGTACAGTTGGTTTATTGCCAGAAAAGCGGATCAGATCACTACACACTGAGCTCCTCTTAACGCATGTTTCCAACATCCCAAAAAACATGATGATTTTTCATTATAGTAGTATTATTTGTGATATAAAATGGGACTTAAAGGAACACTCCACTTTTTTTGAAAATAGGCTCATTTTACAACTCCCCTAGAGTTAAACAGTTGAGTTTTATCGTTTTCGAATCCATTCAGCCGATCTCCGGGTCTGGCGGTACCACTTTTAGCATAGCTTAGCATAGTTCATTGAATCTGATTAGACCGTTAGCATCTCGCTCAAAAATGACCAAAGAGTTTCGATATTTTTCCTATTTAAAACTTGACTCTTCTGTAGTTACATCGTGTACTAAGACCGACGGAAAATGAAAAGTTGCGATTTTCTAGGCCGATATGGCTAGGAACTATACTCTCATTCCGGCATAATAATCAAGGAACTTTGCTGCCGTACCATGGGTGCAGCAGGCGCAATGATATTACGCAGCGCCTGTGACCCTGCTTGCACAGGGAGCGTGCCTTGCAACCATGGAGACATTTGTGAGAGACGCTGCGTGATATCATCATATACACGATGTAACTACAGAAGAGTCAAGTTTTAAATAGGAAAAATATCGAAACTCTTTGGTCATTTTTGAGCGAGATGCTAACGGTCTAATCAGATTCAATGAACTATGCTAAGCTATGCTAAAAGTGGTACCGCCAGACCCGGAGATCGGCTGAATGGATTCGAAAACGGTAAAACTCAACTGTTTAACTCTAGGGGAGTTGGAAAATGAGCCTATTTTCAAAAAAGTGGAGTGTTCCTTTAAATTAGATCAATGCCATTGTTCAGAGTGCCCCTATATTACCTTTCATGTAGTGCGTAATATAGCTGTTTGTGAAGGTAAAAGGTCTGCAAAGTTTCAAAGATCAAAGTGCACGTTAAATGAAGTTATTGTCCCCCAAAAGAAAGAACCGATTCTGAACTTCATGAAATGAGTCGACAGTAATTCCAGTCTTACTTCCCGCACAAACTGAAGTAGTTTTGAAACAAAATGTCATAATGCCAGCCTATGGTTGTAAACAACATCTACTTTGACCCTCAAACATTGTAGTTGTGAGTGAGGCCTGGAAGAGTTTGGTTCGTGTTTTTGACATGAGAAGACTTCTGCGCTGCGAAAGCAAATCCACTCAGCATGCACTTCAAAAGGATGAGGACTCGAACTTAAATTGATACAGTAAAACTGCCGCTACAGTTACTGTTCGTATCACTGTATGCTGAGGAAGCCTCTGGAGCTGAAATACAGTTATGATAATAGCGTTTCGTTTCCAACACACTAGGGCTGCACAATATTGGAAAAAACTGACATTGCGATATTTTGTTTTTCTGTATTTTTTTTTCTGATTTTAAACTCAAATGGTTTAAAATCTCTTGAATGTTTAAACTGACAGGACCTAAAACACGTTCAAATGATAAACTGTCACTGGATGATGGTTTAACTTTGCAATTAATCCGAGAAACACGTGCGTTTTGAACCGTGGTGTCTGGTCCGTACAGATTAACGATCCCTATACTTGACATCGCACATCCTGCGATGTGACTATCACGGATGCGCACATCGTGATTTCGATGCTAAAACGAAATATTGTGCAGCCCAACAACACGCGCTGTAAGCAGTAGACCACTTACAACAGACTGGTCCATCTGACCAATCAGAGCAGAGTAGGCTCTCGGAAAGGAAGGGTTTAGAGAGACCGAATCTTTGATCTAACCATTTCAGACACTGTGAGAAAAGAGGTGATACTACAATGTATATTATGAAAAAATTTAAAGTGTTTTTTGACCTTGGATGCATGTGAATCTATTGTAGGACACATCCAAAACAAAATTAGGAACCTTTAAAATAGCATAATAGTAGCACTTTAGCCATTTATTTTATTTAAATAAAATAAAATAATACTTTTAGGGATGCTTGTGCTTAAAAACAAGTGAAAATGTAGTTATGATCTAGTTACAGTGTCCATTATTTATAATAAATCAAAAATGGGACCGAACCCAAATGCTGCCACCCAATAATAACTGCGCTTTCTTTAGCAATATCCCAAACACTTGCTAATTTATTTTGTTGCATAAATGTGTTTAGGTAGCATTATTGCCAACACAGGTGAACCGCGGCGGGTCAATTTAATCGTGAAGCTCCGACGTGGACCTCTGTTTGCACACATCACTGTTTATTAGAGTGAAAGGATAGAAAATAATGCTTCTGTAAACAAATAATAGGCTTGCAGGACGTGATACAGCATTCTGTAAACAACACACACGCAATAAGGAGCCAGATGCTTGGCGAAAAGAAAAATGAAATAAGCTTAGATTTGTCTGTTTGCTTTCAACTCTTGTCCTGATGGTTCTATCACAGGTGCTCATCAAAGAGGGGATCTTTTATAGAAAATCCTTTGAAGTCGGACACATTTGCCATTAAATTTACTAAAAGCACAATAACGCATGTTGAACATAACTGAATAAACGCATTCCTGCACATGATGCTCATTTTGACAAAGTCTCTGGTGGATAAACACATTTTCATCTTACAAACTCTGATTTAAATTTGCATGCTATTAGTATAGAAACATGCTAATAGCATGTAGAATGTTCAGTGTACAGAAACACACACACACACACACTGGGTTTTCATGTCTTATGGGGACATTCCATAGACATAATGATTTTTATACTGTAAAAAACATGGGGTTTTCCTCATGGGGACCATAAAAACGTCCCCACAAAGAGAAGGATTTTGTCCCCATAACGTAGGGTTTACCTGAACCACACACACAAACACACACACACACACACACACACACACACAGCAGGTATACAGAATGCACGGGAGCTTTATGTACTTGCTGTTGCTGTTAATGAGGCGGGATACTGTTCGGTGGATCCGTGACAACTGCAATGTCATTGTTTACTATGTGTAAACTGACCCTCTACTGTACCCTCCTTCCATAGCTTTGATGCATCAGCAGAGAATTAATAAATATGTAATAAATAAAGACAAATTGCAGCCTTTAAGTGCTCTAAAACTGTAGCAATAAAAAAATAAGACGAGGGAAAATATATCTTCATCTCTTCTCAATAGCTTTTAGAAAATTAGAAATAAAATAATAAATTTAGAGAAGTTCTGCCTAAGACAAAATATACTGGAGATTTATAAATAAAGAAGTGGAGATGCAGCTACTAGAAAATATCACAAATATCTCATGCAAACTTGCTTCAAGCAAATTTATCTTTATTGTATATGAAAACTATATATTTATTTTAGATTTTTTTTAATATTGTGTCTTAAATAATATTATTTAATTAAACCTACTACTTAATTAACACTTAAAAGGACAGTCCACCCAAAAAAGAAAATTATGTAATTATTTACTCCCCCTCATGTTGTTCCAAACCTGTATGACTTTTTTTTTTTTTTTTTTTTTTTTTAGATATTTTGAAGAATGTTGGTTTCGATTTCCATTGACTTCCATTGTGTATATATATATATATATATAAAAAAAAAAATACAATAGAAGTCAATGAGAACCGAAACTTTGATCTTTAAATTACTCAATTACTTACCCTCATGTCGTTCCAAACCCATAAGATTTTTTTTGTTCATCTTCAAAACACAAATTAATATGTTTTTAATGAAAACTGACAGATTTCTGCCCCTGCACTGCAATGTATATATAAAACCACTACGTCTACAAATCTTTACATCTGTCTGTGGGTTTAACCAATGAGAAAATTAATAAAAAGAGCTTGTGATTAAACCCTGTAACTCCATTGGATCCTCAGACTGGTCAAACCTCATAACTCCACCCAACTCAAGCTTGAATGAAGTGCCACCAGGGCTGCGTTCCACTCCAGTTTTAGACAAGCACTCACAAACTTCTCTAAGCACTTCCCCTCGGGGGAATCCCTGCAGCCATTTTGAAGTGCATTCCACTTCGTGAAGTGGACAAGGGAAGTTTATATTGACAGATCCTCGCTCCCTCAATTTTGACCGAGGGAGCGAGTCTACTTCATATGTACACTTCAGGCAGCTCCATATACCACAGTGCAACACGATAGTGACGTCACCGCATATCACATTTAATTTACCCCACCACAAACAACTCTGATATATTAATTGTTTATATATATATATATATATAAAACACCAAACACATATAGACATAAAGAATGCTGCATTAAAGGGGTGGTTCATTCATTGCGATTTCACTTTAACTTTAATTAGTGTGTAATGTTGCTGCTTGAGCATAAACAGTATCTGCAAAGTTACAGCGCTGAAAGTTCAATGCAAATGGAGATATTGTCTTTTAAAGTTATGGCAGTTTAATGCCTACAATTATGACAGGTTTGGACTACAACGAGCTTCTTCCCGGATTGGTGACATCATAAACCCTGCAATTAACATAAACCCTGCCCACGGGAACACGCAACAAAGTGGGCGAGGCCATGTCGTGCGGCATTATGGAAGTGGAAGAGTTGTCTACACCGGACACGAGCGACGCGACGCGTCAAAAGATAATAGAACCTATTATAATCAGTGATGTTGTCTACACTGGATGCGGCGCGGAAGAATCTACACAAGTTCAATGCTGGATTTGCACAAAGGCTATTACTGAAAGATGAAGCAGTTCCCACTTTAAAAGCAGAAGCTGCTGTTTATGGGCCCCAAATTGTAAGTATGTTTTATTGTTTGTACATGTCTTTTAAATGTATAGTTCTGTTGCTATTTTTTGGTTGCATCAAGGACGTAAACAAAGACCAACGCAGTTTGGCTTCGCTAGCCAGTTAGCTAAATTCTATTGCATTCTTCTCCAACAAACTTCTATGTTCATAGACAAACAGTTGCTCATGCTATAAATTAAATGATACCTTTACAAAAATGCTACTACTCAGTCATGTATTCGGCTACAGTAAAGATTTAATCAGGATAAAACCGTATATTGAAACTAACATAAACAGCAGTAACATTTACAATAACAAGTGACAGCATATCTAAACACTTTGACACAAATACAAATGGAAATACTTACCATTCAGAAACGTCCTTTAAAAAAAAACGTGCTTGCAGAGGTTCTGCTTGACCCTCTTCGTCATTACTGCTATCTGGGTCTGATTCGGGCTCAATTTGATACGGCAATATAGACGCCATTATTTACATTTCCACCGAAGCACATGTAACTAATGGTAAGGAGCGTGGCGTTTCCAGATGCTTCAGCGAATCACAATACACTGGGCCAGCTAACCAATCTGAGCCCATTGCGTATTTCGGAGGGAGTGGTATCATAGAATCAGGAAGTCAAACCGGCCGTTCAAATGACAATGGAAACAACGTTGTAGAATAAAGGTAAAATATATGAAAAATACAGCGTTTTTTTTAAAAAACGAAGCATTGAGACATGTCAAACTGCGCCCATAAACATAATCAAGCCTAGAAAAAAATAAAATAAAATAAAAAAAAAGTGAACCACCCCTTTAAACAATTTCGTAAGGGGAAAAAAATAAATAAGTCAACTCCATAGCGAATTCCAAGTGACCAAGGGCTTAGGATGTTTCAATTCAGCCCATTGCAAAGGTTCCACCAGTAGTGGGCACTCATGCAACGTAAGCAATGACGTACATCCGAGTCAACAAGACTGAGTGAAGTTAGCGAGGGAAGGGCATAAAAAAACGAACTGGAACACAGCCCATCTCTGCTTGTTTTTCTTCGACTACCTTGTGAATCGACGCCCCCAGGGCACGGTTGCCACCTTGTGGATAAACTAATTAAGCGTACAAAGTACACGCGGTTACAAAAATCTGGAGGTGCGTGTACTATTCTGATGACGAAATTTGCGTCATACGCACTGTACACTGACCCTCACGTACGCGTAAAAAGTGAAGTATACTTTGGACTTTAGACATACAAGGTTTCTACACAACAGTGACAATATTTTATATAATATGTGGCCAAGAAAACTGACGAAATGGCACTGTTACGAATAAGATTTGTATAGTATATGTGACAGTGACAGTGTATTATATAATATATAAAATGTTCTCTACAGCATCAAAAATACATGTTCTTTATCCTCTTTATCTGGCTTCTGTGACTCTTATAGTACCAATGAGGGGCCACAACAATAGCTCACATCCTGTCACAAATACACACCACACTGATGACCCTGGACTGGTACGGGGCATCCAGCGCTGAGCCAGCACTCCACATCCCCCTGTCAGCAAGTCCAGGTCCTTTATCAGTTGGGCTTAATTACAGAGGAGGGGTCCTCGTGTGGGCAGAGAGAGCTGACTACAACACTGACATGCTCTTACATCACATTCTTCATGGGTTAAAAACATTCAGGTAATACAAAAAGATTATTTTTCAAAATACAGTCAGATAATGTTATGACATAAAAGGTGCATTCACAAAGGTCCGCTGTGACTGGATTATCTCATAACAGTTGCCTTACTGAGAATCAATGACGGAAGGACATTTGCCATTCCAGAGAACAGATCAGATAATGTACTGATCAGGATACTCAACATGAAGGGATTTCCACTAGTGCCAGAGGACATAGGGTGATCGAAAAACTTTAGAGAGGCCTGTGTAAACATTGCAAAGCAGATTACAGCTCCAGTAAGCTGAATAGACAACACTTTTAGAGAAAACGTCCCTCCTTGGAGAGTCTATAAACCCTTAGTATGCTCAAAAATGACAGAACTTGATCGAAAGAGACACAAATTCACAAATGCACAAATTCAAGGTCAATGACTAAACAATGACAGAAGAAGAGTCGAGTATGTGCTGTGTGTCACGGAGCACATTAAAGAAAGCCCAGCTTTGATCCGAGGTAGACATGTAATCCCTTTGCAGGGGCAAACCGAGGTGGAATCTCAGTGGATTACTCTGTGCTTTGTTTGAAACTGTTTTCCCCCGGCTACTTTCATCCATTCAACTTGATAGATTGCTTTGTATTTGTGCAAAATGTTCTAAAACAATTTGTGTATGCATGCAAGTAAATAATGTGTAAATAGTGTGGCTTTGAAGATTTAACTAGAACACTACATCTTACTTTGCATCTTCATATCCTTTTCCTAAAAGTACACACTATGTTGATGATGAGAAACTTTTAAGTAGAAAAAGCGCACCAGTATTATTAGACATACTACAATGATGGTGCAGTAGAATGGTGTAGCTACAGTTTCATGTACCGCTTGCATGTGAGACAATGACAAATGAGAGCGACCAAGACAAAGAAAGGGGGGTGTGGAGGTGGAACATTTAAAAAAAAAAAATCTGTTTAAAACACATTCTTTGGAATGTACTCTTTGTAATTATGTTAGTTTCATAAGGTTTTGAAAAACCTTTATACCATGTAGGAAAAGGTTCTCGAAAAATGTCATGTGGTGTAACCATCAAGTAAAACATTTTTCTTACATTATGAATACATGTAAGTGCACATATTTTAATTACTAATTTTTAAGTATATTTTCCCAAAGTTAAAAATATTTTACAAATATTTTCCATAAATGATTAATCCATAAATAAAATTGTTTCAAATCAGGTTATTGTACATTCTAAAGTATTACTCCTATTATTTATAATTTAATACAATATAATATATTTTAAAATAATTTAATATACTTATAATATATATTGAATATCTATGACTTTGGTGGGCAAAAGTTTAAATATGAATTAGCAGTTTTTTTTGTTTTTTTTTCTAAGAAATAAAAATAAAATATTATACCAAACTACTTAGTGGTTTCTTTTCAAGAATTTAATTATTTTAATAAGACATTTTCTTAAACCACACAAAACAAAAACAAAACCAACCAAAACCAACCAAGCCCAAACAAAACAAAACCAACTAAATCCAAACAAAACCAAACAAAACCAAACCAACTAAAACGAAACCAACCAAAACAAAACAACCAAAACAAACTAAAACCAACCAAAACAAACAAAACCCACACAAAACAAAAACAAAACCAACAAAACCAACCAAAACAAACCCAACAAAACCCCCACACACAAAAAAAAAAAAAACGCAAAGCAAAGCAAAGCAAAATCCACAGATAAATATTTCAAAAAGCCACCAGAAATAATTTATCTGTGAACCTTTCACATTGTATTTTCAATGTACAATGATTTGGGACCTAATAATAATCTCACTATTTAGGACCAACAGTATGCTAATTACAGTCCTACAGTAATTAACAGAAACAAAGTCTTTAAAGGAGAACCACTATTCAGCTTTCCGGGAAGCTGTGTCACCTTATGTCTTTATCTAGGTCCAAGATACAAATTGCTGCCAGTGGCAGGTGCAATGCAGTGTTCAGCATGTTCCTGAAGGCACAGGGATTCACACTAGAGCCCGTCTTTAAAAAACACTGACTGTGAGATAAGATTAGAGGGAAATATAGCTGCTCACTGAAGATAAGAGGTGACTAATTCCTGATGCCTGGAGCATAGTGCCTCCCAAATCCTCACTGCAGATCCCTGGAGTCTGACGTCATGGTGCAAAAGATGAGGAAACGATGAAGTTCCACAATATTTCCACAACCCACAATCTAGCCTGGACACTGGACAAATCTGAAGTTAAATGTCAAGAAAAACAGGGCGCAACTGCACAGGAATATTAAAAGGTCATTTACAATTCATCTAAACAAAGGCAGACTCTTCAATGTGATATATGGTGAAGGATCGACCTCATCATAAAATAACAGAAATGCAAAAATAATGATTTCTCAAACACTCCCCCATCTGCCATTGGTTGGGGAAAAAAAAAAAACAAAAAAAAAAAAAAACATAATTTTGCCTTAGCTCACGCCATTGGTTGAGCCAATGTTACTGTGTTGGGCTTCACAGCTGTAATATTTTCTAGTGACAGTCCATTACATTAGGGATGCAATGATATTAAAATCTTTTTCATGTTATGGCTGATAACCATTGACATTAATGCATTTGGCAAACGCTTTAACCTAAAGCGACTTACATTGCATTCAAGGTATACCTTCTTTTCTTTTCTTTTCTTTTCTTTTCTTTTCTTTTCTTTTCTTTTCAATTTCTTTTCTTTTCAACCAGTTCATGCATTCCCTGTGAATCATGATGCCAATCCCAGTGTTGCTAGCAGGAAAATCCAATAAATGGCAGATTTTTTTTTTTTCCTATTTTGTTGTCTATAAATAAATAATTACATCTAAACTTTTTAAAACATTATTATGTATATTATGAAATGGATGTTCATTTAGAGATTTGCTCAAGAGTATTAAAATTTTTAATTAATTAAAATTAATTAATTAAATACAAGATTAATTGTTAGTTGACAGTAGGGCTGGGCGATATGGCAAAAAAATAAAATCTCGATTTTTTCAGAACGATAGACCGATTCACGATTTCGATTTCTACAATATGATTCAAGTAACATTTTCTTTATTAACAATCTGGTTAAAAAAAGTTCCATTACAAGTGCACCACACATGAAGTGATCAACATGGTGTAAATGTAAAACAATTTGTTAACTATCTTTGCATAAAATATCCCTGAAATAAATAACACCAGTAATAGGCTAAACAGCAAATGCTTTGTAAAAACAGAAAACAACAGCAGCTTTCAGCCTGTCACCATCATGTAAACATGAAATATCAAACATACAGTAGTAGTGCTTTACAGGTTTTTGAATCCCATTGCGCTATTTGTCGTATTCTTTTTATGTTTGGCGCACTCCTGTCTCGCGTCTTTTGCAGCGTCTCACCCATGAAACGGCATTCTAAAAACACGGCGGTCAAGTTAAAAAAAGTTCAACTCGCATTTAATAACTTTGTCTTTTTTCTCATTCCACTGCCTATGTCTCACTTTTATAACGCAATAAAGCATTTCTGAATGAACAGCCGCTCATAAGAATAGTGATGTGTTCTACGTTCATAGAGCGTCACATGAGAGCGGTTAATCAGGCGCGCCGGCGCCATCATGTGGTCGGATCATTTTCTTCTCCTAATACGGTTATCATTGCTGTATTGTCAACATGTCTAATTGTAACGCTTGCTAACATTTTTATTCAAAATCGCGATTTCTCGATTTCAAAAATAATAAAATCGAGGCAAAACATTAAATTCGAATTAATCGAAAAAATCGGAAAAAATCGCCCAGCCCTAGTTGACAGCAAATGTAATCTACATGTAAAAACAGGAGAAATTAACACGAACAAATAAATATTAGTTGATATATGTCCGACATGAACCGATACCCCAAAAAAAAAACAACAACTCTAAAATCAGCCATACTGAATGATATTGTTTTGTAAGATACTCTTTGTGACAACAATAATATAAAAATTATATATTTTCCATTGACTTTTTCATTTTAACAGATGGGAAAAAAAAAAAAAAAAAAAAACACACTTAAAGGATTAGTTCACTTCAGAATTAAAATTTCCTGATAATTTACTCACCCCCATGTTATCCAAGATGTTTATGTCTTTCTTTCTTCAGTTGACTTTTTTTTTCAGGATTTTTCTCCATGTAGCGGACTTATCTGGGGTACAACGGGTGGAAGTTCCAAATTGCAGTTTCAATGCAGCTTCAAATGGCTCTACATTATCTCAGATGAGGAATAAGGGTCTTGTCTTGTCTCGTCACACATCACCTTTTCAACATGAGTACGTAATGTGTGGCGCATCGCAGAGCAGTGCAAGATGAGCATTTGTGTTTTTTATTAGAAAATGACCAATTGTTTTACTAGATAAGACCCTTATTCCTCGTCTGGGATCATGCAGAGTGCTTTGAAGCTGCGTTGAAACTGCATTTTGGACCTTCAACCCGTTGTACCCCACTGAAGTCCACTATATGGACAAAAATCCTGGAACGTTTTCCTCAAAAACCTTAATTTCTTTTCGACTGAAGACAGAAAGACATGAACATCTTGGATGACATGGGGGTGAGTAAATTATCAGGAAATTTAATTCTGAAGTGAACTAATCATTTAATAATGCGTCGATTATTCATCTGAATATTGGGTGATCACGTCCCGCTTCATGACTATAGTGGTTACGGCCCAAGAACTCACAAAAGTACTTCCAACAAAAACTAAACTGTCAGCAAAGGACATACGTCTGGCACAGGCTCCAAGGGAGATCATTACATCATGCATGGATGGATACATGTAGTACCCAATCGCTCCCCTTGACTAAACGGCCCAGTCAACGGCAGGCTAATGGGTTTGCACCCCTCATCATTGACACTGGCACTGACACAGCAACAGCCTGCAGTGCTGAGAGACATATGGACCACCTGCCGTTAAATATGATGAGATCTAATAGAGGGAGGTGAGACAGGGGTGTTAAACCTGAAGGGGCTACTCATCAACATAGTCTAATCAATGTGTGCTCAGCAGACCCTTTATCCAATGCCCTTTAACAGCACAAGAGTCCATGCTAAAAAACAAGTCTGTAGTGCACATACTTTTTATGTTTTTGAGCAGGTTTGAAACTGAATTGTGTTGAGTCTCGATATATTCCGCCTCCTTATACTGTCAAACAAAGGGCAAAAGAATATTGACATAGACATAAAGAATACAAAACTGCAGAGGTTCTGTATACATATGAGCTCAAAGGGATTTGAAGAAAATCTCTCTCTTATACTTCATGAACCAGCATGACAAAGGTTGGAACATCTTTGGTGAGAAGGAACAATGCTTCTCTATTGTTATATTTACCCATGATCCAATGGGATTCTGGAGCTCTTTTAAATGCAAACAATGAAAGGGCCACTGCCGCACATCGCAAAATATCATGTCCAACGGTGTCTGCGAATGAGTCAGCATTACAAACAGCTCTGCAGAAATCAAATGCCCAGAGTACCTCAGGTAAGAGAGGAAAGTGTAGACAATTCTGTATCCAGTTTTCAATCTTTCAACATGTAGAAAGATTGAAAACTGGATACATTGTGTTCATCATGCGGATGTGAGCATAGACTCCTGAGTTTCCTGACTAATTTATTTGAATTATATTTTCTAAAATGAGCACGATCACATTAATATAATTGCAGTACTCCGTTTATGAGCTCCAAATTAATCACATTATAAGGGTGGATATAAACGTAGATTTGAAGGAAAGCTAATACTAACCATAGTCACTGCTAGACATAAGTGATGACAAACAGCAGTGGTGAACGGTGACAAAGTATTTTTGCTTTGTTAGTATTACTCTACTTAAGCACATTTTTATGTACAAGTATCTGTACTTTATCAGAGTATTTTTATTTTGGGAAACTGTTCTTTTACTTCACTACATTGCAAAGCGTAATATCATACTTTTTACTCAACTACAGTCGTTCCTCATTATTTTGAACTGAAGAAGTCGTCACCAAAGACTTTAGATATATGAGGCGTGAAAACGGTGTCTGGTTCATGAACAAGTTGATTCTTTTCAATAAACCTTTTAAAACGGTTCGCAATTAGTACTGAAGGATTTACTGACCGATACGATTGCATCTGTTCTCGAGTCAACAACTCACTGATTCAAATGATCAGGTCAGAATGAGATGAGTTAACAATACACTGAATTCACAAGTCCGACTCAATACGGGCCAAGAACAAGAAATCCTCTGAGCCTGAATGCTTACGCGACTGATGCCGCAAAAAGTAAGTTACTAATGCCAAATTTTAGGATTTATTATTGTAAATGAGAATCATATAGTTTTTAGGTCACGACTGTCAGTCTGAACTTTATCTGCTGTAAAAGGGTGAGATGTTTAAGTCCATTGTATGACATGCTTGAATGTGGACATGTCAGCATTTGTGCATTACCGTCTAAACGGAGAAGGTTTTAGGTAAAAACAATTTAAGTCTCAGGTGTCCCCAGAATGTGTCTGTGAAGTTTCAGCTTAAAATACCTCACAGATCATTTATAAATCTATGTTTTAAATACCCATTTCTGACTACAGTCAAGAACAGACTGTTTTCAAGCATGTGCCTTTAATGTGCCTTTTCATGCATGTGCAAATGAGCTGCTGCGTGCCGCCCCCTCTCCACGATCACAGTTCCTGCCTCAATCGGATTCTCTGCCAAATACTAACAAGACATCTGCTTGGTTTTGATTATCATGTATACCGTGATCACTCTCATGGATAGCATAGTTCTTCTTTCATCATTTAAGTTTATTATTTACACACGTTTTAAAGCTATATCAGTTTAAGCTTCTAATGGATCGTTTTCTGAACGCACTTTTTTGAAGCACACGCACATAGACAGCTGGCTGTCAGACGTCAAGTCTCGTGAGTAACTTCTCTTTCACATTTTTTGTTGTTTAAACTGTCAAATACACACAAGGTTCTTGTTAACCATTGCACCGATACTAAATTTCTCCACCGATACGATAGCCGATTATTCAGAGTGATATCTGCCGATACTGATAACAATAATTTGAGGGTTCTGCCTTTTATACCTTCTTTTAAATTAATGATAATTTCATTATAATTAATTATTAATCATTATTTTTAAATTATTATATTAAAAAATAATGATTAATCATTATTCATTAATTATTATATTTTGAAAGAAATGCAAATAAAAACTTGGTAACACTTTATTTTAAGGGTCCAGAATAATGCATTAGTTAAGCATTAATTAATGATGAACTTGTTCACAATTAAGCATTTAATTTAATCAATTAATGATTAACTTTACATTGTAATGGTAAGAATTATGCATTAGTAAAGCATAAATAAACTAGTAATTAATGATTTACTTGTTCACAACTATGCATTAGTTAAGCATGGACACAATAGTAATTAATGATTAACTTAACATATAGTAGGGCATATTAGCCATTATTTACAAATTATTAAACATTTGAAAGATACACATTTATGCTATAAATAAACAAAAATAACCTAGTAATTAATGATTAACTGAATGTACAGTAAATGCCTTTTAGTCATTATCTACAACTTAATAAACCATATATTATTTTTGTGTAGTGATGTAATTATATTCCTGTGCCATTCTATTAAGTTAACTGAACAATAAACTAGTAGTTATGTATAATTACTGCTGGTTTTCAGTTATAAATTGTTAAAATAGTGTAATAAAGACAATTTGACCCCCAAAGTAAAAGGTATATCCACATTAATTATGGCACTTATTGAGTGATATTCAAGTTTATTGAGCAGAATAGGCCAATAATTAAGGCTAAACTGCCACTAATACAGTACTAATAAAGGCAATTTGACCCCCTATTCTAAAGTGAAAGCTAAATCCTCAATTATGGCACTTATTGAGTGATATTCAAGTTTATTGAGCAGAATATGCCAATAATTATGGCTAAATTGCCATTAATACAGTACTAATAAAGACAATTTGACCCCCTATTCTAAAGTGAAAGCTAAATCCTCAATTATGGCACTTATTAAGTGATATTCAAGTTTATTGAGCAGAATATGCCAATAATTATGGCTAAACTGCCACTAATACAGTACTAATAAAGACAATTTGATCCCTTATTCTAGAGATAGGTTCTTATTTACACTACTGGTTTTAGTTATTCTGCAACGTGATTGCACGAGAATGTATTTCTACGCAAAGTGTGGTTCTACAACACATATTTACTTAAGTTTTCATACACTGTAACCGTACAATTTTGACAGCACTAAAAATGATTAAATGTAAAAACATTTTGCTCTGTTCGTGACTTTCACTGAAAACTCATTTCAAAGAATTACGTTAAACATAAATTCACAAAAGATGTCAATTTAATCCGCTTTAATCCACATCTTTATAATCCATACGACTGCGAGGAACAGATCCAAATTGAATTCTTTATCCATCGATCTTCATCTCCATCCTCAACAGCGACTGTAAACAAATCCAGCGATCATTATGAATTCAAAAATTGCCGCCTCAAAAAGCTTGACACGACACGTTTTACGGCAGTGATGTCAACGCTCATTGGCTCTTGCCTGCTTCATCACAGATTGCGACATGCCGTGAAGTGAAGTCAAGTGAAGTGAAGCGGAATACCATGGGTGCAGCAGGCACAATGATATTACGCAGCGCCTGTGACCCCCTGCTTGCACAGGGAGCGTGCCTTGCAACCATGGAGACATTTGTGAGAGACGCTGCGTAATATCATTGCGCCTGCTGCACCCATGGTACGGCAGCAAAGTTCCTTGATTATTACGCTGGAATGAGAGTATAGTTCCTAGCCATATCGGCCTAGAAAATCGCGACTTTTCATTTTCCGTCGGTCTTAGTACACGATGCAACTACAGAAGAGTCAAGTTTTAAATAGGAAAAATACAGAAACTCTTTGGTCATTTTTGAGCGAGATGCTAACGGTCTAATCAGATTCAATGAACTATGCTAAGCTATGCTAAAAGTGGTACCACCAGACCCGGAGATCGGCTGAATGGATTTGAAAACGGTAAAACTCAACTGTTTAACTCTAGGGGAGTTGGAAAATAAGCCTATTTTCAAAAAAAAGCGGAGTATTACTTTAACTAATGCTTAATTGTGAACAAGTTCATCATTAATTAATGCTTAACTAATGCATTATTCTGGACCCTTAAAATAAAGTGTTACCAAAAACTTTATTCTCTCCATTTCATCAACTTGTTTCAGAGTAAATGGTATTAGTTTTAATGAAGTGGCAAGATTATTTTTTCATGCATCACAAGCTTTTAAGTGTTTCAAGTGATGTACTTTTATTGGCTTATATGCTGTTGCTGAGGTGATAAATACCTGAGAAATATATTCTAAAATATCCGCATGTGAAATGTAAATAATATTCAGATGCTATAAAAAGCCAGTTCCAGTCAACATAGGTTTCAGCTGGTCAAAAAAGTAATATATTTTCAGACTCTTTGATCCTTAAAGAACCTAGACAATTTCAGGGAAAAGACTGACAACTTTCACAAATAATTATATGGTGAGAAGCACATTCTTCCCAGTCAACTGTCACAGGAAGCACTGAGGTGACATCACTCACACTCTAATAAAAAAATCTGACAAACGACCAAAACTCTGCCAATAACATTCACTATTTTTTTTCCATCAGAATCCAAGAAAAGGAGGATTTTGTGCATTCTCCCTGTGCGTTGCCTACATGAGCTGTAGGGCCCCTGGAGGAATCAACGGATATTTCTACCTAGGCTCGTATCAGCAGACAGCTCCACACAGCACATGCACCAACCCTCTGATTCTACATGACATTTCTGAGCTGAGAAAGGAAGATCTGGGAACTTTTTATAGTGTTAGAGGAGTACACTTGAATACCAAGAGCTTCTGTGAAATCAGGTGAAGTGAACAGGATTTCTAAAGGTGGTAATGTTCCATCACCCTTTGTGGCTCTTGCAATTTGTGCTTTTCTAGCAACAGACAAAAGCCAAAAGTATTCTTTGTCCCACTTCCAAGTCTATTCTGTTATTCTATTAATCTATTATTCCTTTTTTTATTTCAGCATGTAGGCCAGAGCTCTACATGAAAATTCAAGATTTTACAGAGCAATTATCAGATCTGAGATAATTGAAACATGCTCATATGAAAAACAAAAGCTACCACCTCTAATCATGTGTTTTTATCACATTTTTACATTTTAGGGCAAAACATTGCAAATTAGGGACCTGAAGAAGAAAGTGCATTTCAAAGATTTGCTAAAGCTCCTATATTTGACAATATAAACATACAGAAGAAAATGAAGAACTGTAATTTTAAATTTTAAATAAATAATTGATTAAAATTGAATAACGGACAAGGCAGCCAATGTAGAGAAGACAAAATAGGGGTAATATGGTCCCGTTTTAGAGAGCCTGTCAACAATCTTGCAGCAGTATTCTGGACAATTTGCAATCGAGACAAAATGGACTGACTAATCCCTACATACAGGGAATTACAATAGTCCAGACGTGAAGACACAAATGCATGCATCACTCTCTTGAAATCAAAAAATGACAAATTAGCTTGACCTTTGTCAGTGTTCTTAATTGAAAAAAAACTGATCTGACAACAGCATTAATCTGTTTGTCAAATTTTAGCAACTCATCAAAAAGTACCCCTAAATTTTTTACCATGGATTTACCATGAATAAATGAAGGGCCTAAATCAAACTTGGGGGACCCATATGTATTTGGGGGTGCAAACACAATCTCTGTTTTAGATTCATTCAAATGCAAAAAATTCTCAGCCAACCAAGTTTTCAGATCATTCAAACAGCAAGAAGAGGCCCTAGTGAGCTGCTTTCCTTCTTTACCTAGACTTTGACACAAATGATTGACGGGGGTATTTGGCCCACATGCTACTAGTTTATGAGGCTTGATAAAAGATGTCAATTACCTTGAAGTAATATTTAAAGCTGGTGTGAACAAGTATGTCTACAGCACGTTTTTGCGTAGTCAAGTTACAGTCTTCTAACACAATGCATAATCGGATATCTAGATTAAATACATTGTGTGTCACCTCTGTCTTTTGAAGCAAGCGCACAATGCCATTGTAGTCCAATTAACATGTATGTATACATGCTGAATGAAGCAGGGGGTGAAAACGTTTTGAAGATCAAGGTAAATTGTACTTAATTTGTCTTCCGGGAAACATGCAAGTATCTTCTGTTGCTTCCGAAGGGCAGTACTGAATGAAAAATAAAATGATATTTCAACAAAATAAGAAAAATTTGGACATCTTCATCCTGTTCTAAAGCTCTTAATGCATCGTGTTTCTGGAGCATCAGTGAATGTTTGAACCTTTTTTAATATTTGTGTTTGAGTCCCTCAATTGTCCTCGGTGTGAAAAGATGGATCTCAAAATCATACAGTCACTGCTGGAAAGGGTTCAAATATGCAAAAAAAATCCTTGAAAACTGAAGAATCTGCAGGACCTGGAGGATTTTTCTGAAGAACAGAGCTCAGTTTAACTGCTCAGGACAAACAAGGGACTCATGAACAACCATCACAAAACAAAAAAAAACAAAAAAAAAAAACAGTCGTAGATCATCCAGGTAACCACACACAGTATTAAGAATCAATGGTTCCCAAACTTTGAGCGGGGTTATTTTAATAAATTCAGCTTTTTTTTTTTTTGTCTTGTGGACTATATGTAAACATCTTTTATGTAAAATATCTTACTTAGGACAGTACTAAATAAAAAATAACATGCATTTTGTATGATCTCTCTTATTTTGTTAAAATTATTCACATTTTCTGCAAGTCTTTCCCATACTTTTTCATGCAACTGTAACTACATACACAAATTAAAGGGGTGGTTCTTTGCGATTTCACTTTTTTAATTCTAGTTAGTGTGTAATGTTGCTGCTTGAGCATAAACAGTATCTGCAAAGTTACAGCACTGAAAGTTCAATGCAAACGGAGATATTATCTTTTAAAGTTATGGCAGTTTAATGCTTACAAAAACGACCGGTTGGTGACATTATAAACCCTGCAATTAACATAAACCCTGCCCACGGGAACACGCAACAAAGTGGGCGAGGCCATGTCGCGTGGCATTATGGAAGCGGAAGAGTGGTCTACACCGGACGCGCGCAGCGCAATGCGACCGCTTTAGTACGTTTTATTGTTTGTACTTGTCTTTTAAATGTATTATGTTGCTATTTTTTGGTTGCATCAAGGACGTAAACAAAGACCAACGCGTTTTGGCTTCGCTAGCCAGTTAGCTAAATTCTATTGCATACTTCTCCAAGACTCCAACAAACGCCAACAAACACCAACAAACTTCTATGTTCATAGACAAACAGTTGTTCATGCTATAAATTAAACGATACCTTTACAAAAATGCTACTACTCAGTCATGTATTCAGCTACAGTAAAGCTTTAATGAGGATGAAACCGCATATTGAAAGCTAACAAACAACAGTAACATTTACAAGTGACAGCATATCTAAACACTTTGACATAAGTACAAAAGGAAATACTTACCATTCAGAAACGTCCTTTAAAAACCGTGCTTGCAGAGGTTCTGCTTGACCCTCTTCATCATTACTGCTATCTGGGTCTGATTCGGGCTCAATTTGATACGGCAATATAGACGCCATTATTTACATTTCCACCGAAGCACATGTAACTAATGGTAAGGGGCGTGGCGTTTCCGGACGCTTCAGTGAATCACAATACACTGGGCCAGCTAACCAATCTGAGCCCATTGTGTATTTCGGAGGGAGTGGTATCATAGAATCAGGAAGTCAAACCGGCCGTTCAAATGACAATGGAGACAGCATTGTAGAATAAAGGTAAAATATATGAAAAATACAGTGTTTTTTTTTTTTTTTTAAAACTATGCATTAAGACATGTTAAACTGCGCCCCATAAACACAATCAAGCCTAGAAAAAAAACACTGAACCACCCCTTTAAAAAAAAAAAAAAAATGGTTAGGGTTGGGGTGGTTGCTTGTAATTATGCATAGTTTTCAGTTATTACTATTGTAAGTCATGTTAAAATAGTGTTTCCAAAAGTGTTTACATGACATTTAGTTCAACTGAAATCAAACTTTAAAAGTGCATGTAAACATACTTAATGATGAGTATCCAAGCAGGTAGTTCAACCCCAAACTCAGGTCATTAGCTGAGATAAAGTTGACATTTCCGGCAGCTCACGCAGACTGTTTTGAAAGTGCCACAGAGCCAATGTTTACACTTTTCAACAGAATAAATACAAATGGCTTAGTTATATGTCTCTGCACATTAAGCTGGGATAGAAGAAAGTACTTTAGCATCTAAACTACACACATCGGCTTTAAAGGTCATTATGTTCGTCTGCTATTATATAATCCAGTTATATCGCCTAAAGTAATAGAACTAAGGTTATGAGAAGGGTATATCATTTGGTCCTTTTCAGAGCATGAAGTCTGGCCTCCATAGATAAATTGAGAGCTCTCAATGTGGGCAGGGTCCAGTGATCATTCCTTACAAAAGCGAAGAAATGGTGTTGGCGAAACCTTGTTAACTGCGGTCCATTAACACTCACCCTTGGGTGGTACACTGGTATTTATGGGAGCACTGCCGTCTTGCTAGAGCTAATTCAGCTTTAGTTCCCTGACTAATTTCTCCTGCATGGGGAACATACGAGTGGGTCAATGGAACGCCCAGTGGTAGGCTGGTTAGACAATGTCCTGATAATGTTATTTACAATAGAGCTACGTCCGGGGATTTAGAAAGTAAATTAACAGAATCTCAATGTGCAATGCCACTTGACATGACCGGATGGTCTAAATGATATAATCCTGCCTTGCTTAATGGGAAGAGACATGTATCAAATCTGTCATTAAGCAGATGCTCTCTTATCCAAAGTGACAGTACATATTTTACAGGTACAGAACCCCTAGAGCACACTAGAGGCCTTTCTCAAGGGCACAACTGGGAAATGATAATTTCCCAGATCATGAATCACAACCAGTAACCTTTTCTACTAGAAGAAGGGCCAGATTCACAAAACATTCTTAAGAATGATTTTTCTTCTTGATATAAAGTTGGAAAAAAGAATAATATAATAAATATTAAGATTTTTTTATTATTATTATTCCTGAAATGACTTGAATAAAATAATGTTCTTAACTTTTTTGTTCTTTTGAAAAACTTCAAATTCTTGGAAATAACTAGACAAATGAAAATATTTTTAATGGAATCTGACAGATTCCTGTCCTTCCATTGAAAGTCTATTCACCCAAAACTGATGCTTCAAAACGTTCATAAAGAATCATAAAATAAATCCATATGAATAAAGCGGTTTAATCCAAAAGACATGATCGCTTTATAGGATGAACAGATGTAATTTAGTTTTTTTTGTTTTTTTTCCACATATAAACATTCATCAGCAAACATAAACAGAAGCTCAGTTATACTTGACTCTCAAAAACAAACCTCATTGGTTCTTGTGGAAGCTCAAATGTGTTGGAGTAACACGTGAGAATGAACCTCATTGTTCTTGCGGGTCAAACATGCATGCTTGAGCTTCTGTGACCAAATTTGAATGCTGTAAACGTTGTTATATGTGAATAAAAGCCTAAATTAAAAAACAAAACAAAAACAAATCATCATACATGTAAGCGATCGAGTCTCTTCAGAAGAATGTGAATAAATGCGATTCATATGGATTTATTTTACAATCTCTTTATGAATGTTTTAAAGCATCAGAGTTTTGGGAGAACAGACTTTCAGTGGATGGACAGAAATATCAGAAATCTCTCAGATTCAATTAAAAATATCTTTATATGTGTTTCAAAAATGATCAAAAGTCTTGGAACAACATGAGGATGAGTAAATGAAGACAGAATTAAAATTTTTGGGTGAACTATCCCTTTAAGGTTATAGGATAGCCTTACACTTGTCTTAAATTCTAAAATCTAAGCTGTTTAATTAATTTAGTGGGTTTTAATTTAAGAATTATAACATTAATACTAGCGACATACAGTATAATACTACAATAGTTCATCTCATTTAACACATCTCATTCACAAGGTGCTTGCTACTTAAAAAAAAGGTCAATATGTATACAATTATTGTTAATAATTACCAGTGAAATATTGAGTAAGTTATTACACAATCACACAGCAAAGCCTATCATTTTATGCTTAAGAAAAATGTTCTAAAGAAAACATTTGATAACTTTTTTCTTCTCGTTTTTTGTTCCAACTTGAGGAAAAAAGAACTATGTTATGTATTTCATTCTGGTAAACTAAAAAAGGACTCGTTGCATTGATGGTTGAAGCCCAACAAATAACAAGATCTCTCTAATTAGATGGTGTGAGATCTAAACATCTGATCTGAAAAAGATCATTCTTTTGATTTCTTCCATAATAATGACTCATGCAATGGTATAACAGTGGAGGAAAGAGCAAACTGAATAAATGGCATAAATTGGGTCTAAAAAAGCTGCTACACTGGAGGAGGACAGATAATGAAGTGACCTCAATACCCGGGTGACCAAGGACAGCTGAGGTCTCGGGTCATAGTTCTGCTATTTTTGTGTCTTACTCTCCAATTGGCATTTGACTCTCTTGCTCTGCCATTTTATGATAAATCTAGAAATGTTCTTCACACTAAGAAAGAAATGGTTCTTTTAAGAACTGTTCATTGAAAGGTTCTTTGGAGAACCAAAAGTGGTTCTTCTATGGCATCACTGTGAAAACCCCCTTTTGGAACCTTTATTTTTAGGAGTGTACAGTAAAGCCCAGCACACACTATCCAGTTTGTTTTCTGTCCTCGTTGTCAGACTGTACTATACAACCCCAGGGTGAGACCTTCTGTAAAATCAAGACTGTGCAAGATCAAGAGTCTTCTGACAGACTGTACGATTTACATCACAGGACTTCTGTCACGACTGATGGCTTTGACTTGATCAATCTTGTCATGCTCTGACATTCTCATTAAGATATTAAAGACTTTGATTTTTGTTTTTCTCCATAGAGTATATTTTCTGCATACTGTATTAATAAGTAGTGAAGCAGGGTATTTTTTTTTTTTTTTTTTTTTTAACTATTTTCATGTATTTGTTGTTGGTTACACTTTATTTTGATAGTCCACTTCAGACATTCTACTAACTATAAGTAACTTTGCAACTAACTTCCATTACAGTATTAGTGGACTGTTAGTAGACTGATAGGTTAGGGTTAGAATAAGTTGACATGGTCTTGCAAAGTTACTTATAGTCAGTATTATGTCTGTTGGTGGAGCATCAAAATAGTGTTAACAGATATTAAGCAGACAGTAATACTCTAATGACTGCTAGTTGACGTACAGTAGGTGCAAAGTTACTCAGGAATTCCATTATTTTTCACATCAGTTTTTTCTTCCTTATGATAGACAGCTATACATTTTTTTTTTTTTTACTTTATGCCACCTAAAATATATCAAAATTATTTTTAATAAAAAAAACTGTTTATAATAGAAGAGTTGCATTTAAGTCATTATACATATGAATCAGTGTTATTGTAGTAGTATATTGAGAATAGTTCTACTTAATATTTTTTCAATTGCAGTTAAAGGTTTTAGTGATTTTGTTGTGCTTTTGTTGTGCTTTTGTCATTTTAATTTGTTTTTTTTTTTAAAGATAGTTTTTTTTTTATTTTATTTTAGTTTTTGTTATTTTAGTACATCAAGTTAAACTAAATGAAAATGAGCTACCTTAGTTGAATAAGATTAAATTTTTAATATTTTATTTTAAGTCAAGACGTATTTTTGTAGTTTTAGTTTTAGCTAACTATAATAAACGTGGTATGAATTGAATTTTTTTAAAGGGGGCCTATTATGCAAAATTCACTTTTACATGGTGTTTGAACATAAATGTGTGTTGGCAGTGTGTAAACAACCACCGTATAATGGTAAAAATCCACCCACTCCTCCTTTTTTAATCCCCATAAATCATAAGCGGTGTCTCAGAATAAGCAGTTTGCAGTTTCTATGCAATGTGATATCACATTGCTTAGGCCCCACCCACGACTGCTGATGGACTCTGCCCTATTAGCATAGACCCCGCCCTGAGTGAGATAAACAGTCCGCCATGTTTATCTCCTCGCCAGAGCATTGAACAGCAGCATTCAAGTAAGAAATGTATTCTTATTAAAGCTGCTAAAGTTATTCAATCAAGAGCAATGAGTGATTTTCTGTTTATCTTTTCTAGTTTGATTCATATTAACAGCATTTATAGCAGTAGGTACTGTATATTACGCTGCTGTCACTTTAATACACAGACTTAATATACACATGTGATTTCTTTACTTGCTGTTTAATTTCACAGACATAACCGACTATGTTTGTGAACTTTGTGTGTTTTTGACATAACCGTGAGTGTATTTGACAGTTTAAGCACAATAAGACGTGAAAGGGAAAAAAAAAACTTAGTTTAATACTCACAGGACGTGCCGTCTGACTGGCTTTAAAATGCATGCAGACAGTAAACTTTCATGATAAAGAAGAACTGCAATGTCACGTGAGCGTGGCCGCAATAGAAATGATAATCAAAACCAAACAAATGTTTTAGTTTTTGGCAGAATATCCGAGACACAAGCTGCACAGGCTCCGCCCTCTTCTGGAAAGCAGGGTGGGGAGCAGAAGCTCATTTGCATTTAAAGATACATGCATGAAAACAGCATGTTTTTTCTTCCACTCAAAAATGGGAATTTACAACATGGTATAATAAATGATCTGTGGGGTATTTTGAGCTGAAACTTCACAGACACATTCTGGGGACACCAGAGACTTATATTGCATCTTGTAAAAAGGGACATAATAGGTCCCCTTTAAATAAATTAATGGATAGAACAATAAATAAAAGAGTGTAACGTAACTGACCATAAACATTTTTAATTAAAGGTCTCTCTTGCGCACAAAGATGTCATCGACTGCAGTGAGAATGTCACGAGTGATAAAATAAGTGATAAAATACTTCAGATTATGGTGAATTAATTTTATTTATGATTTCCGAAATTCATCTCAGACAGCAAATTCGTGGCCAAAAATGTTCACTGGGCTTCAGACAGTCAGCAGTTTTGCTGTAACTATTTTCCATTTCATCTAATTCTCACTGGTAGCATGAGATCACAGCCAAAGTGACACATTTGCAGAAACATTTGAAGAAAATACAATTCTGGTCAAGTACTCAAAATGGCAAAAGACATTTCTGTGACAGGTGGCAGTCTAGCTTCGGGCATGTGGCGGCACAAATGGGAATAATTTAAATGTAAAATGGGAAACTTCCTCAGCTTATAGTTTAGTACTGTAGCTTCACTCCGTTTGGAAATCAGAATGACACTGAAGAAAAGATTTCAGTGGAAAGCTTAGAATGAGAAAGAAACAGAAAGAGCGAGAGAGGAGGGCACACACAGAGAGAAAACACACAATAAATCTAGGACAAACGCTGACTGCAGGGTGAAGGTTGGGAGAGAAGAGAAAGAGGCTTGTACTGTCTCCAAAAACGCTGGTACCTATTGTGCGGCAGCAAACAGAGGATCAGTTGTGAGTGTCTTCTAATGCAAAGAAAAAGAAACAGAAAAAGAATGAGAGAGAGAGAGAGAGAGAGAGACACACACAGAGAGAGAGAGACAGAGAGACTAGTCTGAGCCCTGAGAATAGACCTTTAACACAGCAGAATTGATTACCGGAAGTGCTCGTCGAAGCAGTGCATCGATTCGTCCGGTTATGTACATTTTCAATGTGATGTTAACACCTAGTTTAATAAACGCCTCTTAAAATAAGCATCCGCGGGATAATTTCAAAATCCGGACATTTTCAGAGACAGGAGAAGAGATATTTTGATGATTGCTGTGTACAGAATATATCTGAGAAAGCCGTGGCTCGTAAACATACGCGATTAATTTCACCACACGGTGTCAGTGCTCGTCTTAACTAGTGACCTCAACGCTGCAGTGTGTGTGAGGCTTGATGAATGAGATCAGAATGAACATATTTATTCATTTGAATTCAATATTTTAGTCATTGTTCTGCGTCATTTTTCATTGAAAATCATTTCACTGTATGCAATTCACAACATTTGTCAAAATTCATAATTAATATTCAAAGCAGTCGTGTTGTCAATGCATTTCTGATTAAGATTACTTAACACATCATTAAATTTCTTTAAGGCAGTTAAGGCGCATTCATTATTTTTTTTTTTAATACTGCTCTTACGAAAATTAACCATGGTTTTACTACAAGTAAAACCAAAAAACAATAGTTAAACCACGGTGACCACAATTCAACCATGGTATTTGTAGTAAAACAGTGGTGATACAAGTGGTAATCAACCCGTGAAAAAAACAAAACATGGTTACTACATTTTTTTTTTTTTTTTTTCCTTCAATAAAAAACCATGGTTAATTTTCTTAAGGGAGCTCATCAGTCAAATTCATTTAAAAATGTAAATTCAACAGGTATGAAATACGATCAGTAAGAGAAAAACACTGTTAATGAGAAGACGAGCTGGACTGCGGCAGGTTAGTTGGGAAAAACATTTATTTATTATTCAGAATGCACATTTAAGGGAAATATATTTATAGGAACATTTCATCAGGTTGAAGAAATGAGATGTAAACGTCCTCAGTTTGGAAGTGCATAGGTCTTTTACACACGAACGTACGTTGCGTATTATTTAAAAGAAGGATATTTATCCCACCGTATCAGTCTCACCCATGCTTTCCTCTATTCTTGTTGTGCCGGGAAATCGTGAAAACTGAGGTAAGGGTGTCGTTGTTTAGAATTACAGCCGCCGGATCGCTGCAGTAACACCGACGAGAGAATTCAGCCATTAGTTTTGATTGCGCTGCGATGGGACCGGAAATAGCGATACACTGCTTCGCTTACCGGAAATAGGAAGTGTGATAAAGGTCAATACTGACATGTCATTCTATCAATCAACACTGCACCTTAATCAGTAATTAAGTAATTAAGTCAACAAGATATCAAAACTACACTATTCACACTCTTAAAGGGATAGTTCAATTAATTTTTTGAAGAATCTTCATACAGCTCTTTTCCTACAAATGCAGTTTGTAATGACCATGACTGTGAAACAGAAAAATTGAAATTTCTGTCATTAGTTACTCACCCTCATGTTGTTCCACATCCGTAAGACCTTCGTTCATCTTTGGAACACAAATTAAGATATTTTTGATGAAATTCAAGTTTTTTTTTTTTTTTTTTTTTTTTTAAATCTCCCATAGAAAGCAGCATAATTACCACATTTAAGGTCCAGAAAAGTAGTAAAGACATCGTTAAAATAGTCAACGTGACTGCAGTGGTTCAACCTTAATGTTATGAAGCGACGAGAATACTTTTTGTGCGCAAAAACAAAACAAAAATAACAACTTTCTTCTCTCCCCTGTAATTCTCCTACGCTGTTGACGTAGTGAACACAGTGCAGCACTTCCGGGTTCCACGTCAGAACGCCGACTCATTATTGGCCGACTCCTGCGTCAGCATCACACACATGCGTCGTGCTGCTCACGTGAACAGCGTGGGCCAGTACTGAGTCGGCGTTCTGACATAGAACAAGGAAGCGCTGCACTATCTATACAACGTAAGCAGCGTAGGAGACTGACAAGGGAAAGGCGAAATTGTTGAATAAAGTCCATTATTTTTGTTTTGTTTTTGGGTACAAAAAGTATTTTCGTCGCTTCATAACATTAAGGTTGAACCACTGTAGTCATGTTGACTATTTTAAAGATGTCTTCACTACTGGACCTTGAATGTGATAATTATGTTGCTTTCTATGGGGGATAAAAAAATAAATAAATAAATAAAAAAAGAACTTTCAGATTTCATCAAAAATATCCTAATTTGTGTTCCGAAGATGAATGAAGGTCTTACAGTTTTGGAATGACATGAGGGTGAGTACTTAATGACAGAAATTTCATTTTTAGGTGAATCAACCCTTAAAGATGACGCAGTTACACATTACTATATGTGCTTACTATAGTAATAACAGTAAATTATGCATAATTACAAGTAACTAGCTTTAACCGTAACACTATAGTAAGTATATGTAGTTAATTAATTTTACTCAGTATTTATCTAAATAAGTACAAAGTAACTACGTCACCTTAAAATAAACTGTAACCAAAAATTAAAAAAAAAAAAAAAACATTGTTTAAAGTGCTATTATGCTTTTTCGGGTGTTTTTCCAGCATTCATTTTTCAGGTTAAAAAGTATAAAAATGTTGAAACAATTGTTGTCAAGTTGACTCACTGGAGGGAAAGGTTACTTGCCACTATGTAACTCGACAACTTTCACTAACTCGACAAAATAAATTCTGTTCTGATCATATGACTTCAGACAATTTGAAATAAAAGTTGTATGTGCAAAAACAAATAAATAAATAAGAAAAAAATAAATAAATACCACATAAAAAAGTCATCTATATGTGGAGAAACATGAGGGTGAGGACCTATCACTATGCATCCTGGTCTTATTTTGAACGATTCATTGTTGCATGTTATTCCAAAGAACACAATGTTTGTATTCATAATCTTCATAATAAGAGTAATAACTGTAAATCAGTGCTGGCAGTTTGCTGGTCTGAGAAGTTGTAACTTTGCCAGTAAACTACTGTTAAGATGATATGTGTGAACAAAGCACAATATTACCAGTAGAAGCAAAACTTTGCTGTAAATCCATGGCCAAAGTTCCCTCCTGCCCCCACTATTCAAATCTTCAAAAATTTCAACCTTTATGAAACATTTCTTATCTTATAGTATGAGTGTCTTCAGGAATAACACAGAAACCGACTGATTATAACAGTATTGTTTAAAATACAAACCGTGCCACCAAAGAACCACTTCATTTCTAATAGCAAGCAAACACTCCATCACTTTTAGTAAACTGAATGACAGACTCTTTATCCTCCTGAGAAGAAGAAAAGAAAAAAAAAAGAAACAGAAGAAGAAGTGGACTCCTTATGTGACAAGAAAAACAATTTCATAAACGACAAAAGATTAGGTTCATGGAGAAGGGCTGTCATTAGCATCTCAATGGAGAGTGCTATAGACTCCAAATTACATTCAAGATTCAGATTAGACATTTTCATGAGCAATTAACAGCTGCAAATGCAGCTGCAATTAGTAAAAGAAAAATCGTACATTTAAAGTCACCCATCTGCTCAAAGTGGAAGCACTCTATACCTGAGCATTTGGTGCAGCTGATGACGGCGCCCTATGTCACATTAGATATGCAACAATAAAGAGTGTGAAAAAAAGTGCAAACACAGGTTGTGTGTGGTGTGAATTTAAAAAAAATACCATGAAAAAGAACAGAAACTGGTTTTATTGCAATGATGCTTGTATAAATATGAGGATACCATATAAAATATTGTAAATGCCTAATCTTCTAATTAAGAAATAAGGTACAAGAGGCTGTGGTACATTGTGAATGTAGTCATTATGTGCAGTGGAGCACCTGAAATCCATTTAGCCGTGATTACATTTAATAAATACATTAAGAATAAAAAGGTCATTATATAATAAAATTATTACCAGATTACCAAATTTTCTTTTAAATTTTATTATACACAGAAAATGGGTTAATGAAAAATAAGACTGTCAAATAAAAAGTAAAGGAAACATCTTTTAAAAGTTTAAAACACATACCAAGATCTTAAAATGCAGTATGTGTATTAAAGTTGGTTATCACATATTTTTGAAAAACTATACCATTTTCACAAAAAAGTTCAAAATTAATTATTAAAATGAAATTCCAGATATTTTTCAGAAGCTGTCACATTTTACTTAGACTTTATATGACTTTCATTTCATAGACATTTTTTTCCTCCTACATTTTTTTTTTGTTTTGTTTTTACAAGAATTGAATCCTTTTAATGAGGTTTTTTTTCTTCACTATATCAGGACAGTGGTATCACCCTCACGTTTTGACTTTATGCCACCAAAAAAAATATCCAAATTCATTTTAAATCAGAAATGAAAACATGCTTATCATAGAAGAGGTGTATTCAAGTTTTTGTATGGATGAAATGCATTTTTATTTTTTTATTTAATTTTTAATAAATTAATAGATCAGCACCAAAAAAAAAAAAGTCATTGTCCCAAATATCGTCCCTGACATTTAAACTATAGCGCTGGTAGGTTTATCCTTGGTTTCTATGGGTGTTACGCACTGACATACACAGTATCGGTTAACAGGTGTTTCACATCATAGCTGATCCTATATCATGCATTTTAGGGGCCGTTTACACGACACCGTTTTCAACTAAAAACTTTTTACACATTTTGGCCATTCATTTACACGACAACAGCGCTTTGGAGGTCTGAAAATGCAAACTTTTGAAAACAGGTTTTAAAGTGCAAGTTTTTAACAAGTTATCATCGTCTCTGTGTAAACTACAAAAACACGAATTTGTGAAAATTATGTGTTTAGTCTATAGGTGTGTAGTGTTTCGTTACAAAGTGACATCGCCATCTACTGGCCTGGCAGCATAATACAGCGTTTTGAGTAGTTTTCGCAAATCTGTGTGAACGGGGATCGTTATGACAACGTTGTCGCCTATACGCGAAAAACTCAATGAAAAAACGTTATGTAAACGTACCCTTTCTATCGTATCTTACTATAGCTGTACGGACCAATCAGCATCCAGGACTGTAACCCTCCATTTGAGTGGCAGGTTTTGTCTATGCATACACTAAATTTAAATGTATCTAAGGTCAAGGTGCACCTCATTAAATACTCTGATGTCTATTTCGGCTTGATCCTGTTTAGAAATTTTTGCTCCAAAAAATGATGAAACCCCAGTGAAAGGCTTTCTTAAATATTACAGAGCGTCCCCCAGGTGCGACCATTGTTACTTAAATTAAATTATAGCTCTGCAGGTGCACAATGAGAAATGCTCCCATGCTTATCTGATCACGGTTTCTTTTATGACAAAATTATGATGGGCCACTGCTGAAAATAACATTTATGCTAGGAAATTATCCTGAACCTGAGGGCATGAAAGGCCTGGAAAAGAAATGTGTGATAAGTCTGCGTATTCATAAATACCATAGTCTTTTTATCAAGGCAATATCTAGAAGCAGACCGCAATATCTGTTAGGCTGCTGTTTTGCACATGGAGACATACCCGTGGAGGATATGCATATGTGGTACACGTAAGAAATACATAAGAACGGTCATAAGATCACACTGAGATAACAGGAAAATAAAGTGATTTGGGCAAGGCCATGTTGGAAGCACCACTCTCCTTTTTTTTTTTTTTTCTTCATACACGTTTTTATGATCAAATATAAATGCATTAATGTATTCGGACACACACTTAATGTTTACATGGGCAGTGTAAACCAATTTTTTTTTTTTTAAATGGTTGTTGTGTAGTAAGCCTGTCCATGTTTCAAATAATCTTCTTACAATACATAAAACACAACCTAAAAATAGACAAAGTAAAACAAAGCCCTTGGGCCAGAACTGTCAAGCTCAACTTAATCCATGCAGTAATGTTTCCTGAGTCATTAGCTACATCTGAAGTGGCTTGTAGGGAGAAATAACCTGGAGATGTGATTTTCGCTTTGTTCATCACAGGCTCCTTAAACATTTCACAGACCATTATACAAATCTCATTTTGACTCATACTAGAATTGTGGTGCTTCAGAGAATTTTTTAATCGTTATAGATTTTTTGCCCTTGGAACCAAAAAGCATGAATACATAAACAAAAGGTAAATGCCTGTGGGCAGACAATGAGTTCCAAAACATAGTGAGATTTCTGCCTACTGCCTTCTAAGCCACTACTGTAATAGAGATGGAACCTTATAAGTGACAGATTTGGAAACATAGACGCTCAACATAGGCAGCAACTCCATGTGGTGCACAAACAGGAGACAGAGTTTAGCAGTAGCATGCTGCTAAGCTAACATTCAGTCACAAAGCATTGTTTGAGCATTGTTTAAAGTCCCCCTGGCCTGTAGTCAATCATTTTATCCCTTTAAACTCATCTTTAATCACCAAAATGACATATTAAAAAAAAAAAGTTCCTGTGAAAATTTTTTCTTCGTGACTTAAAATAGCTTGAATGTAACTCTACACCCTTGCTTCATTTAGTATACGCCGATCTATGAATATGCCAATAAGCCCCGCCTCCAGTCATTCGCACAAGCTCAGAGATCCACTCAGTCAACTTACTGAGGTAAACGCTGCACAATGGTATTGCTTTTTACAACATCGGACACATAACTGTAATTAATATAGTTAACTTTTTGCTTGTTACACAAACCATGTTCCCGTTCGCGAGTCAGACAACCGTCTTCCAAAAATCAGCATCCTTAGAAATGCTTTGAACAACTTAGAACGTCAGTGGAGAAAGACATATTAGTTCATCATAACATCGTAATATGTACATAATTCACCCGCTATATCTCAAAAATCTACCCGATTTTTCATATCAACAGAAAAATATACCAGGATAGCCTTCTCTTGAGACTCCCCTGCTTCAGAGCTGTCATAGTTAATGATATGCTAAAGCCCGCCAGCACGTTGATGTGATTGGTTACAAGGTAGTTTGTGATGTCAGAAACACCAGCGATTTCAAACCGCGTTTTTGAAACTGTCTTTTTTTCACTGCAGTTTTAAAGAGAAAATACTCAGTAATGTTGTTGACTTATGAATTTGCTCACGGTTTGTCTTAAAGCACAATAAAAACACCACATAAACAACATTAAAACTTGATTTTCACCACAGGGTGATTTTAAATCATGAACACTCACTTGAGATAAAGACTCATATTCATATCAGTAGTCAAATGAAAACTGGTGAATGCTACTCACTTCATTCTGGAAACTTCCGTTATTGGACACTTTTGTTTGAATGTGATTAGCATATTTAGACAATGGGACTGGAAAACTTATTTTGGGTGATGCTGCATCTACATATATCAAGTTTCAGTATGTGTCTAATTCTGTCCAGCATAACAAGAAAAAAAAAAAAAAAAAAAAACACTGACCGCACATTTGAATTCAGATTTTTTTAAATAATCATATTAGTTACTGTCATTAAATTGTATAAAACTGAATCAGCCAACAGCTACTTCATTCTCTAGATTTCAGTAGAAGTATCACCCAATCAAAAATAAAATAAATAAAAAAATTAAAATTACACAAACATCAAAAAACTTAAAGTATAAAAACAAAAATAAACTTTGCTAAACTTCTTTTAAGTCAGTGAGAAGTACTTCTATAGTTCACGACTGCTTTGTGTGCATAAGAGAAAACAGAAAGATAAATGGGCTTAGTGTGTGCATGTGTGTTTGCTTGAGACAGTACACTTTGGAAGGATTCTGTGTTTTGACATCAGTTGGGAACATGAGATATAAAGGGCATGATGTGTGACGCAGTGCGTTTCAGAGTTGTACGCATGTTGCTCTCTCGCTCGCTATAGAGTTTGATTTCCCAGGGGTCCCAGTGCTTATTTCAGGGATTTGGTGTTCTCATCCCTCATCCTGCAACATGCTTGTCTTGGGTTAATCCGTTTCTACCAGAGGAGGTGTCACAATCTCACCGGTGCCACGTCTTTAGTCAACAATAAAAATGGCTTATAATGCCAGGAAAGCTATTTTTCTGCAAGGAATTCTCCTGTCTTCTCCTGAACTCCCTACTGGGTATTGTAACACTGCAAGCAACAAGTTAGTAGTTAATACAGAAAATGACAAAATCTCTGACAAACTGAAGGTTAAAGATGAAGTGTGTCATTTCTACAACACCAAACAGAATTGCATTGTTGAGTCTAGATCTGCACAATTAATTGTTAAAAGATCAAGATCTCGGTACAAACACCCATGCAACCTCATTCCTACATGACAAAACGATTCGCCTCTGTCTATTAAACTTTTGACAAATTCACAGCAGAACATTCAAATCTGCGCTGGTGCTGCTGAGCCAGAGAGAGTAGTTGTCATAGGTATGAAACAGCTTTTCAACCACACAGTATCTTTATTTATGTTACAAATAATCATATTAATCACAGAAGTACTGGGATAAAAGTTTATAGTTTGGATATAAACTGATGATATGGAAACGATCAAATTAGAGCAAATTACTTTTTGAAAGTAACTTGACGCTTCAAATAACGACTGTATCGATTACATCGTTACGTCACCAGGTGGCGAGAAGTCACTGTTAAAAATGTATTTGTCATTGAATCATTCATTCAAGAGATTCATTCAAAAATGCTGATTCATAATGAAACAAGTGAAGTATTTATGAGTGAGTCATTGAATCATTCATTCAAACAGTTTTTTTTTTTGTTGTTTTTTTTTTAAATAATTTATTCAGATTAATTAAACATTTTAAATAGACTGAATCAATTAACATTTTTTCAGAACCTCAAGTAAATTACATGTTATTTTGTTCAGTCGTCTGTTCAGACTTGTGGGAGAATCGTGATCTTTGTTTGAAGCAACAAAAAAAGAAAAAAAAAAAAAAAAAAAGAAAAAAAAATTGTGATTCTCAGTTTATCCAGAATCGTGCAGCTCTAGTTGAGTCTTACAAAACTTCAGTCTTTTATTGTTGGCTTGCTTATTAAACTGGGAAAGGAGAAACAAAGAAAGTACACACCTTTAACATTAACTTACAAGAACGATTCACCCCAAACTGAACATTTACTCATCTTCATATCATACAAAACCTTTATGACTTGCATTCTTACGTGGAACACAAAAGAAGCTATTTTGAGAAATGTCTACTTTTTTTCTCCATACAGTGAAAGTCATTGTATGGACAAAAACAGTTGAAAAAGTCATACAGGTTTGGAATGACATAAGAGTAAACTTAATTTTAAAAAAAGTTTACCAATACAAACTGTAATGTTGACTTGAAAAAGCCTGGCCAGTAGTTTTAAAAGCTTGAAGCTTGAAGGTTTTAAAGTTATGCAATATGTATACAACACAGACAGACAGACATGTTGCTGCTAGCTTGTTTTCACACATTGTTATGTTTTATTGTGTTTCTAGAAGTTGCTAGTATCTTGCTAAAATGTTTAGCATGTTTCTAGAAGCATGCTTTAGCACATTGCTAACATGTTGCTACCATGTTAGCAATGTGCTAAAGCATGCTTCTAGAAACATGCTAAACATTTTAGCAATTTACTAGCAACTTCTAAACATTGTCTGTCAAACACCCATGCAATCTCATTCCTACATGACAAAACGATTCGCCTGTGTCTATTAAACTTTTGACAAATTCACAGCGAAACATTCAAATCTGCGTTGGCACTGCTGAGCCAGAGAGAGCAGTTGTCATGAATAGGTATGAAACAGCTTCTAAAAACATGCTAAACATTTTAGCAAGAGTACAATGACTGACTGACATTGTATGAACAAAAACTGTTGAAGAAGTCATACAGGTTTGGAACGGCATAAGAGTAAATGACAAAATGTTCATTTTTGGGTTAATAAAACTGTTGTTAATGAACAATCAAGATTGAATACCTGGTTGCCATTCATGAACATGTCAGCATGTGCCAGGTCTTGCCAGACATCACATCAAAGTAATATGAAAACATGATTGTCTGTTCACTGATCTCAGTGCCTACAGCAGACTGGCAGTTTCTGCCAGGCTTTCCGGCAGAGCTTGGAAGGACAGGAAGAAACATACGGCTGTCAGTGACACTCTAACACTTCAACATATGATGGCTGAAACTGAAAAAAAAAAAAAAAAAAAAATCACAGCCGCAGTGCTAGCTTTGCAGTACAAGCCAACTGGAGAGGTGTATCAGGAGCAAACATGTTCTACATCTTTTTGGGAGGTGGAAAAAACAGCAGGGTCACACTTTTACATGACCGTCACAGAGATGAGAACCATGTTGAGGCACAACTGAGGTCTCCAGGGAAGACTAACACCATTGTACTTAGAAGCAGCTTCTACTGTCTTCAAAACAATGAATAAAGTCAGCGACAGAATGAGCACAGACAGGTTTGATGGCTCTATTACTCCTCTAGACACAAAAATACTGTATTGTGAAATAGATTTAAAGCTTTTTATATCATAATAACTGACACCACTTTGAATACTGTTGATTTCTGCAGGTACAAAGATACTGTGATCAGATCTACAGACAGCAGATCCCTCTTTCTCATAGTTAAGACTTTGAATGTCCATATCATCTACCCAGAATGATGGCTACAAGAGATGGCATGTTGCCAGCAACTATGACTATTCTTGTCAGAATATAGGGAACTTCATAGTCAACTTCAAAGTGACTCAGGAGGGATATTTCTGAGGTGATGTGACGAGCAGATTGGAAAAAGTCTGCAAGCTATTTAAAGAGTTCTGGGTATGAAAAAATGTTTCTCAAACCTTTCCCAAAGTCATCTTGTCCATGACTACAGATTGACAAAAACACGTTGGTTGTCATAAACGGAAGTGTCATTCTTTAGTTGCGATGAGGGAGTACATGCTAAACCTGTGAGGGAACCTAATAAATAAGAGTTACATAAAGAAAACAGAAGGGAAAAGAGCTTATTGCCTTAATGAACAAAGCTTGTGCACGATCACATGCTGACTGTGCCATCCTTGTAATCTTTAATTCAGATCTCTGGCAGACAGCTGTGCGGTTTTTCAGGAGTAAAGATGCAGTCGTGGAAGGATCCGGCTATATTGTGCAACTGCATGTCCTGTGAACAGCTTATAATGTCTTATAAAGCTCTATATAAAATGGCCAGTAAACTTTATTCATTCCTCAGTTTTAGCTCCCCCCAGGGCCTGAAGGGAATAATAGCCCATTCTCTCAACTCAATCAACCTGTCGAGGCCAAAAAAAAAAGTACAGCACACTTTTAGTTTACGCCTAGCAATATAAATACTCTCTTACTTTAAAGGCGACACATCGTGGAAGTATTTCCCTGCTCCTGAATAAATAAACTCAAAAATAAATTCACAATGCAAAGCTCCTTCCCCAGTCCAGAACATTAAAGAAAACCAAGCGGCAAAATTGGGTCACTCAGAAATAGTCTAAGCTTAAGATGTCACATCCAGGAGAAAATTAGCATTACCAGCCATGTCAACGCATTTACAACAACATTGCTAGGGCTGTCACAATATCAGATTTATAACTAAATAATTATTGTGGCCAAAAGATTTCACGATAACAATATAAATCGCAATCTATATAGAGATTAAAATAAATAAATAATGTAATCAGTCAAATTCATCTTGAACTCTTGGTTATTTTGTGTTTTCTCTTTTTTGGCCAATGAATCACACTCAAAATACGAGTGTAAGGAGGCAGAGAGAGAGCTTGTATGATAACTGTATAGCGTCTTCACCAACGCACAATAACGTTACGTCTTTTATAAGTCCAATTATGTCGTCTGCCACTTTAAATGCTCGAGCTCTTTCAGGTTAAGTGGATTCTGTTTGGCTGTCAATGTTTTTATCATTCAACAGGTGGAAAAAAATCAATCTAAAAGTGATTTCAACGATATCGTTCCTCTGTGTCATTATTGTTAGTGGTGTGGACTTCCTTGTTCTCACTGAATTAGAATGATTCCAAAAAACTCCCACACTGGTGAATGAACTTTTTTTGTTTTCGGTACAGGTAGAGTAGTAGTAGTAGCTACACACTGCATTGTCGTGTATTTTTTTACTATGCTGTAGTGCCAACAAGAGTGTCCAGTTATCGGTGCTGGATTATTTACAATATTCCATAATATTGATATATCATATTTTTTAAATTTCATGTTATCGTCAATATCGGTATACTGCAACAAGTCCCCCTGTAGTCAATAATTTTATCCCTTAAAACTCATCTTTGATCACCAAAATTACATATTTAAATGTTTTTTTGTTTTGTTTTGTTTTTCTGTGGAAATAAAATGTATTCATGCCTTAAAATAGCTTGAATGTAACTCTACACCATTGCCTCATTTAGTTTACACGGATCCATGCATATGCAAATTAGCCCCGCCTCCACTCACTCACACCAGCTCAGAGATCCACTCGGTCAACTTTACTGTAGTAAATGCTGCACAGTTAGCCTTTTGCTTGACTACATTAGCAAACAGCTAATAAGGTGTTGCTAATGTTACACAAACCATGTTCACGTTCGCCATCTCGGAGTTAGACCACTGCCTTCTAAAAATCAGCATCCTTAGAAACGCTTTGAACAACTTAGAATGTCAGTGAAGAAAGGCATATAGTTCATCATAACATCGTATCATACATCATATACATAATTCACCCACTATATTGCTAAATGTACCTGTTTTTTCAAATCAACAGGAAAGTATTCCAGGATAGCCTGGCTTCTTTTGAGACTCCCCTGCCAGTTGTTTTATTTTAAAATGTGCGTTCTGTGTCAGAATGTCTGTTTTTGTTTTGGTCTGTGTGATCCTGCGCACTGCCAATTTACTCAATAGTATTTTGACACCCAAGGTTGCCAGTTGGTAGAAAATGCAGCATATCGCACCCATGGAACCCAGCAAACAAACTGGGTCAGAAATCGCAGATTCTACCCGACCTAAAAAGCATCGGCATCCATCTAAAAATCTCTATGAACGGGAGCATATTAAAGTGCAAATATATTAACTCATCAAATTATTAACAGTGTGCAAGTCTCCTCGCCTTCCATTGTCAACTGCGCTCGTTCCTGTTGCTTGTTCTCAATATGGTAACCCGTGTGAGCGAGGAGTCTGAGGAGAAGGGGGCAGGGGAAACAACTCTCTCCAATATTTTGAATTTGGACTGCAGTACCCATTTCAACCACTAGCTGTCAATATTACATACTGCACCTTTAATAAAGTACATTCTGCAAGTATGCGTGCGTGTAGTATGAATACAATATGGACACATTAGATCCACTATGTTGGTAGTAGATCCAAGCAGTAGTTTATCCAGGTATTTTTCACCTACTTTATAAAATCCTGTGGTCGAACATACTATTTAGTCAACGTACTGCTTGGACTAGTAGAATGTGCTATAAGCCTTTTGTTACAACCTGCCAACAATGTCACAGTGCACAAAGCAAGGTCCATAAAGAAAGATTTACTGAGAATGGTGTGGAAGAACTTGACTGACCTGCACAAATCCCAGACCTGAACACCTTTGGGATGAATTACCCCATTGCCCGACATCAGCATCTAACCTTACTGATGCTGAATGGGAGCAAATCCCCACAGCCATGTTCCAACTAGAGGAAACTCTTTCTAGAAGAGCGAAATAAGGCTGAACAACAATATAGGGAAAAAAACAAAAAAAACAATATCATGACAGTGTTTCAGAGTTTCAGAATTGCTTGGTTCATTGATTGTGAATCAAGCTGATCTGAGACACTGTGAGCTACACATGTGTAAATGAACATATAGTTCCTTTATTTAATCTGAAACTGGCAGCACATTTATTTATTTTCTGACAACCCGTCAAAATAAAATCTTGATGGTATACCGTTTAAAAATGAAGAAATTATGACATAAATATCTATATTGTAATTTTGCTGTAAAATAAAAATACTTGTTTTTTACAGAACAATAATATAATTACAATAATGTTTAATATGTTTAATAATAATACATCACAATAAAATCATTATTATTTAATAGTCATATTGAATTAGTCAAAAACAGTGTGAATGTGGGCTATAAAAACTCAAGTGGAAATATTTTTTTCTGCTCACTTTATGGTAAATCCAATCCAATCATGAACACCACATTTTTAAAAAAAAAAAAAATTTATTCAGCCCTAAAAGGATTCCACACTTTAAAAAGTCTTCAGGATAAAAAGTAATGTTTTGGCTCTTTTTTTCTATGCAGATGCACTCCCCAACGAAATCCCAATCATTCTAGAATTAATTAATTCTTACTAAATAGAACTATTCAAGTCATCTGGTGAAACTTCCTGTATTTTTTCATATCATAATATGAATAAACAAAATATGTATCAGTTTTTTTGGCAACACTTTAGAATAAGGTTTCATTAGTTAACATTAGTTAACAAATATAGTTAACAAAGAATGAACAATACTTCTACAGCATTTATTAATCTTAGATAATGTTAATTTCAACATTTACTAAATTATTATTAAAATCAAAAGTTGTATTTGATAACATTAGTTAAAGTCATTAATTACTCACCCTCATGTTGTTTCAAACCCGTAAGATCTTCGGAACAGAAATTAAGATATTTTTTTTTGGAATCAGAGAGCTCTCTGACTCGTCCAGCAATTTAATTACCACTTTCAAGGCCCAGGAAAGGTACTAAAGACATTGTTAAAAGTCCACGTGACTACAGTGATTCAACCTTAATTTCACGAAGCGACAAGAATACTTTTTGTGCGCAAAAACAAAACAAAAATAATGACTTTATTCAACAGTTTCTTCTTCTTTAATGCAACTAACAAGAACAAACAATGAACAACTGTATTTAAATATTAACTAACAAAGATTAATAAATACCGTAACAAATGTATTGCTCATTGTTAGTTCATGTTGGTTAATATACTAATGTTAACAAATGAAACATTATTTTAAAGTGTTACTGTTTTTTTCAGTACTGAGCAGCCCTAGAGTAAAAGCTGTTTTAGTAGCAATGGGAGGTCAAAAATAGTATTAATGCTATGGTTTTGAAACAATGTTCAGCAGGCACATACGAATGTGGCATACTTTTGGCCTATAAAAGTGTAGATTATGCCCCCGTTTAATACTTTATTACCACTGTTGCATAATATTACTCAGTGACACAGTCATTCAGTCAACCCACACACATTTCCCCCTCAGTGTGGCTCGGCACTCACAGTTTGAGGTTACTGTGCTACTGTCACTGGTGTAAGCTTGAGGACTTTTAAAAGCAGCCAAGCAGCAGCACAAGAGCCCAGCAGAAAGACTAATGAGTCACGCTGAGACTACACTGACCCCGTCAGCCCTCGTCGCCATCATCACCTCTCCTGCCACAGGTGTCGCTCAATTAGGAAAGGTAATGACGATGCAGACCAGACAGTGGCTTTACCGCCCACATCAGCCTGAGTCTGCTGATTTAAATATCTGGACTGCAGACCCAACCAATTTGCCAGTCTAATCATTCTAACTGGGCTTGCTTTGGGTTGTGAAATCCTCATGCCAAACGGTGCAGTGCAGAAGGAGCAAGAAATATCACAACTGAAGTAAGGGGAAAAAAAGAAAGCAAGCAAAGCCTAAAGGCTGAAGGGACATCTAGTTGGCCTGGGCACTGGGAGTACAAGCGACTTTTGCAGATTTGTCGCACATGAGATATGGAGGAAGGGAGGGAAGCGGTGGTGGATATGAAGAAAGAGAGGAAGGGAGGGAGGCAAACGGGACCACGTGAGGAGCCAAGAAATGCTGGAGGGCAAAAATCTGGCCATATTTCTTCAGCTTCCACTGCAGTGATCACAGATCACAGTCTCCCATGTAGAGGCAAAATGTCCAGTGGACGCTGACAACGTTTGGACTTCACAATGCCATTTACAATGATGACAACCTAACATTTCTTAAGTGTTTAACAGTATTAGTTTAGTAAATAACGTTAAAAAAAACAAACAAACAAACAAACAAACAAACAAACAAAACGAATATGTTCAGCCACTGACCGAAAAAATAAGCAACTCTGCAAACCATCTGTGTTTTCCGATGTACAGGTGTGCACTATGATCAAAATCACGGAAAGGCCACAGCTTGACAAAATATATACATACATTATTGTGTATACATTATGTATGTGCATAATGTATGTGTGCCTTTATGTATAAAATATATGTGCCTAATCCATATACACAATAAATTGATAAAAAGTGACAGTAAAGAAATTTATAATGTTACAAAAGAATTCTATTTCAAATAAATGCTTTTCTTTTGAATTTTCTATTAATAAAAGCATCCTGAAATATGTAATATAATATAATATAATATAATATAATATAGTTTCCACAAAAATATTAGGCACCACAACTGTTGTCAACAGTGATAATCATAAAAAAAAAGTTTCTTAAAAACCAAATCAGCATATTAGAATGATTTCTGGAGGATCATGTGACACTGATGACTGGTGTAATGATGCTGAAAATTCAGCTTTGTCATCACAGAAATAAATTATATTTCAAAATATATTCAAATAGAAACTGTTCTTTTAAACTATAATATATATTTAGCAATATGATAATTTTACTGTTATTTTTGATCAAATAAATACAGCCTTGCTGAGCATAACAGACTTTCAAAAAAAAATCTTACCAAACAAATATATTTATATATTTATTTGTGTGTGTGTGTGTGTGTGTGTGTATGCGTGTGTGTGTGCGTGTGCGTGTAAAAGGTCTAAAGATGAGTAAAATTGCATAAATGCAAAAAATGTGTTTATATAATAAATATATTGAAATTATATAATAATTAACTATGCGGCATCGTCAATTTTGGGGTATTAAATTAGTCAATTTAATTTCAAATTAAAAGATCTGATTATTCATAACAAATGAATGATCAATCTGGCAGTGCAAAAACAGCATCACATTCTGTGACATTACATAAAAAAAAAAAAATCCTCAAAACAACAATGAAAAACAATATTAAAAAAAGCTCTGTATTAATGTGGTTGTGACTGTGCAAGTTTGCTCAGCAACTATAAACTAAACTCTGCTTCACACTGTGCCTAACAACACGCTTTAATAAGTTCTTCCTCTTCTTGGCTTATTTGGGGCTAGTTACTCCCCATTTCTTTGCTGCTCTCACACGTAAATAATGCAAATCAGTCCTGCCCACTTATAGCCACACAAATACATCTGCTGTATATATGCGGTACAGCAAAATCTGTTCCAGTTGGCACATTTCTACCGTCACAGCTAAGCCTTTGAAAGTGGTTGCTTGCGATAATGATAATTCTACTCGAAAAGGCAAGAGGCATTTTCCCAGCTAATCTATTTGTTTCTGTCCTAGCAAATGCTCCTAGTCGGCTAATTAATAGCCTCACAGAGATTTTTCAGACTAACAAAATATGCATCTCACTTCGACTTAATTTTCCTGCAGCTACAGACAATTTTCTTATTAATAAGCATTCCTTTTGTCAAGACACTAATCCTGTGCAGCTGGCAGGCATGCAACGACGGGCTAGAAACAAGAGCAGGAAATACAGGTTACAGTCTCCTGAGTCAGCCCTTTAATCATAGCTGCAGTCTTATTAAAGCAAGAGCACGATACAGCCAGCCGTTCCAAAAAACACGCTGAAAACAAGATGTAGGGATGCCGCAAATGTCGTCCATTTGTGATTTTTCCTCATCCCTGCTGTCTGGGAGATGTTTCTGATCGTGATTCGCAGAGCTATCGCTATATGATGGCTGTATATGATGACAATGAAGGATGTAAGTGATGAATGGACACAGTAGGTACCAAACTAAAGAGTCTGGAGGATACAAGCAGTGTCTTTTTCCCTGATTGGTTGACAGATGGGTCAGGCGGGTTGCCTGGGGAGAGGCAATTTATCTCGCATGACAAAGGGTCAACTTCAAACTCAAAGAGGATGTTTTAACGATGGTAAAGTACAGCCATCTCTTGCTATTAGGCCTACCCTCTGAAGAAATAAAAGAACATTTTAAAGGATGTTGCTGTCCCGGTGCAGTTGTTGATCACAGTGCTTGCCATTGGAGGAGATCTTTCTTTTAAAGGGCAATGTGCAGTGAATGTAAACAAGTTGCGTGTTCTCAGAAGAAAGGCCATAGTGCCTTCAGGGCCGATGCGGGAGGTCTTCAGTCATGCCATATCTGTGGAAACCACCACTTCACAAAAGCTGTCTTTTAATGCAACTCAAGGAACAACGTTTGTAGTGTCGCTGTCTGTGCCCGCTAATGCTATTACTGCATTAATCAATGATTTGACATACTGTGCCACAGATTATGGTTTGTAAGCCAAGAGATGCTGGAATGAAATGTTCTTTTACTCAGAAATGAAAAAAAAAATAAATATTCTGCAAAAACCTGCTTCAATTTAAAACTTTTCACCTTTTTATTATTTTTCGATGTTTGTTCAGATTCAAACCGACCTTATTCCAGTGGTAATTAGGTTGCTTGAGTTTACAAATGTCACACAAACCTAAATCCTATGAAGAAATCTCATTAGTGCCAGGTGAACCTGAACAAATTCTGTCAAGTTTGTCAAGGACTTCATATGAAGCAGTAGATATAAAAGCAGTGCCTATTAATAACAAACGGGCACTCTCCTTGCATTCCTAAAGGAATGTTTAAGTGGTGCGGCATGCCAAAACCTGTCAAAATGTGGACACATGGCCCTTTTGCACATCTAAGAGGCTGTTTACACGACACCATTTTCAACTAAAAACGGAAAACTTTTGATGCATTTTGGTTGTTCATTTACACGACAATGGCGATTTGGGGGGCCTGAAAAAGCAAACTTTTGAAAACGGGATTCAAAGTGTAATTTTTTGAAAATTATACCATTGTAGTCTCCGTGTAAACTACAAAAACGTGAAATTGTGACATCTTGCGCATGCGTATTACGTGTTCAGTCTCACAGGCATGTAGTGTTTCTTTACATAGTGACGTCGCCAACTACTGGCCTGGCATGCATAATACAGTGTTTTAAGTCCTTTTTCGAGGATCCATGTGAACAGGGATCTTTTTGACAACGTTGTCATCCATATGCGAAAAACGGAAGGGGAAAAACTTTTTCCATTTTTAATACATTGTTGTCGCATAAACATACCCTCAATCTTTCAAACCCACTAAAAAGGAACTGGACAGATAAATTCTCTGAGAGTCTCTAAAATATATACATCTGTTCAAAGAAACACTCCCATGTAAAGAATGACTGGCAATTATCAGGAATTGTACATCTGCTGTGGCCTAGAAGTCAATTTTAGCATAACTTTTGAGAGCTGTTAACTTTAAACCTTTGAAATAAGTTGTAGCTATCAACATTTAATGTAAAACTATTTTTTTTTTTTGACTATCAATGAACAGGGAAAAAAAGTGATTTGCAGAAGAAAGAAAGTCAAACAAGTTTGGAATAAATTTTGCAAATGCAGCATTTACAATGACACAACCAAGAGCCTTTTTCTTTGTTCTGTTCCTAAAACATTTAAAAGGATAGTTCACCCAAAAATGAAAATTTTCTCATTACCTACTCACCCTCAAGTAGTTCCAAACCTGTATGAGTTTCTTTCTTCTGCTGAACACAAAAGAAGATATTTTAAAGAATGTTGGTAACCAGACAGTTGAGGTCACCCATTGACTTTCATAGTAGGAAAAAAAATTCTATGGAAGTCAATAGGTGCCATCAATTGACCCTTCGCCAGGAGTTTGATTGACAGGTGATCTAACCAATCATAATGCCGAATCTGCCATTTTGTCCGACAAAGCAGTCAGGGGAGTTAGCAGATTAACATAGGTGGACTTGAACTTGAAAAATGGTGTGTACTGACGTCTTTCCGCGATTGAAACAACATTCCTTATGATGTTCATTCATGTTTATTTGATGCTATAAATGAGCTAGCAGGGAGAGATGATCGGTTCACGAGCCGCTTGAACTTAGGCGCTACAGCGATATATGTCACGACACATTAAAAAGCCACAAAACAATATTTATTGTTTAAATTTCTTTAAAAATGACAAAATTTGAAATTTGAGGGTTTGTTTCATATCAAAAGTAACCTGTTCTGTCTTGTCTGTCGACACACTGTCAGTGTCCTCTTTGCTCCGCGATGTATTTTTCACTGCGTGAGAACTTGTGGCGAAAGATCAGCATGGCTTGTCGGACGTAGCAACAGTAACTAAAGGGGGTGGGTCTTTGCGAACGGTCAATTGTCTGGTTACAAACATTCTTTAAAATATCTTCTTTTGTGTTTAACAGAAGAAAGAAAGAGAAGCCATATCATAATCAGAATTCAAGAAGTGTTGTCAAAAATAATTTCATGTTAGTTTGTCATAAGGATAAAGAAGAAGCACAGGGGTCTAACAATCAAGGCACTGAAGCTCCACCGATGCTACATCCCAGGCCTAATAAATAAAACAAGAGTACAAAACAAAGCTATTTCTTTACAGATGATTTGGTTTCACAAGCAAGCAGCTCTGAAACCGAACCAGGGCTCTTCGCACAGGTGCAACACTGCGGATTAACAAACAAGACATTCCTAGAGAGCTCACGGCACGTCTCAGGTTTGTTGATGTTTTCCTTGATCTTAATGCCTGGTTCCTGTCTGTCACGTCTGTAACTGGAAGCAGAGGAGACACACTTGTGCTGGCCCAATTTATTGCCCAAGTACATCAGTATCAACCGCAGATGAAGGCTGTCTGGATTACAAATGGAAACGCATGACTGAGTGGCATTGTTGTCAAAACATGCGCAATTGTATTGGACAGTGCCTGACACATGACATTATGAGCACATCTGACCTTCCATCGCTCCGGCTTTCTATGCGTTCAGGGTATGAATCATGGAAGAGTGAAATCCAAACGAGTTGATCAAATTTAAATCAACTAACAGTTCCCATGGCATAACTCATAGCTTAAAAATCAAAGCATTTCTACAAACGAAACTCCCTTTCTGGTGTTCCTCACATCCAAGCTTCTGTCAAATAGTCAAGTCACATTATGAACCCTCAGGACTTTGATGACTCCCAAATGATGTTGCCTTTGTTCTTATGGTTTCATGAAAGGAAAATAAGGGATGGGATGAAACCTCAAAGGAATATTTCAAAGAAATTTCACTTCTGTCCTGATGACTGTCAATAATAATCTGAGTTACACTATAACGCCATAATACAGTTCTGACTCTAAAATAGCCTACAATGACGTGTTTCTTGTTTCGATAATACTTTAGATTCATCTTGATGAGATACAAACCTGTCAATGCTTTAAATTAAACAATGAGAGACACAGCTGTGATAGCCGATCAAAAAATAAAATAAAAAACAGAGATAAATGTACTTATATGAATTCAGACTGGCAATCAGATAAGAATCTATACAGTGTCATTATTTTATTGTGTTCATTTGAAACTGCAGAGGACCAAAAGAGAGCAAATCTGAAATGAACTTGAACAGTACTGATTTCTTGTAAACAAGCAACAGATAATTAGGAAATATAATAATCCAAACTTTTCCCACCCGCATGCAAAATCTTTCCATTGCTCAACTAAAAAAAAAAAGAAAGGAGATTCAGATGTTCTGCCAGACATTTTAAACCATCTGATTTACAGTAGCCTATATTAAAGACTGATGCAATTTTTTTAAAGGTCAACTTTGAAAGGAATTTCTATAAGTAATGTTTGATGTTTCTATACTGTGATATGTTTGTGCGTACTGTTGCTAAGGTTACCTCTTCTGTCGACTTATGCGTCTTTTTTGAGAAAATACGCAAACTTGTGACTTAACTTTCATGATTCCCTGATTTTTTGAATGTGCCTTAGGCTATATGTAGAATTATGTTTATTATAGCCTGTACACTTTTCAAGACACGCACCACCACATATTTTGTTTTGACTACTTTTAAGGGGTTCATAGTCTTAAATAGACACCCCACTCCCCTAATTCGTAACCTTTTTTTTTTTTTTTTTTTTACAATACAACACTGGAAAAAGAAAATAGCGTCATTCTGACAGAGCAGGCTGAATAACTGATTTCACATGGTTTTAAAAATGGGCATCTTTTTTTTTGTCACGGTTGGCCTCAAGCTTTAGTCGTGCTCCCACCTTGCGGGCAGTTACTATGCTTGAATAATAAGTCTATGTTGTGTTCAAAAACAGAAAGCATTATATATGAAGTAAAAAAGGCGCACTTGACGCTTACGTTGCCCACCAAGGCTGGAGACAGCAACAAAACAAGAACTTCAAGCGTTAAAATCGGCTTAATCTCAGCTCTGCGCTTTAGTGTATGTGTGCTGAATTACCAATTAAGACTTATAAAAACCACTGCAGCCCAACATCAAAATATATAGGCTAAAATCCGCTGTAGTCATTCACAACACCCAAACATAAATTATCAAGCAAGTATGGTGTTTAAACAATAAAAATAAGAGTGACTTACCATCTGTAATGAACATATACAGCAACAGAGTTTCCATCCAAGAGCGTATAATGGACATCGTAGTTTCCACGAATAAATCCCGTTTGTGATGATAAACAACAGCGCTCCTCCAAAATATCTCCCGACCGACGTCTACAGTCCAGCGACGAATTCCCAGCGAGAATCTGTTGGATTGTGATGCTGGTGAACTTTATCTAGAGCTATCACGTCCATTATACCAAACCAGTAAGAGTTAAATAAAAAAGACCGTGTCAACCAGCGACCGAAAGCGCAATCTCATGTACGATGAAGAGCTTTCGAGAGAGAGAGAGAAAGAAAAGTTACAGGTATCCGGCTCAGGTGTCTCGATTCCCACGCGTATTTCTCTCTCAGTAATCCACAAGGAATGAAATATAGCTAGTCGTTTTCGTCCATCCACAGATTTTAATTCAAACTATAATCCCGTGAAAGCATGAAACGCCAGAAATGGTATCGCAACAGCACAATACCAGAGTCGTCCACGAGCTTGTTAGTTTAATAATCTACAAAAGCATCTCAGATTAGAGACACAAAACAACTGATACACGACGTGTTTGAGTTGAATGGCAATTTAGGATCTCCTATAATAACCTTGACATTTGGTCAAATTGTATTTTATGGGTGAGATCCGGTTCTTTGATGTATATTTAACCTTAAGTTATGCGATGCGATGTCGTGGCCAAACGATGCAGGAAAATAAACGTTTACTTGTCCGCTCCGATGAAAAAAAGTGTTTTCTTCCTGAATGAAGTCCGAAAGATGACTTGAAATTCTTCTCAGAACTGAAGTCTCCCGGTAAACTATTACCTTTTCGGTTGATATCACTGTATGAAGCGTATCGCACCCATTTTTTAAACTCCGAGGGAAAATAAAGGCAATTCTTCTTAACAATGCAGCGCTCCGGTCTGTAAAACAAGAGTCAGTGGCTATAGCCTACTCTATAGAGAGGTTCGGCTTCACTGTTGAGCTTCGTCAAAGTAGAGATTTATTCAAGACCACCCCTCCTTATGTCACACAACCTAACTTTGCGTTTCAACAAACGGGCTGTGAATGGCGTGAAGTAGGCTACGCGTTGCGTTCCGCTGGACTTAAGTAGCGGGTGAATCCCTGAACCTTCCAAATCTCTTCGGTTCACAGCGGTCACGTGAGTCTTTACAATCAGACCGCTCTGACGTTTTCACGCGTCCGTCATGTGCATCTCACGAAACCATGACAGGGTTTACATTTCACCCCAAGATCAAAAGAAAGATGATGAGAGGATGATCATCACAGTTCAGCTACAAATTCCCTGTATTGTAAGAGAAATGCTTTTCTTCAGAGGTGTTTTTTTTTTTTTTTTTTTTTTTGGTCCCAATTTTTCTCAATGGTAATTTTCACATTTGATTTACGCTTTGATACAATATTTGCATATAGCAATAGAGTAGTTTTTAAAATCTACAATTTATCCCTCTTAGAAAAAAAGGTACAAAAGCTGTCACTGGAATGGTACCCTTTACTTTATTTATCCCTTAAGGGTGCATATTAGTACCTTAAATGTACATATTAGTACCTAAACTGTACATTTTAGTAATTTTTGAAGGGGTATCAACCCCTGTGACAGCTTTTGTACCCTTTTTACCCCCTGAATGTGTAAATTAGGATGGGTGGTAGCATTAATGGAAAACATAGACATTTTAAATATTGTCACAATCAAATCTTATTTTAAATTGTTTAATTGAAAAGGGTAAAAAATAGCAAACACACACGTGCATGTATACATTTAAGAAAAAATAGTTATATTTATATGTAAAATATATATATATATTTATATATAATATTAATTATATACATATATACAGTATATACATGCAAATATTTCTTAAATATATACATGAATGTTTGTGTATTTATACATAATAATTATACACAGTACACGCACATATATTATTTAAACAAACTTTTATTTTGGATGTGATTAATCGCGATTAATGTTTTGACAGCACTAATATATATATATATATATATATATATATATATATATATATAATTATTATTATTATTGTTATTGTTATTACAGTTAGTACAGAGTAAACAGAGTGACATTGCATGCTGTCCTGCGTGTTTTGTGGCTTAATGCATTTTGGTTGCAGGAATAAAAACAAAGATGTTATTAAGACAATTTTTAATTTTAAAACAAAACATCTTCATCAACAACATATCACTCAGAAATGTTCAATACACAAATGAAAATTTCACAAGTAACTCTATTTCATGAAGTTGACGTTGCTTTTAAGGTGTCACACCACAGTGACATCTTCTGGCGGGCCACATTATTAGGGTCGTGTAGTCTACATCATAACAGCTTGTCAGTTTCGTGTGGCAGGACAGTCCTAAATAAACACCATTGCCATGATTCTGACACTTTAATACATCCTGTTAGACCTTTCATTCTTTTAAATAATATTTCTCTGATTCTAGGGAACACACACCCTGACAGCCGGTTTTATTTGTGTTCATTTGAAAAGTTTAATGGCATAATAAATAAACACAGTGCTTTAATGGCTAGAGCATTTCACTTCTGCAATTTGCATATGATTTGTGCTTATGCATAATACAAATAATATAATACACATCACACTTTCATATGTACAGACCATAAAAGAAAAAAATTAGAATGCTATTTGACAGTGCATAATATAGCAGCTGTAATAAAACAATTCTCATTTTCTTCCACTGAGAGTAGCATGCTAAATGTACACTCACACATTAACTCCACAGTTTATGATACGGAAAACATATTAAGATTTCTTCATTTTAACCATTTATTGCTGGGAAGTGCTTTTGCGCCCAGTGTCCCATGATGTTTTGTTTAATGTACTACTGATGGCTTTGTTTACCATGCGAGACTGCACACAGAAGGATATTGGTTACTTGTGCAATAGGGATAATCTTCCTATATAGCACAGTCCCCTTGTAGTACACACTGGAACCTCTGGGTAATGGCCCTAGGACTGGATTTTAGAGTACTTACATTGATTCATATCTCAGATATTAACTTTGTTATACCTTCTTCCGTCCTAGCCATTTAGATCTAAGGTTACATCATAACATGAGCATCCTTCATCTACTGGGTCAAAAGCAAATGATGGACATCACTTCTGAAACTTAAAATAGTTTGTTGAAGGTAACATGCAGCTGCATGGTCTCTTGTGATTTACCAACACAGTCTAAATAAAGAAGACAACTTTCTTTCTTCGCAGAGACATTACATTATGGTGTAATGTATTAAAAAGCCAAGCAAAAAGGTGCCAAGTTGTCAGCATCAGTTCTAGCAGCATTTAACACATCATGCCCAGTGCCACTGACTATTTTTTATTGCTTTGATTTCTGTTTCGAAGAAAAGAGGCACTGCTACTTTGTTTTGATTCATTAGATGTTCCTGTTTTATCTCTTTCAAGCTCACACACCATAATTGCATCATATTTATTTGGTGGAAGAGCACTTTAAGAACACTTCTGACCATTAAATAGGACCTATTATGCCCTTTTACAATGTCTTGATTTTGTTTTTGGGGTCTACTAGAATATATACTCATGGTTGAATGTTCAAAAAACACCTAATTTTTTCACATATTTGACATTGTTGCAGCACCTCTCTTTCCAGTCTGTCAGTAATGCTCTATTTAGTTCTTGTTTCTATGAAGCCCCTCCTTCCGAAAAGTGCAATGTGCTCTGATTGGTTGGCTAGACCAGTGTGTTGTGATTAGTTTCAGAAATGCCACGCCCCTTACCATAACCGCGAGTTTCAACACACTACTAATGCAACTCAACCAGGCCTCGCCCCTTTTTTTTGCATATGGGTGGGAATTATTTAAATGAGGAATATTGCAACGTATACATTCCCAGAAGAAAACTCAAGTCTACAATTGCGGCATTTCAGGGAGTTTGGAAACAATGGACAACATTTTTGAAAATGTAAAAAAGCAAAATATGTCTCTTTAAACTGCAACTAATTTAAAACATCTCTTTTTCTCTTCATTTTCTGTATTTGTGCTGAGAATGTTAAAGATCACAATCATTTAAGAGATTTGCCATGAATTAGAAGCAAAATAAATGAAATTGTCTATTGGGTGTCCTGCTGATCACCATAAATATCTTTAAAGCATCAGTTGAGGATGAAAAGTTGATGAATCATACACTGACTGAGATTTCTAAAATGATTTCTTGCATAAGCTATCAAAAAATATAGTGATGCATTTTTCACAATTCCCAATCAAAATAAATTATGAAACATTAAAAAAAAAAAAAAAAGCTTTTGACATGATTTGACTAAATATTCAAAAGCATGTATTCTGCAAGACAGCACATATTGTTTCAGCACAGCATTTTAGGTCAAAAGATATACACACTAAGTCATGTTTTATGCATATGCTTAGCCCACATCACATCCTTTTGTCTTCAATGTAGGCTACAATGGCCCCGGGACCCAGGGAATTCCGTTTTTGTTCTTGAATAATATTAGTTTCCCATATGTGCATAAGACGCAGCATTTGCTCTCACTCAGCAGCTTCCAAAAATAATTTGCATAACTCAGTCAGTGGATCCTATTTATATACAGTATAGTTGCCATGATTTTTTGTAGCTTCCACCAACTTTCCAACTTTTAAGACATTACTGGTGTGTGTGTGTATATATATATATATATATATATATATATATATACTCATTGGCCACTTTATTAGGTACACCTGTTCAATTACTCGTTAATGCGAATATCTAATCAGCCAATCGCATGGCAGCAACTTAATGCATTTAGCAATTAGACATGGTCAAAATGATCTGCTGAAATACAAGCTGAGCATCAGAATGGGGAAGAAAGGTGATTTAAGTGAACGTGGCATGGTTGTTGGTACCAGACAGGCTGGTCTGAGTATTTCAGAAACTGTTGATCTATTGGGATTTTCATGCATAACCATCCCTAGAGTTTACAGAGAATGGTCCTAAAAAGATAAAATATCCAGTGAGTGGCAGTTCTGCGTCAAAAATGCCTTGTTGATGCCAGAGATCAGAGGAGAATGTATAGTTATAGGAGAATGTATAGAGAATGTATATCACCTGATGGAGTTTGGGTTCCTTGCCGCTGTCGCCTTTTGGCTTGCTTAGTTGGGGACACTTGACATTTGACTTGACATTTGATATTCAACAGTGCTTTGATCTACCTGCATTGACACTATTCTTTAAGAGCTGCTGTGCAGCCAAATAATGTACCAGTTATCAATGTAAAGCTGCTTTGACACAATCTACATTGTAAAAAGCGCTATATAAATAAAGGTGACTTGACCTGAGGTGACTTGAGAATGGGCAGACTGGTTCGAGCTGATAGAAAGGCAACAGCAACTCAAATAACCACTCGTCACAACTGAGGTCTGCAGAAGAGCTTCTCTGAATGCACAAGACATCGGACTCGAATTTTGAAGCTGGGCTACAGCAGCAGAAGACACACCGGTGCTAGTCCTTTCAGCTAAGAACAGGAAACTGAGGCTATAATTCACACAGGCTCACCATAATTGGACAATAGAAGATTGGAAAAAATGTTGCCTGGTCTGATGAGTCTCAAATTCTGGTGCGATATTCTGTAGGGTCAGACAGAATTTGGTGTACACAACATGAAAGCATGGATCCATCCTGCCTTGTATCAACAGTTCAGGCTGCTGGTCGTGGTATGATTGTGTGAGGGATATTTTCTCGGCACACTTTGGACCCCTTAGTACCAACTGAGCATCATTTAAACACCTCAGCCTACCTGAGTATTGTTGATGACCATGTCCATCTCTTTATGAACACAGTGTACACATCTTCTGATGGCTACTTCCAGCAGGATAACGCGCCATGTCACAAAGCTCAAATCATCTCAAACTCAATCCAATAGAGCAGCTTTCGGATGTGGTGGAAAGAGAGATTCGTATCATAGATGTGCAGCCAACAAATCTGCAGCAACTGCGTGATGCTATCATGTCAATATGGACCAAAATCTCTGAGAAATTTTTCCAGCAACTTGCTGAATCCCTGCCTACAGCCCAAGACCCTGCAACCCTACATAGGACAAGCGGTTTGGAAAATGGATAGATAATAATAATACGTGTGTTTTGGATTATTTACAGTATGTACTGTATATGTGTTCCCTAAATCATTTACAGTGAATCGTTTGGTTAAGTCTTATGGGATAAACGAGGTCAGTGGTTTTTATTTGAAATATTTAACACCCTATGGGATATTAAGCATCAAATGAATAGAGATCTGGCCACCTACAGCTCCACTATCATGGAGATAATGGGCCCTATCACACACCCGGCGCAATGCGATGGCAGGCGCGACACGAGTGTTTTTTGCAAGTTTCAGCCCGTTGCAGTTATCATTTTCACATCCAGCACCACGTTGTTTAAATAGCAAATGCACTCGCACCCATCTCTTCGCCCATGGGCATGCTGGTCTGAAAATGAGGTGTGTTGTGTGCAAGCGTACCTGGGTTTTAAAGGGAATGGGAGATGAGACTGATTAGTTTATTGCACAATATGCCCAAAACACACCCATGACTCATTAAGAGACTAGGTACAACCCTTTTGGACCATGCGCCTGGAGCGCCTACTATTTTGTCCATTGTTAAACTAGCAAAGTTGATTCGGACCGTGCGCTTAGATCATTAAAATAGGGCCCAATGTGTTAAAAATGTGTTTAAAAAAATCTATTTTTGTACTTCAGCAGCTTTTAACAGTTAAAATCGATTTTAATATGTTATATTTAGAGCTACATTTCTTCATGAATGTTTTGCCTAATAATAATATTTACACTGTAATGCTCTTTAAATGCCTAATGTAAAAACATGAATGCCTTAACTCTACACTTCAACAACAGATGATCGATTAGCAAATGAGTTTTCTGCAGCATAACAAACTATGTAAATCAATACCACATGTCTCTGTGTATTTAGAAAAAAATTTCTATTGGCTTAGGTTTGGTCTCCATTGGTTTTCATTATGCTAACAGCATGCACGATTAGCTTTAATGCTTTAAAACGACCTCTTTTATAAACAACAATTGTATTAATTAAGTCTACTGCTGTTGTGAGTATCAGTTCTGCCTTTCCGTGACTTGGCACAAATGATTACAAAGAATCCCAGCTTGATCTATTAGTAAGTCGGCCACCCTGCATTGATGTGTGGTGTGAACACACATCCTACGCACCCCCTAACCCATCCATCATTATTTCTATCATCCTCAGTTTCATTCAGCAGGTCATTAGGATTTACCAGGTCACACATTTCAAACGCATAATTAACTATATTTTAGATCACATGGATATGATTATTCATCAGGACTTAATAAAATCGCACTGTTTACAAACATTTCCTGGAAACACTTTACAATAAGGTTTCATGTTAATATATTAGTTACATTTCTTCATGTAGCAGATGTTTTTATCCAAAGCGTCCTCCAAATAATGAACACGTATATATGTATCCTACAAATGAATACTTCAATTTACTTCAATTTCCCACATGGGATCAATACTTATCTTAACTAGATTACTTAACATGAACTAAGAATAAACAATACTTCCACAGCATTTATTAATCTTAGCTAATTTTAATGTCTTTTTATAAATACTAAATACTTTCAGATCAAAAGTTGAATCTGTTAACATTAGTTAATGCTCTGTGAACTAACATTTAAACATTCTCAATAACTAACAAAGGTTAATAAATACTGTAAAAATATTTTGCTTATTGTTAGTTCATGTTAGCTAATGCAGTAACTAATGTTAACAAAAGTTTTACCCACTTCCTTTAATCCTAAAACAAAACACGGGTAATACGAGTAAAACAACTGTGAAAAAACAATACAGATTAAAGCTGCAAGCAGCATTGAAATGGCCCTTGCACCCAGGCCCACCACCACCCGGTGGCTTTAGGAGAACAGTGAATAGTGGGCGTCATGCATTTAAGAGGGTAAATGGCAATCTTCTTATAGCCTACGCCATCTTTATGTAGAGCAACAATTCTTTTTTTCAGATTCTCAGAGAGTTCTTTGCCATGAGGTGCCATGTTGAACTTCCAGTGACCAGTATGAGAGAGTGAGAGTGATAACACCAAATTTAACACACCTGCTCCCCATTCAGACCTGAGACCTTGTAACACTAACGAGTCACATGACACCGGGGAGAGAAAATGGCTAATTGGGCCCAATTTGGACATTTTCACTTAGGGGTGTACTCACTTTTGTGGCCAGCGGTTTAGACATTAATGGCTGTGTGTTGAGTTATTTTGAGGGGACAGCAAATTTACACTGTTATACAAGCTGTACACTCACAACTTTACATTGTAGCAAAGTGTCATTTCTTCAGTGTTGTCACATGAAAAGATATAATAAAATATTTACAAAAATGTGAGGGGTGTACTCATTTCTGTGAGATACTGTAGATGCCTTCAGGTCAGGACTCTTATCAAACGTGAAGTTTGGGGCAGATTGGACATTGTGTGCCCGAGTTATAACAACAACAACCCGTTTCATGGCGAAACATCGAACTTTGTCAGGCCACCATGGACACGCCCTTCAGCGAAAACTCAAGATCTTCGCAATTTAACATCGCAAAGGCCTTAAGATTAGACTGACCAAATATGATGTTGATCTGATTAAAGCTCTTAGACTTTGTTAGAGTACAACGTCTGGAAATGGCAAAAACTGCAAAAATTTGCAAAGAAATTTCAAAATATCTCACTTCCTGTTCGGTTTTCAGATTTTGCACCAAGAGACTCTTATGTAGGTATTGGGCTGTTACATGTGTCTACCAAATTGTATACTTGTACATGAAATGTAGCACGAGGGGCACTTCGTTATAATTTTGTAGGAGGCGCTATTGAGCCATTTTGCCACACATAATTCTGAAAACCCATATCAGATATTTATGTTTGTTAAAGTCAATTTCAACATTTACTAATATATGATTAAAGTCAAATCTCTTAATATTAGGCTATTTAATGGACCTGAGCTAACTAACAACAACAGTTGTATTTTATTAACAAAGATCAATGAATACTGTAGCAAATGTATTGCTCATTGTTAGCATTAACTAATGGTACCTTACTGTAAAGTGTTATTGAAATTCCTTCATATTAAGACCAAACATTGTGCCCTATTTTTATGGACTTGAGTGCACTAGGAATATCTGTTAACATTTTCATGACATGAACATTTCATAGATTTCATGCACTTGAATTATTTTCATCTTGTTGGGCAAGAGAAAAGAATATGAGATGGGCGATCTCTTGCTAAAAATATTTTAATATTTAAAGCTTTTTGCTAACCATAAATTCAAAAGGATGATACTTTTAGTAAGTCAGGTAAAAAGCATCACTCTTACAAGGCTGAAAGCAATTTTCACCCTATTTGCGAGTTTTATTGTAACAGTAAATCATGTTTACCTACAGTATCTCACAGAAGTGAGTACACCCCTCACATTTTTGTAAATATTTTATTATATCTTTTCATGTGACAACACTGAAGAAATGACACTTTGCTACAATGTAAAGTAGTGAGTGTACAGCTTGTATAACAGTGTAAATTTGCTGTCCCCTCAAAATAACTAAACACACAGCCATTAATGTCTAAACCGCTGGCCACAAAAGTGAGTACACCCCTAAGTGAAAATGTCCAAATTGGGCCCAATTAGCCATTTTCTCTCCCCGGTGTCATGTGATTCGTTAGTGTTACAAGGTCTCAGCTGTGAATGGGGAGCAGGTGTGTTAAATTTGGTGTTATCGCTCTCACTCTCTCATACTGGTCACTGGAAGTTCAACATGGCACCTCATGGCAAAGAACTCTCTGAGAATCTGAAAAAAAGAATTGTTGCTCTACATAAAGATGGCGTAGGCTATAAGAAGATTGCCAAGACCCTGAAACTGAGCTGCAGCATGGTGGCCAAGACCATACAGCGGTTTAACAGGACAGGTTGCACTCAGAACAGGCCTCGCCATGATCGACCAAAGAAGTTGAGTGCACGTGCTCAGCGTCATATCCAGAGGTTGTGTTTGGAAAATAGACGTATGAGTGCTGCCAACATTGCTGCAGAGGTTGAAGGGGTGGGGGGTCAGCCTGTCAGTGCTCAGACCATACGCTGCACACTGCATCAGATTGGTCTGCATGGCTGTCGTCCCAGAAGGAAGCCTCTTCTAAAGATGATGCACAAGAAAGCCTGCAAACAGTTTGCTGAAGACAAGCAGACTAAGGACATGGATTACTGGAACCATGTCCTGTGGTCTGATGAGACCAAGATGAACTTATTTGGTTCAGATGGTGTCAAGCGTGTGTGGCGGCAACCAGGTGAGGAGTACAAAGACAAGTGTGTCTTGCCTACAGTCAAGCATGGTGGAGGGAGTGTTATGGTCTGGGGCTGCATGAGTGCTGCCGGCACTGGGGAGCTACAGTTCATTGAGGGAACCATGAATGCCAACATGTACTGTGACATACTGAAGCAGAGCATGATCCCCTCCCTTTGGAGACTGGGCCGCAGGGCAGTATTCCAACATGATAACGACCCCAAACACACCTCCAGACCTAAACCCTATTGAGCATCTGTGGGGCATCCTCAAACGGAAGGTGGAGGAGCGCAAGGTCTCTAACATCCACCAGCTCCGTGATTTCGTCAAGGAGGAGTGGAAGAGGACTCCAGTGGCAACCTGTGAAGCTCTGGTGAACTCCATGCCCAAGAGGGTTAAGGCAGTGCTGGAAAATAATGGTGGCCACACAAAATATTGACACTTTGGGCCCAATTTGGACATTTTCACTTAGGGGTGAACTCACTTTTGTGGCCAGCGGTTTAGACATTAATGGCTGTGTGTTGAGTTATTTTGAGGGGACAGCAAATTTACACTGTTATACAAGCTGTACACTCACTACTTTACATTGTAGCAAAGTGTCATTTCTTCAGTGTTGTCACATGAAAAGATATAATAAAATATTTACAAAAATGTGAGGGGTGTACTCACTTCTGTAAGATACTGTAAATAACATTTAGCTGCAGAATTGCATTGTTTTACTGAGGTTAGAAGATACAAATTAGTATGAAGTGAAAATACTTGTTTTTTGGAAAACACCAGCGCATTTGTTGCTTATGCACAAAATCCTTTTATTTTTATATTTTCTGCTTGAAAGATTAGAAAAGAAGCAGGTCTCTGAAGAGTTTAAAGAATTGCTCCAGTTTCTTTCAGTCCTTAAGAGTAGTACAGCTATATGTTATCAGCTTTCAGCTGAAATGTAAGTGTTTGCATTAGTTAATTCTCTAACTGAGCAACTTCAGCTGAGCATCCCTGACAGAAAATGTGCTGTCTATGCCTTGACGTTTTCTTTTGCTACTTGTGATTTGAGTAAAAAATAACTCACTCAATCCATTTCTGTGTAAAGATAGCAGCTTTCCCCACTGCTATTTTAATCATATTCACAGTAGGTAGCAGAAAAAGACACATCCATAACAAAATAAAAGAATTCTTGGTGGGAATTTGTGGGCAAAAGGGTATTAGCTCTGTATCAAATGTAGACATTATTATAAGATTTTTCCCCAAAATACTGTTGTTGTTGTTATTATTATTATTATTATTATTATTATCAAATCACATTTTTTAAATATTTTTTTTATTTTTCAGCTTTTGCAGCTTAGTTTCAGGACATGTTATTTGTTGTTCTGGGGATGAGGGCCTTGTTACAATACGTTTTCATGGTACGTTGAAGTGTAACGTAAGCCCACTAAAGGGGAGTTGAATGCGAACCCATGTGCAGTTTATGAAGCAATCATTAACAAACAAACAAACAAAATGACAACTTGAACTAAACTTGACAAACATATCATAACATAACCACAAAGCTAGACAAAAGACAATGGTAACATGAGGGCTATATATACACAGTGTTGTTGTCAGCCACACCCTGCTTCATTAGAAAATGCAACTTCTGTGCTAGGTGTACCTCTTCAAATTTATAAATGTAATAATAGTTTAAAAGAAGAAAAAACACAACTGTAATTTGGAAGAAAAGCATTTATTGAGATGTGGTTTATAAGAGAAGATAACTGGTTCATGATAACTGCTTATTATAAGATAACTGGTTCATGATAATTTCTTATTAAGAAAGACAACTTATTCTGTCCTCTGCATGCGTGTGCATTGAGCATGCATATACAGATAGCCAAACACTGTAAAGAGATGAGGAGGCTTCAATGACGACTCAGATGATTAAGTAAATTTTCCCTTTACTTGACTTTGTTGAGTGCAATCAAGTTGTTTCTCTCAATCTCTGTTACATTCTTTTGTGAAACTGCAAAATAAATACAAAAAATGCTTACTTTACTATAAACAAACAAAATACACAAACTCGTTCTGCAATGTTTACATTAACATAGCTAAATTAAAGTAGTTATGCTATCACATAGCGATCTTTTCAATGTCCGCATATTGCACTTGAAACCGTTAACGTGCTTTCAATATATATTAACAAGATCCAAACACAAAGTATATAAAATAACAAATATAAATGATAAACTTACAAGCAAAGCTTCTCCAGGGCATTACACAACTAATAAAAACAGATTAAAGGAGCACGCGATCTCGCTGCTGCGCAGAACGGGAAAATGGCTGCTGCGCTTTGCGTGCTTGACGCTATGAAGCATAACAAATAAAGTTTTATCAAACGGTAGTTTAGCTTAACCTATGACAAACAGCGCCCTCTAGTGGGGAGGAAGGAGTAATGTTAGACATGGCATAATACTCCCCGTCTGGTATTAAGTATAATACCACTCTTAATTTCTGTATTCACAGGGTAATTTAAAACATAAGCAAGATAACCTCTGTAATAGGTCGTAAGAAAGTTTTAGCAGTACCACTCTTAGTGACTTTCAGTTCCAGTTTTCTGACTTTGCCATCTGAGTCAGCGATAGCTTTGGTGACCAGAGCCATTGGCCATTCGTTCCTTTTAACCTGATTATCTTTCAGAACGACCAGGGGCCTGTACCATGAAGCCGGATTAGCTGGCTAGCCAGGTAAGTTTCAGATTAGTTTGCGCCAATCCTGGGTTTTAGGTACCATAAAAGTGACTTGACTTTTAGCGGTGTTCATCGCCATGGTAACATACGCTCTATGGCTAACCTGCTCCAGGGCAGGTTATGTTCTGGGTTAGAGATCTCAAACTGAAATCGGACCAATCAGATGTGAGCAAAGTGACACTGACACACCCAACACAATAAAGTCACTCCCCCAGTTTCTCTTCCTCCAAATTAAAGGTCACTATATAGTAAAAACAAATATTTAATGATGAAATTGTGTGGTTTTAATGATAATTGCTTAGAATTATTTTATAATTTATATGATTTGTATAATTATATGATCTATATTTTTATTAAACCATTACATACATGCAAGTTTAGTTTAACAGTTGTTAAGCATTTAGTTTCAATGAATATTAATATATATAGATCATATGTAATATAAATAAGGTGTAAATATACTCTTTAAATATGACTACATGTGACCTTGTATGTTTGAGTCTCTATCGCTATAGGCTATATTATCAACTATATAAACTAACTTCACAACTTTCACTTGCACTGATAGAGAAAGATCATTTCTTTTATTTGTCCTCTTTCACAGACAAGTATTTTCCATTGGTGTAAATGCGTTTAAATTCTTAATTTTCAGCAAAAGAGTTTTGAATCGCGCTGGCTCTCTCGCAAGAAGTAAATCATAGTTTATCTCTGTTGCAAGGCATGTGATTGGCTGTTCACCACTGATGTCACAGATTCATGTGCACACGCTCCACAAACTCAGGATCAAAGCCTGAGTTGACAAAGAAAGTTGATGATCAGCATCATGGTACCAACAAAGCCAGAGTGGAGTGGCTTGGTTTTGTCAACTCGAAACTAATCCTATAAGCCTGAGTTTGTTCAACTACCATCATGGTACAGGCCCCAGGTCTCCTTCTTTGATATTAGGTTTGTTGTCTTGCCATTTCTTACGGGGCTGAAGGGATGCAAGGTATTCTCGTCTCTACCTTTCCCAAAATATGCTGGCAAGATACTGCACTCTTTTCCACTGTTTTCGATACAGATCAGCGCCTTTAAAGGGTCCTGGAGGTGCGGATTGGGTACACACCTTTTGGGAGAGGATCATTGCTGGGGTGAGAAGAAGTGGCGATTCAGGATCAGTAGAAATGGATACGAGAGGTCTTGCATTGACAACAGCACACACTTCAGCCATTAGAGTTGACAGCACTTCGTGAGACAGATGTGAGGAACTGATTTGAGGAAGCATGGAGTCCAAAATCCGTCTTGAAAGTCGATAGAGTTGGATGCTATTTTGTGGAGTCTTAGGTTAGAGATAGCGAGCATATCTTTGGTGGCCTTAAGCAAACTGATTGCTTCGCTGATGGAAGAAAATGACTTAAGTCCGTCGTCAACGTAAAAGTCTCTTTCGATGAAATGTCTCGCGTCTGTACCAAACTCCGCTTCACCGTACAAGGCAGCACGTCTAAGGCCATAAATGGCAACAGCTGGGGAAGGGCTATTGCCGAAGACATGAACTTTCATGCGATATTCTTCCATGCTTTCAGACATATCATTGTTCTTGAACCACAGAAAGCGGAGGAAGTTCCTATGATCTTCTCTGACAATGAAACTGTGGAACATTTGCTCTATGCCCACAGTGATGGCTATTGGCTCATGCCTAAATCGTAGCAGGACTCCCAGTAAACTGTTGTTGAGATCTGGGCCTGTTAGCAGCACATCTTTCAACTGCCATGGAACTGCGCACTGGAGTCAAACACTACGCGAATTTGACCAGGCTTGCGTGGGTGATACACACCGAAAGAGGGTAAGTACCAGCACTCCTCCCCTGGGTTCACAGAAGGTGCTAGCTCAGCATGATCATTATCAAAGATCCTCTTCATAAACTCTACAAAGTGCTCTCTCATCTCCGGTTTCTTGCGTAGTGTGCGACAGAGAGAGTTGAAACGACTCAGAGTTTGCTCTCTGTTGTTTGGAAGGCGTTGTCTAGGAGAACGAAATGGAAGGGGCGCTACCCAGCTATTAGTGTCATCCATGAACACCTCCCTGTCCATCAACTGAATGAACTGCCTATCCTCAACTGAAGGGGCAATCTTTTCATCATCTTTTGTTCTTTCGAATACTGAGGTGGGTAATGGGCTGGGAACAAACTGGGGAAGGAGAGAGACTTTAACACTTGGCTGTGCAGTTAATTTCTCCTTGAGATAGAGTTTATTGGGACATAGGCTAAAGCAGGATGGACGCCCATCTTTTAGAATGTTTGTGCGGTAAACACTCATGGTTGAGGGCTTGTGAGCAGCACCGAGACACACCTCACCAACCACAACCCAGCCTAGGTCCAGTCTTTGAGCATAGGGAGCATTTTGTGGCCCATTGCATTGCTCTCTTACCTTGTGGACTTGGAGGATATCACGTCCAAGAAGGAGAAGTATTTGAGCATTTGGATCTAGAGGAGGGATGAGATGAGCAATAGATTTGAGATGTGGGTGGTGTTTTGCTGCTTCAGGAGTGGGTATTTCTGACCTGTCTTCAGGCATGTAGTTGCACTCAATGAGCGTAGGGAGTGGGACTGAAAGCCTGCCATCTAGAGGGTGCGCGATGAAGTCCATAGCTCGCCTCCCAGACATTTCTGTGACTCCGGCGCATGTGCGCAGAGTGTAGGGAAATTCTGTGCTGTTGAGATTAAAGAGGTCGAAGAACTCAGACCTGGCAAGTGAACGATTACTTTGATCGTCGAGAATAGCATAGATGTTCAGTGATTTGTCTGGCTCTCCCTTGGGGTGAACTCTGATGAGACAGATTTTCGATCGTGAACTATTAGCATCCCCACAGACCTCTGTGCATTTAGAGTTAATGGAAGGGTTTGCACTTTCCTTCTCCCCGCCATGCTCTGTGTTGGGTGCTTTTAGCATCTATGGGGGGGGTCCAGGGTGAAGAGCTGTGACATGTTTGTTACTGCCACACTCTGTGCACAGTATGCTAACATCACAGTCTTTGGCCACATGATCATTCGAAGAACAACATCTGAAACAGATATTATGCTCCTACAAGAACGTTTTCCGTTCCTCAATGCTCTTAGCTCTGAAGGCTCTGCACCTTTTGAAGGGATGGGGTTTTCTGTGAATGGGGCATTGTCTGTTGATATCTGGCTTACTGTTCGGCGAATCGGTAGAGCTGGTTGTTTGTGCAATCTCAGTTCTGTGAGTAGAGATGAAGCTTTTCAGTGGTCCGCCTCTTTTCACTGAGATTTCTGGCTTTGCAGTGGCAGTCGAAGATAAGTGGAATGTGAAACTTGGGTCATTACGCATGTAGGCTTCCCTGCATACAAACTCTGTGAAAAATGTGAATGGAGGAAATGGTACCTGGAACTGAAGCTTGTATTGGGACCCTTGGGACATCCACTTCTCTTGGACGTTAGGAGGAAGTTTGTTGACAATAGGTGCCACTCCCTGCGCTGTGTCCAGGAAAGAGAGCCCGGGTAAGTAGCCTCCAAGCTTTGCTGACTCCACTTCTTTGAGCAGATCTGTGAGTTCTCTTAACTTTTGGGGTTCTTTGTTGCTGATTTTAGGGAAACAGTCCAGCTTATCAAAGAGCGTTTTCTCAATTATTTCCGCACTCCTAAAGCTTTCTTCTAGACGGGACCATGCCATTCTACAGCCAGTTGCCGGATCGGTGACATGAACAGCTCTTACTCTTTTAACTTGTTCTGAGGACTGCGGTCCTAGCCATCTTATCAGAAGGTCGAGCTCCTCACTAGGGGTGAGTGATAGTCCTTCTAGAGCATTAATAAATGACGACTTCCAGGCTAAGTAATTTTCCGGGCGATCATCAAACTTACTAAGCCCTGAGTTCACAAGCTCATGACGCACTAGGTATCTGGCTATTTCACTCATACCTGCATGGTCTGTAGAGGATGGCTGTTGCGTTGTACTGCTAAGATAGGAAGTCTGAGGTTTGTTTGATTTCTCTGAAACCGGAACTTGTCCATATGCTTGGTTATGAGAGAGCGATGTGTATGGCAGGTTAACAGGAGTGTGCTGAGGAAATGGTAGCTGTGTGCTGGGCATTCTGGGCTGACTTACTTGGTATGGTTTAGGAGTAGACATGCGGTTCAGTCTGTCAGCATATTGTGTGACATAGCTTGTGGCAGTGGTGGTGGGCAGTGCAGGCGGTATCATGAACTGTTCGTGATCACGGGAATTAGGCTCTGCTTTAACGAGAGGGAGACAATGAAAACTTGATCCAGAAAGACTGTCCACATAGTCCTTTGTGCGCTTTTCAACAGTCTCCTGTGGAAATGCTGTGACATCAACCGGCATATTAATTTCTCCTGACTCAATCTCTGCTGCAGCCACTTCCAGAATCTCAGCTTCTTTTGCTGCCGCTGCAACCTCCTTTTTATGCTGTAGAGATAACAGTTCAGATTCCAGTTTTCTAGCCTTTTCTAGCAGTACTTCTGCCTCTCTTTGGACGAATGTTGTACGTGCTCTTACTGCTTCCGCTTTAGCTTGTGTTCTGGTTGCTGCCATACTTGCTGTGGACAATCTTGAGCTCTTGGAAGATGCAGATATCAATGACCTGGTTTCCAGTTGACTGAGTGAGACATTCGATGTGGTCTGCTTTCTCTTTAACATCCATCTTGAGCCAGTTGCGATGGGTGAAATAACTGGATAGTTGTTTTTCTTGTAAGTGCTGTGTTCTGCCCGTCGTGATGATGCTTTTTCACTATTCTGTCCTCTGCATGCGTGTGCATTGAGCATGAATATACAGATAGCCAAACATTGTGAAGAGATGAGGAGGCTTCAATGACGACTCAGATGATTAAGTAAATTTTCTCTTTACTTGACTTTGTTGAGTGCAATCAAGTTGTTTCTCTCAATCTCTGTTACATTCTTTTGTGAAACTGCAAAATAAATACAAAAATGCTTACTTTACATATAAACAAACAAAATACACAAACTCGTTCTGCAATGTTTACATTAACATCGCTAAATTACGGTAGTTGTTATGGTATCACATGGCGATCTTTTGAATGTCCGCATATTGCACTTGAAACCGTTAATATATATAAATATTAACAAGATCTAAACACAAAGTATATAAAATAACAAATATAAATGATACATTTACAAGCAAAGCTTCTCCAGGGCATTACACAATGAATAGAAGCAGATTAAAGGAGCACGCTATCTCTCTGCTGCGCAGAACGGGAAAATGGCTGCTGCGCTTTGCGTGCTTGACGCTATGAAGCATAACAAATAAAGTTTTATCAAACGGTAGTTTAGCTTAACCTATGACAAACAGCGCCCTCTAGTGGGGAGGAAGGAGTAATGTTAGACATGGTGTAATACAACTGGTTTTTAAAAGTACTTTAATAAGAATGTAGTTTATAAAGAAAAGAACTCAAAACACTTTATTGTTGTAAAAGCTTTATTAAGAATATGTTTATAAAGGAAGACACTACAACTGTTGTTTTAAGATTTTAATAAAGCATGCTAGTAGAATAGTAAGGAAATAACATGTATCAGTAAGAAAGGCAGTTATTACCGTTGAAGGATGTCTTGAAGACGAAGCACAGGACACAGCAAAGGAGAAGAGTCTGAGAACAAAGAGACAAGGCCTTTATATAGACTCAGATGAGGGGAATTCCAAAGAAGATGACCTCAAGAGGTCAGATAGTCTATAAAAGGCTGGAACGTGAAGAGAACAGCAGAGGCTGCTTCGCACCTGAAGAGCTTCTCCGGCACCTGAACCAGTGCTGATGTTGCCTCCATCGCTGATATTGCCATGACAGAAGAACTTTTTGATATTTATAATTTATTTAATTACTTGTATAGAATGTTTGTAGAATATATGTAATACTAGAAATACTAATTGTAATAAATAAATGAACTTATAACTTTATAACTAAACTCGGCCTCACGTAGCATTAATTTAAGTCGTAGAACCTGAACAGACCACGGAGAAGTCTTCTGTCTGATTGTAAGTATTTTAAAATGCTTATAATTTAGATCAGATTTGACTTACTTACCTAACCTGAGAATAATAAAGAATAAGGTAAAGGTGTTTAGAGACACACCATAAAACAACAGAGACTAATGAGCAAATGAGAAACACCTGAACACAATGAGCACAGTGATCAAAACGTGACACATAAAACAAGGAACTAATTAGAACATGACAAATGAGACTAGGGATCACATGACAGATCATGAATTATGGCTCAGAAAACTACAAAATAAAAGATCTGAACACAAACAAAACCAAAAATACACATGACAATATTACTGTCATGATCATGTCAGGTGTGTTCAACATCAGCTGCAGCTGGATGCAACCGATCGGCGAGAGTAGCCGCTTGCAGACACTTTCTGCTTCTCGCATTGACGCTCATGCTGCGTTTGCATACTTTATCAGAACTGAAGTGAACTAATTGCAATATTTGACTAATACACCTATGTTTCAAAGACATTTTCATTCAGTACTTTATGTACTGCTTACAGCATCTGTTTGTCCTAGAGTAAAGTTCAACATAAGCCTGTACTATTTAAATACCAATGTAGTGGGGTCTACGCACTGTAAATGCAACAAAAACTCAAGCAAACCTGCATGGAAACACCTTTTACAAACCCATTGCATATGTTTTATTGAAAGTAAAATCTATCAGATGCAATTAACTAATCATCTAATAAGATTAAATATCAAGTGTCTGTATAATATGTTCTTTTATCAATTTTTAGGGCTTGTTTTGTTTGTTCCATGGATGGCGCAGCTAAACAGGCCAAAAAGAGACTATTATTCCCTTTGATTATACTAATGTCTAATTAAAATGTCTACAAATGTATTAAACTGATCAGAGATCAGATAAAACCCATAGACACTTGTTCAAATGTTCGCCACTTTTGGGGAGAGTTGTGTGGTGGTTCCTTTGCGTTTTTCACATAGAGACAACAGTGTTGTCAAAACGGTTCCCGTTCACTGTATTCTGCTGCCAGGCAGGTAGTTGGCGATGTCACTTTGTAAAGAAACACTACACGCCTACTGACTGAACACTTAATATGCATGCGCATGACGTCACCGTTTTCACAAATTCACATTTTTGTAGTTTACACAGAGACAATAACCTGCATTTTGAAACCTGTTTTCAAAAGTTTGCGTTTTTTAGGCCCCCAAAACGCCAAAACGCATAAAAAGTTTTCAGATTTTTGTTGTTTTCTGTAAACCTTAGTTTTGTATTCTGTGTCACTGTTTTGCCTGAGTTCTAGTTCATTGTTTGTTACCATAGTTTCTAATTATTCTAGCATCTGTTAGGGTTAGGGTTAGCCTGACCCTAACCCACCAATCTAAGGCCCTGTCCACGGGTATTTTCAAAACCGCAACTTTTTCTATGCGGTTTGGCCGTAACTCTTGCCTGGGTGAAGATTTTTAGAAACTCCGGTTGCAGCGTTGTCGTATAGACGATGAAACCGGAGATTTTGGCCAGTGACATCGGGGTGCGCGCTGTTATCTCCTTTGTTTGACGTCAGATTGTGCGCCGCTGTCTCCTTTGTTTACATGAGGCGAGTCTGTGTAATGACGGATGTAGCCAAAATATTGCTGCTGATAACTGTGCTGACATGGCTTATAACACGTACAGATACATGCACAGTTCTCCCATTATATTGCGGAACAGAGCCGTCACAATGCAATACTGTGTAAGTCACTGCTTATGACGATTTTTTTTTACTTTGAATGAATATGTCTCATTGTATTGTTCTGGTTTATGGCATTAATAATAATAATAATAATAATAATAATACTCTAGTAATAGTAATAATAAAACTCTAGTTGTTTGCCTACCGTAACCTTTAATAAACTTTTTTTTCCAGGCTTCTAATTGTCCAACATTTTCATGTGGAAGGACATTTTTTTTAAAAACCGTTCTTGTGTGGACGTGATTTTTTTAAAAAACGAAGGAGGAAAAACTCTGTTTATAAAAATACCCGTGTACGTGTAGACTAGGCCTAAAATTACAATATCAGCAATGTTTTTGTTAAAGCTGTTGGGTAAACAAATTGAACACAATAATGCCACACAGACATACATTCAGACAAAGAATAGACTATGTAATGATTTTTTAGAATTTAGATTTTGCTAAAAAGCCTGTAATACACTGTAAACCCAAATAATAAGTTGGCAAAACTCAAAATTTGAGGTAATCAGTTACATCAAATTTTTTAAGTTAAGAAATTCAAAGTTTAAGTAAGCAGAACTGGAAGATTTTAATTTTGTACTCATACATTTTAATTGCTCTTAACTTAAGTTAATTCATACATTTAACTTAAAATTATCATGTCATGTAATTTAAGTATTTTTAGTAGTGGAAACTTAGCTAGCTATAACTAGCTAATTCAGCAAATGCTAACTGGTAACACAATGCTTTGATAACATTAGCATAGCATAGCAAAAAAGTTTTTTAGGGTAGATTTTACTTAATTATTTTGAAATTGTTAAATTTCTCATTTACTTGTTTTTGATAGTAAGTTCTTATTTTGGTATTTGCTTTTATATCTCACTTATTTTAAAGTATTGTTTGTATAATTGTATGTTTTGTTTAATCTTTCTGTGAAGCACTTTGAGATGCTACTTTTTAAAGGCGCTATAGAAAATAAAGTTTATTATTATTATTATTATTATTATTATAGTATAGTATAGTATAGTATTATTATATTATTATCCCACACAACAGAAACTATTGTAAATTAGCATAGTAAAATCTCCCACTTAACATTAATCTTGCACAATTATATAACTTAATTTTAGCATTTACTCTACCTTTCGATTGCCATAGCAAATCATGCTGGGAAATAGACCAGTTTCAGGTAAATTTAAGTTTGTCTAAAAAGAAACAAGTTCATAGAACTCAAAACAGTGAAACCAAATCAGATTACTTAAAATGTGTCAGTTTCATGAACTCAAAAGAAAAAGAAAGTTCTAAATACTCATAAAAGTTAATTTGATTGAACTAATTAGTTTAATTCGAGTTTGCCCTACTCAAACCAATTAATTATTTTGAGCATTAGGGTTTACTTTACAGTGATATGGCAGATTCCACTGTGACTACTTACCCCTTATAGTACCCCCCAGTTTTCTTTTTCCTGGGCAAAAATTTCTCCCTACCAAGAGAAATATTCACTTGATTTAACATGGTCTATATTTAATGTATACATATATTCCATATATGCCAGTTTGTTTTGAAACTTTTTCTCTTGCTTTTGAAAAGCGACTTCTTGATCAGCATGCTCTAGTAGTTCAATTGAATGAATTTGGGACACAGAGGACTTTGGAACATTCTATAAATAAGAACAGAAATCTTTTATCGGTAGCACTTCTTTGGTTATATGCCGCTCTGATGGTTTTTAAGTGCATTCATGCAGTGACATCCATAAAAATAAATGTCCAGTGGTGGTTGAAATGATGACATACTATTCTTGTCCAAGTGCAAAGTGATGGTGACTGCCAGCAGTTCTTTCTCTTCCTTTAGATCATGCTAGAATAAATAGATGCAGCATAATGGCCAGTAGCACCATCAGGCAATTTAATATTTGAAAAGCATTTGTTAAACGGAGTGCACTGTAATTTTATGCCCAAAGTGGGTTGATGGTTTCATGTTGCAGTGAGACAATGAGATGAAACTGATTATAGTAGAACTGTCTTTCATATGAAAGGTTAATAATTTTCTTTCACTCTGTCATTCCCAGCACTGTTTATGTTCCTGGTGAAATGTTGCACTTCTAGTTTAAGTGTTACGGGGCTTGTTTACTCACCAAAAGGAAAACAGTATCGACCCATTTGACATTTTGTTCTGATAGTCGCTTTAAGAGAGTAAAAAGTGTCTCACCCCTGCCACTCTGCCCTGTTCACTGAACCTCTATGGTAGAATACGGAAGTCTGGTTAAAATTTAATTTGAGCCACTTTATTCTTATTCATAATCAATAAATAAAGAGTTCAGCAGAGAACCTTTACTAATGATGGTTAGACCTTCGGCTGCCCCATAAGGCTCAATTTTCGCCTATAATTTTCAATGTTCTGTCATAAACATGGCAGCTGTTCACTTTAAGTTCCATTACAGTGGATCTCAACCAGGGGGCCAGGGCCCACTGGGGAGCCTCAACAAACTTCCAAGAGGGCCTCAAGATGACTTAAAATAAGACAAAACAATCATTAAATTTAGCTAAAACAACTAAAAATCAAGACACTTCTGGTTATTTTTTATAACAAATATACATCTTTCTAGTTATGCCAAGCTCAAAAATGTTTTATTAGGTAGAAATTGTGACTTCAAATATTGTTGTGGACAATGGGGGGCCTTGAAGTAAAAAAAGATCCACTGCATTATACCAGTGATTTCCAAACTTTTTTCTCACATTTCCCTCTGCACACTTGCAATATGCAAGTTTACAATCTTCCCTTGTCATTATTTTAATGGAGTTTTTCCCAAAAATGAAAATTCTGCCATTATTTACTCACCATTATGTTGTTCCAAACCCATATGCCGTATATTTTTTTCTTCTGAAGTCATATGATAGCTTTGTCTGGATTTCAGTATGTTCCTCACACAAAGCGTATGGCTTCAGAAGACTTGGAATAGAGCACATGAGTTGTATGGACTGCTTTCATGATGCTTTTTTGACTCATAGAGCTGAATGACACACAAGTTTAGGCTTGTATACGACAGAACATATTTGTTTACTTTTCACAGCCATCTTTACTGTTTGCCAGTGTTAACTGGTGGAAATGATGAGCTTGATGAACACTGAACTGAATTCACTGGCTATGATGAACACAAACAACTTATACTCTAGATTACGTATCCACGACTCGTATCAATGTCAGCCAGATGGCAGGTACAGAAACGTTTCTCCTTCATTTGAAGTATTGATCCTTCATTCTTTTTCACAAGAGTTGCATCATTTCTCTTAGTTCCTGTGAAACAGTAGTTGAATCAAGCTCAGAAAAAACAGTTATGAATCCTGGTATGAAAACTTGACAATTTGGGATTGTGGTGAATATTGGTGTCATTACCAAATCATCAGTATTTAAGAGTTTTAATAACAAACAATTTAATTTAAAGCTGCAGTCCGTAATTTTTTTTTGGTTAAAAATGATCCAAAATCAATTTTTGAGCAAGTACATAACCATCCAGTGATCTCCTTACCTTAGCCCGATTCACAACGGTAAGCTTGTAATAATGTTTTTTAATTTGAGTGGTACTGGTAGGTTTCCATGGGAAATACGAGCTTGCCTTTGCATCATTACGTCAAGTCTGTACACTGTAAAAAAGAATTGTTGGTTTAACTTAAAAAAGTAAGTTACCTGGTTGCCTTAAAATTTTGAGTTCATTGAAATTAAAAATTTGAAGGCGATTGGTTTAATCAACAGAAACTCAAAATATGTTATCTGATCCACATTAATTATCTAAGTTGATTTGACAAAAGAAAAAATGTTGTGATAACAAATCATGAAATTATTTTTTTACAGTTTATGCATAAGGAGTCCCGGACGCTGCAGGTGGCGGATCATTTGAAGACTCTTTTATAGCAGCTGTAATAATTAAGCTTGTCATTTTGATGGCGGATTGTTATCAAGATCTGTAAAGATGACCATCATCATTGACAACTGGTGAATCACCAGTAGTAAAAAAGACTTCGGACTGCCGAGTGGCTAACAGCAAAAAAAGGAATGCGACCAGGCCCGTGCGAAAACAAAAATAAAAATATCGGCAGGGCTTTTGAAAGGTGGCATAAAATGGACGCAGGGATTGCTTTTTTCCTGCTGGACAGGTAAGACATTTTAATGGTTTATTGGGTAGATAATGCTAATTAGATAACGCTAATACACACTATATACACAGTCACGCAATGTTGATGTTGTTAACATTAACAATTTGAGAACAAAATTTAACAATAATAATAATTTGCATGGCTTGACGTAATGAGCTAACTTTGCAATAGTTAGATTTAATCACCATTAGATTTATTGTAGAACTCTTTTTTTCAGTTGATCAGAAAAGTGGCAGACATTTTACTTACTTGTTCAGATGACATTTTCCGGTGAAACTTATTATTTAGGTTGCAGTGCAGTGACTAACAGCCACACATACTCCTCAAAACATTAGATTCATCCGCGCTGAGGAGTCGTGCCGATGCACAACCCACATAAAACGTTAATTCCGCAACCTACTGCAATTGCAGGTATCAAACAGAGATGGCGACAAAGAGGCAAAACTTGCGGAATGCAGCTTTAACTGCTAGCTAACTTTTAAATCAAAAGCTTATCCAACCTTTTGTCCAAAAAGTGAAAAATTATCATTACCAGCACACACAATATTAAAAATCCCCATTAGCATACATATTACCAAAATTTACTTCAAGGTTGACCAAAGCCATGATCAGATGCTGATGAAACAATTTGAAGAAGTTTTTTATTTTTTTCAAGATAAGTAGGTTGACCATTGACTACCGAAATATCTGTGACTTGCATTTTTTTATTGGAGAGCTATGAGAAATTTGGATTTGTTTGACTCCTGAAAATATTATAATCTTTACAACCTCAGGAAGTGTTTTGGCATTATACTGGTCAATTTTTATGCTTATGTTACGGTTAATAAAGATAGTGTTTCATTTATACTTTTTTTTGCTGATTATCTAAAGAGAGTAATGAGTTACACAAAGAACTTTGATGACTATATCTCTCATTCGGTGCCTGATTTAAAATGCATAATTGCGTTTTTTGTTAATTAAAAAACAACTAAAGCATTTCACAAAGCTTTAAGGCAGCCAAGCTTAATTTTTAGCCCAGCTGCGCTCCCAGGCCATTATGGTTACATGACTTCAATCATCACTAATCAGCAAAACAACTTGCAATTGTTTTGCGATGATGGCTCAGAAGGAGCACAGGATTGGGAAATATAATGCAGTGCAATAAAATTATTGGCTCAGTTTACCTTGGGAATCTGGATCTGTCTGTAAGTCTCCGGGTTTGAGTGAGTAAACTGTAGCCAGTGGCCATTATGCTGTCTCATAAACCGTCCCTAGCCACTCTTTCTCATTATCCTCTCTCCCCTGTCCACACACTCATAGCTTGGAGGCTTGTGGTTAAGCCTGTTCTGATAGGGAACCACTAGCAAACAGTCAGGAGAAAACTTTCGAAATGTTACTTTTTAAATGTCCCGCGGGGAGAGACATCGAGGCCTCCAAAAATATATTATAGGTGGACAGGGACTGTATATATAGTTTTCTTAAAGCCGGTTGCACACTGTACGATTCTGGCCACGATTTGACCATCTGAGACAAATTTTGTCAATCCTAAAAGATTCCTCTGATCCTAGGCCAAAATCTGAAGACTTTGACGTTCTCAGACGATCAAATTTTACCTCCAATGAAATTCTGGCAGTGTCAGAAATTGAGGCACAGCCCTGCAGTGTGACTTCTCCTACGACAACCATCAATTCAAAAACCAATAGGAGCGCAGAACCTGATGCAATTAGTGAGACAGCAACAAACCACCACTTGCTCCACATACACCTCTTTGTTTTTTTCCAGTTTTCTTTTCAAGAGAAGAAATTAATACTAGAGATTGTTTTTTGTTTGCTAGCCACCATTTCTATCCTGCATGTGAATGCAGCTCAGAGTCACCTAACGTATGACAGATGACAAAAAAAAAAGAAAGTGTGACATGACTTACAGCGGGAATTGTGTTTGTACAGTCTGACAAGCAACAATCGTAAAGGACTATTATAAATCATATACAGTGATAGCTTTGTATGAGCAACAGACTAAAATGTAAGGACTTTTCAGGTCCTCATTGGCACATTTACTGTATATTATATATACACTGGTAACACTTTTTCAGTTATCGGTTGCACTTTATTTTGATGGTCCCCTTTAGAAATTCTGTTGACTATACATAACATTGCACCTACCTACACTACCTTCCAAAAGTTTGGAAACACCCCTGGCAAAGTGTGGTTTTGGACGATATCAGCATAAATCCTTATCATTTTTTTGGTGCAAATACATTAAAGTAACTTGACATTATCATTGAAGACCAGCAATAATAATTTTCATTTTGATTGCATAATAATGGCAATATATACATGTCAAAGTCAGACATGCCCCTTTGCCAGCTGTGATGCCTGGTTACTGGTTTAAACTTGGCCCAGGTTTGTAAAAGATTTTTGGGTCAGCACACCTTAATAGCTTCAACAATTGATTGCCAATTAAGTTTAGAATACAATGAACCAATTAGAACCCAGTTTAGGTCAGATAGCTGCTAATGGTGGATATTTTGATGAATCGAAAATTTAAGTTTTTTCTATGTATAAACTGTTTATGTAATAAAATATGTTTTCATAGTTTGTGTTGTCCCTTATCAGTGCAAAATTAGCACAAATTAAAAAGGATTCATGCCAATATTGTCCAAAACCCCACTTTTCTAGGGCGTTTCCAAACTTTTGGAGGGCAGTGTATATGTCAGCTAACTCTCATTAGAGTATTAGTTGAGTATTAGTAGACTTTTAGGGGTAGGATTAGGGTTAGTAGAATAAGGGGTTAAGGGTTAGTAGAATAAGTTGACATGTACTTGCAAAATTACTTATAGTCAGTAGAATGTCTGGTGGAGCATCAAAACAAAGTGTTAGCAGATATTAAGCAGACAGCCTACTAATACTCTAATGAGAGTTTGTTGACATGTAGGTGCAAAGTTAATTTACAGTCAACAGAATGTCTAAAGGGGGACACTCAAAATAAAGTGTTACCCAAATTGTCCACTTTAGTAATTACAATTAATTCGCAACTATGTCAACTACCAGTCATTTGAGTATTAGTGGACTGTCTACTTAATATCTGCTAACACTTTATCTTGAGCAGACATTCTACTGACATTCTACTGACTATAAGTAATACTAAGTAGTACTTTGCAAGTACGTCAACTTATTCTACTTACCCAAACCCTAACCTAAAAGTCTACTAATACTCTAATGAGAGTTAGTTGACATGTAGTTGCAAAGTTTCTTATAGTTAGTAGTAATGTCTAAAGTGGATTATCGAAATAAAGTGTAACCTATACAATTTCACTTGAGAATTCCCTGTATTTTAATCTTAAGTGCAGTTGGCTTTTTTTGTTGCCATAAAAATTAGAATCCATCTTACATTTTTTGACATGCAGAAGATTTGTTTTGTTGTTTTTAATCGGCCATTTTCTAAAAAAAAAAAATATATATATATTTTTAGAAAATGACGTAGGGCGAAAAACTCCATCTCATTTTCTCCTCCAAATTCAAAATTGTCCGACATCGTTGTTTTACCTTTTTTTTTGTAAAGGGTGTTTTTTTGTAAAGTCTTTGCACGTTCACTTTGTAGACACTGAATCGGTACTTCTGCCTGTCACGCGTGACGCGTGACCTTTCCAACGTGATAACGTAATGCATGGCGCATCGCAGAGCAGTGCAGATGAGCATTTGTGGTTAAAAAGTTTTTTGTTTTTTTTAGAAAATGAACGATCGTTTCGCTAGACAAGACCCTTATTCCTCGGCTGGGATTCTGTAGAGCCCTTTGAAACTGCATTGAAACTGCAATTTGGACCTTCAACCCATACCCTAGTGAAGTCCACTACTTGGAGAAAAATCCTGGAATGTTTTCCTCAAAAACCAACTAAAGAAAGAAAGACATAAACATCTTGGCATGGGGTGAGTAAATTATCAGGAAATTTTAATTCCGAAGTGAACTAATCCTTTAAAAGTAAAAAAAAAACCCACTTTATTTTGATGGTCCCCTTTGAACATGCTGTTGACAATAAGTAACTTTTGCACCTATGTGTCAACTAACTCTCAGAGTATTAGTAGACAGTCTGATTAATATCTGCAAACTGTTTATTTTGATGGTCCTCCAACAGACATTCTTCTGACTATAAGTAACTTTGCAAGTACATGTCAAGTTCTTCTAACCCTCACCCTACCAGTATACTAAAACTCTACTAACAATCTAATGAGAGTTAGTAGACATGTAGGTCCAACATTACTTATAGTCAACATAATGTGTAAAAGGGACCATCAAAATATAGTGTAGCCAAAAGTTGCCCTATTCTGCAGGAAAACTTGGCAATCCTAACGTGTGCAAACTATATGGATATTGATTTTTGAAAGAATTGCAAAAGTTTTACAAAAGAAGCAAGTCAGAAGTACAAACTCCATCATCACCAGAGCTTACAGCACTGCTTGAGCTTCAACCTGTAAATCCTCTCCAGTAAATAATTGGCACGACTTGCTTGAAGAAGAATAAATGTTTAGTTTTTCTTCTTTAAAATCCAAAGAAGTGTTGCTGATGAAAATAACTGAAGCTGCTATGGCCAATCCATTATATAAATGCCTACAAGGTTGCATGTGATATATAGGCATTTTCCTATAACGTGACGCTTCGTCACAGTCTAAAAATTCTTTAAACATGACTTTAACTGCTTTTTCCCATGGCCGCAGGGACCATGTCTTGAGGATTGATACAGGATTTTTTGCAGAAAACATGAAATGTGATTTCCACTATGTCTCCTACGGGATTACATGCTATTTATATAACTGTGAAATGTGTTTGCTGTAGTCAGGTCTACGAATGAACCCTTGAACTTGGCATTCATTTATGGCAAATTTGCAGAATACAAAACAATTGCCGGAAATGTAAAAATAAAATAATAATAAAAAAAAAAAAAAAAAAACCTGCCAAGGTCCTGAAACCAACATTTGGACAATGAAATTCAAAGCTAATTTTAAAGGTGCACGGCTGCCTATGACACTAAAGGACATTACAAAAACAGTACAATTTTATTTCACTCCGTTTCAGCGAGTGTCATCACCAAAAAGCTAAAAATGAAAAACTTTGCCAAAATATGCACTTGATTGTGTTTATTTTTGGTAGAATCTGATGGGGCAACTAAATCGTTGATTTGGAAAGTGAAGTGGTGATTTTTGTTTGTTGAATATGATCACTGTTCTGGTAATAAATATTTTAAATATATTGTTTTTGATCTCTAACATTTGTTAGAATATTTGTTAAAGTATTGAGGTATTTTAAGGGAGGTGTATATTAATTATTTTGGTCACACTTCATTTGAATGTTTCCTTGTTACAATGTAATTACACAAAGGAGTACTGAGCAATGTTAATTAACAACATGTACTTACTATATGTTTAGTGTTGTTTATTCTTAGTTGCATGTAATTATGCATGATTTACTGTTATTACTATAGCAAATACATGTTAAATGTGTAACTACGTTGTATTAAACTAAAGTCTTACCATTATTTTTATATTTTGATTATTTTTATCTAGAAAACTGTTCAAGGTTTGCTGTTGCTTGCTACAAATTTGCTGCAAACAGTTTTCAACAAAACTGATTTGGAAATTAACTTGCAACAAATTTGCCAGAGAGATGTGCCAGAACACTATATTTTTTTGTGTAATTTGGTCTGCCGTCAAGTTATTTTAGATTTGGAACATGAATGTTCAGTCATGTGATGCCTTTTAGTTTCGTGATTAAATATAAACACTGAAATACACCTCAATCTTGGAACATGTGATAGACTTTCCTTCTGTGCAGTGCTAGAGAATGATTCAGATTGCGCTCATGACATTTAAATCACTCTACAATCCCTCTCGATTTAGGCTACAGTAATTATTATTTTCAGACCTGAACATGGCAATCAGTTGCAATTACAACGTGTCAGAGATCAGACGTAAGCAATAACTCCGATTGGTTCATCTATTTCAAACCGCAGTGACATTGCTATCCAAAACAACAGTAAAATCACAGGAGCGTCACATCATCACCACTCTGTATCTATGGCAACTGTTCAGCTGAATGAGCAGTAGTGATCCAGTCTGCTTTACGGATTCTCAGTCGCCCCTCTCACTGCAGTAGTCTTCCTAATGGCTTTTTTTTTTCTTTTTTTTTTTTGAGAGGGAGAGAGAATGATGCTCTCCGATTCCGATCTGAGGCCAGTTGCGCGGTCAGATTCCTAATGAATACAGCCAGTGTTTAGGTGCAGGAAGCTGGTCATGGATCAGCATAAAGAGGCACTAATAGCCAGAGTAAAAGCAGCTCTTATTACAGCAAGATTAAAGTCTTGTATTAGAGTCATGAAATGATCCTTTACATTCCGTATTGGCTTCCTCTATGACTGCTATATCATGTCTGATTGGCTCTAAGCAGCACTTACTTCCACAGTCCGAGCAGGTGGCCAGCACTGGCACCAGCAGCCTCTCAAATGCAGCTGTGTCTCCAAGCATGGAGAAAAACCATTGACTAATTTAGTATGATGACAGATAGGAGTTAAAGCTACAGTGCTTAAGATCTGACACTCTGAAGAGTCCCATTGCTGATACTGATTGACAGGAATGTTGAATATTAACATGGTTATGATTGAGCATTGCCTCTGGGTCTTAATTTACCGAGGCATCCACCTGTGATTTTTTTATTCCCATTTTCTGTAATTGCAGATACAGGAGTTCTAGAATGCAAACATCTCTTGATTGCATGCAGCTGAAGTGCAGACGGTTCCTCGTTTCTGAATCAGCAAATGTTTGCGTTCTAATTTTTTGGGGTTAGGGCGTATAGAAGTACATGGGTCTGGGTCACAGCAATTGTTTGCTTACATTTTGCCATCCTAATTAAAACACTGTCACATTGTAAACTGCGCACATTATTAACCCTAAAGTTTACTGTATCATATTTGATAAATTGCAAAGGCTTCCAAATTATCAACATTACTAAAACTTTGCTTGAAAAATCCATTGTATACAATCAACTACAGTACCTCCCTGCTGTCATCTGATTGAGTTCATACTTTTTAGCAAGTAAAGGCCTTTATGTATAATTTCAAAAACCTCCCCCTTTCTTTTTGCTGTGAAATGATTTTTATAAAGTAAACAGAAGAATAACTTAGCAACTTAGGTTTACTTATGTTTTTTTTTGTGTGTGTGTTATAGAAATATAATGTTAAAATCTGAGTGTCAAATATGATACATGAGGCTTTTAAAGAACATTTATTTGTACATTTCCTCAATCATCACTCTGTTGCATTGCATTATATGTTTTGCCCCCAATAAAAACTACAGAGCTTTGATCAGTTTGGGCCTCTGAATAAAACTGTGTTTTTTCTTCCTCAAGTATGAGCTCCATATTCTCCTAATTTATGATCCATAAAAGCCTGATGTACACTATATTGCCAAAAGTATTGGGACACCCCTCCAAATCATTGAATTCAGGTGTTCCAATCACTTCCATGGCCACAGGTGTATAAAATCAAGCACCTAGGCATGCAGACTGCTTCTACAAACATTTGTGAAAGAATGGGTCGCTCTCAGGAGCTCAGTGAATTCAAGCGTGGTACCGTGATAGGTTGCCACCTGTGCAATAAGTCCATTCATGAAATTTCCTCACTACTAAATATTCCACGGTCAGCTGTTAGTGGTATCATATCAAAGTGGAAGCAATTGGGAACAACAGCAACTCAGCCACGAAGTGGTAGGCCACGTAAAATCACAGAGCGGGGTCAGCGCATGCTGAGGCACACAGTGCGCAGAAGTCGCCAACTTTCTGCAGAGTCAATAGCTACAGACCTCCAAACTTCATGTGGCCTTCAGATTAGCTCAAGAACGGTGAGCATCATGGAACAGCTTCATGGAATGGGTTTCCATGGCCGAGCAACTGCATCCAAGCCTTACATCACCAAGTGCAATGCAAAGTGTCGGATGCAGTGGTGTAAAGCACGCCGCCACTGGACTCTAGAGCAGTGGAGACGTGTTCTCTGGAGTGACCAATCACACTTCTCTGTCTGGCAATCCGATGGACGAGTCTGGGTTTGGCGGTTGCCAGGAGAACGGTACTTGCCTGACTGCATTGTGCCAAGTGTAAAGTTTGGTGGTGGGGTTGTTTTTCAGGGGTTGGGCTTGGCCCCTTAGTTCCAGTGAAAGGAACTCTTAATGCTTCAGCATATCAAGACATTTTGGACAATTTCATGCTCCCAACTTTGTGGGTACAGTTTGGGGATGGCCCCTTCCTGTTCCAACATGACTGCGCACCAGTGCCAAAAAAAGGACCATAAAGACATGGATGAGCGAGTTTGGTGTGGAGGAACTTGACTGGCCTGCAGAGTCCTGACCTCAACCCGATAGAACACCTTTGGGATGAATTAGAGCGGAGACTGGGAGCCAGGCCTTCTCGTCCAACATCAGTGCCTGAGCTCACAAATGCGCTTCTAGAAGAATGGTCAAAAATTCCTATAAACACACTCCTAAACCTTGTGGAAAGCCTTCCCACAAGAGTTGAAACTGTAATAGCTGCAAAGGATGGGCCAACTCCATATTAAACCCTACAGATTAAGAATAGGATGTCATTAAAGTTCATGTGCACATAAAGGCAGGCGTCCCAAAACTTTTGGCAATATAGTGTATCAAATGTGATATTCAACAAAAAATACACATATGCATACTTTGCTCATTGGCTCAAAGAACTTTTAGTAGCTCTCTTTACTGCCTCTTTACAATTCTGACCAAATCACATTAGTACTAGTGGTGTAACAGATCACAAAACTCACGGATTGGATCATATTACAGTTTTCGAGTCATGGATCAGATAATTTTTCGGATCAGCAAAATAAATAAATAAATAACAAAAAATGGGGGATTTTAAGACAAATATAAATTTGCTTAACATTTAACTTAAAAAACACTTTAAGTACTTTGATACCACAGCAAAAACTCCTAACTAATAAAGTTCAAACATCACTAAAGACAAGGGAACAGACTACAGTAAGAATACATGAATTAAAACATACATATATAATACTATAGAACAGTTACAAATAAAGTTAGGTCTAACAGTAGTATTCATGTATAGAAATGTAATAATATAAATATAATTGTAATTACATTGTTAAAGTTTTGTTGTTTGACAATTAATGACATTAATAATGTTATTTTTAGGCTGCTAGCTGTCACTAAATGCATGGAACCAATGTACAAATGCACGACCGAATGCACGGAACCAATATGATGAAACGCATCCGATTTCTTTCTCAAGTTATCTCAACTGTTAGATTCACTTAAGACTTTATAACCGACTATACAAGAATACTTGTCAAGATGGGGATTTTGAGATCGTTTTTTGTGTATGTGTCCGTTCAAGCTCAAGGAGTCGAGAAACAGAGCTCTATTATGTGTTCGCGTGCCATCTGAAAGGCGCCTCTGTGAGCGCGCATGCTTTGGGTGTGTAAATTATTTAATAAAGAAAAACGCATGTTGCTGGTTACATGTTTACTGGTACACAGTCAAATCCTCAGTGTTAAACAAACACTGCTGAGTTTTCATATGGTCTAAATCTATAGAGAGTAAAAGTAACACTAAAGCAATGTTGCAGTTAGTGAAATAAAGTAGATTCAATATACAAGTGACGATTGAGCATTAGTGATGACGCATGCGGTTAACAAGCAGAATCACTGAAGATAAGAGCAACAACAAGAACAGAAAAAAAGAGAAGAGATGAGCAGAAACACAACAACTATAACTGACTTACAGCCACACAGCCTTAGGTGAAATCAACTGCATATGAAATCAGTATCTCACCAGAGGATGATTAAACAACTCTAAAAACAGCATTACCATATACACTTATTACAAACCAGTTTGGCTTTATTTCTTTCATATGGCACATGGCACAAAGGGAGTTGAAGTCTGTTTGAAGTCACCATTATGGTGATTAGTATTTCATTTAGTTGGGCACTTGGCCATTGATTTTGATTGAATTAATTCTCTTTCAGCAGTTGTTGAAAGTGCATGCTATCACTATTTTCAACAATATTTCATGCTCCTGACTGCACTGACATACCTTTTACTTTTTGGAATCAGTAACTGACAGCTGGACTTTGACCTATATGACTTCCCAAATAAGTATGAAAGTCTTTAAAAACAGCAACTTTCAGTTTTGAACTTTCATTGTCAAGTTGTTATTAACTGTCTCATTGAAATAGCTCTTTACATTACCCCTGTTATTGAACAAACTGCTTATGATTATGCAGAATTTTTCATGGTTTTCATACCTCTAAATGTTTTTGTTATGCAATGTACACAAGCTCTTTTAACTGATTTTAACTGATTTGTGTACAGATCTTTTTAAACAGGAGACCACTGATGCTTTGAAATGTTTTACCTGTTTACCATAGAGACATTAATAATGTAATCATAACTAAAACAATTAACATTTTCAATTCTACTTTCAGCAGAGAGAGCAAAAGAAATTACAAAGTTATAATCATATAATTTAATAAATCATGTTTTAACCTTATATTGTTTTTCCTTTACATCATTAATGTGTAGCATATAGAAATATGCAAGCAAAAACCATGCTTGTCCCCAAAACACGGCTTACATACAGACAGCTGGCCTACTCACACTCAACCCTGCAAGACCATGCTGGTGAACCAACTTCACCAGCTCCATTTGGAAAAGCACCAGCTTGAGAACAGCATAAATATGCTGGTCCACCAGGTAGACCAGCACTATACCAGCATAAACCAGCCTTGGTTTGTGCTGGATTTTTCAGCAGGGAATTGAAACTTCTCTGAGATTCCTCAGGCTCAGAAGTTTTGAGGGGGATTATAGATTATTATATAATCGGCACTGTAAAATACAAAATAAATATAAATTGAATTGAAATGTTTTGTAGGTATATTATTGTACTTTACACTGCAGTAGTAAAATGACAATACTTATATCTTAATATGTTCACTTGTAAGAGTTCAACCCTCAAGCTTTTTATTTAGGTTTCTGTGACAACAGGCTTACAACGCTTCTCATTACAAATTTAGTGAAATGCTGTAATCATTGTGCCCACAAAAATGTTGGAGATTATGTGAATGTGACAATAAAATAGTGCACATTGTGTTCCCAAATAGACCGGACTCTTTGTTTGATTTTCATTGGTTCCTGTGTTCCTTTGTTATTAGTTCCCACCACTCAACAGTCTCTATGGTCACCATCATTATGAGTTCATGTTTATCAGCTGTGTATCATTAATCACCTTGTTATCCGCACTACTTAAGTTCCTGCCTTTCTGTTGTCCGGGCTCATTTCAGTTTATATGTGTGTATCCCTGCCAGTTTGGATTCTGTTATTAAACCTTGTATTGGAAAGTTACTCATCTTCGTCTTTGTCTGCCTGCCTACACATGTTACGTTACAGAAGACCGGACCTAAAACTATGATCCTGGCTGAGGACCGTCTGCGGAGCTTGCGGCAAAATGGTCGGCCTTTGGAGAAGTATGTGGAGAATTTTCTCGAGCTCTCCCATCAGGTGAGCTGGCCTGACGCCTCCCTCAGTGTGTGTTTTCGGATGGGACTGGATGGCCAGCCCCCTCTGAAACACACTGGGCCTCGCCAGCTCACCCCACGCCGGTGCCCTCCACATACCGCTCCAATGGTTCCATCCATTCCTACCCTCCTGTGTTTCCCCGTGTCTGAAAATGGGTTTCCAACAGTGCTGACCTGGGGGCCAAAGTTGCAGACCCGACGTTTACATCTGTCAGGTCAGCGCTGAAGTCTGCGAGAGACTCCAGAGACTCGTCCCAAAATGGCCACCATTCCAGAGCCTCATCCCAAGATGGCCCCCATGCCAGAGCCTTGTCCCTTCATGGCCGCCATTCCTGAGACTCGTTCCGTCATGGCAGCCACGCATGTGCCCCTAGGAGTATTGGTGGAGTATGAGGGGATGTCTTGGGGCCCAGATATGGCTCCAGCCCCTGAGTCCATTCCAGTGTCTTCTCCAGCCCTGGAGTCCGCTCCAGTGTCTTCTCCAGCCCCTGAGTCCGCTCCAGCCCCTGAGTCTGCTCCAGAGTCCGCTTCAGCCCCTGAGTCTGCTCCAGAGTCCACTCCAGAGTCCGCTCCAGCCCCTGAGTCTGCTCCAGCCCGTGAGTCTGCTCCAGAGTCCGCTCCAGCCCATGAGTCTGCTCCAGAGTCCGCTTCAGCCCCTGAGTCTGCTCCAGAGTCCATTCCAGTCCCTGAATCTGCTCCAGAGTCCGCTCCAGCCCCTGAGTCTGCTCCATGGTCCACTCCAGCAACTGAGTCCACTCCAGAGTCCGCTCCAGCACCTGAGTCTGCTCCAGACTCTGCCACAGAGCCCATTCCAGTGAGCACCTGGGGGGCACCCGTCCACAGCCAAGGAGGCCGTCCCTGAACGGCCAGCTCCACCCTGGTCCCCTGAATGGCCAGCTCCGCCCTGGTCCTCTGAACGGACAGCTCCACCCTGGTCGCCTGAGTTGCCGGCTCCACCCTGGTCGCCTGAGTTGCCGGCTTCGCCCTGGCCTTCCGAGCTCTCGGCTCTGCCCTGGCCTCCCAAGCTCCCGGCTCTGCCCTGGCCTCCCGAGCTCCTGGAGCCACCCTGGAGGCTCTCTAACCTGACAGCACCGCCCCGCTCACCTGCCCGTCACCTCCAGGACTTCAGCGTGCCGTTGTTTTGGACTTTTTATTTGATTTTCATTGGTTCCTGTGTTCCTTTGTTATTAGTTCCTGCCACTCATCAGCCTCTATGGTCACCATCATTATGAGTTCATGTTTATCAGCTGTGTATCATTAATCACCTTGTTATCTGCACTACTTAAGTTCCTGCCTTTCTGTTGTTCTTTGTCCGGTCATGTTTCATTTTATAGATGTGTGTATCCCTGCCAGTTTGGATTATTATTAAACCTTGTATTGGAAAGTTACTCATCATGTCTGCCTGCCTACACACACGTTACGTTACAGTGCTGGGCAGTTTTATTTAACCCAACTATTGTTTTAAAATTACTATATGGCTGGCTTAAAATGAACCCAAAATAGGTTGGAAATCAGACACATAATTACTAGAGACAACAATAATAATTTTATTAATAAGCAATTTAATAAATGTTTATTGTTTTATTAATAAGTTTAATGAATAATAATTAATGTTTATTTATTAAACATTAATAAATGTTAGAGTCTCTTCCTGTCATGGCCGCTGCCATTCCAGAGTCTCGTTCCAAGATGGCCACCGCCCTTCCAGAGTCTCTTCCCAACATGGCCGCCGCTATACCAGTCTGCCTTCGGGGGATGCATTCCAAGTTAGGAAGGCATCAAGGCACGTCTGAAACGAGTGCTAGCTTCACTTCCTGTCTGCTGAGATACCTTCATCTGATGGATTTTTGAAGGCAGAAAAGATGTATCCTTTGCTGCCTTTGATATCCCACTATCCTGTGCAATCCATTCTGTGACAGTTGAGCTAAAAAAATAAAGATGGCATCTGAAATTTGCAGTTGGTGGTCATTTTGTGTAAATGTACATTTTTAACCAACTTTTTCCACTTTTGATGTCATTTCTAGCAAGAAATTAGTATTGTAGTAATTAAATTCACTTAATTATCACCAAAGCGCTCTCTATTTTGTTGTAGATTATTAAAATGTTACGCTGCCACAGAAGCCTGTTCGAAATCTGTTTTGTGAGGTACTTTCGTGCGTAAACGCTACCTGCAAAATCCTTGCCTGATAGGGCAGCGAGGCAACAAGTCAGCTGCCTAAGCTTTCAGATGCAGCAGCTGATTCTATCTTGTCATTCACAGTGTTTCTTGGGAGTGGGGAGGCATTAAAGAGTGCAAACCAGCACAAACCCTTCACACCCACCCCCTACTGATCATTGGATAAATCCGATCGCCACAAACAATAACGCTATCTATCTGAATGAGATAACACGAAGGTTAAGGTTAAGGAGTAGTGTTTGTTTCAGCGTTTAATTGCAATCAGCACTCACTAACATGACCAATAAATCTGGGAAGATGTCTGCTCTTAAATCATGCTTTTTATACAAATGGACTGTAACTGCAGCTATTTTGCATCTCCTACAGTTATTGACTGTACTGAACATGGCCTCATAGGACATCAGTGTAAATATTACTGTAATATTGTTGCAGTTTTTGTTTTGTTCCTTGGCCAATTGTTGTACATTCATTGTAATGGACTATATTTAGCGGTCTTTCAATATTTTATGTCCACATATTTATTTATTCGGTCTCTCCTTCAAAGTTTTTTTTTTTGTGTGTGTGTGTGTGTGTGTGTGTGTGTGTGCTGTTTTGGGGACTGATTTGGTATAGCAATACTATAAAACGTCCTGTCTGTATGAATCTAACAGATGTATAATTCAGCAAAAATGAAAAATAGACAGCTGACATAACTTTTATTATTATATGTTTTAATATCAAATTTGGGTAAGTAGATTTTAAACTGCTGTTGTATTTAATTTATGTTTTGTCTAGTAATAAATGGTCTTTGTACAAGTTTAATGTTAATTTTGTATTGATTACCAACATGAAATCATTATCTTTTTGTTGTTGTATTTATCACATACAAAAAGACAAAAATATATGTCTTTGTGTACTTCAAGCTTAATTGTATACTACTTCATTGCGCTGTACTTAAATTTAACTGACACGGGTATTGACTGGTGTGTCTGAAGCAAAATTTTAAGCCTTTAAATATTTTTTATATCTGAGCAAAGGACAAAGAGTGTTAATTATCCCTGCTCTCCCCTACTATACTAATTGTCAAAATTGGGCAAGAGTTATATAAACTTCATTTTAATCAACTTTTGAGGTCCCTGTAGGACATCTGTCTACTATTCCTCAGCATGAAAAGATAGCAAAAATATTAGCAAAATGAAATGTGCCATTTTTTACCAAATGAGCCGCCTCATTTGAATACCAAAAGACAAACTGTGTAGCTTCACCTCTTTCATTTTGAACAAACCAGCAGTGAGTGGAAAAGTATGCAGAGCATGAAAAGAATATTAACTCCCAAATTCCTACAGAGCAATTCCATCCATTAAAGGCTGATTCTCTGTTTTGTTTTCATCACCAAAGAGAAAGACTTGAAAGCAACTCATCTCTGCAGGGTTGACTGGCTGTTTCTATTAGTTTTTCCCCAGTGTAGGGAGAGATTAGGTGGCTTGCAACCATACTGTCGAGAACATTTTCATGCTGGGCTAATTCTCAATAAATTCACATAGAAAATTAATCTCCAGTGCCAGCCCACCATAGAAATTGCCTCTCCAAGAGCAGAACTAAAATCATATTCATAACTAAAATTGCTGACTCTTTGTTAAAGACCAGAACACTGTAGGTGCAATATTTTTTTTAATTTATTTATTTTGTCCTTGAATCCATGGAGTATGCACACGCATAAAGTGTAAATAAGTCTTGACACTTTATGTGTAAATAATCTTCATGATGTAGCAAATTAGCTCAAAAAGTAAATATAATTAATTAGCGATAATTAGATCAGCTTTCAGAATTAACTGTAACCAAATTAAAGTTACAATTGATTAATCTGTTTGCCCACCGAGCAGACAGTACAATCTTCTCTTAATTCTAAGGAAAGTTATTCTCCTGGCCAAGAAGGATAATTTTCTTACTGCACGTAGTACTAACAGTACTCAAATATGTAGCAAGATCGAAACGTTTAAGTGACTTTGATTTGTGAGTTGCAAACACAGACAAAATCAAGCGTGGATTTATAAAGGGTTTAATAGAAGAAACTATGGGGAACATACAACAAAACTAAACTAAACAAAACATACATACATACAGATTTAAAGAAAGAAAGAAAGAAAGAAAGGCAGTATTTAACCTTAGTTAACTACAAACTAATGAGAACCATTAAAAAAAATCTAAATCCCCTTATGGGGTCAAACCTTGTAAACATATCTAAATAGCTGGTATGCGGTTACTTGCGTTGGCTTTAGTGCTGGACAAGAGTCCGGATGCATGTAGTGCATGGAGATTCTGGATGAGGAGTTGTCGAGTCCTTCCGAGGATTGGATGGTCTGCGGGAATTGATAAAGTTGGTAGAAGGTAAAACTGCCAGAAGACCTGACTCAGGTGAGTACCGGTTTCAAGGGGATAGGCATCTGTCTCAAAGGAATGAGCTTCAATGTGTTCTGGTTGAGGTCTTTTAAGCCTCTACCTGTCACACCCATTTCTGGTAAACTAACCAATGCTGAGGTGCGAATTTTGAGCGGAAGAGTGTTCCTTTGTCTCACTCGACACCTTATTTGCATGTTTATGGTGGTCTGGAGAATGTGTGCAGTATTAAACCAAAGTGTAGTAAAAAGAGTGTGATGCAAGTTACAGTAGCATACTATATACACTATTATTTAGGAATTTAGAAGATGGTCATTTTGATACAAGACATGACAGGGTTTGGAAAACATTAAAGCAGTGATGTATTCAGAAATCTTGATATAAGCATTTGAAGTTGCACTAACATAACTACAGAGGTTAATACAACATAAGGACATGCGTACAAAACAGAAATATACTATATACATTTTGGGACAGTTTAATTGTGGGTTAAATGGAGCCAATGTTCTTTCCTATGTTTTGCGAGTTTGTAGTGTTCTCGGTTTGTTCTCGTTCATCCACCTGGAATTCCTTTGAAGCTCAAAGAGAGGTCTGAAAAGTGTAGGATTTGAGGATGAACAAATACAAATGAATCTTCCAGATGACTCGTTCAAACATAATTCCATACAAAACTCATCTCAACACTCCAGATCCCAAATCAACACGCAGGACCCAAAAATCAGAGAATCTTTCATTTGTGGCTCCATTCAGTCTACAAAACCGCCAGCTAAGTACTTTATGTCCATGCATGCTTCCTAGCTAAGGAAGAACATTGTCAACTTGGGGCAATAAACCCAAGACTAACGGCCGAAAAAACAACACATTGTGACTCACAGCTCGAGCCCCACCAAGATAACAGCAGAGGTTCTTTGATCCCTGAAACGTAGATACAAAACAGGCCTTCTTCTTCTGAGTGACCTCTGAATGACACAGAGTTGAAATCCACAGGAGTTTTTTATATAAACTGCATAAAATCGTCCAAAACAATTCTAAACTGACTTGTAATCAAACATTGTTCAACTGCATAATTCTATATTATGTCTAAAACTTATACTTGTGACTATTATGCTCAGATCACTCACAATTCATGTAACTGTTATAATTATTGAATGGTTGATTGAAAGTGTGCCTTGTTTGGTATGAGTGTAAATATCTGTTCAGAACTTAAATTTTGGCTTGAATGAAATTTGCGTAAAATGTATTGTATTATTTTTAGAAAAATCATGTTTAAACTGTGCTCTCTGTACTCTCTGCTGAGAGCAGAAAATTTAAGAGACCACAGATAACATAATTTATAGTCAGAGGCAGAGAAAAGCCACCTCTGAAACAAAGATGATAACTAATTGGTCAGAACTCCTCAAAGAGGTTGGACAAACACCTCAGTTTAAAAAAATTCAGTACACGAACAGACAAGAAGACAATTTAGAAAAAGAAGACAGAGCAGATGACGAGACAATGACAAGAAGATTGAGGAAGATCAAGATCAGATGAAAATGGGTTAACAGCTTCATTCAAGCCATCCAACTACTCTCGTCTCACTTACTTTCCTTTCTTTTACTTAGTTTTCTTTTCTTTTCCATTCCGTGTTCTAAGTTAAGTTTTGCCACGAAGTTTAATCAACGACTCTACAGTCTTTGCCCGCCTCAAAACTTCAGCCACGAGGGAGACTCCATCCTCCGCCAGCACACCAGAACGTGATTGGCTTCCCACAACATCAATCTGGACACGAAAAGAACTGCAGCAAATCAAAAGAACCTGGGAAACACCCTTCTCCAAGCCAAAGACGCTGACAAGGGAATCCCCATTTAAAGACACCGAACTCGTGCATTGATATAAAGTCTAATAACCCCGCCTAAAAAGCGACAGAATGGTTAAATTAATGATTGATGGTTCGTTCAGATCAGGTCTTATGAAGTGCATATACTGCTAGAAATTTGGGTTTTCATCATTTCACTCTCTTAAACTCATTCTTTCCTCACTTCCTTTCTTTCTGCAACTGGTGTGAAAGTGTGTGCGTGTGTTTGTGTTAGATATTTGTTTATGTGTTAGAATAATCAAAGTCTCATTTATATTTTTAAAGAGAAGTGTCTTGTGTTATGTGCTTACGAATTTAATGTCTTAAACTGCCGATCTGTTACCTTGCTAATAAAGTGTTTTCACTAGTTTGGATATTCATATCTGCTACAGAGCTACTTGGTCGTAAAATAAGTGACTCTTTTAAAATTCCCTATAAATTAATTAATAATTCCCTTTGAGCTAAATTGACCTGTGTCCTGGCTTGTGTCATCAATGATAGCAAAAGGTGATAGTGGCCTTCGATGGACTGTTGGTTCCAGACTTTTTGGAATGCTTACTTTTTGGAGTCAAATTCTGCCTTGGTTTAGTAGGAAATACATCTTAGCATTCTTTTAGTCATAATGGTGCTGACTTGTATTGTTCCCGGGTGCAAGAATTCAAAGAGTAAACGTTTAGTGGGAGTGAGTTACTTTCAGTTTCCAATGAAGGACCCACCGTGCTGTAGCAGGCTGTGGCTAAAGGCTGCAAAGAATCGTAAATACAGAGAGAACGCTGCAACAGGAAATCTGAAAAACCTCTGTCTGTAGTCAACATTTCAAACTGGATGACAACGAACAGTGTTTTAGGCCAAATGGAGCGGAACAACTGAAAGAAACTGCTGTTCTGTCAGTTCAACCCAACACCTGAAGCAAAACGCCATAGTGTACAGGTAAGAAAGCTGTTGCCATATAGTGTTCCATTTTTACCATAATGCTGTTTAAAAAGTAGGCATAGTATGATACAATTTTTCAGTGATAAACACACCCTTACAATAACTGTTCTGTTAATAATCCTCTGTCGATCCGACTGTCCATGGGTGGGGATACAAAAATGCGGAAGTATAATCTGTAGTTTTCACAAAAGCCCTGTGCTGTGTCCAAAATCACCACCTATACCCCTAAATAGGGCCGTATTTGAGGGGACAACCAGGGGGAGGCACAGAGGGGCACACCGGCCATTTTGACCTTCAGTGTAATGTTAATGTACAATGTTAAAAACATGAATTACATGTGTTTTTGTTTCATGTTCCACAGTTACATGCACCACAGTTTTTAACTGCTATGCAGTGTTTCTGTTTATGTAATAAAATTTGTAATAATAATAATAAAAAAAACATGAATAACCCCGATTCATGGGCGATTTCGAACACACCTCTGGAGCTGTCAAAAGTCTGCTGGATGATGTGTTTTGTGTCATCCAGTGAACTTTTGCTGACAAATAAACGTCAATTTCTCGGTCCAGGTAATACAGAGAACGAGTAAACATTGTTCATTTACATATAGGCCTACTAACGCCATTTTAACAATACAAAGCAGGTTGAAAATCCACAAAGTTACACTTTAACTATCCAAAGATTAAAAACACTAATAGTGGAAGTAAATATGTGACCCTGGACCACAAAACCAGTCATAAGGGTCAAATTTTTTAAATTGAGATTTATACATCAATAAATAAGCTTTCCATTGATGTATGGTTTAGGATATGGCAATATTTGTTAGTTATAATATAAGTTAATATAATATACAAGTTATAATCATTTTAATTATAATAATAATTTACATTTTAAATTTTAGTTTTGCCTTTTTAGCCTTAATATCACTGTTACAGTCCATGTGGGTAGTTCTGACAGTTGATTGGTTAGGACAAATGAACTGTTGAAAACAATAATATACTAACAATGGTCTATCTGATCCATCCAGTCACTAATTATTGAATTATCACCAATGCTTTAAGTTCCAGGAAGTGCATTATCACATAGTCTGTGGCTACGGTTATCATTAAATGATTTGATTTGAAGTCTTGTACTTAAGCTACTGAGATGCCAGACAGGTAATGTCTTCCCTGCTGTCCTCTGAGACTCGCAGCAGACTGGAACAAAACCATTCAATCTGTAGCCCTCTCATATTACCAAAACCAATTACTGTAATCAGGTTGTGATGTTGTGATGCATTTAAAATGACTTTTGACAATAGATTATGTTGAAAGTAGCGCAGAGGATGCCTCTATACCTTAAAGAGACACTGCATCAGTCTATGTATAGCTACATAATTAAATATAGGTACGTTTATTTTTATTGTCAGTTTTTGAATTGGCTGTTAAAAGTCTAACTTTTTTAAAGGACAACATTTATTTCCTTTATTTATTTATTTTCTTTACAAAGACATTTTTTCTAACCATATAAAACAGAGTTCCTTTATGTGAAATGAATCAAATCAAACTGAATTGTAAAAATTAAATTATATTTAAAATCAATTCAACTACAAATACATACGTAGCTGTAAATAATGCACAAGATAATACAATTTACGCTCTGCTATAATACATTTTACCAAATGTTATATTATTCTCAACTGTCTACCATCACAGCAGATTTTATAATCGCTGTTTAAAGGTTTGGATTTATTGGGTGTGTTTTCTTCACATTCAGTGTTTTCAGGGCTGATCATATTTCATTGTCATATTTCATATTACCAACAAACATTCAACAGCTCTTTCAAGATAGTGAATATAGATATCTGACAGCCACAGAATGATGCCTGCAGTGGCACTAACCCAAGAAATAGAGAAGTCTATTATTGAATATCACGTAATATATTAAATTATTAAAGAGAGAAAGAAGGAAATTACTACAGGGGCATATTCAGTTTACCAAGCCCTAGTTCATTTCTGACCTGGCTTGGTGTCTGACTCTGACCTCTTGATGGGATGGGGGTGCAACCCACCTGAATAATGCAATTAAGTGCTCATAAAAATATAATAAATCTATGATAGAGAAAATCCTTACCAATAGATTTAAAACAGGAGCATCTGGGGAATAGAGTAATAATTTAAGGCATTTTTTTGTGATCGGTTTAATGGCTTTTTAAAACTGTCAGTATGCATTTTCATTATCTTAGCAATGTTGTATATTGCATTATTTTGTGTAATTAAATGTTCTGATTACTTATACCAAATAATTCTTGATATTGAAACATTACAAGCAGCAAGGAGGATAATTATATCATAAAAATTGCTTTGTTAGGTTGTAATTGTTCATGTTTAGTGTTCAAAGGTATGACACTTGTAGCTTAAAGGGTTAGTTTAAGCTAAAAGTCACATGAACCACTGAAATTTCGAAACGTTTCGAAACACTTATGACATAATGAAGCCTCATTTACTGAAATCACGTGACTTTGGAAGTTTGATACACGCTCTGAACCACTGATTTGAAACAAAAGATTCGTAAAGCTTCGAAGCTTCGTGAAGCAGTGTTTTGAAATTGCCCATCACTAGATATTGTTGAATAAAGTCGTTATTTTGTTTGTTTTTTTGGTGCACAAAAAGTATTCTCGTCGCTTCATAACATTAAGGCTGAACCACTGTAGTCACATGAATTTTTAAATATGTCTTTAGTACCTTTCTGGGAATTTGAAAATGTTAATTATCTTGCTGTCAATGGAGGCCTCACTGAGCCATCAGATTTTATCAAAAATATCTTAATTTGTGTTCCAAAGATGAACGAAGGTCTTACAGTTGTGGAACGACATGAGGGTGAGCAATTAATGTAAAAAAAGTTTCATTTTTGGGTGAACTAAACCCTTTAAGAACCCAATAGAATTGCCTTTTCATATGGATTTTAGGAGACAAACACCTGTGGACACCAGTGGTTCAACCATTTATAACACCTGGGAATCAGGATTGATCAAAATTTGAAATTGAATTGATTCCCTTTCAATTAATGAGGGAGTCCATATGAAGTTGAATTGAAATGACAGATAATCTACAACTGGATCTCATGAGAAAACGTAACTAGCCTATTTGACAAGGTGGTAATTTCATATGAATTTGTACGATGTAATTCATACAGAAATGTACTCTTTTTTTTGTTTCAGAAAAAGCAAGCATGAAGGTCCACACTAACTCCACCCCAAAACCTAACTGTCTATAGAATAAGCAGATCATACGAAAACGCTTGAATGGTACAACATATAAAATATTACGAATTGCCATGAGAGTGTTTCGGAAATCTATCTATCTCTTTGTCAGCAAAGCCTTTAAAACTTGTTCAATGTTTTATCGAAACTTTCTCTTGTTCTTGACTTTGACCACGTTTATTTGAACTATCTAAAAGTAAGAGCACAACTATCTTGCGCTCTTCATGCCCACAGCATGGGTGATGCAAGAAGAGTTACACGCTGAAGATGAATGCATCCCTATGAACAACAAAAACCGCTATGTTTCCAAAATAGGCTCATTGGAAAATTGTGCCTCTACCTACATTTTTGCAAAACTCCAAAATGTACGTATACATACAATTCACTGCAGTTTCCAGTTGAAATTAACACCAGTGGCTGCAAAACACCAGCAACTTTATTATTGTTCTCAAAATGATAGAACAAAAACATTATTTATACATCACATTTTTTTTCTCAAATGTTTTAGTCGGATGTTCATTTAACATTTTCTAAATGTTACTACTTGTTTCTGGGTTCAAACATGATAGAGCATTAACCTTCTAGCCCCACTCACCGGACATTTCATATCACTATCTCTTCTGCGATACGTACATCAACCAAAGTATTAAAACATTGCCAGATTCACATTCATCTGTTTCGGATAAAACTGAACACGCTTTTAGCACCACTCACTGGACATTTCACTTTGAAAGTGTCGCAAAACGTGCCAGAAGCAACATAAAATCCATTTGCACAAATGAGCCTGGGTTTGATGTTTCACTTTGTAAGCACCACTATTGGTCTAATGACTGAGGATATGAGAAGACCTTTTTGCAGAAACCATTTGCAAGGAAGTGGAACTGTGTTAAAGTGATGAGAGAGCAATTCCCCTAAAATCTCCATATCTGACATTGAGAGGTTGAAATGAAGGATGAAGCTCACTCCTAAAGAGAAACCTACCCTGGGGGTGCACTCATTAATTAAATTATATAATTACGAGGTAGTGACCCTGGCGTTTGGCTCTCAACACAAAAGATGGCTCGTCTCCTTCTCTGCAAATGGGCTGTGCTCTGTCATTCTTAGCGACAGTAAGCAATCTCTGGATAGTGAGGAAAAGACAGGAGCCAGTGGAGCAATGTATAAATGATGGATCAAGATGGCTGATGTCCTTGAGCCTAAGCTGGTCTTGGAGAACATGTGGGATGTTGGTAGGAATCACACTTGCACACTGATCTGAGCTCACTTTGGCAGGACCTCTTACAAGCAGGAACTTTAGGGATTGACTTGGAAGAACATGATCCTGCATCAGTGGAATAAAGCTTGCCTGAGGAACAAGCTGTTGCGGTTGCAGGAAGCTGACAGTCTCTTCTCTTGCCAACAATGAAGGGTAATGAGTGGGCAGGAAACATCTGGGAGAAAGGCAGTAGTCGGGTAAGCCATTGGCTAGGATAAATAAATCATTAGTAGTACCACCACAGTATTGTTTTCCAATCTCTGAAACGCAGCATGGTTTGTCTAAGTGAAAAAAATATGAGAAATGTGGTGTGCTAAAAGAATAGTTTAGTCATCATTTACTCACCCTCATGTTATTCAAAAACTGATTGACTTTCTTCAGTGGAAAACAAAATGATCAGAATGTTCACACTGCTTTAATCCAAACTACGATAACATACATACATTAAGTCATCAGGCTTTCGAGCTCCAAAAAGGACGAAAAGCACCATAAAAGCAGAATATAGGCCAACAACTCATGTTGTCTTGTAAAGCCATTTGATGACTTTGTGTGAGGAACAGATTTTAGAATATGGGCAGATTGTAAACTTTGGACTATCGCCATCTGTCTTTGAAACAAATGTTGTTAAAAATTAAATGCTTTATTTATTTATACATCAGTTGTCTTTCAGCACTGCTCTTTAGCATTGATCGCCAGTAACCATGGGTTTACCCAAAACCATGATGGTTTTGGGAAAAACCCATGGTTGCTGGTGATCTGTGATGCTGCACCAAGAACAATTAATGAAAAGTATTTTAATAGTTTTAGATTAAATTTTAGTTAACAATAACAACACTGACCAAGGCCAATTAAAAGTAAGAAGAAAGTCCTATACGATGTACATCCAAAACCAACATGTTCTCCAACCAATACGCCCATATAGGTTGTTTGTCACTTCCCTGAAATACGACCCATAGGAGCGTTTACTAAAGTTGTGCCCCTATCGACAACAGGACACTTTCATTTTAATGCATTGTACCCTTTTATCTGCATCATATTTTGGGTTTCGTGTAGCTCAAATGGTAGAGCATTGCAATATACAACAATATGCAATCATGTGATCATGCAATCGTGGGTTCGATCCCAGGGAACGCATGTGCTCATGAAGCGTATATGCACTATAAATCACTAAGGGTAGGTTTAGGGTTGGTGTAGTCGTTAATAAAAATATGAGTTTTGCTAAATGGAAATAGGACAAATGGTGTAAAAAGTCCACACACTGCATTTAAATGAACGCATTTTGATTGGTAACGACGGTCATATGTCATTGACGACAAACGTAACACGACACTGTCATTATTTTTACGCCAGCTAGAGGGCGCATGACTTTAAAATGTAAATATAGGTCGTAATAAGGTGCTTGAAAAAAACAACCTAAAGGGTTTTTTTTTTTTTTTTTGGAGGACAGTCTGTCCAAAACATATGCCTTCAGAGCAAGTAATTAGTATATTTGCCTCTTTAGTAGCCATAGTAGCAAGGACGAATGATGTAAAGTTGAAATGTTTTACCGATTTTGACCTGACCACTCAAAATATAAATTACTATTGTTGGCTTATAACATAGTGAATTGGGTTACAACAAGAACACAGTTTTGGAATTTTGATCATTTTTACCCCCAACAATCTGGTTATTTATAGACTATCTACTTATTAAACAGAGAAAAGAGAATGTATATCTTTTTTTTTTTTTTCTTCTTTTTTTTTTTTAGTGGATTAAGGCTATACTGAGGTGTGATTGACTCAATGGGATTGCGTCTCGGATGAGGATGCTAACATTGAAGAGAGAGTTCAAATGTTAATTCCAGAAACGTCCTTTGTTTTCTCAGAGAGTGGCTCTCTCTTGGTCCAAACAGCTCGGTGTCAGCCTTACAACATGAGCAATGTCAAATGTGTTTTTTTGTTTGTTTGTTTTAACCGATCACACATCAAGTGAGATATAAAGAGATAGTTCACCCCAAAATCAAATTCTGTCATTGTTCCAGATAAACCCATATGGCTTTCTTTCATCTGTGGAACACAGAAGATATTTAGAAAGCAACATTACACCCATTTGACTTTCATTGTATTGACTGAAACATTTTACAAAATATCTTCTTTTTTGTTCCTTCGTTTGGTAGGTTGATCAGTTGTCCTTTAACTGTCATTAATTCTTATTATGCACAGTTTATTACCCAGCTTCCCCATCTCAATCATGCCTTGAACTAGTGAACAAATTACATGAATGTGTTATAAAAATAATGTTTCAATGACTTTTCAGCTTTCAAATGTACAAATATGCCGAAAGTCTCTGCATAACTAGGTGTTCTTGAATACCTCAGCCTGAGGATATTGTATATTATGTAAGGATTATAAAAATACCTGTAAGTGCTGGGAGAGCACCGCGGTTCAATAGCAGTATAAGCCTTGACATATTTACGTTAGCAAACCAGAGAAAAGACTAAGACTGCCTAAAACCAGAACCTAGTACAGATGCTTTTCATATTCTGATGATTTGATAACACAGAGCAGAGCGGACAGAACATTTGTCTTCGTCTGACAGGACGTTGTAAAGCACCGTATACGCAGAGGCGTTTTTATGATACTGGCATATATCTATGTGTGGAAAGAGCCAAAATCCATCGCTTCAAGGACCCTTTCGAACACACAGAGGAGGGAGGCTGAGCTCAGGCCCCGGGCCAGACGTTAGAGAGTCTCATGATTAAAGAGCTGGACTTCCTGGCACTACTGCATGTGACCTTGGCAATGTCACTCCAGCCATTTGTGCTCTTTCATACTCAAGAGCTCTGCGCTCATCCAAACCTCATTCGCTCTGCAGCTGGGGTCCATTTCCTCATAATTGTTCTCTGAACTGAACTCTTGATCCATCTGTGTGTTCACTCGCAATTATTAACGCACTGTTGATTGTTTTATTTTGGAGCTTCGCAGCGGTCAAGACGGATGACCAAACGCTGGCCGAAAATGCTGTAAATCTTCTCCGGGACGCACTTGTGTTGGCCGAGCACATAGGAGCGAAGCCAGGCAAGCATGAATGAAACACTGATTGGGTGTCCGCAACTGAAGTATCAATGTCAAGTTGTTCTAGAGTGCGAGTAACCACTAAACAAGACGAAGCGAAGTCCTCCTCCTCTTTGCTCTTGACTGTACAAGTGTACTCACGTACTCGTCTCCAGCACCCAGAGGAACGCACCTTATATGCCCCACAGCACAAAGAAAAGTTCTCATCCACTTACTGCCCACACTTTGACTGTATTACACACATCATGTATATGTGAAACTGCAATACACCAGGCTACTCTCCTGTATTAAAAAGTTCAGGCGAGCTGAAGTGTCAAGATCAAGAGGTCTAAAAGCGTTTGATGAAGTGGAAGAGGCAGTAAATTCAATGAAAGCCCACAGGCCGACAGGGGATGCTTTGAGAAAGCAGCTCTGGTTCTCAGAATGCAAAGACATGCTTTAGCAGCCACATGGATGAGGCTTACAATGAGCTTAATCTATCCTGACAATCATTGTTAGATAAAATAGTAGCCTATATGTCTGCACTGAATGTTTTCCATGCTAACAAGAATAGACCCTGTGCATTTGAAGGGCCTAAACAGCTCAGATGCAACACACTTTCAGAAGGAAACATCACTATTTTTATCCCGCACCACCAAACCACATCACTCTTGTATCTTACTCAAACAGCATTCAAATGTGACACTGGTGGTGGTGTATGCAACAGCTGACACTTCATTTTTTGGCATTACTAAAAAAGGATCATTGCCTCATAAAATGTCAGTGACATGGTGTTCATTTAATTTTCTGAATCTATTCATTTATTTTAAAAATACAAATTAAAATGTAATTCATGCATGAAATGACTTGAATACACATCTTTTAGATACATTTTTACTTTTCTGAATTAATGTATACAAATATAAAGTCTTATTTTGGGGGCACAAAGTCAGAAATGCAAGGTGATACAACCATTATGACTTCATAATGAAGGGGAAGAAAGAAAGAAAGAAAGAAAGAAAGAAAGAAAGAAAGAAAGAAAGAAAGAAAGAAAGAAAGGAAGGAGGGAGGGAAGGAAAGAAAGAAAAAGAAAGAAAGAAAGAAAGAAAGAAAGAAAGAAAGAAAGAAAGAAAGAAAGAAAGAAAGAAAGAAAGAAAGAAAGAAAGAAAGAAAGAAAGAAAGAAAATAGTTTGGCATAGTCATTTATTTTTAATAGTATTATTAGAAAAAAGTTTTACAAAATCACTGCTTACTTTTATTAATATCTAATTAACATCTTATTAATATCTAAAAATCTTTTGACAGCCAAATAATATGGTGCAACCAACATGCAGAAACATGCAGAAAAAAATAAAATAAAACAGGAAATTGTTCATCATACTATAGAGAGAATCCTTGAGGTTGCAATATCATATTATTTGACATTTTTATGAAAAGGCAAGATTATAGTTCAGGTAATAAAATGTCATGTGGTGTGACTCGCAAAAAAAAAAAAAAGTAGTAACCTTTGTGAATTATATTTTAAAATACATAAATAATTACATATACCTTGCAGAATCGTGTTGTTTTTCTTTTTTGTATTTAGGTCTTTTTTTATTTCAGCTATTATTATGTCTTGTGTACTATACACTGTAAACCCGAATAAGTTGGGCTAACTCAGAAAAAATTGAGGTAATCAGTTACATCAAATTTTTTGAGTTATGATGTTCCCAATTTTAAGTAAGCAGAACTATCAAGTTTTGAGTTTGTAGTACTCATGCATGTTGATTGCTCCTAACTTGAAGTACTGAGTTAGCTAACTCATACATTTTGATAGCAATTAACATAAAATATTTAGTTTATTAACTTTTTTATTTTGAGTTCTTGCAAATCAAATGAGTTATTTACTTCACTGTAAATCCTAAGAAAATTCAAAAAATGCCAGCTTGCTAATATGTTAACAATAGCATGGTATAGCACTTACTGAATGAGTACAGCAACTTAAAACATGTAAATTACCTGCTCTCATACCAAGCCGCATGTGCTACTTGTCACCATGATGGTAACTCTCCAAAAACCCACATTAACAGAAACTCTTCTAAATTAGCATAACAAAACATTAATCACTACTAAATCTCCCTTACCATTAATCCTGCACAAAAAAAAAAATTATATAACACTTAATTTTAGCATTTACTCTCCCTTTCGAGTGCCATGGGCAAAGCATGCTGGGAAATAGAAATCCCAGTCCAGTTTCAGTTAAACTTAAATTAGTCAAGATTAAAAGAAATGAGTGAAAAAGTTCAGTTTACTTGAAATGTCAGTGCTGTGAACTCAAAAGAAAAAGAAAGTTCTAAATACTAATAGCAATTAATTTAACTGAACTAATTTGTTCAATTTAAGTTTGTCCTACTCAAACCAATTAAGTATTTTGAGCATTAGGGTTTACAGTGGGCTATGTAAACATCTGTTACTGCGTTCACACAGCAGCAGAATACGGTCGTCAGTGCAGTATTTGAGTCCTTAATACGGTTACGTTCACACGCAGTACGGTTATTTACGGGATTGACAACCGCATTCTATAACCGAACTCACACCCATAGAATTTTCAGGACTCACAACCGCATTCTCAGAAATTCCGCTCTGTGTGAACGGAACAGGACTGAACTACTAGTTGTCTATCACGTCATACAGTTCGAGAGAGCCGCTCATCTAAAGTGTTTTGTGTGTAGTTTCGTTTTCAGTAACTTACAGCGACAGAAATATGAGCTGTGCGTCATCTTAAAGTGTTTTAGATCCAGTCACTGTTCTCCACCGGAGCGGCTCCTGTCAGTTTTGTGTTTCTTTTCCAAATTCAAATGCCGTGTCATGCGCGAGACGTCGCAAAGGACGTGACACGCAAGTGCAACGGTTAAAGACTTTGGCTAGCGCTTGTTTACATTGATGTTGCTGTTGGTTAATAAAGTTTGAATGGATAAACTCACGGTTCAATTGGTCTCTTTTCATGTCAAAAGTGATGATACTTTTCAGTTTTATGGACGTCGCCATCTTTAATATTACGTTGGTCACTCTCGTTATGGTTACTAGTAAGAGAATACGGGCTTGACTCTCGCTGCACATTCATACAGACAGTGTTCCAGACGCTACTGTAAGATGCTGTGTGAACTGGACATTGAGACTCACACCTGTAAGTAAATGCGGTTGTCAATCCCAAAAACTGACAGTGTGAATGTGGCCATAGTTTATTCAGGGCAGTACACGTGACGGTTACACCACATTTTTATTAGTCGTTATAATTTAAACTTTTCTTTTTGATACACTATATTTCGATGGTTCACTTTAGACACTCTACAAGTAACCTTGCAATTACATGTCAACTAACTCTCATTAAGGCCTTTTCACACTGAATGCAACATGATAAAGCGAGGCGAATCACTGACGAATGGAGCCTTCACACCAAATGAGAAATGATGGATCGCCTTCGGCAATTCAAATCTGCATGCTAGGTGGCGCTGACCGACAATGCATTTTTCCTCATGTATGTATCTCGTAGGTTCTCTATGGCGCTATTCACACTGGGCGCGAACATTTGCGGTGCGAAAAAGTGAGGATTTTTTTTCCCGACTGTGTGTCGCTTTTTTCCCCTGTCGCTCCGCGATGAAACGGCCCGTCCAATTAGATTTGAACTTTAGATCACGCGCCCGGAGCAGCTGCTGTTGAACATAAGGGGAGAGTGGTGGCACTATTTCGAAAACCAGTATAAACAAAAAACCGAAGATATCCTGGAGGAGAGAAGAGAGTGGATGCTGAGTTCTTGTTATCACTGGTGTCTGAGAACAGATTTATTCTCACATGTTCTTTATACAGAATATAATTACTATTGATTTTCCACTGAATTGTGTGATCATTGTCCGTTTTCTTCCACGTGCGTGAGTGTTATGATTTTGAGAGCGCGTTAGATAGGCTACCTCCTGCTCTTCCGTATATAAAAAAAAATTTCATTTTTCTACAGATGAAACATGAAGGCAAATAGACATGATTATGACGATATATTTTACACAGTCATAAAAACTTTTATATTCCATCCTTTTTGTATTCCACACTTTGTTTGTCATACAGTGCTTTGTGTTGCGAGTCGAAGTGGATTAACTTGTCAGGCGCCCATGTACTCGCGCCCATCTGTTCGCCCATGGGCATGCTGGTCTGAAAATGAGGTGTGTCCAGGTGCATTGTTGGCGTGTTGCTATTTTGAAGCAACTGAAAATGACTGCACCATTGACCAACAAAAACCTGGTCTAAAGTCAATGACTCGTCACGTTGAGGGTGTCTATATTCCGCCATGTAAACAGCAATCCACCATGGTGCAAGCACACCTGGCTTTTAAAGGGAATGGGAGATGACGCTCTGATTGGTTTATTGCACGTTACGCCCAAAACACACCCATGACTCATTAAGAGACTAGGTACAACCCTTTTGGACCATGTGCCTGGTGCGCACAACTAGCGTTAAACTAGCAAAAGTGGATTCGGACGCCCTAAGTGCACCTACACCATGAGCTTCAGACCATGAGCTTAGATCATTAAAATAGGGCCCTCAGTGTGCAAAGACCTTTAGGGTTAGGTGTTAGGGCTAGAGTTAGTAGAATAAGTCAACAAAGTTGCAAAGTTATTTATAGTCAGTGAATGTCTGTTGGAGACCATCAAAATAAAGTGTTACTTATAGTTAGTAGAATGTCTAAAGAGGACCATCAAAATAAACTGTTGCCAAATTTTCAAAACCATATGAAATCAACATGAATTCAAACCACATGGCAATATTAACACTCATGACTGTTTGATTAAATCTGATATTGTGCACTGTGCAGTGATGTTAGGATATCATCCTAATGAAGCCGTTGAGAAAAATGACAGTTGATCTGGCAGCTTTTCAACTTCTTATCTAGAATTATTGTGAGAACGTGGCTATCAACAAATCAAGTTACTATCCTACAGTTCTATTAAACCTGTGTTGATGCTGTGCTGTAACACCTTTCTCAGATACTGCTTGAGTCACTCACTTGCTAATTAAGCACTCAAAGTCAGCACATGCTATCTGCCCACTGCAATTACCGTTTCTTGTATCTAGGTTGTGAGGGAAAAATCATAGCTTACACCTGGATAAACTAATTTCCATCCAGTACCTACCAGTACCTCAAGCTTAACATGCCTGAACATCATGCAAAATTTTTGAATGTTATCCTATAAAATTTGTCAAAAACATTTTAATGTTGGCTACTTGTACTTGGCAAGAAAGTCATTTTAACATCCAGTGGTCATTAATGCTACTTATGAAAGCTTGTTTATTGAATTCTGCCTGCGTCACGCATGACCTTTTCAACGTGATTACGTAATGCGTGGCACGGATTTATTAACATTTAGTAATTAATAAGGCCATCCTTAGCAACTTTTTAGCAAATTGGATAACAGCAGATTTGCAGCAAGGAAAAATGCAACTGCACATAATATTACATTTACCCCTGGTTTCACAGACAAGGCTTAAGTTAGTCCCAGACTAAAATGCATGTTTGAGCTGTTTTAACTGAAAGCAACTTGCACTGACATCTTAAAATATGTCAGTGTCTTTGTTTTGTCTCAAGATTAGGGTTGCAAAATTCCGGGAACTTTCAAAGCTGGAAACTTTCCATGGGAATTAACGGGAATATATGGGAATTAACGGAAATATATAGGAATTAACGGGAATAAACAGGGAATTTGCAAAATTGCAGGTTACCTTATAACAGGGTACTTAAATGTAGTTGAAAAAAAACATCTTGCAGCATAATTTTGGTTAAATCAACCAGATTTAATGCAGTTTCAGTTGATTTTTTACCCTGCACATTCCTCAATCACATTCACACAGCACACTACTTACTGCAGGGCTATTAAGGCCACACCTCCTGCATGCACTGTGCATTCCCCCAGTCCATAACATGCACATTTGATCAAAAATACAGAAAAAAAAAAAAAAAAAACAGTAGTATTGTGATATATAACTACAATTTAAAATAATGGTTTTCTATTTTAATATACATTAAAATATAATTTATTTCTGTGATGCAAAGCTGAATTTTCAGCATCATTACTCCAGTCTTCAGTGTCACATGATCCTTCAGAAATCATTCTAATATGCTAATTTGATACTCAATTACCAATGTTGGAAACAGTTGTGCTGCTTAATAACCTGTGATACTTTTTTCAGGATTTTTGATGAATAAAAATTTAAAGAGCAGCATTTATTTAAAATAAAACTCTTTTGTAACAATATACTACTGTTCAAAATTTTGGGGTCAGTAATTTTTTTCTTTCTTTTTTTGAAAGAAATTAATACTTTTATTCAGCAAGGATGTGTGAAATTAATAAAACGTGATATTAAAGTGATATTGTTAGAAAAGATTTCTATTTTGAATAAATTATGTTCTTTTTAACTTTTTATTCATTGATGAATCCTGAAAAAATATTAAGCAGCACAACTGTTTCCAACATTGATAATAACGGAGTAGCAAATCAGCATATTAGAATGATTTCTGAAGGATCATGTGACACTGAAATAAATAACACACAACAATTGCTGCAATAAAAATATACTTATTTTACATATTTACTAAATTAGAATTAATAGAATGTGAAAAATAAATAACTGTTATTTAATGTTATGACCAAACAAAATGTTTATATTTATGTTTTTATATGATACATTTTATATAAATATTATACATTTATATAAATTTCCCAAAATTTCCAATTAATTCCCATAAATTCCCATAAATTCCTGTTAAGTTTCCAAATTGGAATATTTCCAAAATTCCCCAGGTTAAGTTCCCGTGGAAAGTTTCCGGAAATTTACCAGGAAACTTTCCACCCCTTTGCAACCCTACTCAAGATGCACATCAGTAATGTTTTTTTTTCTTTTTTTTTTTTTCTAGTGAACGTTTATAAAAACTACTTTAATATCCTAATTGAACTAAGGCCTAATCCTGGCTTAGTCTAAGCCCTGTCTGTGAAACCGGGCCTTAGCCTTCTAAATATGTTTAAATACGTAAAATATAACCAATCATGTGATGTACATTATAAGTAAGTAGATCATTTTAAATACTTTCAAACAGCAGCCCATTAACCGAGAGCTGGTGAGGGGATTGCCATAAAAAAATAAATAAATAAAAACTTATATCCTATCAGTGTGACCGTGTTAGCTGTATCTATGCAAATTGAGGTTTGAAGTGATGCTGAATGCCGAAGTGACTCTTGGTGCTTCCTGAATCATCTCGGTTTTAATGCATTTCTGACAGGAAGATTTTGAAGGATTTCAGATGAGTGCAGAAAAATGCCATTGAGCCAACTGTCTTTAAAATAATCACAATGGCCAGTTATATATTTAGCTCAGATGAGATGACATTGAGCTGAGTTCTAAGATATTACTCTTAAAATAAAGCAATAAACTATGAGAGGATAAACCCCCCTTTTACTATGCTAAAACACTGTAACACAGAATGTTAAGCTGCTTATTCCTTTTATAAAATGGAAGCAAAAGCAATATGCTAAAACACACCAATATTCAAAAATAGTTTTATGATTAAAACAGTAATATTTAAAGCTAAATATACATTTTATTTATTTTATACTACATAAAATAAATATGATAAAAAATGTATTTATTAATAATAATAAAATTAAAGCATTCTTAAACCTATTATGGCATTTTCTTCATTGACATTTGCCAAACTAAAAGTCATTATGACATACAACTGCTTTTCAAAATCATTAGATGCTTATACAGTCTTTTAGAAACATCAAGCTTGGATTAAAAATCTTTATTTTGAATTTCTGTCAGCAATGCACAAAACCCACATATTTTCATTCAGAAGCAACTCATAAACTCTCATTTCTTCTGGCAAGAGTCAGGCAGCAATGGCAGAAGTTATCCATGCATGACTTCTGGGTTATGAGGGGAGAGAGAGAAAGAGAGAGAGAGAAGAGAAGGCTATAGATGAGAGGTTAAAATCCGTGTAATCTCAATCCTGCCGTCAAGACTGCACTGACAGGCATGTGTGAGATGAAAGTTCTGAGTCACACACAAGGTGTAACAGTTTCCCCTCAGCAGTAGATGCAGAACATGGCTTCATATGAGGGAGTTTCTCCTTACTAAAGATGTCATATTGTGCTTCACTGTGTGGGCATGCTTCTCTGAGACAACGATACTCAGCAGAGACGCCTCAGGAAACATCAGCTGCATTATGAAAACAAGACAGCTGAGCGCTACCATTTGTCAGATGCTTATTTTTATAGACAAATTGTTGAACAAAATTATTATTTTTTCATTATAGCCTAGTGCTTCTCCACTCAAAAGTGCTTATTCACTTTGAAAGGTAAAATACTGTAGGCAGGAACAACCTGATCTCACGGGAAACGTATGTTACGATGCACATCCTGATTTTGCCGAGTTCGATGAGTTCGACATTTTTTTTTTTTGATCCAGGAGCAACATTCCTGTCCAAAAATGTAGTCCTAACCATATCCCTACCCCTAAACCTACCCATAACTTAAAATTAGAGGGAAATGATAGATGAATAACACTGATGTAGAAGCACCAAACCCTGATTATAAGCCTAAACTTGACAAACTGTAAACGTTTCCCTCAAATCTGATTGGTTGATTGGAATGTTGTTACATGTTACATTTGGTAAAATCAGGTTTTGTGAGACGAGGTGGCGATTTCGTATGAATTTGATGATGCTGTAAATCATACAAAAAAAACCCATACAATTATTAGAAAAAAGTAAGCATGAATGTCCACCCCTAACCATACCTGTCACTGGGGTGTATGCAAATCATATGAAAATGTAGAAATACACTGTAAAGCTGAATAAGTTGGCAAAACTTATCAGTTGCAATCAGTTGCCAGTGCAATCAGTTGCCTCAAAGTTTTTAAGTTAAGAAATTCAATGTTTAAGTAAGTAGAACTGGCATTTTTATTTTGTACTCATACATTTTAATTGCTCTTAACTTGAAATGTTTGAGTACACTAATTCATACATTTAACTTAAAATTAACATGTAATCTCAAAGTAAACATTTTTTATTCGTGGAAACTTAGCTAGCTATAACAAGCTAATTCAGAAAATGCTAACTTGCTAATTTGCTAACATGTTAACAATAACATGGTTTAGCACTTGCTGAATCTCCCACTTAACATTAATCTTGCACAAAAAAAAGATTATATAACACTTAATTTTAGCATTTACTCTCCCTTCGTGTGCCATAGGCAAAGCATGCTGGGAAATAGAAATCCCAGTTTCAGTTAAACTTAAAGTTAAAGTTCGTCTAAATTAAAAGAAATAAGCTCATAAAACTCAAAATGATGAAACAGTTCAATTTACTTAAAATATGTCAGTGATGTGAACTCGAAAGAAAAAGAAAGTGCTAAATACTCATAAAAGTTAATTTGACTAATTAGTTTAAGTTTCTCCAACTCAAACCAATTAATTGTTTTGAGCGTTAGGGTTTACAGTGTACGATTGTGTGAAATTTAAGGGTGCTTCGATCGATCGTTTTATATAGTTTGTTCAGAAGAGCCGATACAAAATCATCAGACAATTTTCTACGCACAGCTAAAATTGTTTCACTACATTCACTGGTCTGGCAGTTCTACCAGACATCTGAAAAAGACAATAAATTTGCCACATCATTGTGGAGACATTGCAACGACAGCAAAAAACTATGGACTTTCGATGTTAGTGCGTTTCTTTCCTTCACAGCGCTGCGCTTTCATTCCTCCCTAAATGCCAAAACTTAAATGTCCAAATTAGCTAAATCAGTGATTGTCATAAAATGCAGTCTACTGCTGCTAACGTAACAAATAAGTATACTGAACAATTCTCAGGTTAGATTTTGATGAGAAAAACATCAAAGGCACCCTTTCTCCCAAAACTAATTTCTGCGCCTGTCTGCAGGTGCAACTGTGGTTTGTAGCTGTTTAATTTGAAATGTTTAATTTGACTGGTTGAAGATCTCATAATGGATACTGAATCGTTATTTCTCAGCATGGATTTGCAAACACTGCCATACCAATTATGATGATGCTAATTACCTTTCCTTTTAAACTGTCAGTCATGCAGAAATTTATTACATACAGCATACTGAGAAGCAATTCTGTATATTATGGACATTTACATTTACATTCAACTTACAGTACATTCAAAGGTATACTGCACTTTATCAGCAGGCTGTCTGTGGTATCCCTGGGAATCAAACACATGAAATTGTTGTTGCTAGTGTTGTGCTCTGCCAGTCCTGGTGCAACCTGGTGTAAAAAAGCATTTTTGGTTTGGCTATGACAACATCACAAAAAGAATAAAAATGGAAAGAGAAACAGTAGCTGTATTATTTTATTAACATTTATATTAGATTCATCTTCAAATTATTTGCAGTAAATATCAGAAAAAATTATTTATAAAAGTATATTTTTTTATAATATATGTTACATTCTATTATTTTTGCGTAGATAAAAATGTTTAAAATCCAATGTTTTGGATTTTAATGGGCAAATACTTAAGAGTCGATGAATGGATCATTATTACAGTGATTATTATGTTTCTTGCATGTTATATGTTTGGCAACAGTTCTTTTAACCCTAAAAGATGGAGTGTGTAGCTTTTCATTTCTTAAACATCCACGTAGGAAGATGTATCAAGGCCATATTCCAGGATGACAATGTCAAGATTCATCAGGCTCAAATTGTTAAAGAATTGTTGGGAGGGAGCATGAAGAATCATTTTCATACATAAATTGGCACATCTGAGTCCTGACCTTAATTTCATTAAAAGTCTTTGGGATGTGTTGGAGAAGACTTTACAGAGTGTTCACCTCTTGCATTGTCAATACAGGATCTTGACCAAAAAATGATGCACCTCTCGATGGAAATAAATGTTGTGATCTTGTATTGACAATGCAAGAGGTGAACACTCTGTAAAGTCTACTCCAGCACATCCCAAAAACTTTCACTGAGGTTAAGGTCAGGACTCAGAGGAGCCAATTCATGTGTGAAAATGAATCTTCATGCTCTCTGAACCATTTTTTTACAATTTTAACCCTGATGAATCTTGACATTGTCATCCTGGAATATGGCCATGATGTGTCTTCCTACATGGTTGTTTAAGAAATGAAAAGCTACACACTCCATCTTTTAGGGTTAAAAAAAAAAAAAAAAAAAAAAAAAATGTTGTCAAACATAAAACATGCTAGAAACATAATAATTACTGTAATAATGAACCATTCATAGATTCTTAAGTATTTGCCAAATAAAATCCAAACAGCGACTTTTTTTTTTTGGCTGGGCAGTGTATATAGTGCTGGGTTAGTAACGTAGTTAGTAACGTAATCCATTACATTACACATTTTAGGTAATATAATCTGACAACTTTTTGATTACTTTTGACCCAACTCATTTATTACATTGAATTGAATAGGATAATATTGTACCATATTGATATAAAAAATATGGTAGCACTTTATTTTACAGTTCTATTCCGCATGTGCATACTATGTATGCAAATATACTTATTATATCTGTAGCAATTACAATAACTGGGTTATAACTTGGTACTAACCCTGAACCTACCCATAAACCTAACCTTAACCCATGTTGTTACCTTCTATTACCAGTACTTTCTTGGGTAAGTACACTATAAGTACTCTGTAAGTACACATACTGTAAAATAAAGTACACAAACTGTAAAATTGTTAGGGAACTGCAGGGGGTTTGTGAATTTAATGACATCCTAATAATCATAAAAATGTAAAATTAAAATAATTTTAAAATAATAAAAATTATAATAATAAAAAAAAAATGTGTTTGAAAGACAAAAACCTTCCAAAGACATATCAATACATGGTTAAATGACTTAATGTTTAAAACACGAAAAACAAGAATTGGGGAGATTAAATTATGAATGATTTACTGCCATTGTGTGAATAATATGTAATTAATAAAAAGTAACTGTAGTCGGATTAGGAGTATTTTAAAATGTAATATAATCTAATCACAATAAAATCTGATTACGTAAACCAGATTACATGTAAATAATACATATGTATTTTTTTTTTCTTTTTAATATATATTAAAGACATCAAAGGTTATGCGAAATTCTTTTGTCTCAGGTCACTTTGCAGATTGTTTTTCCTAAATTGTTCGGACTCATCACAACTGTTACATGATTCTAGATTTAAGGAGCTTATAAATCAGACAGCATTAGATAAATCCCTCTTAATCAGATTTAATAGGCCTGGGTTTTGAAATGAGATCCCAAAAGTCTGAACTGAAGAAACTGTTCTTTTTCCAAATGTAATAGCGGCATTATGATAATAGCAAAGCAATTCAATTTCTTCAGCTGATTCTGAGTGCTTCAGCTCTTTATGGGGACAGTAGCATATGAAACATGATTTAAGCTGCGTATTGGCTCATCCAACAAGTAATACTGTCTTTTTATTTTTTGAACTCTATATTATCCCCTGTGGTGCTGCTCTTCAATTGCATCAAGTATCAGCGATAACTGTTACATTGGCAGTTAAAAGATGAGCAAAACGATGACCTGAGATCACTTAACTTCAATTTTTAAAGCATTATGTACATTCCACTCAAACTCAACACTGTGACACCGTAGGGCAAGAAAATACAGTTATGCTTTTAAAGTACCAGTTAGAGAATATTAGCCTGCTGTCTACAATGTTGCACCAGATGTATAATTGATGTGCAAATTATAGTAGCTGTCTACTTTGCTAAACTATTCCTCCTTCCAGAGCGAGGAATCATTCTTTTTTTTTATGTGCACAGTTTGTGTGTGCGTGTGTGTTTCTTTAAAAAAAAACTATATAAAAGGAAACCTTCTGATGACCTTATGACACTTTTTTTTCATCTCTGAACTTTAATTAGCTAAAAAGAGTAGCACAAGACCTGGCACATTTAATTCAAATTATTGGAGATAATTCATGTGGTGTCCGCAGTAAATCGCATTAGCTCCTTCCTGTATATGTCAAAATGGCAGGAGAGGTTCATTGGAATGAAATTTTAGAGCTTCCCTTCACTAACCAAATTTGATTTGTGCTTTGCTAGTGTTGAAGCTCATTAGATTAAAGATGAATTATGACATTGTGAACTTATCCGGTGGAGAATATGGGGAATTGCTCAAAGGCTATGCAATTTATGCAGAATTCATCACACCGGCCCCATGCTTGGCCCAGATACAATTTTTGTGATCCCAATGTATCTTTCGCCCTTCATTTCTCCATCCCTAAAATATGATATACCAAGTAAAAAAGCTCTTTTGAACTTCCTGATGATATTGTTCATGCGGATTCGTGTCCATAAATCATACACAATTGCACACTTTCATTACCAGTTAAAGGATTAGTTTACTTTCAAATGAAAATTAGCCCAAGCTTTACTCACCCTCAAGCCATCCTAGGTGTATATGACTTTACCAAATGAGTATGAGCTGAAGAACGTGTCTCCATCCACATCCATCCATCATAAACATATTCCACACGGCTCCAGGGGTCAATAAAGGCCTTCTGAAGCGAAGCGATGCGTTTGTGTAAAAAAATATCCATATTTAACAAGTTATGAAGTAAAATATCTAGCTTCCACCAGACCGCCTTCCGTATTCAACATACGAAGAAAGTGTAAAACTCTCGCAGTTCAAAAAGCTTATGCTATGTCCTACACCTTCCCTATTCAACTTACGGAAAAAACGTAACTGACGCGACGCCAGTTTACACTTTCTTCGTAACTTGAATATGGAAGGCAGTCTGGCGGAAGCTAGATATTTTACTTCATAACTTGTTTAATATAGTTTTTTTTTTTTTTTTTTTTTTTTTACACAAACGCATCACTTCGTTTCAGAAGACCTTTATTAACCCCCCGGAGCCATGCGGAGTATGTTTATGATGGATGGATGTGGATGGAAGCACTTTCTTCAGCTCATACTTGTTGATCCTCGCTCACTGCCATTATAAAGCTCGGATGCGTCAAGATATTTCTCTGATTGTGTTCATCAGAAAGAAGAAAGTCATATACACCTAGGATGGCTTGAGGGTGAGTAAAGCTTGGGCTAATTTTCATTTGAAAGTGAACTAATCCTTTAATAAATGCTCATTGCATAATTAAAATTGTAACTAATTGGGAACTAATATATTAAAGGGATGGTTCATCCAAAAATTAAACTTCTGTCATCATTTGCTTTTTTAATTGGCTGCCAGATTGAAAATAAGCACTTTTATATTGGTATATTGTGTCCAGTCCAGCCAAACATATCATTATGAAGAGTCATTACATGTTCTACACCAAACTGTTTTTGAATATATCTGAAAAACAAAGAGTTGACAGAGTAAATGATCAATCCTAACAGAACAGGATGTGCTAAAAGCTGTATATTTGTTCACTTTTGAATTGAATTGGAAAATAGGACAAATAGGAAAATACAGAAAAGTTACAAATCGGAAATTACAAAAACGTTTTATCAGGAATGAAATTGTAAGGAGATTACTGTCATGTAACACACCTGGAATGATGAGAAAACATTACATTCATTAAATTATCATTGATTTTCTGTGTTTCTGTATGTACTCTAACACCACAAAACATCCAGTTTGAGTGCTGTTGTGTTTGCTAAATCCATTGTAATTGATTCAACATACAGATTGCAAAAAATAAGTGGAATAAATCCTCTCAAAATACCACATATGTAAGTGCTATTCACTGCACAGATATGGTATAGCCCATCCTACACAATAAAAGTAGAGTGACTTGATAAATGTGCATTAGGGGCAACATTAAGTGCAACAGGTGCATTAGCTTTTTGATGTAGAAAAGAGAGTTGGGATTTTTGCCAGCCAGACCATTAAGAAGAATCATGGTAAATCTAATCGCATAAAGACTATTGTCCTAAAACACAGCTCCACTGCTTCAGAAGCACCGACATAATCTTTTAAGAAATGGAGCAACAGTAAAGATAATATCACTAACTACGCTATTTGTCTCTGGAAAGAAATTCCTGAGGTCTTAGATTACAGCACATCATGCTAGTTTTTAAAGTCGCCATGAAATCAAAAATGACAATTACATTTTTTTCGTAATAAAACTATAAAGCTGTCCAATGGCCAGACGAGTTTCAACCCCTTCACTCACATGAACTGGTGCAGTAATTAGCAAATGACAACACTTTCTGCAATCCAATCAATTCCTGATGGGCAAAATTAAAAGTCTTGGCTTACACTTTTCTCGTTTGATAAGCTGTTTCACTCTGATTTAAGTCAAATAAGGAAAAAAGTTCCTTGAAAAAGTTCGTAATTTCGGTTTCATACTGATTTTAGAGAGGCGAATGGAAAATAGAGAGGAATTGAAATGGAACATGTTGCAGGCTGGATATCAGTCTCGTATAGTCAGACCTTCAGAATGATGGCAGACAGTCTGAACTCTATAGCAGCTTTCATTGGCCAAGGACCGCCCAGAGGCTGTCTGACTGACATGTTAAGCAACCAATACCACTCGTTTTGTTCAGCATTATGTTTAGGGACATGCAAATGTAAAGTTGATGTCCCTAGAATAACAGACCAGCATGCAACCAATAAAAAAATTCATTCAAGATGATTTATTATGTGCCTCAAGCAAAACTCTTGGACAACTTTTCAGGAGCCAACTTCGAAACTCCTGAAGTGTTTCCCATTTTGCGTGCCTTATGCATCAGACATTCAGCCAGCGGTTTGTGTGCGTGACGTCTGAGGCTGAGACTAGTTGGATATGAATCCCCTTATCTATGTGCACCAAAGCCCAACTTGACTGGAACACATTTACTAAATGATTAGCTACATCTCCAACCATCACATTTCTTAAATTCTTCACTCAGAAAAATATTCTAGCTTTTTGGTCAGTTTATTTAAATAAAATGAGCTGAAACACAAATCTTTAGTTGTTTTACTTAATTGTAATTTTCACTCAATTTAAATTTACGTTAAGGGCCATTCTACAGAACTGGTTCAAAGTCAGAGTTGGAAGCGTCTTGGAAAAAAAAAAAAAAAAATTCCACAAATTTTGTATGTGTGCAAATTGTACAATATCCAAGGTACTCATTTCTAGTAATTGTGCAGTTAATTCTCATATTGTATTTTCAGAAAGTTTTGGAATATTTTCCTCTCTCTAAATTTGTCACTACTGAAACACAATAATAAATAATTTAATAAGAAGGGTTACATTAACCTATTAAGATTTTGTTTACATGTACGTTGTAAATATATTTTTTAAAAAGTTTAATTTATAAGATAGTTTATTTATAAGATAGGTTGGATTCAAAATACAACATACTTTGTTAAAGGCATAAAGCTTATACTGATTTCAAAGTTAAGGATTCATTAGTTTGAATATACATTGAATCAAACACTATAACAACATCTTAGTTGATAATTCAATATACTTTATTTTTGACAAAACATTGCATGTCTCGGTCGTGACTGCACATTTTCGGTAGTGACAGTAATGTGCTGGTAGCCACCACATCACATTACAGAATTTTAATTCGCATACTAAAACACTACTAAAACATACTAAAATACTAATGATTTGCACAACTGTACTAAAATTTTGTTTATTTCCCCCAAATAAATGATTATGTGTTTCCTTTTGTCACTACCAAAACAATGATGACATGTTTCGGTCATGACTGTTTCGGTAGTGACAGTTTTAGATACTTTTGAGTCTAGCTCAAAGGTGCTAATCAGCACATGGTTAGATAGCACAGTTCTTAATAGTTGTACAAACACAAACACTAAATTTGATCAAATAACACCCAAAAACCGATGTCACAACCGAAACTTCACCACGTTTCGGTTGTTACTGTTTCGGTAGTGACAATTTTAGATACTTTTGAGTCTAGCTCAAAGATGCTAATCAGCACATGGTTACCTAGCAAAGTTCTGAACAGATGTACACAGAAAAAAACTAAATCTTATGGAACACCACCCCAAAAAGTTTGCTTAATTGCAGAAAAAAGGTGTTTGGTAGTGACGCTCCTTAAAGTTACACACAGACTTTCAGACTTTCGAACGCATTTAACTCAAAATGATGGTACCTATCTACTATGATGAGAGGCTATGAGAGGCTATGAGAGGGAGGGACACATGAATATTTCCTGTTAAAAAAAAAAAATGTAGGGGTGTGGTTAAAATCAGTCTCAGCCAATGGACTAAAACATACACTGTTTCAGTAGTGACATGAAAATACATTTTTTGAGACTTTTTTTTTTTTTTTTACATAAAGTTTCATGATTAAAAAATAAAATATAAAATAAGTATTTTTTTTTTAACTTCACTTTAAAAAAAAAATAATAAAATCAAAAATGGAAAAACAACAATGGAAAAAACTGCAAAAATTATTTCAATATTTTCACAAGTTGAAATTTAGGGGTTAGGGTTCGGGACAGCCAGCTTCCAATTGAAAGTACCCAATAAATGATGATTTTATATATATTAAGCTTACTGATATTTTAAATATTATTGTGGGATTCAATAGATAATAGAAGGATCTTTGTAAACATCTAAATTATGAATACTTAAATGCTTTTTAAATGTGTTTTTTGGTTGTGGGACAGCAGTTTGCACCAATTCTGTAGAATGGCCCTCAAATGAAATTACAATTGTAAAATGTTAAGTTAACAAACCATTTGTGTTGGGACTACATGAATCATTTGTGTTGCATTGACTGAAACTGGGCATTGGATTTTTAGTTCCTAGCATGCTTTGCATAGGGATAGATCAGGAGAGTAAATGATAAAATTAAGTGCTGTTTAATGTGTTTTTTAGTAAAGGGAAAGGCTTGTTAGTGTTTAATGTCCAGTTATGCTTCAGTTAGTTTCTATGTTGAAATTTTTGTGGTTACCACTGTGCTGAAGAGTAGAGCTTGTTGTTAGGTTGTGGGTGGTGACATTAAACTGTCATGCATGTTGCTTTACTCATTGAGCCATACCTTTGGTGGCATCAGTGCAGTGATAGGTAACTTCTTGTTCATTATATTCACATGCTATTACTATAAAAACTATAAAAAGTTATGTATGAACGTGTTCCAGACTAGCTATTTATTGTAACTTGAAGTAAGATTAGTTGATTACAGTGCTGCTCTTCTTCATATGCAGATTAAGCCATCTGTGTAAGGTCTGTGGCCCCGCCCCCCATGTGCACAACAGCTACCCACAACCTAAGCACAAGCTTCACTCTTCACCACAATGGTAACCACAACAGCTTGAATTTAAGTTTATAGAACAAGACTAAAATAAATCAGTCCAAACGAATTATTTTTTGTTGGAAAAATATAAATCAATTACATGGAAATGTTTTCCTTAATTTAATTAAGTTCACTCAACAAATTATTTTTCTGACAAAAAAAAAAAAAAAAACCCTAAATTAAGTTTGTTCAACAAAATATTATTTGTTAAAAAGGACTTGTTGTAGTCTTGTTGTATGAACCTAACTTAGTAGAAAAATCTTCCTTAATTCAATTACATTCAATAAACAAACAATTCTTTTGACTGCAGGACCAAATTATTTGGGCTATACTATCCACATTTGCACCATTTTTCTCCTAAAGAATTCAGGGAGAAACATCTGGGACAAAGTTATTCTAATTAAAGATTGCCTTATTAAACATAACTGAGGAAAGTCCAGTAAGTTTCCTGAGCTATGATGCAGCAATAACTTTGTCTTCTGGCAATCAATAAACCGTGTCAATAGCTCAAATTCCATAGTTCAAAAGAGAAAATGGGAACAGTTTTATGGAAATGACTCTTTGCTGAACTAGAAAGACACTTCACAAGTTTTCAGCAAGCTTATGACTGTCCTTGAATCTGATTTTTTTTATCCTTCCATTTGGCTCATTCTTTGTTCTCCTAGTACCTCTCTGATGGCTGTGATCATGTGACGAGAGGTTTTTCCTGCTTATTACCCTCTTCACTGGAGCACTTCAAGGCATCATCTTTTTTATTGCAGCTCCTCTGTCTCTCCTTTTCTTCACTTATAAGAAGGTCACAAACACATGCCTGTCTTTTGGGGTCAATCTCTTTCTTTTTCTCCCCTTTAGACTCTCATCTCACTTAATCACCCATATGTTAAGTTTGACCTGTTTCTCGGGTTGTGGATTCAAAGAGACATGAATTTTGGATGTCACTTTTGGATGATAGTTTAGCTTCAGTTTAAAGTGCCTGTTATAGGTTGTCCACAAGAAGATAAATGTACCAGGGGGTCTCAGAATCTGTGGATCTAAAATGATATTTGAGACAGGGCTGTGAGCACCATAGATATTGAGGAGGACAATAATTAGAAATGGCCAAATTGGCGGGCTTTACTTTAACCAAACATGATGCTTTAGCTTTAATGGCGAAAGATTGCAAGGTATGATGCAAGTAGCTAAAAATGTAGTATTTGACAATTGTTATGACAGAAATGTTAAATGACAGAATGTAATATCCAGTGATGCAAACTACTTGACTTTTTCGCTGTTTTGAAATGGAAAATATGCTATAATTTACTTGATTAAATGTCATTCATAACTGAATGTGGCAAGAAACATTAGCAGGGCCACTTTCAACGTAGCAGGTATACTATTAAGACTGAATGTGTGCATATTTTAAAATAAAAACACTATTTGCAAACTGTTTGAATTGATTATGATAAATTCTACTTCTTTTAATGGTCTTCATTTTCTTTTCTTTATTCACTTAAATTTTAATTATTTATTTGATTTAATTTAATTATTATTTGAGTGATTGTAAATAAAGTTACAACCAATAAAACCAAAAATAAAGGACTATTAAAAAAAATCTGTCAATCAATACTGAAACTGTCAATTTTGAAGTCGGTAGAGCATTCATTTATTTATGCACATAGCTGATAATGTATAATATGGTGCATTGTACATTACATTATCACAAATGTAACAGTTATCCCTGCACTCTCCTATAAATATTCAGTGTTAACTCTTAATTAACATGAGGTCAAATTGCATGAATAATAATTATAATACAATTAATCATTGTAAGTATGCATGTTTTTATTGCAGCACGTTTCAAGGTATTAATTTGTTTTGACACTTTCCAACCATTATATTTCCATATGCTGTATTCACACAAATATGTACAGCTGCAACTTCATGCTTATTAATACTTGAAATCTCTCTTTCTATTAAGTAGAAGTGTAACTGCATGGCATGACTGAAAAGAATGGCAGTAGTTTCACATAAACATGACAAAATTCATTATTAGTAGAATCTAATCCTACACAATTACAAATCAATTTTGAATGCAGATTTATGGCAGGCCATTTTCAAAAATAGACTCCAATTAGCTAATGCTATTTTATTTAAAGTGTCCAGCCAAATGATTACAATATTAGAAGAGGGGAAAAAAAAACAAAAAACTTTTTTTCAGAAAAGTAAAATTACAAGACATAAGATATACCATAAATTGTGTAATGAAGCACTTCCCCACATTACAATGCAATTCAGCAGAAGATAGTTCTCTTACAGTTGCTTAACAGTGAGTTTTTATATGAAGGTCCAGGTTCCAGTGTGCTTCCCAATGTGTCATTGTACCTCTGGATATTGTCTTACAAGGTATATTTAAGGTATTTTCATTTAAATTTGGTACAGCTTCTACCCAAGTGATTTACCACATGCTAGCAACCACACATAGAAAAGCCGCATATGGGGATAAAACAAAAATATGTGCTGATCATGTAAAAACAAGGAACGTTGCCTTGGGACAAGAAACATTTCTCTCTCTTTCTCGGAGAGAAACAAATTAGATCACGCAATGCATTTTCATGTGAGCCAATTATCCAGTTTTTCTACAGTTTTACTGTCTCTTTTCTTTTCTGCCTGACAGAATGAAACAAATGCAGCAAAGAACTGCTGAGCTCAGACTGTCCCAAACTCTCTTAAGATGCGACTTGACAACATCAATGCTCATTTATCTATATTACTATAGGCAGCAGCCAAATAGCTACATTTGTCCTGTAGTCCTTGGACAGATCACAAAAACAATGAAATCAGCAAACAAGCAGTCCATAAAACCACATAAAAGCAGATAAACCCAGTTCCTCATAAACTCACTGCCCTCCATTGACTGCATTGACGCACATATAAACATCCCTCCACACAGCAGACATTAAAACATACCCTGGACATACTACAAACCAAATGGGAATTAAAATCAGATCATACATAAATAGTAGCTAATTAAATCATTTCATGTCGATTGCATAACTTGTGGTTTATCGCACCAGCAGCAAAGCAAAACAAAGCAAAAAAAAGCAAAAAACAACAACATCCTGTGCTATCGATGTTGGGAAGGGGCAGGGGAAAACGCAGGCATGTTTTCAGCTGATACAATACAATTAACCTGTGCTTTCACACATAGGTTGTTTTAGGCTAGACTCATCATGATGAATAATAATAATAAAAATAATAATAATCTGGACATTTCAGAATTGTGGCCTGGTAATGTCCCCTCCCTCTCCCATAAGAACAGTGGGCATTTCCTGCAAAATATGGATAAACTTATAGGTAACAATTTACAATACGGGCGCACTAATATGCATGTTTAACTAATGCACATATAATGCTCAACTTGTGGTAATTAACAGAGTGATTTGCACTATTAGTTAATACGGTAACACAATAATACTAGATGCTGATAGGGAATTAATCCATGACGACACATTAAATTACTAGCAATTCATATATGACTTCTCTATTATATAATATATACCAAGTTCTGTCATGAAACTCTAGATGGCACAGGCTGATGGGTCCTTAAAAGTGCAATGTGTAAAATTTGGGAGGATCTATTGACAGAAATGCAATATAATATACATAACTACTGTATGTTTTCAGTTGTGTATAAAGACCTTACATAATGAACTGTTATGTTTTTATTACCTTAGAATGAGCCATTTCTATCTATAGGGACAGTCGTGGCCTAATGGTTAGAGATTCAGACTTGTAACCCAAAGGTTGCTCCCCGGGCACCACAGCAAAAATTGGCTGTCCACTGCTCTGGGTGTGTGTGTGTTTGTTTACTGCTCACTGCTGTGGGATGGGATAAAAGCAGAGCACAAATTCAGAGTATGGGACACTACATGTCACGTCACTTTCACTTACATACACCGCGGGTCCCCTTACATGATATGTCGCCTTTTTGCGCCGGCATGTTTTTACAGCAGCCCTAAATGGACATACACTCTACACAGCGCGTTTAGTCACTATGTTGTTCTTCTAAATCGTTCATGTTTTTAGAGGCAGCTTGCATCGTCACTACGTACGCACAAAGTAGTAATAATAGTAGTAGTAGTAGTAGTAGTAGTAGTAGTCGTCGTCTGGTTTATTAGAAGCAGAGACCGTTCTTTGTTAGAAGTAAGAAGAAACCTCATTGCTTCACACAGGCTACTCTCTGCTCTCTCAGATGACAACATCTTTGTCTGGCCACTGTAGCGTCTCTCAAAGGGAGGAGTGAGCGCCGTTGGTTGCAGTTTGCAACCTCACCGCTAGATGCCGCTAAAATTTACACATTGCACTTTTAACGCAAACTGCTAACAATCATATTGTTAACTACACAGCGCAAGCTGACTGGTTCCTGTTGCATCTGTAGCCAATGAGCTTGCTGCTCAACATTTAAATAGTTGGTCAATGTTTGCTGTAGCAGTATACAGTGCTCTTTCCTAGTGCATTAACATTGTTATTAACATAAGTTGTCATGATAGAAATCTATTAATCAGATAGACTTTTTATTAGTTGCTGATGTGGTAATCATTGATGAATGGTTTAGTTCTTCATGAGTCATACATTATTTCTAATGTCATCTTTTCATTAATGTAAATTTCTATGTTAAATACTAAATTTATGCATTTTGACAATTAAGTTCAATAATGAAAGATGATATTGCAAACAAAAAGTAAAAATCATTGTGAAATCACATTCAAATACAGTCAGATTCATCTGAATTACACAATTTTGTGAATTACAATATTTAAAGATGTACTTTATTCAATCATGAAACTCTTCCAAGCAGCTAATTGCTTCTTGTAAAGCTGGCTGCTTTGGCCAATCAATCTTTTTGTTCTATCTGTAAACTATTCATTTCCGTCCTGAACCGGCTCAACTCAGTGCAGCACCATGGGAATTTTCCTAGCCCCCCACCTTCCCCAGCACCACCTGCCTAGATCTGCTAATGCCAAGTTCACACTACAGGACTTTAAACGTCGGCAGATCACTGTGCTGTTCAGACTACATGACTTGCTGTGGAGTCTTGAAGTCGTTGTGGTGTTCACACTACGTGACACTATGTAAATGATCTGCAACAGGGGGTTACACACTACACGAGCTAACAACAACTCTGTCACCCAACGACTTTATTTGAAAATGGACATTGGGAAGAAATTAGATTAAATTTTGAATTAAATTTAATTAAAATTAAATTAACCCTTTCACACATAAATTTAAAATATTCTGGCTGACCTCCCAGAGTTAAGGCCACCATTAGAACGTTTCCTTTATTGTTTCCATCACGACACGTCATGATTGTCAAGTGACATACTGCAGCCACACTGTATGACAGATGTATCGCTTTTCTCACCATGTCATCAACTATCTGATATTCCAATTCTCATATATTTGCAAGTCAGTGTTGTCATTTAAAAACCTACATCATGATCTTGATCATAATCTATAACGCGAGATGGGCGCCGCCTTGAATGTTTGCGCTTTAGTTCAGAGAGTCCTGTCAGTCGGATTTATAGGCTACAGCACGTGAATTCATCCATTTGTACCGAAATACATGTGGCCGGTAAACTGGGAGAAGAATAGAGTGAGCTTTATAGTTACTTACACAATGTGTATCTGCTATGAACAAATGTCGGCAAATTATAGGCTATTTGAATGGATTGTTATTGCTGCTTCCATAGACATCAGTGTATATTTCATTGGCTGTTGCGTCGCAACACGTGACACCACAGGATAGAGTCGGCCGACAGCTCCAGATATTTAGCATGCTAGATATTTGTCTGGCGTCAGTGAGGTGTCGGCGTTGCGTCAGCGAGCCTCCTTGATGCGTCGTTGAGTAGTTCACACATAAAGCGTCGATCACTGGCTGATTTTCCCCCCGATCACAGCCCGACCTGTCGGCGAGCTCGTTAACTTGCAAAACGGGCTTAAAATCCTGTAGTGTAAACTTGGCATAAGGTGTTCTCCCTACTTTCCTTACAGCAGCTCTATTTATTCAGCAGTAGCCTTTACTCATGCCAGTAGCAGCAGAGTAGCAGATCTAGTCCGCCAAGACAAAGCCTATATACATTCCATTCTTATAAATAAAATGCCGTTTAATTCTATTCTGAGAGTTGTCATGATTGAACTATATTTTTAATTAAAGATTTAAAAGCAATAAACTATCAATCCATCCAGATTTAAGGATTCCACTCAACTGGACTAAAGGTTATGATGTATAATGTTTGAAATATACTGAAAATGAAATCTAATTCATTGAACTATTAAATAACTCCATAAATTATAATAATTATTAAATTAATAATTTAATTTTGTTTTTGTGCATACAAAAAGTGCATACACCACAGGACACCATTGACTTTCACTGGCCAAAAAAAAAAAAAAAAAAAAATTGTGTCAAAATTAAAGTAAGTCATACAGGTTTGGAACAAAATGAGGGTGAGTAAATGATGACAGAACTTTCATTTGTGTGAACAATGCCTTTAAGACTACACATATAGAAATCATGTCTATTTAAAATGTTTGTTTACAGCAATAAAACTAAGACTGTAAGTCTGTCTAGATGCGAGACGGTCTAGGGCTTTTCAACTCTTGGCCTCAAGGTCCACTTTCCTGCAGACTTTAGCTCTAACCCTGATCAAACTCACCTGAACAAGCTATTCAAAGTCTTCAGGATTACAAGAAAGTTATAAGCAGTTGAGTTTGATCAAGGTTGGAGCTAAACTCTGCAGCAAAGTGGACCTTGAGGGCCAGAGTTGAGAAGCCCTTGTTTATCGGATAGTCTGGTCAACCAGGGATAAGTGTCTTCTTCATGGAAATTTTTCCTTGCATCATTTTCAAAGCTTTCCGTCTAGAAACTGTTAGAAATAATATATTATATATTTCTAACTGCTTTTACCTCTCAAAATGTTACATACATTGTATGTTTTCTCCTTGGTCCTTTTAGACAGTTTTAGACAGACTTGAAACAGCCTTCTGCCTCGTCCCTAAACACAGCGGCCCACTCACTCTACGTGATGATTTAAACATCTGTACGCAATCCTCCCAGTAGTGCAGTTTACTTCAACATCGCCTTCAACATTCACTCAACTAAAGTCTGAGTTAAAGATCTGTCTGCCTCTCATGCATCATGTACCCTCGCTATATCTGGCCTACGGAGATTCTCTCCATAGCACGTGTTATATAAAAAGTAGGTCTCCCATAGTTAATGCTTTAACTTGTGACATCAATTAAAAAAAAAAGAATAATAATAACAAAACAATTACACATTGAAGAGCAGTAGTATAAGTAAAATACTCTGACAAAACAATTCCATAACTGACTACTCATTCATCAATAAATAATGGATTAGCCTTCCTAATGGCTAATTTATATATAGATAAAATCCTGATGGAACTCTTTAACAAAAGTAAAATCATTTTGCAGTCTTTAAATGGCAGAATTTAATTGTCATCCAAACTCAACATGTCTTGCAAAGCACCCAGATGATGGTGCGGTTAATGAGGAGACCACAGGAGAACAGCTGCAACATCAATAATTCATCTTTGTTACTCATTTTCTTTTCTTAAAAGTGGTGCTAAAAAATGCAGGTTTCAAAGTATACAGATACATTTTAGTATATATGGATAGATGTACAATGCCATGATATTGACAGAAGACTTTTACGCATTTAAAAATTTAAAAATATTCAAATCCTCAAATGGGTGGAAACTTTGAAGTTCAACACCTTTGTGGGGACACAATCCCATAGCAAGACTGTGGAAGAAAAAAGAAAAAAAAATTTAATCTTGTAGACAATATACTGGACCAGTAAATGTTGTCACTCAAATGAGAGCAAGTCTATTAACTCCTTACTTTTTTGGGGCCCATACCACAAGCCCATATTGTCTCTACATTGGCCCCGCCATGAAATGTTGGCTGGTACTACGTGCTAATAACCAAATTCTAATTCATATTTTTCCAATCAGATTCTTCTCCCTATTCCCATCGCATATCAGTTTGAAAAGACATTTATTTGGAATAAAAAATTGAGAAAATATTCGAAAAGTGAAAATAGTGTGCCTAATGGCTATTTAATAGGCCTATAATTGAAATTGGATGTGGTGTCCTGGCATTGATTGGATGGGCTGGCACAATTTGCTACCAAGCTCAAAATCTGTGGTTCGCTGCCGGGACCCTCAAGGACACTTTTACTGATCAGCAGGATCAACTCCACCAGGCTACCGTTATAAGTACGAGCCCCGTTTGATTGGTCATGGTGGGGGTGTTCCAATAGTCTATAGAGATATTCTTAATGTTACACAGGTTTAATACATTTGAAGTGCTTGTGCTAAATGTTACACTTTCAGATGTAAGAAAAAAAATCCCTGCTATCTCTTGCTCTGGCTACCGTGCATAGACCTCCAAGGCCCTATGTTGATTTTCTAAAAGAGTTTGTGAACTTTCTCTCAGACCTATTGATCAACGTCGATAAAGCACTGATTGTCGGAGATTTTAACATTCATGTAGAAAATACAAATGATGCATTAGGAGTTGCATTTACAGACTTAATAAACTCCTTTGGGGTCAAGCAAAACCTCACCAGACCCACTCATCATTTTAATCATACACTAGATTTAATTATATCGCATGGAACCGATCTTACTGATATATTCTACCGCAAAGTGATATCACATCACTGATCACTACCACTGCCTAATATTTGCCATATCGCTCCGAGTTATCGACCAGGTAGAACAATTCTCCCAACCACTAAATTCATTTGTGTGTTTGATGAAATGATTAGCTGTATGTGCATTATCTTTCTTAGTGCATTAGAAACTGTTGCACCCATCAGATTACAAAAGGTTAGAGAAAAGTACTGTATCATGGTACAACAGTATTACTCACACTCTCTTGTAACCTAGAGCGCAAATGGAAACAAACTCATTTAGAGGTCTTTAGAATCGCGTGGAAAGACAGTATGTCCCACTATAAAAAGGCTCTAAAAGCAGCCAGGGCCAAGCATCTCTGCAAACTCATAGAAAATAATCAAAACAATCCAAGATTTTGATTTAGTACAATGGCTAGATTAACAAATAAACAGACGTCACCTGACCTGAATATTCCATCACAGTTTAGTAGTAATGACTTTATGAATTATAAACTTATCATTACATCTAAACCAGGAGTGGAGAACGTTGATCCTGAAGGGCCATTGTCCTGCAGAGCTTAGCTCCAACCCTAATTAAACACACCTGAAGCTAATCAAGGTCTTCAGGATTACTAAAGTTACAGGCAGGTGAGTGTTTTTTTCAGGTCTGGAGCTAAACTCTGCAAGACAATGGCCCTCCAGGATCAACGTTCCCCACCCCTGATCTAAACCAGCAACATGCTTACTAGATCCAATACCCACTAAATTACTGAAAGAGTTGTTACCTGTAGCAGAAGAGCCCATTCTCAATATTATTAACTTGTCTATATCTCTGGGTCATTTCCCAAGACCGTTCAAGCTGCCATTTATTAAGCCTCTCATTAAGATACCATTATCATTAAGATAATTGGCAAATTACAGACGTATTTCAAATCTTCTATTTATGTCTAAAATACTAGAAAACGTTGTGTCCGCTCAATTGTGCCCCTTCCTGCATTAAGGTGTTTTAGATTATACCTATCAGACCGTTACCATTTTGTTTATTTAAACTGGGAATTATCCAAGTTAACATCAGTAAATTATGGAGTGCCACAAGGGTCTGTGTTAGGCTCTCTGCTATTTTCAATGCACATGCTGCCTCTTGGTAATATTATTAGAAAACATGGAATTAGTTTCCACGGTTATGCAGATGATACTCAGTTATACATTTCGTCATGACCAGATGAAATCTCTAAATTATCCAAGTTGACAGAGTGTGTTAAAGATATAAAATATTAAATGACCAGTAATTTTCTTCTATTAAATTCGGATAAGACTGCGGTATTATTTATTGGACCAAAAACCTATACACAGAATCTCTTAGAATACAGTTGGCATAGAAGGAAGTACTGTTACTTCATCAGTAAAAGACCTGGGTGTTATATGGGTGGGTTGTTTTTTGAAAAATCATATTTTATATTTTGCAAAAACTGCCTTCTACACTGGTTACCTATTAGGTTCCGTATCAATTACAAAGTATTGCTAGTCAAGTCACCTTACTACCTATAAGGCCCTAAATGGCTCAGCTCCTGTGTATTTAACCGATCTTCTATTGCCCTACAATCCATCACGCTCTTTTAGGTCACAAAACTCTGGACTTAGTACCTAGGTAGTACACAGGATATCCAAGTCCACTAGAGGAGGGAGAGCATTTTCACATTTGGCTCCTAAATTCTGGACTAGCCTTCCTGATAATGTTCAGGGCTCAGACACACTCTCCCAGTTTAAATCTAAATTAAAGAGACGTCTCTTTAGTCAATCATTCACATAATACATCTTAATATCACTCACACAAAATACATACAACCTTGTACTCCCAGTTATATCAGATGAAATGCACACGATTGTCTTGGAAGGTTATGAACAGCAGCTATGCTAATCATTTTCCATTTGCTTTTCTGTTTCTACTTCAGATGATGCCAATTCTGAATCAACATACACAACTGCCAAACATTCTATCTATTGTAATCATTATGATCACAACTTATAATAACTGCTTTACTGAGATCATTGTTTCTACCTAAATGAATACATGATGTTCGCTATCTGCATGATTTGTATTATCTTAGAACAGTACATTTCTGGACATATGACATTACTTGGACATAGTCACATCTGATAACAAATTACTCTAAATTGTAGAAACATGCATTTTCTATAAAGCTGCTTTGAAATTATATGTATTGTGAAAAGCGCTATACAAATAAATGTGAATTGAAATTGAATATGGTTAGGGTTAGGAGTAGGTGTAGAGGAGGTTTTTAGAAATGAAGGCAGCATCCATTTAGGATTTTAATAAATGTGACCCTGGACCACAAAACCAGTCATAAGTCACATGGGTATATTTGTAGCAATAGCCAACAATACACTGGGTCAAAATTATCGATTTTTCTTTTATGCCAAAAATCATTAGGATATGAAGTAAAGATCATGTTCCATGAAGATATTTACGGTAGGAAATTTGCAAAATATATCAAAAATTTATTTTTGTGAGTGGATATGCATTGCTAAGGACTTCATTTGGTCAACTTTAAAGGTGATTTTCTCAATATTTTGATTTTCTGCACCCTCACATTTCAGATTTTCAAATAGTTGTATCTCTGCCAAATATTGTCCTATCCTAACAAATAAACATACATAAGTGGAAAGCTTATTTATTCAGCTTTCAGGTGTTGTATAAATATCAATTGGTTTTGTGGTTTAGGGTCACAAATAGCCTATAATACTGTATATTTTACTGATTAATTATACCATTTTCACTAAGTGTAAATTGCATCTAACACTATTTGCACTTAGTAAAATTAGAACCTATATACTAAGTGCAAATATCCTCTTCCTACTATATAACCATTATTGGTGGTTACTGTCTATGAATATGTATATATTACAATAACCCCACAATAATTGTGCTGTCCAGCATTTGTTGTTTTTATATTATGCTTCATGGATTAAAATAGTTTGACATCAACTTTTTCTGGTGTTTTCAGCTGGATGGTCATCATCAGAAAGTTTGCTGAATGAAATTGCAGACAGTAACTCTGGCAGAACATTGGTCAGACTGTGATGGTGCTGATTTTAGTTGTGTATACTGACAGTTTGGTCTGAAAATAAACCCAGTGCCCTTATACGAGGACACTGTTTTTCACTACTCCCTGTCTGAGTATACTGCTTAGATTTTTACAGTCAACAGGCGCTATTAGATACAAATAGCAAAGAGAAATGTTCACTATATTGCATAGTATGGGTCTAGATTATGTGACAAAATTTGAGTAATATACCCCTGGTTTCACAGACAGGGCTTAAGATAGTCCCAGATTAAAATGTTTGAGCTGCTTTAACTGAAAGACAACTTGTATTGACATATCTTAAAATATATCGGTGCCATTGTTTTGTCTCAAGAAGCACACCAGTAATTTATTTTTTTTTTTTTTTTTCCTAAAGCATGTTTATAAAAGGCCTAATCTTGGCTTAATCTAAGCCCTGTCCGTGAAACCAGGCCTATATAAATCTATCTGTACATCCTAACATATGAAATTAAGAAAAAGAAAAAAAAAGAAAAAAAAGAAAAAAAAAAACTAACACTTTAGAATACTGTTCCGTCAATAATGAATAACTACACAGGAACAAATGAGCAATGCAATATTAACATTCTAGTAACTACTATTATCTAACATGAAACTTTGATTAACTAATTAGTAAGTAATAGCGCTCAGTGGAATGAGGTAGTTCACTATCAGCTAATTGATTTTTTTTTTTTTTTTTTCATATCTTCTGGAGGACTACCAAGAACTATATACAGGTTCATAATTAATGTGAATAATGTATAATTAATTAAAGTACTAAAGTAAAGATCATGGAAACCTACTAGTAATGACTCAAGTACCAAGTTACCAAATCCTTCAGAAGGAATTACTAATTATTTGGAACAGTATTCTAAAAAGCATGATAACTAATGATTGAAGTCATTGTAAGCTTTTGAGGTTTATACAATGATGATTGAGAGATGTACAAATAAATGTTCATCAAAGCCTTATGTATCATATTTGATACTCACATCGTAACATGATTTTTCTAAAAAAAAAAAAAAGTGATGTATGTATAATCAAGTAAACCTAAGTTGCTTCAATCCAGTAAGTGTTCATCTTAAAATATTACAAACAATATAAAAGTTAAGTTTGGTTTATAAAAAAGAAAAAAAAAAGAAAATTCACAGCAAAAAAGACTAAGGTGGTTATGATTACAATTATACTAAAAGGCCTTTTACTTGCTAAAAAAGCATAAACTATGACAATCAGATGATGGAAGGCATGTACTGTAGTTGTGTACAACAATTTATTTTTAGCAAAGTTGATCATGGTGAGAAGTTAAAGGCCTTAGAAATGTCTGTATCAAATATGATACAGTAGGTTTTATATACCCCTAATAAAAATATTACAAAAATCATGTGCAGCAGAGCAGCAGTGGGTGATGACCATATCTGATGACCTTGGCACAATCCATTCCTTCACGTTCTCTGACATCAGCTCACCCAAGACCTCAGTAAATCATTCACAGACTACCCTAAAGTCCACTGCGACCATCTCTAATGAGCGAGTACTGAACCTATGACCATCCATCCTGCAACGGCCTGCCAACCCAAAACCATCACATCATCTGTCCTCCAGCAGAATTCCCCTGGCCTTCTCTAATACCTGTTCTTCTACCATCCATTCCTCACTTATCAGTGCCTCAATTTAAAAACAGCTAATATAATCCCACTGCTGCAGCAAAGAAAAATACATTATAGACTAATAACCAACCCATGGAGCAAAAATTACTTAAACTTTAAGTAGCACTTACCAATGGATGTTACATTTTCATGAGATCCACTTAGCCCATGAAAGCACACAAGCATCCTGCTAATTATCCTCATTTCACATCTGGATATGGCGATGACTGCTCTGTAGATTGCAGACTGGACTGTGGCCACATTGGCAGCTCTGATAGAGGGCAGATGATACAGTGCTGAGAGTGAGCGCTGAGCATGCCAGGTTCAGTTGTAAAGCATGACCCACTGGTGAGGTGAAGTGAGTGCAGTGCCCACAGGAACAAACTGATTTCCTGTTTACTTGTGTTCATCACGTCACATGAAAATGGGATTTTTGAAGCAGTTGATTGCTCTGATAAAAAGCTCAGATAATAAACAATATCAGGCCTGTTGCTAGACATTTAATACTGGGGTACGAGCCCCACTGAAATACTGCTGTGCCCCAGTAAAATATTACTGATAAATCCTTGTCTGACAATGGAGATTACCACATACTGACCCAAGAATCATTTCCCATGTCATGAGTGTTTTCTATCAGCTGTTTAAAATCCGAACTGGCGATAACAGATTAGGGAATAATTCACTCTTTTTATATAATCAGTTTGCAAAAAAGGGCTGAAATTGTTCACGATTCAGTTTGATTCATTCGGACAGTTTGCTCGCGCACTCATTTGCACAGTTTTGCAGCAGTTTCTCAGTGAAATAGTAACGGGATTTATAAGACAGAAAACATAAAGAGCGCTGGATGTCGTTTGTCAGAAAGAAAGCAGCTTTTTGCATATGCAGCTGTACTACAGGCTTTTAAATTCATATAAAAAAGGGCATCAAAATATGGAGACACTCTTTTTAATGGGGGCATGTGCCCCGAGTACTGATGTAAGGCTAAAACCACCTCTGATATCAATAGACAAACCACACGAGCAAAAGTGATGTTGATAATATTCAGACCAACAGCACGACTTCAAGTTTTATATTTCAATAAACAAGTTAATACTGAGTAATTTACAATTAAGTCTAACTTTGTCTGTTTTTGCTCCACCTCTGAAAATAGCTCCAAACGAATCCAAATCTGTCATCTTCGATCAACACACAGTGACTGTTGCTGAATGAATCTGTTTTTTAACTAATCAGTTCAGTTGAGTGAATGATTCAGTGATTTTCTCACACATTCACTTGTTTCTTTTCTGAATTAATCAATGTTGCTGAATGAATCAGATTAATGAAAGATTTAAATTACTCACTAATAATGACACTGGCTGAATTCAGAATAACATACTTCCATACTACTATTTCTGTCATAAAGTTAATGGTGTAAAATTAAAAGTAGTACACTATTTCAAATTCATCCAGTCACTTGTTTTGTTCCTGAATGAATCAGTGATTTTGAACAAATCGGTTGAACGAATGATTCAATGACACCCTAATAAAGACAGTGACTTGCCGCCACCTATTGGAGTAATGAGGTAACCTGCAAAAAGAGTCTGAAATATCCTCACCAACGATGCTCTATCTGGAACCACCATTAGTCAACAGTTCTACAGAATACATTATTCCGATTGGTCAATTTTAAATATTTTGTATAATGACTCCTGAATTGTACAATTGACCCTTTTCCCAGGTAAATTATTTCCTACATACTGTTGCTGTATAGTCTCTGACACTTTGCAGTCTTTTTCTTCTCATTTAATAATTTAAACTTAATATATCGTGTCCATTTATTTAGTAAGTAACCATGTAATAAGTGCGATAATGTACTGTACAGCCAGCCAGCCAGCCAGCCAGCAATGTTGTGTACCTGTTTAGCTTGGGATTATTGTGGTATAATTGCAGCTAACTGTACAGTATCCTATACAAATATAAGAAAAATGCAGATGAATATACATGAGTACATAGTTCAGGATTTATCTGATCATGAGATATGTGTGGCAGAGAAAGACAAGTATTGGAAAAGACAAGGCTTGGAAAAGATCAGCTCAGAAACATCTTATATTTAGATGACTGAAGTTTCTAAAGATAATCATTCTTCCTTATCCAACCCACAGTGGCCAAAGAAGAAAAGGCAATTTCCTGCTGCGATGTGATGAATAGGAGGAGAAAGATTATAAAATAATTGTCAGAAATACTAAAGCAATCCATGTGTGATTTGCCCCCATTGCAGTGGCGGCTTTTGTCAGATTCAGAAGCAACAAATTGTCCAGAGAAAAATCCACTGACCTACTAGAGACAATAAAGAAACTGTGTCACAATTTTTCAATGGCAGGGCTACAAAAAACTAATATGACAGGCTTGTTTGAGTGTGACTGAAAACAGTCTGTTCTGTGGAGATTTGACTCTCCCATTCTCATGATCATTACTTTAATTGGATTGATAAACAGCACAAGAGAGTTGATACATATTCTTGTCTAAAGGTGAAAACCCTTATTGTTCTTGCAGGGCACAATACAAGCTTTTGTCTTCATCTTGAATTGGTCCAATTCCTGAGGGAGTCTATGCATTATACAAAAAGCTTTTGATAAAAGAAAAATAAATAACATGTAACAGATTGGATTGGTGCTGTCCTGCTTGTAATTTAAATGTTTTGCCAGTGGGATTTGGTTTAGTCATGGAGGAGATATTCTTTTGAGGTCTGCATTTTCCTCATATGTTTTGTTTTTTTACACCATTTATCCACTCTTAAATATTCAGTTCAAATGAATGGTCCTGCCCTCATTTACCACTTGTCATCTTGTGGATAATGGACAAAATGCTATTGCTTCAAGCGCCATACGAAGGAAAACCACTATAGCCAGCAATTTGTTTAAATTACAAATTAGATAAGAAGTTTAGATTTATTCAGTATGCTCAAAGAACAATCCCTAACAATCTCTGGTGTTTCTCAACTGGTGAATCATGACCCCAAAGTGGGTAGTAGGCATGTTAAGTGTTGGGCAACCTACTTAAAGTAGCTAGATAAATTAAAACTACTCTACATAAAATGAGGCTATGCTAAGCTGAAAGTCACTAAGGTAAAACTTTGGTCCTGGTAACACTTTATTTTAAATGTCCACTTTAGACATTCTACTAACTGTAAGTAAATTTGTAACATCATGTCAAGTCAACTAGCAGTCATTAGAGTATTAGTAAACTATCCATTTAATTCTGCTAACACTTTATTTTGATGCTCCCACAAAAGACATTCTACTGACTATAAGTAACTTTGCATGTACATGTCAACTTATTCTACTAACCCTAACAGTCAACTAATACTCTAACGAAGGTTAGTTGACATGTTGCAAATTAATAAGAGTTAGTTGACATGTAGTTGCAAATTCACTTATAGTTAAAAGGTCTAAAATGGGCTATCAAAATAAAGTGTAACTGTTAATCTTCAAAGAAAGCAGCTAATTAACTACAAGTTACATAGAAAAATAGCTTTCTAAAATGAAGCTACTTTATTATTTTTCATGTGGGATACAGCATTCTCACACACACACACACAAAACTGCTTTTTCATGCTGTAATTGAATGTAAATTCACCTCTATCTTGGTAGTATGACTAATATTAATTTTATCTTAAATTAATTTTATATTTTGCTTAGTGTTTGTACCATGTGTTAGACTGTAAATCACATTTTTTGTTGTGGTTTATGCATTTACATAATTGTTAGGCCAACACGGTTTATGGTACTAATAATGTTTGATTTTTAAATAGACATTTTATTTTCACAAACAAAAAACAAATCAGCACTGTTTTTATTCCTAACATTCATCATGCATTACTTTTAGCAATCACCTCTTTCCCACTAGCAACGAGGGACTGTTTTTGCCAGTGTTCAGTGTCATAGAATCTCAATTTAACAAAAACCCAGTGACATTGTAATAGCAGCACATCATTATTATTTTGACTATTATTCCTTGCCCTCCTCTGTAAGGAAGTGAATGTGTTGATATTCAGGTAAGGTGATAATGGTCTGATAATTAGCCCCACCCTATTATGACCAGCAGACCATTAGCAGTGACAAACATTAAACACCTTTCCAAGAAGGTTTCATAGCTCATACCCCTCTCTCACTTCAACTTGCTGCTAATGGAGCTGGCAAATGCAGGCAGCCATTACTTTAATTTATTTTAATGCAGGCTCGCAAAAAAAAAAAAAAAAAAAAAAAAAAAAAAAAAGGGCCTGACAAATTTTGAGAGCTATCCTTCTTGCCCAAGAGCTCCCTAGATTCCCAGTAATGCATTTACATATTTATTAAAATTACTTCTAAGCAAGCAATTTATTTAGATAATGTTAAAATGCACGTTCTACCCAAAGAGGAATGGTGTGATTATGCTAGTCATCTACTTTTCTTGGAGAAAGAAAAACATATGACATTCCACAGCCCACATGCATTGATTGTGCCACTCCTGAAGCAAACAAAAATATGTTGATCATGCTGAGAAGTCTGTCGCCATCAAAAGCAGTGGTGAATGGCTAAAAATCCTCTTCTGCTCTCTAACCCCAATGTCTGCATCTAAAATAGATGCTCGGCTATTTAAGTCACAAGAGGAAATAGCAAGTTTCAGATTTTTGGAAGCGTAGTTATCTCTGTCACAGAGGAGGGATAAGACTTCACCCCAGTCAACACATATTCATTTGTTGTATTTCACACAGCAATGCGCAGCGCACTGCCACCAAAGCATGGAACTAACACTTGAATTGAGGTATACAATACTAAAATCTAAAAAAAGATTTTCCAAGAGGAAAACCTTTTCAACTTTCCAAGAGGAGAACTTCCAAAATATCCCACTTTCACATATTCGAACTTGGCATGCTGTGAAGACACTTTGCATAACATGTTTTGTGACATTGTGTATGGACTGCATTTTTAGAAAGGAAGAACAGGGATAATTGTAAAGCTCAATAAATAAAGCATTACTAACAATCTAATGGACAAAATACTCAACATGGCCAGATTAAGTATGTGCAAATGCAATTCAACCAACTTCATCCTAATATAATGGACAGTTTCAATAATCTACAGATCTGCACTAGCAGTAAAAAAAAAAAAAAAAAAAAAAAAAAACACTTTTAAGTATAAAGTATAGTTTAAGTATAGTTTTTAGTATAGTTGAGGAAAAGTGACAGTAAACAATAATTATAATTTAAAATATTTTATAATTATAAAAATTCTATTTCAAATAAATGCTCTTTTGAACCTTCTATTCATCAAAAAACATGAAAAAAAAAAAAAAAAAAAGTTAAGCAGCACAACTGTTTTTAAACATTGATAAATGTTTTTGAGCAGCAAATCAGCATATTAGAATGATTTCAGCAGAAATGAGTGTTCAGCGCACACATTTTAAACTGTTATTGTTGTTCTTTCAATTAATGGGATTTAATCCTTTTACTGAATGAATGATTTAAAAAAAAAAAAAAAAAAAAAAAAAAACCTACAATTATTCTGGCCTTTCCCTACATGTATGGTGGGTTTTTTTTTTTTTTTCCCCCCTTTCCTTTTTTGAAGCTTGACACCTCACCACAATAAAACCCTGAAACAGTTCTTCAAAGTTTGAATATCTTCCCCCGCAAAAATGTAATACTTGTTATTAAGTCTCTGTCACTCATTCAAGCTGTGCTAGAGTTTGACATTGTACACTGCTTTATTCCCTGCTGCAGATGTACATGCCTGCTAATCTAATAGCTCTGACTGGTCTGTGTCTGTGATAGACAGAGAGAAAGGAGAGAGAGTCCCTGCCGTTTCACTGATGGCATCCCCTGATCTCCCACCCAGGCAGCTGGGATGTAATATCCCCTCCTTGCAGGCAATAAAACTCAGATCACAGTGCTGCTATATGGAGATGGGGCACGATATATACAGCGCAGACCCCCTCGGTTCCTGCCTGCAGACACAGGGAGCAAAATCAACAGCATGGCAAGTAGATAAGAAAAGAGAGACATGCCCTTTAACACTGCTGTGAATTTAATACAACATAAGATTCTGATAAAAGGCTATTGACATGGGTTAAACTTTAATACAAAGGGATGCATTTATAAAATGCACCGTTTCCATTAAATCGAAAGTTCCTGGCTTTTAGTCTGTGTACTGTCTTTGAGGCTATATGACAGTGTTAATTTTGGCAGCTATTTTTGATTTAGTCCTAGTCTTTGTCTTCAGACGAAAATGCTCCTTAGTCTTAATCACATTTTAGTCATTTTTGTCTTTCATATTTTAGTCGACGAAAAGTCATTGCATTTTTGTCAAGTCTTAGTCATTACTTTTAGTCAAGCTATAGTTAACAACATTAATTTTGATAGCTATTTTATCTTTAGACAAAATAGTAAATTTTTCTCTTTAGACCAATTCATTCAAGCTTATGAAAAATTTGAATCAAGGTTGTATTGACATTGCACTCTTAGCAGTAGCACTAGTGCAATTCTACATATCCCTTTTCAGTGGTTCTCAAACTTTTTAGTGTCGTACCCCCTGGGGGATTTAACATCCTTCTGCGTACACTCTCTTTCCCATTTAGACTGCAGTTACACCTTTTCCATTAAGGGACAATATTTTCCCTCTTAAATCGATTTTTCCAGTGCATTTTTTACCTTTATAAATAGCTTTATAAAATAAATGCTTAAAAAAAAAAAAAATAAAAATAAAAAAAAAAAAATAATAAAAAAACAATACATACAATGATAAAAACGAAGCGATACTTTTAAATATTACATTAAAACCGCCAGTAGGTGGCGGTAAGTCACTGTTTTTATGAGTGAATCATCGAGTCATTCATTCTTTCAGTATCAAAGCAAGCGGCTGTATTTATGAATGGGTCATTGAATCATCGACGATTCGTTCAAAGACAGATTTGTTCACGAAACACAGCTTGTGTGCTGCAGTTCTGCTGTGGCTTTCGTTGCAAAATAGAGCAAAAATACTGACAATGCTGTTTAAAATGTACATCACTTAATATTACATTTTGTTTGTTGAACTGTTGTATAAAATCAGTCACATTTGAAATCTTGTGGATATTCGGGAAACATTGCATTCTTGCTCGTATAATGTGATCAACATTAAAAACAATTTTGTATCGAAGAGAGTTTTAATCTTAAATCTATATGCAGTCTGTGTCTGTATTTGTTCTTCATGCTAGTAAATCCCCACTTTCACAAAGGTAAGTTATACTGTCGAGAACAGCAGTACGATACTGGCGTGGTTGCAGTCAGTTTTGACCGCGAAAGATGAGGTAATTTTACTGAATGTCGTGTATTTACGGAATTAAGCCTGCTAGAAATACATGTTCAGTTTTTAATGTTATTTTAACTTAGCATTTTGTTCGCGTACGTCAGTTTGAGAGCCACTGCTGGATATCAGCCTACACTTTGGTCGCAGATTTAGTCAGAAAACGAGCAGCGAAATATAGACCGACTGAATGACACTTTGATTTAAGTAGAAAAAAAAAAAAATCAAATGAAATTCGCTGAACTTCAGCTCACTTGCCTGTGTTTTCAGATCATCCGCGCTTCTTCTTTAAGCCTCGGGTATACTTCACTTCCCGTGCCCGGACGCATCTCGCGCATCTTTCAAAGTATACTAAACCACGGATGCGCGCGGATGACCGAGTTCGACACATGCGCAGTACAATCTTTCTCTATACTTTTACCAGACATAGTGTCATCAACCGGACATTCGCTGGGCATCCACCATTGCAACATAGTTCAGAAGATACACCAAGAAAACAGGAATTAAAAACGATGAAGAAAGCATGCTTCTGAGTTTACTCGTCTTGTTTTTGAATCGTTCTTTACACAACTCTTCTTCGACGACTGCACATTGTGCTCAGTACTGTGCGTATTGCCACCTAGTGGACTCTTCTGTCCTGCTTGCGCATGCGCTGTTGCACGCGCACCGTCCGCACGGTCTCGAAATTTGGGCTGCACGCGGACGGGGTGTGCGGCCTGCCGCGAGCCCTCCGCATGACGAAAATTACGTCATGCGGACGGTGCACGAACGCGGACGGCCGAAGTATACGCGGGGCTTCAGTGTAGACTAGAGAGAGCGCGTGTGTATGGTTGCCAGATTGCAAAGATTAAGTAAAACGTGTTCTTTTAACAGAAAAGCTCTGATTGGAGGTTTAAATTCTGGAAATCTGGCAACCGTAAGTATGGACGTCGACGCTCGTAATCGACAAAAACAAAAAGTGATTTCAAAAGAGTGATTTTGGTAAAGTTTTTAGTCTTTTAGCCACATTTCAGTCTCGTCTTTTTTCGTCAACGATATGGCATGTGTTATTTTAGTCACTTTATCGTTAAATGACATTGGTGTCGTCTCTCATCATCTCCTCTTAGTCATGGAAAAAAAGGTCGTCAACGAACATTTTTCGTCATAGTTTTCGTTAACGAAATTAACACTGCTATATGATAGCATAGTCCTAAATGGTGATTAACCAAATACAGTATCTCACAAAAGTGAGTACACCCCTCACATTTCAGCAACCATTTTATTATATGTTCTCAAGGGACAATACTATAGAAATGAAAATTGGATATACTTTAGAGTAGACAATGTGCAGCTTGAGTAGCAGTATAGATTTACTGTCCTCTGAAAATCACTTAACATACAGCCATCATGGTCTAAATAACTGGCAACAAAAGTGAGTACACCCTAAGTGATAACAGTTGTATGTTGTAAATCTATACTGCTATACAAGCGGCACATTGACTACTCTAAAATATATCCAAGTTTAATTTCTATAGTATTGTCCCTTAAGAAGATATACTAAAATGGTTGCTGTAATGTGAGGGGTGTACTCACTTTTGTGAGATACTGTATGTATGCTATTAATGGCTTACACTAATAATAATAATATATAGGAATCTCCTTAACCACCATCAATGTGCAGCATCCACCTGGATGATGGACGGCAGCCATATTGCGCCAGAACGCCCACCACACACCAGCTTTACACTATCATTCAAAAGTTTGTGGTCGGTCAGTAAGAAAGTAAATACTTTTGCATTGTTAAAAAAATCATGGGTTCCACAAAAATTTTAAGCAGCACAACACTTATAAACTGTGATAAGGGTTTCTTATGCACCAAATCAGCATATAAAATGATTTCTTTTTTACTGTATTTTTGATCAAATATATGTAGCCTTGGTGAGCATAAAAAAAAAACAAAAAAAAAAAAAAAAAACAATTCAAACTAAATTATCCGACCCCAAACTTGAATGGTAGTGTATGTTGCACTACACAGATTTTTATGCTTTCTAGAATGTTAATGTCACGATAATAATGAGATAACAAGTGGTGGGGCCAAGACATTAGATGGGAGAGCACATGGTGGACCCTGGTGGACAGCCAGGGGGGTGCAGAAGGGACGGAATATGAAATGGCCATGACAGGATTGGTGTGGACCAGCAGATTTTGGATCACCGGACTTGGGACCTCTGGGACCACTGGATTCAGGAGCTCTCGGATAACGTGAAGAGGCACTAAGTCAATGCACTTACGCACTACTAAATGCTTTTTGCATTGCACCATTAAACTTAGTTGAAATGCAACTCTACGTATAAACTAAATATTAATGGAAGCCTCCAACCAGGAGTAAAGGTTGGAATAAAATAGCAGACTGACTGAACTATATCAATAAACTCTTGTTTTACCCAACAGACTTCAATCATTTAGACATGTATGATAATGCTGACATTTACACTCAATTTTAAGAGAGAGAACATTATGCGAATAAATTACTTTGTTAGCGGCTCTTCAACACGAACCCATCGTAAATAGCGCGCCTCTGAGTGCAACGGCCCATGTTGTGCATGTCAAATAAAATCAGTCACAAAAATTAAACGTAATTTTTTTTTTTTTTTTTTTCTTCCTTCTTTGTATCAGTATTTATTTATTGATTCTAAGGCCACATCCACACAAAGCCAGAGCTTTCCCTATCCAATCCTTTTTTTTCCTCGTCTCAAGAAATATTTGCGTACACACGAAACCGACTCAAAATGATGTAGTATACATGCCAGATCAGTATGTGGCACTGTAATTCTGCCACAGAGATACAGTAAAAATGGAGAATAAGACTTGGAGCATGCGCATAAACCTTACAAACCTTACCATACAAACTTTAGTAAAGCTTAAAAATAAAGTTTTACTTTAGTAAAGTTAAGAGGCTCAGTAGCTTCTGCAGCATGAACACAAGCATGTAGTCCGCCATTGTTGTTGTTGTTACGTGACGTAGCGGTGTCTGACTAGGCTCGAGACGTGGGGTGATGACATCACTGTTTCACAAAATATACAGATTGGCTGTACACATGAAAACGCAAGGGTGTCGTTTTCAGATTTATCCACGGTTTAAAAAAAAAAAAAAAAAAATTATCGGTTTCAAAACGCCGGATCCGTCTGGACGAAACACCTATACGATACAAAATGTTTGCATATACAGCTAAATGCGTCTCTGTGTGGACGGGCTCTTAATTCCAAACCATTTCTGAATGCCATTTACATACAAAAAACAAAACAAAAAACAATTATGTTATTCATGATGAAGTAGTATCGTATTTTAATGGAAACTTATTTTTACCATTAGTTATGTGAGGCAAAATAAGTTAGAATTAAGGATGAAGTGAAATTCACAGCATTTCAGCAACTCATTTATTTGAAGTCTGTTGGATAATTGAGGGTAAACATCATATGTGACTATGCATTACTTAATGAAGTTTATTTAACAAAGTTTGGGAGGAGCATGTTCAGGTAACCATACCAATCAGCGAAAGAGGAAACCGGTATAAATAGCCGTCCCTCACCTCTGTCACGTGACAGCTTCACAGCATCCCTCACCCCCGGACAGCACGCCAACTATATCTGATTTCATATACATGTGAATTCATTAAACGGACAGTTTAAGAACAAATGGTGCAACCGCATAAAGTACAGAGTTAGTTTCCAACTAGCTTGTAGTTACTAAGCCTCTAGTGTGGACTTTTCATTCCAAATTAAGTAAGAACGTACGGATGGCTGGTGCAACCCTATCCAGATCTTTAGGCCACCAGCTCCTCCCAGTCGAAGGGCTCATCCAGTCCAGTGAGAAAAAGATTTAGGTGCACTCACCAAAACGTAGTTCCTGGACTGCATCAAGAAGGGCTTGAGCATACACTCCAAAAGGGCAATAGTCCTGGTCGCATTGTTGCAGTTTTCCGGGCAGGGGTATTGGGAGATGCAGTATTTTCCTGCTGGATGGAAGCTGGGTGAAAAATAAACCCATAATAGGGCTGTCTGTCTGTCTGCAGGGTTCTCACAGGGTTTCCTAGTGCAGAGCAGCTGGAGAGCTTTGAAAAGTTTTTATTAACAAAAAAATAAAAGCAATACAAAACAGGGCTTAAAACAAAAGTCCAGACTACAGGACTGGAAAATAAAAGACCCATTGTGGGGGAAAAAAACTAAAATAGAAATAAAACTAGCAAAACAAAACAGGGAGGAAAAACAGACAGATACAAACAGACAGATACAAACCAACCAACCAACCAACAACTAGGAACACAAGTAATTATTTAAAAAGGAAAAAGGGAAAGAAAAAGGAAAAAAAAAAAAAAAAAAAAGAGAACCAGCACAGGACAGCACACAAGAGAAATATATAGGGAAGGAAATGAGGAGGGTAATGAAGTAGAGCAGGTGGGGCAAATTAACTAATAATGAAATAACTAGGGGGCGTTTGCAAAAATTAGACGGGGGAGCACATGGCACATAGAAGTACAAACATAACAGAAGCCATGTGCTTCCACCAAACACAATAACAAGGCAGAAGAGAACATGGCAGGCAAACAAACACAAATGAAGTCCATGTGCTGTAACAGAAAACAAAACACAAGAGACAAAAGTGTCAGGATCATGATACCGAACCCAAACTAAGCAGGAGTGTCGGGACACAGACACCATTCCCCAAACACACAGAAGAGAAGATGGCCCAGAGAACAATTCTGGAAGCCACATGCTCACATGTGGACAAGACAATACAACGCATGGGAGCCAAGATCTTATCACCAAACTAAGAATAGGACTGACCAAAGTTACAGGATCCTGACACATACAGGTTTGAGGTTGAGTAAATGATGGCACTTAAACCCACGACATGGATCTAATAACCTTGGGTACGACATGTATTTAGACTGTATGATGATGACACCTATAGGTTACGACGCAAGTTAGTATAGAAGAATAAAACATCATCAGTATGCGCTAGAGGCAAACAAATAGAGTAAGGTGAATCAAACTTTGGCATTTGTGGTTTTCATGTGCAAAAAAAAGAGGAGGAAGTGAAAGAGGAGAATATGGACGCAGTCCTGGCTAGGGAAAAGAGGCCAACTTGGCATGCCAATTTTGCGAATGGAGCTTGGGGTAAGTATAGTTTTATGTTTTAGTGCCATGTCACGTTGATCAATACGCCATTTGGCTAGTCAGTAGACATAGGTCGTAGCAGCAAACACACTGTGAGAAGATCATGCTAAATTTCTGACACTGTCAGAAAATTATCACAGCCTATCTTTGGTGGCAAGACTGTTACAAGGGCCGTCTTTGAACCACTCTCACTGTATGACATAGGACCACAGTTTAGGAGCCACGACCACAGAAATCGCCACGATTGGTCATCTTTCGTCTAGGACAGCCCAAAATCATACAATGAATGTGTACTGGACATTAAAGGACAAACTTCAATAAACTTGCAGTAACTTCACATTTGTTCAGAGTCAGTGTCTGTTGATATTGATATCGGCCAGAACAAGATGTATGCTTCAGAACAACAATATTGGGGCAGTGAATACACCTCGGGTGAAAACATCAAAGCACTTATCACGCTGTGTGCACATATAGTGTGAAGGCGTGTTTGATGATTTTATTTCTTCTTTGATTTTTTTCCCTTGTAACGCTCAGCTCCGAGCAAAGAATGATAAAATTTCAAAAGACAACTTAATAACATGAATTAAGCATCAGGATTAAACACATTCTTAAAACACAATCAATTACTGAAAAAAATGAAAACAAGCCAATAATTATTTGTTGCAACGATCTGTGACAAAAAACTCTTTCTGTAATTAACAATGCATGCAATGGTTGGCAGGCATCAGTACTGTACTGAGTACCCAATTGTATCGTCTGGACACAGAGCTCACTGCATCAGGGACAACAGATGATATATCAAATGCCATTTTTGTAGGGAACAACACAACAGTGCAATCATCACCCAAATTTGAAAAAGAAATGATAATGTTGGCAGAAACATAGTCACCAATGTGGCAGCTGGAATTGAGAAAATAAGCAAATATGATTGTGTCCCACAGACTATAAGTTTTCAACATCAAGGGACAAAGAATAAAATAGAGACCAATTATAGGCCTACTGTTTTTTCAAAAATGTGTGCTTGCAAATAATAGTACAATTGTCCATATGTAGAAATGTTATCTCAGAAATCTGCTCTGGTTGTATGAAAATGTCTGATAGTAGCTGAAACAAGCTTAGCTGAACTAGGTTGTTTTTTTGCACATACAGGTGCTGGTCATATAATTAGAATATCATCAAAAAGTTGATTTATTTCACTAATTCCATTCAAAAAGTGAAACTTGTATATTATATTCATTCATTACACACAGACTGATATATTTCAAATGTTTATTTCTTTTAATTTTGATGATTATAACTGACAACTGAGGGAAATCCCAAATTCAGTATCTCAGAAAATTAGAATATTACTTAAGACCAATACAAAGAAAGGATTTTTAGAAATCTTGGCCAACTGAAAAGTATGAACATGAAAAGTATGAGCATGTACAGCACTCAATACTTAGTTGGGGCTCCTTTTGCCTGAATTACTGCAGCAATGCGGCGTGGCATGGAGTCGATCAGTCTGTGGCACTGCTCAGGTGTTATAAGAGCCCACGTTGCTCTGATAGTGGCCTTCAGCTCTTCAGGTACTGGTAGCTTTGGCACTGTGTGCAGGTGCCAAGTCCTGTTGGAAAATGAAATCTGCATCTCCATACAGTTGGTCAGCAGCAGGAAGCATGAAGTGCTCTAAAACTTCCTGGTATACGGCTGCGTTGACCTTGGACCTCAGAAAACACAGTGGACCAACACCAGCAGATGACCATCACTGACTGTGGAAAATTTACACTGGACCTCAAGCAACGTGGATTGTGTACCTCTCCTCTCTTCCTCCAGACTCTGGGACCCTGATTTCCAAAGGAAATGCAAAATTTACTTTCATCAGAGAACATAACTTTGGACCACTCAGCAGCAGTCCAGTCCTTTTTGTCTTTAGCCCAGGCGAGACGCTTCTGACGCTGTCTGTTGTTCAAGAGTGGCTTGACACAAGGAATGCGACAGCTGAAACCCATGTCTTGCATACGTCTGTGCGTAGTGGTTCTTGAAGCACTGACTCCAGCTGCAGTCCACTCTTTGTGAATCTCCCCCACATTTTTGAATGGGTTTTGTTTCACAATCCTCTCCAGGGTGCGGTTATCCCCATTGCTTGTACACTTTTTTCTACCACGTCTTTTCCTTCCCTTTGCCTCTCTATTAATGTGCTTGGACACAGAGCTCTGTGAACAGCCAGCCTCTTTTGCAATGACCTTTTGTGTCTTGCCCTCCTTGTGCAAGGTGGCAATGGTCGTCTTTTGGACAACTGTCAAGTCAGCAGTCTTCCCCATGATTGTGTAGCCTACAGAACTAGACTGAGAGACCATTTAAAGGCCTTTGCAGGTGTTTTGAGTTAATTAGCTGATTAGAGTGTGGCACCAGGTGTCTTCAATATTGAACCTTTTCACAATATTCTAATTTTCTGAGATACTGAATTTGGGATTTTCCTTAGCTGTCAGTTATAATCATCAAAATTAAAAGAAATAAACATTTGAAATATATCAGTCTGTGTGTAATGAATGAATATAATATACAAGTTTCACTTTTTGAATGGAATTAGTGAAATAAATCAACTTTTTGATGATATTCTAATTATATGACCAGCACCTGTACACTATCTTTCAAAAGTCTGGGGTCATTTTTGTTTTTTTTTTAAAGAAGTTTCTTATGCTCAACAAAGCTGCCTTTATTTAAACAAAAATACTGTAAAACAGTAATATTGTTAAATAATATTACAATATAGAATAATTGTTTTATATTTTAATATGTTTTAAAATATAATTTATTATTGTTATGGCAAAGAAGAATTTTCAGCAGCCATAACTCCAGCCTTCAGTGTCACATCATCACATCGCATACTTAATAAATTATTCTAATATGCTGATTTGGTGCTCAAGTAACATTTCTTATATTAATGTTGAAAACAGTTGTGCTGCTTAGTATCTTTTGTAAATTGTGATACCTTTTTCCCCAGATTCTTTGGTGAAAGTTCAAAAGAAAGTTCAAAAGAACAGCATTGATTTTTGGATATAATTTTTTTAAACAATGTCTTTACTGTCATATAATAAAATAATAAAATATTAATTCATTGAAAAAAAACCTGGTGCTGTATTCACAAAACATTTTATCATTTATGTTTAATGTTGCTCTAAAACCTTTATATACCTTTCAGCATTCATAGTGCCTTCTAAAACATGCAAGCTGCCCATACCGTATGCACTTATGCACCCCCATACCATCAGAGATGCTGGCTTTTGAACTGAACACTGATGACACGCTGGAAGGTCTCCCTGCTCTTTAGTCCGGAGGACACGACGTCCGTGATTTCCAACAAGAATGTCAAATTTGGACTCGTCTGACCATAGAACACTTTTCCAACTTTCAACAGTCCATTTTAAATGAGCCTTGGCCCACAGGACACGACGGCGCTTCTGGACCATGTTCACATATGGCTTCCTTTTTGCATGATAGAGATTTAGTTGGCATCTGCAGATGGTACAGCGGATTTTGTTTACCGACAGTGGTTTCTGGAAGTATTCCTGGGCCCATTTAATAAACTCATTGACACAATCATGCCGATAAGTGATGCAGTGTCGTCTGAGGGCCTGAAGACCACGGGCATCCAATAAAGGTCTTCGGCCTTGTCCCTTACGCACAGAGATTTCTCCAGTTTCTCTGAATCTTTTGATGATGTTATGCACTGTAGATGATGAGATTTGCAAAGCCTTTGCAATTTGATGTTGAGGAACATTGTTTTTAAAGTATTCCACAATCTTTTTACGCACTCTTTCACAGCTCTGCCCATTACTAAGACATCCCTTTTATTGCTAATCATGTTACAGACCTGATATCAATTAACTTAATTAGTTGCTAGATGTTCTCCCAGCTAAATCTTTTCAAAATTTCTTGCTTTTTCAGCCATTTGTTGCCCCCGTGCCAACTTTTTTGAGACCTGTAGCAGGCATCACATTTGAAATGAGCTCTTTTTGTGCATAAAATTGTAAAATTTCTCAGTTTAAACATTTGTTATGTTATCTATGTTCTATTGTGAATAAAATATTGGCTCATGTGATTTGAAAGTCTTTTAGTTTTCATTTTATTCAAATTTAAAAAATGTCCCAACTTTTCCGGAATTCGGGTTATATATTTTTTTTCCTCTATTCGATCATTTGTAAGTGTGAACTCGTGAAAACAACTGCCACAGGTAATCTGACATAATTTATTTATTTATTAAAATTTATTTTTGGCGTTTTATCATAGATTCAAATCTATAAATCAAAATATGTATTGCATTTATGTGATTGAAGACTGAACCTTATTGAAGGTTCAGCACCCAAGGCTCTATGGCTATTGCCTTAATTGTATACAGTGTCTTTGGGCAGATTGCTGAGGTTGATTGGCAGCAATGGCCATTAGGATTGTTTGTGATTTGGTCTTAGTGATTTAGGAGTCCTCTTGACTACTCCTAATGTTTCACAGATAGGAGCTAGTTTTAGTCCAAAGTCCATATAACATGCTAAAAACATAATAATCACATCAATAATGATCCAGTCACAGACTCTTAAGTATTTGCCTATTTAAATCCTATTTAAAGTGGTCACTATGAGAAACAACAACCCCTTGACCTCTAGTCTGCTTACCCTGCAAACCCAACATGGATTTTAATTTGATGGATTGTTATCCATTCAGGCCAATAAAACTAAATGTTTAAAAGACATCTGTGTTTGTGCCTGCAAGGGTTAAACTGCAAGTGCAGTGGCTGTTTCAGTGGCATGTTATGTGATTCTGACATACGTGAAGAGAAGCTTGGTCACTGAAGCCTGCCAATGCTTTAATTACACTGTCACCAATTCTTGAGAATATTTCCACACACATAGTTCCAAACATGTCTAATTATACATGACGCTTAATATGGCAACACAAACACTTGCAGGTGACAGGAACCGCAAGCCAAATCGCAGAAAGCTTGTTTAGAGCTCACAGTTCAATGATCAAGACAACAGTGGTATTCTGCCTTTCTTACAGATGACTTCTTCTCTTTTGTAAATAGACAAATGTAATGTTGATGCCTCACAGTCATAATTGGCCATACATTTAAAACAATAATTCATTAATTAGTGTTTAACAATACACAGCTGACCTTTTCCTTCTCTAATCACTTTCACACGGGACTCATCTGCCTTAATATAGATTTAAGATGTTCTCAAATTTATTTTAGCATATTAACATGGAACCTAATTATGTTTGTACTCTGTGCTCAATAAACATGCTAAATACTGACAAATAATAAACTATTGATTTGCTTGCTTACAGTGCAGACATGATGACTAATCAAAATAATTTGAGTCTACGGTAGTTTACTCCTATTCATTCCAACATGTCTCAATCTATATCCACCTTTAAATTGGAAACTTTTTTTTTTTTTTTTTTTGTCTAGCTTCAAGCTGTTTGGTATTGTGTGTAAGCAACCACCTCATGCAGATTAAGGAACCAACAAAAGCAATCAAGATGATTTGAGTTTTTATTCTCAAACAACCCTTTAGCTCTGTCAATGTGAGATTCGACTAAAATAAAGACATGGTACTGGATCTGGAGTTTAAATCTCATTGGTATAAGGGTTTAGGGCTAAATAAGCAGTAAATGTCACAACTGTGTACTTACACAATAGACGAAGTCTCAAAAGATATAAAACCATCTGCCAAAACCCTGTGATATAGTAGCATTGAGTGACTGACCTTATCAATGCCCCAAGCAATAATTGAAGAAAAAAATATGGGAACCATGGAAACAAAGAGATTTTTGCTGAACCTTGCACACACACATTCACATAGATCTACAATTTTACACACATTTCCAACCTGTCTGTATCCTAAACCACCCACCTTCCTACAAGACCTGTTGAGGGAATGAAGCAGGCACTGTTAAGTGACCTACGACCCTGGATGCACTGTTATATGGTATACCTGCTTTTGTCAGGGAACACAGAATGAAGTTCAAGATGAGAATGTCTCTACAGCATACAACCTAAGAAAAGCAGTAGATTCAGGTTCTGGAAGCATCTACCAGTACTGCTAATATGTCAGATATATAAAACTGATAATGTCATACTCTAATGCTTTATTTAAAATTATTAATGTTTACAATCAACATATTCTTACATACTATTCATTAATTTATGTTTTTGAAAGAAAAGTTAGTTGACCAGATTTTAAAGTCTTCAGGAAACCAAAATTGACACTATTTACTTTGTTAGCGCACATTAGAATTGTGGTGAACAATTAGTTGTGTAAGTTAATCCACAGAAAAATGATTGCGTGATTGCTAATGAGCGTCACCTGAGCGCACACCGGTCTCGTATCTCACGGAGGAGCTCGGAAGCATAAAAGGGGGAGCGACGACAGTGAAGGACGTAAGAGTACCAGGCCTGGAATTTACGTTATGTTTTGTTGATGTGTGCGGCAGTCGTCCATGAGGGGCTGCCGTTTTTACTTTCGTTTTGTTGTTTATTTTATATGATTAAAGTGCATTGAACGTTCGCCGGTTCCAGGGTTGCCAGGTTTTCACAACAAAACCTGCCCAACTGCTCCTCAAAACTAGCCCAATCGCATTTCAAGGGGGGTCCCACAGTAAAAATCACGTTCTGGGGGGTAAAATCTGGGGGGCTAAATATCACGTTATTTGGGGTTGATTCAACCCGCGGACATGAAAAACAACCCACGGCAACAGTGTAAAAGTAGCCCAATTCTGCGGAAAAACCCACCTCCTTTTTCCCTTAACAACATACCTCGCTACAAAGCATTTTGCAGAAGAACATTGTTTTGGTTGTGCTTTGGCTCTGCTCGACTGTGCGGATGAATATGACCCTTCACAATGGATAATTCTTTACAGTGAACTCTGTTAGACCTTACTCACCTGTTGAGTAATAAGTATGCCACCTCCGCTTCGCTTTTACAACATTTCAAAACAATCAGTTCTCGCCATCTCCGAAAAGCCAAGCCAATGTTGATTCTTGTTTTATTACAAGTTCTGTCACGTTCTCATTTTGCAAGCAGACTTTTCTATGTTCTGCGGTTTTGTTTGGTTTTTTAAATGGGTGATTCCCTGAAGGTTGGAGATTTAGCTGCTCCATGTCAACCTTTCTCAATTGTTGTGACAACTAAACTCTGCCACTCTCACACCATACGTGTGTCAAAATAGCCGGAGCAACTTTTCTCTATTTACAGATTTGACGAGACACATGTGCGAGTGATGTAAATACGCAATTTCCCACAAAAACCATCCTGACAGCTCTAAAATATACTTATAATAGGCTTACCATAGTGAAGCAGGGTAAGACAAAAACACATTTTGGAAGAAGGATTGATGATGTATTGGCTCATTATTTAAATTTTTTTAAGTTCCATAGTGTACATTTAAATGTGCAAAATAAAAAATAAATAAATGAAAAACAGCAACAAAAATAATCTCTCTCTCTCAGTTTCTGTTTTCTGGTGCTTTATTGGCATGACAAATATCTGTCCATTCATATCACGTGTGTGTGTATGTTCAATTTTATTGTTTAGCAATTTGTTAAGTTTACAGTTGCCTTGTCATAATCTAATAATCAGTAGCCAATCTCTGTGAATTACCAAACTTTGCATGCACCATATGGAAAACAGGTTATTAAGCTGTATGAGCTTTGAAAAACATTTGCCATACCAGATTAAATCTCACTAGTGAGACATTCTTATTATATTTTATCAGCAGTTCAATAAACATCAGTGCTTCAAAGTAAGGCTATACTTAGGTTTTTGTTCATAATGCAGTTATATATCAAATATTGCTCTAGTATAATGTTCATATAGTTCACATATCACAATCATCACAAAGCTACAACATAATGTGTATTTCATAAAAATAAATCCAGCTGTTTTGATTAAGAAGACAATATAAAATAGTAAAAGCATGTAATCATATCTGACGGATTTATGTGTCCTGGTGAGATGTTTGTGTAATGAAACTGTCATTTTCCCCCTCTTTTCCCCACCCATGTGATTTATATTTTATGTCATTGACTGAAATTTGCTCATGCGTCACCAGGGTAACGACTTTCTTAAAATACACCCGCTCATTCTGCATATGAATCACAGTCTTGCTTAATGCATTAGAGCTTCTATAGATTCATTACTCAAGTAATTGGCCCTGGGTCAGGGAGGAATCTGAGCAAAAGGAACATTTTCTAGTAGTCGCAGTTAAAAAAAGAAATCTTCTCATATTGTGAATAAATACACCAGGGATTACTATACTATCCACAGAAAAAATATGTCTTCTGTTGAAACCATTGTATGTTGTGTTTCAGATGCTGGACCCCAGCAGGGAGTCCTCACCAGGCTTCTTAACTAATTTCACAAGATCAACCACCAGTGTCACCAGAACAACCAGGCTTTGCATTTTCCCCCACTCCATTATGGATGTGCTGGTTCACCAGCTAAACCAGCATGGAACAGCATGGAAATTCATACTGAACTGAGCCAGTCTTTTTGTTTTAGAGGATTTGACGGCAATTGTAGTTTACTACGTGTTTGGTGAAGACAGAGTATTAGGCTGTTTTTTAACCCATGTGAAAAAGAAGGGTACTTAATTGTACTGAATGCACACTTTAAATATTAAATGTAAATTTTCCAAAAAATGTACTTGCAGATGCATTCTTGATAGTGTTTCTTAACACACTTAAGTATACTTAAGTGCTCTTTATAATAATGTAAAAATAAGGCTTTACTTTAAAGTACATTTTAAAATTTAAAATTTTGTTTTAATAATCTAAGTACACTTATTTTGATTTGTTGACTAGCATCCTAACACATGTAATGTACTTGATTATAATAATAAAATTACATCTATATCACATTTAAAGTTAAGATATTCTGGATGTACTAAATTGCAACTTCATCATTATAAATGTGTAAATACAAGTATATTTAAATACATGGCATACAAGTTTTAATAGAAATTACATTAAAGTATATTTTAGTTTACCATAAATGCTTTTCAGACACTTTAACATCATTTTAAAGAACATAGAAGTGATTATGAAATTAAAGATGTCCTACTTAAGTGGGTCGAAAACACTATCAGCTATTGCATTAAATATAAAACTATTTCATTTAATTGCAATTAACATGCACTGAAGTGTCCGAAAACATGACATTCAGTTCACATTGTCACATTTTGTCTGTGTTTGATTTATTTTTTTGATTTGGTTTTTCAGTGTTTCCTGATCTGTTCCCTTTGTTGGCATTTGTTTCTTTGGTTACTCATTGTTTGATTATGACATGCACCTGTTTCTCGTTTCTGTTCATTAGTATGACTTTGTATACAGTATTGTAACTGTCAAAAGTTTGGAAACATTACAATATTTTATGTTTTTGAAACAAGTCAAGTCAAGTCAAGTCACTTTTATTTATATAGCGCTTTTTACAATGCAGATTGTGTCAAAGCAGCTTTACAGTGATAACTGGTAAATAATTTTGGCTGCACGGCAGCTCTTAAAGAAAATGGTGTTATTGTCCAACTTAAGTAAATTCAGTATTGATTCATTCCGTTGTAAGAATAAATAGTTATTAATTTAGTTAATTTATCTATATCAGCACTGGAGTAAACAGTGATGTCATCATCCAGCTCAGTTCAGTTTGCATACAAGGGTGTCGATACAGGCAGATCAAAACATTGTTGAATATCAAATGTCAAGTGTCCCCAACTAAGCAAGCCAAAGGCGACGGCGGCAAGAAGTCTCTTATGCTCACCAAGGCTGCATTTATTTAATCAAAAATACAGTAATATTGTAAAATATTATTATAATTTAAAATAATTGTTTTATATTTTAATACATTTAAAAATATAATTTATTCCTTTGATGGCAAAACTGAATTTTCAGCAACATTACTCCAGTCATTAAGGTCACATTATCCTTCAGAAATCATTCTAATATGCTGATTTGCTGCTCAAGAAACATTTATTATTATTAATGATGAAAACAATTTCTGCTTAACATTTCTGTATTCTGTTATTTTGAGAAGTTTGTTTTCGTTAAAGTATACTGCATGCGTATAGATCTAGACTTTTTCATTCTCTGCGTCAACCAGCCGTGACACACACTTTATCCAGTATATACACATTTTATTATATGAATATATTATTTCTGTAATAAGTACTCTTTTTAAAGTGTACTTCTTTTTCACAAGGGAATACATGTTCCTGGTCTTAGTGGCCACAATTCATCAGTGTACGTTATTCCAAAGCAGTTAGTCTGACTACATTTGGGTGTAAAACAGCCACATTGCACAATCCAATTGAGCTACGACGGACAAAATCAAGTTCCATCCACTCAAAAATACATCATAATGTAAAATTGGTTGCAAATGGCAATTCACACTAAGTTTGATTTGTATTTGTGCCATGAGCCATATAAATTTTTTGTTCACAGCACTATGAAACTTTACAAATATACAGTACTTTGGGTTAGGGTCTTTGGGGGCGCACCTAACAATCCATTTTTGCTTTGCAAAACAAACAGCCACTGGCAGAAAGCGAGGCTCAGGTGTTCTATTGTCCACTGATTACCCAATCCAGTGTATGGTAAGATTCACCAATTACCTCTTAAATAAGTCAGTTAAACTGTGCATTGCATGTAGCCCCTGAGTACAATTAGCAAACCCATTAGCATTCTGCTATGAACATAATTGTCCCCCCTTGTGAGAGCGCACAGCACCTTTTTTATTTTTATTTTCTAGGCTTATTTTATATTATTTATTTTTTGGGTAGAATCAATCCTGCATCTACTGCATGACTACCACCACTACAGCACACATGCTAACCACTAGCCCAACATCACATAAGCATCTAAAATACATTAATTTCACCATACTTTGAAATATAGGATTAGAAAAGTGCCATGTTTGACAAGGAACACACTAAGAACATAATTAGTGGCTATTTAGAATATGCATAATTTGGCATGATTTTCAAATACTATTTTAGCATGTCAGTGTTATGTGATCAAGTTCATTTGTTGGAGAAGACAAGCAGGTTCAAACAAACAAAAACAACAAGACTAGCAAAATACAAGCAATTTAAGAAAGGATTTCTACAAAAGATGTTTAGCAATATGTTTTTAATTTTTTGTTTATTAAAAAATGGCATAAAAATGTTTCCATCATATCTAAAAAAGAAATTTCAAGCAGAAGTAAGCCATTGCTTAACGAGAGATTGAAAGCTGAAAGTTTTCCCTCCAAAATGATGTCACTTCCTGAAGGATGTGATTAGTCAAATTTTATAAAAGACTAAAAGGAAGGAATAATATTGGGCATCTAGGGAAAATGTAAAAACCACTTAAAGTAATATGTTTTGCATTGAGAAGCTTCAATTTACAATTGGCAAACAAAAATTAAAATGAATTGAGTGGTTTAATCCAAGTCTTGCGAAGACATGTGATTGCTTTATATGATGAACAGATTTATTTTAGGCTTTTATTTACAGCTGTGGCCAAAAGTATCAATTCATAATAAAACTATACATTTTGTTTATGGCAAAGTTTCAGTTGTTGTGGAGTTGATTTGCAATGTTTCTAGATTTTTAGTGATCAAATGCATTTGATCTGAGACCATCCTGTGGGGTTGGCTCTCTCACAATTCTGCCCCAAAACATGGCCATGAATAAAGAATGGTACCAAAACTTCCTGCAAGAGCAACTTCTCACAATGATCCAGGAGCAATTTCGTGATGATCCATGCATTTTCCAGCATGATGGGTCACCATGTCACAAGGTTAGAGTGATAATGAAGTAGCTCGGAGATCATTACATTGAAATTTTGGATCTGTGGCCAGGCAACTCCCTGGATCTTAATCCCACAGAAAACCTATGGTCAATCCTCGAAAGAGGAGTGGATAAGCAGATGTCCACAAATTGTGATCAACTCTGAGCACTAAGAAGGCAAGAATGGATCGCCATCAGTCAGGATTTGGCCCAGAAGCTGATATCAGGATGCCAGAGCGAATTTTAGAGGTTAATATGAAGAGGTCAACACTGTAAATATTGACTCTTTGAATATATTGAATGTTTTTGCCAATAAAAGCCTTTAAAACTTATGAAATACTTATCATTGTTTTCCAGTATATCATAGAAACATTTGAACAAATACTGAAGTTGCAAACTTTGCCAAACACAAAATTTATGTCACTGCCAATACTTTTGGCCATGGCTGTACATCTAAACAATGATTGACACAAATAAATAGAGCACATTACGTATGGTAAACACGGAAGCTAAAATGTGCATGCATGATGCATGAGAACTAATGAGGCTTGTTCTAGTGCGGGACACATTCACAAGCTTCCTTGTTTATGTGATGCATATAAAGCAATCATATTTCTTCACAACACTTGGATAAAACCATTGATTGACATGCATTTTCTGTAAAGCTGCTTTGAAACGATATGTATTGTGAAAAGCGCTATACAAATAAATGTGAAATGAAACCATTTGATTGACCTTTTTGGATCTTCTAAATTTGGTTACATGGACTTTCAATGGAGGAATAGAAATCTTTCAGGTTTCATTTAAAATTATCTTAATTTGTCTTTTCGAAGATTAACCAAAGCCTTATGGGTTTGGAATGACATGAGGGTGAGGGTGAACTATCCCTTTAAGATATGTTGGGAGACATGAAGATGTCCTGCAAAGTAGAAATGCTCCAAAATATGTTTGAAAAAGCACAAATGCAAATACTTAAGAAGCATTTGAAAGGGAGATGGAAAATATAAAGAGGTGAGAATTGAAATGATTGAAAACCAAATGAAAAGCTCGGAGATCTTGCCACCTCATTCAAAGGTTGTGGATTATGGAAGAGATCTCTTCAGAGAGATTTATATGCAAATTAAGTGAAGTCAAAGAATTTTGTCTACTAAATCGAGGAAGTTATAAGCTGTATTTAAGCTGACTTTAAGTCTTGATATTTGTTTTCATATTTGCTGACTGTCAGTGCAAAATGTTAAGGCGCGAGTTCTGAGCTCAGAGACCTTTTTAGCATTCATGTGTTGGAATCTCATTGTTTGTATCTCCCTTTTATCCAGCTCTCCCCATCCGCTCAGAAGTGGAGGTCATTTAACACTCTGTAATTCGGCCTGTCTATTCCATCGCCCCATCCACTGCACGGTTCTGCACCAGCGCTTTTCTCTCCCAGTCTTTAGAAGATGATCTACCGAGCTTTCTCTTCAACAACCTTGCCGCTTTATGGTTTAAAAAGCTGCAGAGGTCCCTGGGGCAATCACATTCTTCTTTGCTAAATCCGCAGTCAATTGCATTGTCTTTAAGAAAGCTCTGCCCTGGGACACTCATTTGTTGCCGTTCAAGAAAGAATGCACCTCCTGGTTCTCTGTGGTGCATTTGAACCCATTTTAGACATATTTCAGGTTGGTTCTCTCAAATGCAGAGGAGTCTCCCTCAGTTGATGCTTGTGAAAAGGCATGTAAATTTATTATTCAGGTTTATGATTTAGTTCGTGAAAGTGATAAAAGGGATAGATTCATGTCATAGTGGATATTAAAGTATTTTAATAAATATAATTAGTTACTGTACTTAAGTATCATTTTTGGCTACTTTGTAGTTTTACTGAGTATCAAAGATATTAGCAACTTTCACTCTCTACTTGACTACATTTTTGATAGTATAGAATTCACAGTACTCATAAAAGAGTATAGGCAAAAAGTACCCGGATGACCTACCACTTCCAGCGTGATTCTGAAGTGTGCATACAATGGACACTTGATAAGACAGCATGGCAGATGTAGTACGTCCGAATTACATTCATACTACACACATTCAAACTATATAGAACATACTTTTTTAGCGGTTGTCAAGTAATTACTTATTCAAAATAAGTACCTACTCAAAAGAGTATGCGATTTCACATGCAGCCATTGCATGGCACCTAACTTGTTCTGCAGCACTTTATTTCTGCTACAAACGAAGCACTATCGCCATCTACAGGGCATTAAAGGTACTACATCTTGTGCATTTTTGCCCTTACCCAAACTTGCCAACAAGGCTATTTAGTGCATAGTCCTCGAAACCTAAGAGACATGCCAGTGAAAAACAAAAAATTTAAGCCTACATTTATTACGAGTAAAATACTTAAGTACTGTTAAAATCAGATACTCTATGACTTTAACTCAAGTGATATTGTAAGTGGTGACTTGTAACTTGTAATGGAGTCATTGTCACTATAAGCCATCTTTACTTTTACTTAAGTATGGTTTTCAGGTACTCTTTACACCTCTGCTCTATGACGGATGCTGTTGCCAGCTCACACACCTGTTACGACTCCATGATGGGCTCAGCCTCTAGGACAAATGTGGCCTCTGGCATTCGCTCTGGCTCTGTTTGTGGTGGGCTCTGGCTTATGCTCCGTAGTGGGCATGGCTGAAGGCTGACTGGGCTCTGGTTCCGGAGTGGGGCTAGTGATGTTCTCTTCCACAGGGCATGCGGTGAACGTTGTGAGTCACATTGAACCCACTCCACATATTGTGCGAAAGTCCCTCGAAGACCTTCCAATGACAGGAGTGCCTTAATTCGACCTTTCGTTAAAGGGATAGTTCACCCAAAAATGAAAATTTGATGTTTATCTGCTTACCCCCAGTGCATCCAAGATGTAGGTGACTTTGTTTCTTCAGTAGAACACAAATGATGATTTTTAACTCCAACCGTTGCAGTCTCTCAGCCTTATAATGCGTGTCAATGGGAACTTCGTCTATAAGAGTAAATAAAACTTGCTTAGACAAATCCAAATTAAACCCTGCGGCTCGTGACGACACATTGATGTCCTAAGACACGAAACGATCGGTTTGTGCAAGAAACCGAACAGTATTTATATATTTTTTTACCTCTAAAACACCACTATGTCCAACTGCATTCAGCATTCGCTTAGTGAGGTCTGATCGCACTCTGACAACGGAAGTGATGTCTCACGCTTATACTTCAATGAGTGCGAGACATCACTGCCGTTGTCAGAGCGCGATCAGACCTCACTAAGCGAATGCTGAACGCAGTTGGACATAGTGGTGTTTTAGAGGTAAAAAATTATATAAATACTGTTCAGTTTCTTGCACAAACCGATCGTTTCACGTCTTAGGACATCAATGTGTCGTCACGAGCCGCAGGGTTTAATTTGGATTTGTCTAAGCAAGTTTTATTTACTCTTATAGACGAAGTTCCCATTGACACGCATTATAAGGCTGACAGACGGCAACGGTTGGAGTTAAAAATCATCATTTGTGTTCTACTGAAGAAACAAAGTCACCTACATCTTGGATGCACTGGGGGTAAGCAGATAAACATCAAATTTTCATTTTTTGGGTGAACTATCCCTTTAAGGCTGGTGTTGTAAAAGATGCAGAGCAAGTATTCGGGATAATGGGTGAGGCACGACAGATTTAGAAAGTTCCTTGTGTGGTCCTCGAGGGAAAGATCTCCTGCTCAAGCAGCAGGAGATGGAAAGCATGGAAAGGGTTCCTTCATCCCCTTGGTCAGTCGCCGCTCTACTTCCGCCACGGTCTTGCAAGCCTTCCGCTGCCCTCAGTCTCTCCACCCCTATGGCTACAGCGGGGCTCCTTGGCTCCTCGCACCTTCAGCTCCATCAGAGACCCTCGGCCTTGCGGCTCCCCCTTGATCAGTTGTCGCTCTACTTCCGCCACGGAAGTGCTGTGCTCAGTCTCTCCACCCCTACAGCTACCGCCTCCTCGTCCACCTCCAAAGCCCCTACTGCCCCTCCCTCTTCATCATCTGTTACGGGATGTACTGTCACAGTTATATTCATTTTGTTGTAGTTTTCATGGACTTTCAGTTTGTTTTCATCAGTCACATGTGTTTCTTTGTCTTTGTTTCCTGCCACTCATTAGCTTCTATGGTTACATATGATTAGTTTGTTCAGTTCAGCTGTGTTTAATTAATTATCTTGTTTGAATCTGCATTTAAGTTCCGTTCTCTCCTCAGTTCACGGTCGGTTGTTGTTTGTATATGTGGACACGCTTTTATGCCTGATTATCTGCTTGCCGATTAAACTTCATTTCTATTTGTTAATCCTTCAGTCTTCATCTTCAGTATTGTGACAACAATGTAGTCTCCATTTAATGAGACACCTGAGATTGTTTGTCTTTACAGCTTTTAACAAGAAACATTCTTGAATTTGTTGTATAAAAATGAAATCTGGTTATGTTGTAATTTCTTTCCAATCAAAATCTTTCCAAATATCCTCTGAAACCGTCTTACAGTATGGAGGGGCACATGGTTGAGATACAGCAAACTTAAAACGGCTTAAATGTATATCCTGTTTTCAATGTTAAAATACTTTTTCCTAGCTTAATATGCAGAGATAACTATAAGGAAGCAATTTGTTGGTCAATTAACATTGTTGTATCCAGGTGTAATAATAACACTTCAACTTAAGGCATACGTCTTGGACAGGGCTATCTGTTAGTCCAGCAAATAGGATTTATGTAATAAGCATCCAAACCTTTCACTGACATGTTCACTGTATGTGTGCTGTGTGGGCTTAGTGTCATGTAACTAATTAATGAACATGTGCAGTGAGCAATTAGGCCCTTGTCAAATCACTCTGAGATGTTCAATAATACAAAAGGCTCATTAAAATGCTCGCTGCAACATGATTTCCACATTTATCTAGGACACTTATCTGCATCCTTTATCTCAGTGACTGAGGTCTGTCTTATTTGGAGACATATTGAATTAGCGAGTCTTATTTAAAGACAACAGCTGCTTTTTTTCCCCCAGACATTGTCCTTGAGAGATCTCAAAAATTGACAATACAACAACTGCCTGTTGAATCCTGTTTAAATGCAAGACACATATCCAAATACATATGCCTATACTTACTCCTCAGACTAACAATTAGAATTAGCAAACAATTGAGACATTTGAAGTGTTTACAACCTAATTTTCATGCAAGGCTCATTTATCTAAGTTCTTACAACATGCTGTGCCTTTAATACTTTATTTAAAAAAGCAATGGGACATCGAAATGTATATTTGTGGAAAGAGTCATTTATTTTATTCATTTTCAGGTGTGCTATATGGTAACCTTTATACACTCAAAGGTTCTTTACACATAGTAACAGTTCTATTTAGAAACGAATGTCCTGAAGAACGCTTTATATGCTGAAATGATTCTTTGTGTTAGAGTTTAGGGTTCTTTATTCCCACCTTTTTGTTTTTCAAATCTGTAACTGTCAAAGCCACATTATTATTGGTTTTCTGGAGCTCAACCATCCAAATACAGACTGTCAACACACTCTCAACAGGTAAATGATTTCTTTCTTAAAATGTCTGTAAATTTTAAGATTTTTTTTTTTTAAAACTATTACTTGGGATTTATGCATAAACATACCCAGTAACAAAAAAACAAACAAACAAGCATTAAAGCTATCCCATGACTTTATATCACTTTTCCTTTCAACATTGTAAAGGGCTCACGTCATTTTTTGCTACTTTTGGCCGTCATAAACATAATTATTTTTACAAAAAACAAATGGAATAGACAGACTGTAACTCTAAACTCAATTGTGTATTTCAGATGCTGTCACTCCCCACAACCTCATCATCTGCACCACTCAATTACACCAAAATGATGGACTTAAAGACATCATTGAGGATTGTGAAGATATTTCACTGGAACTTAGTCTTCAATATGCATACATCTATTTTCTGTTTCTAATTTGTGTTTTATTTCCTTATGTATTTATTCATGTTCAATGTCAGTTGCCATGTATTCAGCTAATAATTGTTGTTAGAACACTGTCACACATTTTTTGCTACAATTTCACGTCAATAAAAATAAAAGTACATAACTGACACAGCATGCTGTTTTTTAATGTAAACCCTATTAGAGGCTACCAGACATTATAGGCCAATAACAAAATAATAATAATAATAATAATAATAATAATAATAATATATTAAAAAATATTAATGTAAAATGATATTAATGATACTAATATTAATAATATAAAGATAATAATATACCAATATTAATAAAAATAAACTATTATTAAAGAGGTTATATATAACACCTAAATCGCACTTTCAAAGCATGGTTCTTTATGGAACCTTATGAAAAAGGGTTCTATTTAGCACCAAAAAGGGTTCAGCTATTGTTACAAGCCAAAAAAAAAAAAAAAAAAACATAATTTGGTACTGATTAGAATAATTTTTCTTTAGAGTGTATCACAGCATAAAATATCTGACTGCTTTGTTTTTTAACCAAACAATGAGAACTTAGCTTTTCCCTAAAACACAAAGGACTATATGTTAATATTCTGAACATATAAAGTGAGAAAATGAGATCTGAGCTAAAATCAATTTTAGGATCACAGAACATAGTGGTGGGTCACAGCGCAAGTAATGGAGACTGACAGCTGTGGCAGAGAAAACACATAGCTAAGAGTTATGACACTATACACACTGTAGATCAACAGAAATACATTATCCCTCATAGACAGATAACATGCAGACATTTTATGACATGCTGCCATTATGAGGCCTTTGGTATTAGCAAGATAATTGTCAATAAAATCTTATGAATCTTCATATTTTATAATTCTACACATTAAAACACATTTATCTAAAATGACTCCTGTGACTAAATCCATTTTAATATTTTACATGTTTGAAAGAGCTTTATCTAATCAGTTTCATGGATGCCCCACCGATCCAATTTTATCTCTTAAGGTCCGTTCACACCAAGAATGATAACTATATTAGCATCTACACCAGCGGACAATATTTATTCTGCAGTTGTCATCTAGCGCTTTAAATGCTTTGAGCTCTTTAAAGCAGGACGGATTCTGATTGGCTGTCACTGTTTTTATCATTCATCTTTAAAAAATCGTTCTGAAAATGATTCCAACGATATAATTTCTCTGTGCAGTTACCATTATAGTTGTGGTGTGGACTCTCCTATTCTTTTATATTTAGAACGATTTTTAGAACTATACCTTTATCATTATCATTATAGTTATCGTCCTTGGTGTAGCGAATTAACTCAAAGGGGAAATATTAATAATTATTCATAACCCATTATGATTATTAATTATGATTAATTATGAATATGTAAATCAGTTAATCAGATTAACTGGATGTAGCTACATTAAGATTAATATTACAATCAATTAACCTGTTCGTCCAGTGAACACTCAGTGTTGATTGTTTATTAATTCTAAGAAATGTTCATTTCCAGGTTATGGAAAAACAACATTCGTATTGTACAGTACTACTCAGAGCATGTAGTCAGGATCTAAATCACTTAAGAGGCAATTTATTAGCAGACGGAGTCAGAACCAAACATGTATTGTGCACAATCTTTATTAACTAACTCACAAACACATAACTAAACTAACAAACACATAACATACACGCAGGTCACACACATACGTAGGTAAGAATGAGCAATGATAGAGCTGAACCGGGAATGGAGCTCTAGGAAAAAGTCAGAGACAATCTGGAAAAGAATCATCAGTTTCCTCAGTAATAAAACACCTTTGCTGACAAAGGTAAGTTTTACAAATCAATACTAAATCGCTGTTTAGTGTTCAAATGTACAATACTTGCAAGATGCCTTTAGGCTGAGGAGCATCGGATCTGCAGGCCGGGTTGTAATCTTGATGGTTTGGTCCGAAGTTGTTGCCAGTATCTTCTGCGTTAGATGAAGTACTATGAAACAACTTATGGATGAGCACATGGCTGGGTTGTAGGCCGAGGCCTGCAGCAAGAAGGGGGTCTCTTCAGTCGTCCAAGAAGCAAGGAAAGAGAGGGAGTGGCATTGTTCACTGGCTTTTAACCTCTGGTCAAAGTCACACCTCTTAGTTGTTGACCGGACCAATGAAGATGTTGTATTTCCGGGCGACAACACGCCCCCTGTCAGGGCTTTTACGACCGAGCCAGATCAACTGGCTGAGTTTTTGAAGAAGAACTATTAAAGATTCTTGTAATACTGATGTGTTGCACAGGTATGGACATACCGCATACACAAGCATTTAAATCTTCTCGATACGAACCCATAGACACTAAACATGGCATAATTGAAGTTACCTTAAATGTATCATAAAACATGTGAATACAATGAGTGCAATACAACAACAGTAATAATGGATACCATTTCCTGGGGATGTGCATGTTCATTTACAGAACAGTCTGTCTATACATTAATGCAGGAGAGTCTGTGTTATGTGGGGATAATGCAGGAAAGATGCACGTTTCCTGTGTCCCTTCTCTGCTCTCAATGTGGCAACCACATTCTTTAGCGCAATAAAACTTGTAACTAAGAACTTCTCGGGGGATGGGGGACAGACCCCAGAGTGAGCTTTAACCAATTATTGGTTAACTATAACAAATAATTGTGTCTGATTTGTCTCAGTCGTTACATTGGTGTGAACGAGCCTTTACTCTGTTTTGTCAGAGTACAGTTTTACCTAATATAGCAAATGATCCTCCAAAATCCATTGTCTAAAAATTGCTTTTTAAAAATTCCTTTCATCACAATTGAGTGTGTTTTTAATATGTTTAATGATTAGGCAAATTAATCACACTATAGATGCACCAAGGTTTTGGCTATTAGAGCTAAGCAGATGTGCTTGTTTAGAAATAGAATTTAAGAATATTAGAAGTACTGTCCCCTTTTGTACACAGAATAAAACAATTAGGATTTATATTTTTATTCATCATTATAATAGATGGATTTTGTATTTAAAAGTATATTTAAAGTGTTTTTAAATGTAATTTGATTTCATAAAATCGTTTTAAATGTAAAAGTCAAAATCTTAAATTCGGCATGAAACGGAAGTTGTGATAGTCTTTTCTTTCCTATTGTGACATATATCCGTGTGAAATAGCTTTTTGAATGATAAAAAATGTAGGCGGTACTTGAGTATGTTCATCGGTAATTGATTGGATGGTTGTGATTTGCTATTGGTTGATCTCATGTGAGTGACAGGTTGTCCCGCCCTCACACCAGTCCACACGTCATCAGAGAAGTATGCTGTGTCCGAAATTGCATACTCTCTTGAGTAGGTACTTATTTTGAATAAGTACTTACTTTGTGACCGCTAAAAAACTATGTTCAATATAGTATGAATGAGATCCTCTCCCGTGGCCTCGCGGGATAGGAAAGTGTAGATCATATACATACTTCAAAATCTTGCTGGAAGAAGTCATCCGGGTACTTTTTGCCTACTCTTTTATGAGTACTGTGAATTCAGACATACTACTCTTGTCACATACTGTTTTTCGTCTACTATATACTGTAGTAGGGAAGTATGCGATTTTGGATGCAGCCGTAGACTCGCATAGCCAGACCTTCAGACTGACGGCAGAAGGTCTGGACTCCATAGCAGCTTTCATTGGCCAAGGACCGCCCAAGAGGAGGTCTGACTAACATATAAATAAAGCAACCAATAACAGTTTGCTTTGTACAGCGTCATGTTTAGGGTCGTGAAAATGTAAAGTCAATGTCCCTACAATAACAGACTGGCGTGTAAAACTCTTGGACGCATTTTAAAGAGTCTATGTCATGAATTTCACATACATTACATACTTTTGAAAATTCAGCGTTTAGTTGATCCTAATAAGTGCTCATTGTTAACAGTTGTAAACATGACCGCTTTCTTCTTCCATAAGGGGGTTTGGCATCACAGCGGCTTTGTTTCCAGGCGGACCTTAAAGAACGCGACACACGTCTCCCGCAAATCCGATGATGACTTTGAAACTCCCTATGTATTTCCAAAATTGTGTGCCATATGCATCAGACTTTTGGCTAAGGGCTAAGGACATCTGAGGCTGAGACTTTCAGAGAAGAGAAGAGATGTCGCTGCAAGAGGGAGGGGAAGTTATTTTGTTTAAAGATTACGAGGGCAGATGAATTTTAAACAAAATAATGATGTGCATGGATAAATCATTTATAATAAACAAGGCAATATTCCATTAAAAATATTTGAAAAGCGTTTTCCATTGTGATTTTATTGTGAGAAAGAAAGTGTCTTGTAATGTTTGATTTTCTTTTCAGCAGGAATCAAAAATGATGGTTGTTTATCAAACAGTACATGCCAATTTTAACAACTTTCTCTGCTTACATAGCCTATTTTAGTGCTCGACTCTCAGCTGGATCATTTCAAAATGTTTTGGGGTGACCATAAATATCTCAAAATCTCAGTATCTATCTCATCTCACTATACTATCTCAGCTTTCTCAAAAGCCTCCAAAAGGTCAGTGAGTAAATTTTAAAAGATTATACAAAAGGGTCTGCAGTAATTATACTGTATATATGTATTCGTACATACATTAGGAATAATGTGTGTGCTTTGAGCCCCCAATGGAGAGATGGGGGCGTTTAGAATCTCAAGTGCTGCGAATCTGAAGTGCCTCATCCACGCTATTGAATCAGCTTCTATTTAATTGCTTTTGTACAGCCTAAAATTAGCTTTTTATTAATGCCATAGCAGATACATGAAACGTCTATTATGCAATCAGGATTCCCAAGGTTAGAGTAAATAATTTTGTTTCAGACTAGGCACGTAAACTCCTAAAACTTTAAGAAACAGAGGTGGCAGTCTCGAAAAGTGCAATAAAAAAGAGTGCAATATTAAATCAACTGCAACATATTTGTCTTAATCCTCCTTTATCCAGAATCAATAGTCTCTGTGAAGTCAGGGCATTTCTTTAGAATGCAGTGGAGCACTGGGTTGTGAACCTCTGATGCCCATACTGATGCCTGACACTGGCTCCAGTAATGCCTGCTAAACAGCAGAGTGATATGAGCCCTGTCACTGAATTGACGCTAGCTTTGCTTACTGTGATTCTAGAGATGTTGAGAGGCTTTCCACCAGCATGAGAGAATTTATTCCTGCTGAACACTACTTCGCAGGTCATTAAAAGTCAATAATCCATGTGGGAGAAAAAATGCAGAGGTGTCAACACATTCTCACATGTCTTCAGCATAGATCTTTCCAGTGAAAATCTTAACCCCAATGGAAAAGGTTTGGTTTTATCTTTGACAGGGCATTTTAAAAATCAATCACACTATATAAATGCAAACCAAAAACAAACAGTGTTGGTTACCATTGACTTCCATTGTAGGAACTAAGTATAATATCTTCTTTTATGTTCCACTACTTTAACTTTTTACATAAAAATGCACAGAAATGCATAATTTCAGTTGTCACTCTTTATCGCCCGATAACATGTCTTAGTAAGATGATATTTAAATGCTTAATTTTGTTTTATCAAAATGCTGCAGTTTTAATTGTGGAGGGCAACACTTATAATGGAATATAATGACGACTGAGAGATGGTCAAATAAATTTTCCTCAACAGCCTGTTGTATCTATTTGATACATACATTTTTAACACAGTTTTTCTAAAGAATTATGTATGGATAAATTATGTATATTATTACCTGATTAAATCCATAAAAAAATTGTTTTGTTGGTATAAATGTACAGTATGTATTTAGATTGCTTAATAGACTGATATTTTTGACTTGAATAAAACTAGTTAATGTTACCGTTTTAGTTAACCTTTTTCAGTGTCACTACTAACATTTACTATACAGAGCAAAATACAATACTTTCATTAAGAATGAAAACATGACACATAATATACAATACTTATATTTAATATTGCATTCAATATTTTGTCTCACAACTAAGATTGCTAGAAATAATGGTAGAAATTTTTCAGTCTTATCTTTGGTAGGGACATTTTCATCAGTCCTCAGTAAGATAAATGATCTATAAATGAAATGAGATGACACCAAAGTTGGGTTGTTTGGGGAAAAAAAAAACATCAAAACATTGCAAATATTCTGTGAACAGATGAAACCAAAGATGAGTTGTTTGGAATAAACAGCAACTGCAAAACAAAATATTCTGCAGAAAAATTTAGTCAAAAATGAGTTGTTTTGACAAAATACATAATGCTATTGCATGGCTGACTGGGGAAGAAAAAAAAAAAACAACTCAAAATATTCCAAATATGCTGTGGAAAGATGAAATCAAAGATTTGCTATTACATTAAAACCTCATCAAAACAATACAGTACACTCTCAGAAAAAAAATGGTACCCTTTAAAAAGGTTCTAATACCATTTAATATGTACACTTTTGGTACCGATATGTACCTTTGAGGTACTAATATCTCTTTAGGTACAAAGGTGTACCGTTTGAAAGGCTACCACCCCAGTGACAGCTTTTGTGCTTTTTTCTGAGTGTATGTTGGGGAGTTTCATGGTTTGTGGCTTTACTGCCTCGGGGCCTTAGCTTGCTATCAAAAATAGAAAAATGAATCTCCAGGTTTTTCAGGATATTTTGCTGGAGAATAAGGCCATCGTTAGCAGCTGAAGCTCAACAGAAGTTGGGTCATACAACAGGACAACAACCCAAAGCACAAGAGAAAAATAATGGCTTCAACACAAGAAAACATGCTTTTGTGGCAGAGGCTTGACCTCAACATGATTGAGATTACACTAGAGATCCAAACTACTGCTAAACAGAAACAGTTTTTTAAAGCAGAATGGTGAAAAATTCCTCTTGCAGGGCACAATTACAGGAAACGTGTGGTTGATGGTATTTCTGCCAAAGGAGGGTCAACAAGTTGTTAAACTCAAGGGTTCACATGCCTATTCCATCATCCCCTTAAGAACAATGTGGATTTACTTTCAAATTGTAACACATTTAGGTAAGTTTAACATGTGCAGGATGATGATGCATCAGCAAATGTGTTACTATGGGAAATATAGAAACATTAAAAACAATAAAAATAGAAACATTTGCTAATTTAGTTGTTATAGCACAAAATGTATGGGGTAAGATGGCCCCTAGTGGGATAAGTTGGCCCTTACTTTGGGTAAGAAGCTAGGTTATAGCTAGGTAAAAGCTTTTATTTTGACAATTTAGTTGATTATAATTGAATAAATGATGACAGACAAAGCAGAGATTCTACGACTTATACAGGCATATGGATATTTATTTATTTAATTGCCCATATTTTAATTGAAGATATGTCATAATAGCAACACTATAAATGCAAATTTAATGATTTTACTCACCTAACCTGTAGGTTTTAATGAAAGCAAAGATGTCTGAAATGTACATATAATTCATGGAAATATTAAATAACAACCACATTAATTAGTTATTAAGTTTAAAAACAATAACACTAGTAGCAACATGCCACTTGCCCAAAGGGTCTAATTTTTAAGGTCTTTTTACTTCAAAATAAAAACTATAACTTTTACTCCACAAATCCAAAAACATTAATGTGTCCACAAATCCCTCATTAACAAATAGACACAAAAAAAATTGATATTCAACATAATATAAGGTCATAGATCACTATTTTCCTAAGATGCAAAATTAGAACAATCCACCTCAAAACTGGTAACCTCCAACCTAGTAAACCTCACAAATGTTGATATTCAGGTGAAATGACAAAATTAAAAATAGCATAGCCATTCATCAAAAGTGCTGAGATGAGATTTTGTCTCATCTATGGTCAGGAGAAAAAATTAAGGTCTGATGCATATGGCACCAACCTACCCTACATGTTCAACAGAGTCAAAACAAACTGTTTTTGCCCATCGTTGAGACAGCTTGAAATCATAATTTACAGTCAATTTATGCAAGAAATCCAGTAGGTTCACATATTTTTCCTGCAACTGTAAAAGCTCTCTTCCTCAGCACAGTGAGAGAAATAAATTCTATCTTTTTTGTTCTCCTCCCTGTTGACATCTGGAACCAGCCTCTATTACTTTCACCTGAGCCACCCCAAGTAGCATGCCTAGAGCTGACATACAGCGGGCAGCCTGGTGTTCTGGCTGAGGGTTTCAGAGCTTCTAAGGTTTCTTTGATATCTGGCCTACATGCTACTGCCACTCCCAGCTGATCCCAGCTCCCCCCACAGGGAGGCTGGAGAGTTTGATGAGAGTTGGGGTCCTGATGAAAGCTCCAATGCAAATAAGAGTGGGTTATCTTCTTCTCATTTATGACAACTAATTGATCCCTCAGCGCATTCTTGTATGGTTCATGGGAGAGACTTGAGAGCGTTACACACTCAAACCCCCTGAACACACAGAACATACCAGCACAGACATCTCATCAAATGGGCTCAGAAACAAACTCTTCATGTCCACACTTGAACATTATCTACTGAAACGGTACCAGAAAGTACCATGGTATCATGGTTTGTTTCAAGTACTTTGGAAGTACCATGATTTTTTGATTGTGTGCTATGGTATTCTTTTAAGTAATCAGGAGTACATAATAAAATTTAAAGTTAATTACTTAAAGGGGTTGGGGGGGGGGGGGGTGTCACACACAGTTTCTGCCAATCTCATGTTAAACTACCTATAGAGTAGTAGTGCGGAAAAGATACATACGCTGTACCGAGTTTTTCCGAAAACAGCCGAGCACCTAGAGGCGTGTCGTGTGAGCGGAAATAGAGTGACGAGCACGCGCAGCTTTTGTGTAGAGATCGTCTGCAAGCTATCAATGGTCAGCTAAACAAATATATTAAACACGCAATATACCATCACATTATCCTTGGACAACTTTTGAATCACTATAATGAATATAGCTTATAGTGAATGATGAATAATTCATTTATAAATTCACTGCGTTCGTATTGTTTACATTATATAGGCGCCTATTGCCAACAAAACAGACATCTGAAGCAGTTTTACTCACCACCTGCGGTTCCGACTCATGACCGGGATCATTATCGCCGTGACCGCTCCATCTTTCAGTTTCAAACGATCTGTAAATCCAGCGTAGAACTGGGCCTTGTTTATAAAACCATAAGCGCCGATCCTGAGGGCTCGAGCAGCCACGGAAAAACACGAGATATTCTCCATTAATTTTAACCAATAAAAAAGTGATTGCAACTATCAGTTTCTATGGTTATTTTAATAACAAATATCGAGAGCGCATCAATGTAATGCATGAGCACAAATCTCTCAGCTCCACTGGGTTCTTTGGGAAGCAAGGTTATCTTTCCCTCACAACCAAAAACACACTTCTTTGGTGACATTGTTGATTTCGTGGTCTAAAAACAAAGTGACAAATCTTTCTCGAGCAAGTCCTGTGCTGCGCTGCCGACGACTTCTGTAAAGCCGAACGAAGCACGTTGATGGTCGTGCTCTTGCTCTGGTTGCGCGCTCTTCCGGGAGAAGTGCCTGTACAAGGAATTCCGACCATTCTGATGTCACACAGGCCCATACTTGAAAAAAAGACCCCGAAGTTCGTGAGGATTTGGAAGAGTATTTTTGGCACAGAAATACTCTGTCATACGTCCAACTCGTGTTTTGAAACTTTGGCCATGTTTAGCATTAGAATCCAACTCTTTAACAGTGTAAATAAGTCAGAATGCATGAAATAGCATTATACATACCCCCCACCCCCTAACTTTAAAGTAATTAACTTTAATTTCATGTTATATGTAAGCAATGCATGTTAATTGCAATTAAGTGAAAAGAGTATTATAGTTTATTTATATATTAAATGCAATTTGCTGCACTTGAGTAAGACTTAAATATACATCTATATGTGATTTTATAATTACCTCTATTGTCTTTGACAGTTAAAGTGTACTGCTAAATGTACTGAGAAACATTTATGGAAAAATTACGGTCATTTCTATTGGAACTTGTATGTATTTAAACATATTACACATTTGTGATGATGAAGTTGCAATTTAGTACATTTAAAATGTAATAAGTTATACTTTATTATATATTATATTTAATAATATGTGTACAAAATAAGTGTACTTTTAAGCACAACAAAACATTATTACAACATGATTTATAATGTACTTTAAATATTACAAAGTGCACTCAAGTGTGATAAGAAACACTGTCATGAAAGTGCACTAAGTGGCCTTTTATTATTATATTATCTGCATTATTATATTATCTTTTAAAAATACTTTTAAAGGGGTCATGAACTGCATTGTTTTATAATGTTTCCTGCGGTGCACTTATAATGTTAGTATGCTTTTACATCAAAAATTGTCATAATTTAGAAATAAAAGGCATTTTTCCTACCCTGATTTTAGCCCTCTTATTTGAACGCTCTGTTTGAAGGGGTGTGTCTGCTGTGAGACTTCAGTGTAAACGCCCACTGCTGTGATTGGCTGACATCTTTGCATATGAAATAGCTAAGTATTACTCTCTCAAAAACCTTTAGCACGTTTTTACTATTACAGCTCTCAAGGTTAACTAATTGTGAAAAGTGTTGATTATAGCATTGCATTTAGATCTATGGCATTATATTGTGGTGGCATGAAAAGTTGCAGTGATGAACATTGTAGCCGATCACAGACATGTTGTTGAGCCCATGAAAGCAGTGATCTCGTCATTGCAACTCAATTTCTGCACACTAACGAATGCTTTCATCATAACTAACAGTGCAAACACGATATAACTAATAGATTCATTGAATAAAATGGGAGTTCTGGCGCAAGCCCAGAACTCAGTCACTGATAAACTCACAGTTGATTCACAGCTTCAGTGTGCGCTGTTTGATTGACAGCTCCAGTGATTGTAAAGGGAGCGTTCTTTGATCGCTTTCTATATATAATTTAATCACCGTTTAAATAACAGATTATTTTCATCCTACTAAGAGAAACAATGTGAAGTTGACCGTTTAGTCACTGGTTTGATTTACTGACACACAGAAAACTGTACATGAATCATTACATATCAGATCAGGCATTAGAATTAACACAGTTACTTACATGTTGTTCCATGACTGTCAAGTCCATATCGTAAAAGTCTGTTTGCAAAAAATTTATTTACCAAAGAATCCACAGTGAAACGTACCATATACAAATAAATAATGCTCAACTGAGACATTCACATTGTTGAAAATAAATAACCATATTCCTAGAATTAGGATCTTTTAAAAGGTAATATGAATTTTAGTCCTGTATCGCTCTTCTCTCCTCGTCATCTCACTAACACGCCAGTGGGCGGGGCTAACGTTGCAATGATGAAGTAGGCGTTGATTTCTTCTGCGGAGGTGGCTTTTCACCAATAGGCACATTCCGGGACGGGTTGTTCACTGGGCCTGGTATCAATAAACGATTTATTGGACTAACAAGTAAGTTTTCAGTTCTGAAACTTACAAGATATTCTTATAGTATGATGACCTCTTATATAGCAGAAGCTCAAGGAAAAGTTGATTTCTCAATTCATGACCCCTTTAAGATTTTACTGTAAGTACACCACAAGTTCACATTCAATACAATTAAGCACACTTATTTTTTTACAAAGGACCATGGTATTACCTCATCCATCACTGTATCATAGTACCATCACAGTACTTTTTTGTAATTATTGTATATTTACTGTCATTTTCAAAAATGACAGCCAAAACAGCAGCAACAGCCATGAGTCAGTTTACATGTCTATGCAGTGTAATTTAAGTGATGCTGCTGTGCAAGACTTTAAATGTTTAAATTGAGAACTGGTGTAAATTATATAAGCTACTATGAAACACTGCATGGAGTCTTAATTCAAGTCATAATTAAAGCAAAATTCTGGCCACTGCAACTAAACCGTTCCAATATTAATGTAACAAGATATCTTAAGATCAAACATTTATGCACCGACACAATTTTGCCACATCACTCAGAAATCAAGGGGCTTCAGTCAGACATATTTGATGTTAATACTTGACAAGAAGAATCCAGTTTCAGAGCTAAAGCAGCTTATGGTAACCCTAAAATATCTGCAGTGAAATGAACAGCATCATGCCATATTCATATGTAAGAAATCATAGCATATTATAATGTAGTTTTTACTGTATATTTCAACACACTAACCCTTCACAGACATGCTGAGGAGGAGAATGCTGATTCTGTCATTGTGCACAGAAAGCCATTGACAAAATGTTTGACAGAAATTGTTTTGAGGGAACAGACTGCAGATCCTCTTTTTTATTTGCAATGGTTTATAATCCACCGATCCTTTCAACTAAAACGTTTATGCCTTGTTTTATACCTCCTCCCAAGCCTGCAATTGAAGTTCTGCACATTTGACGGCAGTATCTGGTCATGAAAATTATCTTGATTATAGCAGGTTAGTTTATGATGAGGACCATGTCCACTTTTTTACAATGTCCAAATTTGTATGACCAATACTTGGGTAGAATTTTGTTTGCGTGTTTTACTGAGGTGATTTGGCACTAGAATTTTTGAGCACCCATGTATCACTTTCCCACAGCTTTCTATCAATAGTGAAATCACTTAACAAAACTCCGTTCCGGACCTGTTTTGGATCGTTACTCAAAAAATTTAATGTATTACTCATTACTTGTTACTTTCAAAAGTAGTATTATTACTTCACTTATTGCTTCCAGGAAACAGTAATTTGTTATTCGTTATATTACTTTTCTGTTACACCCCACAGAAGTGGTAATTGCATATTTTCTCCTCAAAATTCTGACTTGACCTCTTTGTGAACGTTAGGGTACACTTTAAATTATGTAGTTCATATTTCTTTAGACAGAATCATAATTTATATTCATTTACTACTGAATTATGCAATCTGGTGAGCATATTAGCTTCCAGCACTGTCTCCCTGTGTTTTCACTTCCACGATCAATGTTATGACTGAGATCATTCGCTGCACATATGTCACTCATATTAAGCGTTCATAACCCACAATCCATTATGGTGTTACGGAATAACTGGTGACCATGTTAAAGGGATAGTTCACCCAAAAATGAAAATTCTGTCATCATTTACTCACCCTTATGTTGTTCCAAATCTATATGAGTTTCTTTCCTCTGTTGAACACAAAAGAAGATATTTTGAAGAATGTCGGTAATCAAACAGTTGACGGTAGCCATTGACATCCAGAGTATTATTTTTTTTTTTTAGTCAATGGCTACCGTCAATTGTCTGGTTACCAACATTCTTCAAAATATCTTCTTTTTAGTTCAGCAGAGGAAAGAAACTCATACAGGTTTGGAAGAACATAAGGGTGAGTAAATGATGACAGAATTTTTTATCTTTGGGTGAACTATCCCTTTAAGTTGTGACTTTACGCCAGATGGGAATGATCAGCCGCAGATTCATCAATTCCAGAAAACCTGTGCAATGTGTTCATTACAAATAAACTTTCTGTAGTGAACAGCAGACGTGATGGCACCGGAGCTTCACAACAGACATCCTTTTGTCCCACTTTGATTAAAACAAAAGAGCGTGATAGGACAGGAAAGAGGACATCAATGGCCCATTGATCATAGGCTAATCTCATCACAAGTTGCCTTTGTTCACCTCAGCCCTCTATGCCTGAGTCCAAGGTGTGAATGGCCATGGACTCCTAGGGCTACCAAACCGGTTCTGGCTAGAGCACAGCAAGAGCAAAGAAATGCTCCAAAAAAAAGACAATTTCTATACATATTGGCTTGAAACCACCAAAAATGGGCAGGAATACTGTTAGGAACATGTCCTATACGTCTTTTTACTCATCCAGGAAACTGTGCCCACACAGTGGAAACCGAACCTGGAATAAAAGCCAATGCAATTGCACCCACTGAGACAGAAATGTGATACTTCAACCAATTCACATCAATTTTGAACTCTATGAGTTCAGAACACTGCCACAAGGACTTTGAGAAAGGTTTGAAAAAGAAATAAAGCATTTCCAAGGTCCTAAAGACATTGTTTTATTTAACTGTGTATTTTGGGACAATCAACATATTCCACAGGATGAAAGGTAGGCGTGATGGGTGGACACCTGGAATGCTATGACCCAATCACATCACCACATCAGGAAAGGTGGGGATTAATAATCCCCTCCCCAACGAGAAGGAATAAAAGCTTTCCCAAGTGAAAAACCCTTCTTCTGACCTAACGAGGGAAGAACAACAGCACGACCAAGGTTATACTCTTGCGAGTAAACCTTTCACCGCACAGACCTTCAAGCAGCCCATCTGCTTCTGCAGAAGACTTTGGCTCCTGACCTGCATAACTCAAGTACCTCCAACCTATTGATTGATGGGATTGACCACCATCTGACCTACAGTTCTCTGGATTACACAAAGACCCCAGCACTCAGTGCAGCTCTGCAACTGTTGGAAAGCAATCCAGTCTCTCCCACTGCAAACGGAAGGATACCAGTGGAAGACATTTCCCATCGCCGGACTGATCACACGACCAAGTGAAACATAAATATAAGATAACCAAACCTTTTCCCAAAGGCCTTGGCATTAGGTTGTTGCTAAATGAGATTGCTATTTGTGTAGAGACTGTTTATCTAGGGTCAGCGTACACAGATAGATACATTAGACACATTATCTGTATTCATAGTAAATGCTTATTTACTATTTCATACCAGCATCCAGAAAGACCACAACTGACTCCCCCATAGACTGCTAATTGCCCATTCATTGCTTCATCCAATTCGTTGCTCATCTACTTGGCATTCATTTTTGTTAACGTCCAATTTGTGTAGTAGTTTGTAGTTTCTGTTTGATTACTGATTCAATTTTCTTAGTAGTTTAGTCATTTTCCTTCGTAGTATTTAGTGAGTGTGATATTTTACTCTCGTATATCTTTTTGTTATTAAATTCATTTTTATTGCAAACTGTGTCATTCTTGTGTTGATAATCAGAGGCTCTACAAGCTCGCCTGAATCTCACTAAATCCTTCAGATTGGTCAGATGATAAACTTCCTCCAATTTATAAAATTCTAATTCAGTCAACAATCTTCCATGATTGTTCTTTATTGTCAAGGTGAGATTCCTTGCTGGTGCCCTGAAATATTGGAAGGAATCATCTGATCTGAAATATTAATATTAATATTTAAGACCATAAATAACTACATTTGTGGTGCCCTTGTGTGAGGCTAATCCAAAATCACTGCATTTCTTATTACATGATGTATGTTGTAAAGATAAAACATAAGTGATGATATTACCTTTAACACCAGAGGTACGTTTAACAAAAACAAAATGTGGTTACACTTTATTTTGATGGTCCCCTTTAGACACTCTGTTGACTACAAGTAACGTTGCACCTACATGTCAACAAACTCTCACTAGAGTATTAGTAAAATATTAGTAGACTGTCTGCTAACACATATAGGTGCAACATTACTTATGTCTATAGAACATAAGTAATAGCATAGAATGTCTAAAGGGGACCATCAAAATAAAGTGTAACCCAAACAAATGATAAAGTCATTCTTGTTAAGGGATTTGAAGTCATCCATCACAATACAATCAACGCAATGTTGGAGCATCCTGTCGAGTTGAGCTATTTTACAACTACATTAACAAATGGATCTTGATCTTCAAATAAGCTTTTCGGTAGCCTAATGTTTCATGATGCCAATGTGGCCATGTTAATGGGTTAGTTCACCCAAAAATGATAATTCTGTCATCATTTACTCACCCTCATGTCGTTCCAAACCCGTAAGACTTTCGTTCATCTTCAAAACACAAATAAAGATGTTTTTAATGAAATCTGAGTGCTTTCTGTCTCTCCACTGACAGCTATGCAACTACCACTTTGAAACTTCAAAAAGTTCATAAAGAGATCATAAAACTAATCCATATGAATTGAGTGGTTTAGTCCAAATTTTCTGAAGAGACATGATCACTTTATAAGATGAACAGATTGAATTCAGGCTTTTATTCACATATAAACATTGATCAGCGAACATAAACAGAAGCTCAATCGAACCTGCTTGACACACGAGAACAAACCTCTTGTGAAACATGCTGAACCTCGGTTCTTGCGAAAGCTCAAATGTGCTGCGTAACACACGAGAATGAATCTCATTGGTTCTCGCACGTCAATCAAACACGCTTGAGCTTCCGTTTACCACAACTGATGTGCGAGTTGATGAATGTTTATATGTGAATAAAAGTCTAAATTAAATCTGTTCATTATCTAAAGCGATCGTATCTCTTCAGAAAACCACTCAATTCATATACATTAGTTTTACAATCTTTTTATGAACTTTTTGAAGCAACAAAGTGGTAGTTGCGTTGCTGTCAATGGAGGGACAGAAATTGCTCCGATTTTTATTAAAAACATCTTCATTTGTGTTCTGAAGATGAACGAAAGTCTTACGGGTTTGGAACGACATGAGGGTGAGTAATTAATGACAGAATTTTCATTTTTGGGTGAACTATCCCTTTAACTTGTGCCTCACGCTCACATGCTGATAGCCTCATCTGAATACATTGAATGACACTTAGTGACATGTTCTTCAGACAAACGTTGGTTCAATCTCACTCTATCTCATTAAACTTTACGCATTACTGGAGCTTCTTTTTTCTAGGGAAGCACTACAGTGATCGTCCTAGTCATTTCGTTTTTAATAGCAGAATCGCTGTGTCAGAACCACATAAAAAAATGACATTTATTTTACATTAATATGCCAAAACAGCGGGGCAGTTTTAAAGGCAAAGTCATCCTTCCACCTTTTAATTAATTGTGAGTTGTGGCTCACACTTACCCATCACTTAGCTGCATATAAATCAGCAATTAATTAGTTCTGAGGGAGGTTTTCACACAAGGGTCTAGACCAGTCTCTGAGCAACTATAAAACTGTCAGACTAATCTTGCCATAATCTTGTTCATATCTGTGATCGTAATAGGATTTTTTTTTTTTTTTTTTTGCACAATTACCTATTCTTATTTAAAACATACATTGACTCAACGCATTTATACACTGTCAAACTGTCCAGTCACAAAATAAAATTACGCTTATCTTGAGAAGTTTTGGAGAGTAACTAATTAAAAGCAGTGATGCTACTCATACAGTACAACTACATTTGTGACAGTCAGTTTTCAAAATATTGTAGCTTTTCCAGTGATGAGAAGTGCAGCATTGTAGCGTGACATAACCTGCAGCCTTACAACCAAGTAAGCTGAGGGGATAGTATAACAAAACCTCCTCTTCCAAGCAGAAGCCCAATTCATTTTAGAAAATATAGTTCAGATGCTTCATTTCAATGAACTCATAAAAACAATTAACTAATTTATTTATTTTATCACTCAGTAATGTTCCCTAAAGTCCCAGCAGGCTATCATGTTTTTGGAGCAAAGTAAATATTTATTAGTTAACTGCTTCTGTTCACAATATGTCTTTGATTCCCTTATGAATTAGGGAGTGTGTATATGTGTGTGTGTGTGTGTTTTATTACTTGTACTTAGTGTAAATTGAAGTGTTAAAGTCACCATGAAATCAAAATGGACAATTCTTCTGGAATATTGCAGTGTTAATTACAAATGATTTATCCGTGCACATCTTTATTTTTTAAAAAAAAAATTAATGTGCCCTCGTAATCTTTGATTTATAATAACTTCCCCTCCCTCTTGCAGCGACATCTCTTCTCTTCTCTGATGACGTGTTTACTGGCGCGAGGGCGGGGCAACCTGTCACTCTAATGAGATCGACCAATAGCAAACCACAACCATCCAATTAATTCCCAATGAACAAAATCAAGTCCCGCCTATTTTTTTTTCTTGTTCAAAAGCCGTTTCACTCGGATATATGCCACAATGGGAAGAAAAGACAATCGTAACTTCCATTTCATGCCAACTTTAAAGGGCACCTATTATGCCCCTTTTTACAAGATGTTAAAGAAGTCTCTGATGTCCCTAGAGTGTACAGTATATGTTAAGTTTCAGCTCAAAATACCCCACAGATAATTGTTATAGCATGTTAAAATGGCCACTTTTTGGGGTGTGAGCAAAAACACACCGTTTTTGTGTGTGTCCCTTTAATTGTAAATGAGCTGCTGCTCCCGGCCCCCTTTCAAGAAGAGGGCGGAGCTTCAAGAGCTCATGCAACAACAAAACAGGACAATCTCATGCAATGAAAATGTCAGAAATTGTCGGTAGTGGTGTTCAGCCTTATATGTTCGAATTGGAGTCGGACAATGATGGTGGATTTTTATCATTGTAGGGTGGTTGTGTTTACACAGTGCCAACTGCCATTTATGTCCAAACACCATGTAAAAGTGAATTTTGCATAATAGGTGCCCTTTTTTTTTTTTTTTTGAGACTGATTTGAGTCTCAGCACAGCCCTGGATGTATCTCAGCATTTTAGGTTTTTAATGCTGTTCATTACTAAGTTTTTAGTTATTTAAATTATGGTGTTCTAGTATTTTTGTATTTGGATTTAGTCGTTAATGCTGCTTTTAATTGTGATCATTCAAATTAGCTTAAAAAAAATATACACTCAAAAATATTCATTGTTCTTGTAACAAAAAAAAAAAAAAAAAAATTTAATTATAAATCATATAATCAGATTAAAAACATGAGATACAAAATGGGCAGCTAATTTTGTTACTAAACTATTTTATCAAAAGGGTAGCATGAGTGAATTTACATTAAATTATGAGTGGCTTGTTGCATCACAAGCTATAGTTTCAATGTTGCTAATCCTGCCATGACAACATAAACTATATTGCTAAATAAGCAATTCTTCTTAACTTACTGTATGTTTTTTGCTCTCAAATAAATAGCAATGGGCACTACATTTGCATTGTAATCTAATTGCACAACCTTCTCTGCAGAGCACAGAATAATAAATCATTCGTACAGTATATTCAGTGATATTTGTATTATTTTGCATGTTTACGAGAAAGAGAGTCATATATAAGACAACGGGACTAGAACAATTGCATCATGCTTTTTTTATGCCATGCAGGCCTTATAATGAATTGTGGCATGTACCTGGTTCATCTGGAGTGTATATTGTGTAACCAGACCCACATTTGAATTCAGGGACACTTGCAAAGTGCAGATAGAGGGCACGTCGGAATTTCAGTGCATACAGGTGAGAGATGTAGACCCGTAGGGAGTGTCACTTTATGAAAACCCTGTGGCTTGTGTATGCCAACATCTGTCGGCACCCCAAGTTTGTCACCAGGGTGTATTTTTGGAGGATGTGGAGAGCAACATGAGACCTTTTATATCAACACACATGTAACATCAGGACACACGGGCTCTCCATATGAACAGGAGAAATAATGATGACTGGTGCTATACATGCTGTGTGATGATAGTCACAAGAACAATTACAAATCCAATTACCTGCAGCACTCCCTCTGAGTTTTACTGCGGCAGCAAATTCACTTTCATTTAAAAGAAAGGCAAGGGGCAAGGGGAAAGTGGATAAACTGAAACACAATATAGAGTTATATTTGCCCTAACATGCAGAAAATTAAATGTGGTCACACATGAGATCTGTTTTGAAAGTGGACAAATAAATTAGAAACATCTTGTCTTAATTTTTCAGTCATTTTTAGTGATACTGATGTGCTCAAAACATTATTTTACAAGAATCTGTTTGGAACTATCAGATAATGTATAATTTATTATACATTTTTAGCTATGTATAAACCAGTAAGCTTGTTTCCGACACAGAACAAAAATAAAAAAGGTAATTGCAAATTTTTATCTCACAATTTTATTTGCAATTCCGACTTTTTTTTGTCACAATTGCGAGTTTATCTCAGAATTCTGATTTCATTTGACGCAATTGTGACTTTTTTCTCAGAATTGTACAATATAAACTCGGAACTGCGAGTTATAAAGTCAGATTTGTGAGATATAAACTCAGAACTGCGAGATAAAAAGTCGCAATGATCTTTTTTTATTTTTTTATTCTGGGACGCAAACAAGCTTCCATAACCCAAATGTCTGAGATAATATTGAACAATGTTTATTTGTTGTTTTTGTTGTCTTCTTATGTCTTGACTTGTAGACTCTGGCACTAAATCAAAGCCAAGGTTTAGTTTCATTGGGCCTCATTTATCAATCTAACGTAGAAATGAGCGCAGAAATCATCTTACGACAGGGCTCACGTGTGATTTATCAAACATTTGATAAATATGGTGGCTGAAAACAGTCGTCATTTAAATATCATTACCCAAATACCCAAATTTTAGAAGCTTCGCCCTATAATTTACGACACAGAAACGTAACCAGGCTATGAAGAGTAAGTAATCACATGAAAAACAAATTTATCTTACTCTAAAAACACCCCTCAACCTCGTAATTGCAAACAATAAAATTAATTTAAATAAAAATGCCAGTAAATAAAACTAAATACTTACAAACATTATTAACATAAACTTGGTTATTTTAGTATTTCCCCATCTTCACTCCACAGAAAATCCTTTAAATTTATTTTATTCAGAACAGAACAAGAACGAAAAACAAGTAGCTATAAAATTATATATCCAATTATAAATTGAAACACAAAATTAGGCTATAGTGGCATTCATTATAAAGCAGAAATTAATTTATTTAAAGCAAAACTGAATTGGGCTCACATAGCCTACCTCTCTCATTCGGGAAGAATCCAAATGTTTCCATATTTGCGATGTAACATTTACTGATTGCTGAACTACTGTTCATTATGTAAACAAGGCTTTGTATTTCACTCGTTTCAATATCCACGTAAAACATCATCCTTCACATGCGCAAAATTGGTTGGGCCTTGTGTGCGCCGACTGGTACAGATGTATAGCGGACCATTTAAACTGAGCAGTGTTAACTTTGTCTGCATTTTAGTTTGCTGATAAATGGCTGAAATGTAAAGTTAGCAATGCGTGTGTGAGTGAGGTGCCCGCGCGATCAATTGAATTTAATAAAAAAAAGAAAAAAAAAAAGAAAAAAAAGATAGGCCTAAATATTTTAATAAAATAAAGAAAACGAATACACGCGTCAAATGAGCGTAGTCTGTACTAGTATACTTGATGCACAGTTTTTCTCTTTTGTTTTGTTAATCTGTTAATTATTTCAGTGAAATATATTTTGTGTAGTCCTATTATTTTATTATAGGAAAATAATCTAAATGTTCTCATAACAATTCTCCACCAGATTTACTATGCTGCACGCAAGGTCCCGCTGACTCAAAAACTTGCATACACGAGCTGAGACCTGACGTGAGATTTGACGTGATATTGATGAATGCCAAATTTACGCCCAATTTTATGTCGTACATTCGTTTTACAAATGAGGGCCATTGTGTTTTGGTTCTTTGGTTTTTCCCTGTTTCCTGTTTTCCTGTGTTCCCTGTTCTTGTAGTTGACCTACTTTCCTAATGTGTGCCAGTTTGTTCCCTTAGTTACTGATTATGTTCACCTGTTGTTCATTTAGTTGCCTCATTACCTCCCTATAGCTGTGTCCCAGTTCAGAGGCTGCATCCTTCGAAGGCCGCATTTGAAGGCCGATTACGTCACCACTGTACTAAAAAAAAAAAAACAACAACTTTAAATCGGTTCAAATGTTGAATATAGTTTAATATAACTTAAAAATAAAAAGTCCAGTACAAATGTTACTGCCACTCATAAACAGCAGATTTCACAGCTGCTAGGCGACAAGAACAATCCTCTGTGGTCTAGACCGTCCCATTTAAAAACACTCGTTCGACCTCAAAGGCATGGCCTTTGAAGTCTGCATCCTTCAAAGGATGCAGCCTTTGAATTGGGACACTGCTTTTGTGTATTTAAGCCCTTAGTTCTCCTTAGTGTTTTGTCTTGCATTAACGTTGCATGTTAGGTTAGTGTCTATCATCCCTGTTCCTGTATTATCCTAAGTGTCAGTTAATTAAAGTCTATATATTGAATTCTATATCGTCGTGATTACTGACCAGCATACCGTGACAGTACTATTAAAATATATTGCTTGAACACACTGTAAATTCACTTTGGATTCACTTGGCTAAATGCATAAATGTAAAGATACAAACCTTCTGTCGCAAAAGTCCGTCTGACATGTTTTCTTTTAAATAAACATTTTTTACCAGGCTCCTGTGTTTAGGTTCAGTAATTTCACTTTAATGGCAATGAAAAGGTTATTAGTCAGTTATTGAAATGCCTTATTTTCAAAAATGTCACTTTAGTCAATTCATTGGTATTTAACAAATTTGACTGTCTTTTGCTTCAAAGCCATGTGTCCATGCTGCAAAACCATGTGTCCAAAGTCCACGTGTGCTTTTTTTGCAAAAACCTCTAAGTCCGACTCTTTGGACAACAAGACATAGTAAAACGTCTGTTTCTGTCAGTTTTACAGCAGCAAAAGAACACTGTTGTGTTTACTTGCTACTCGTGAAATCCTGTCATTGCCATTGTAACGATGGACAAAACATGATAAAAACTTGCAGCTCGGCAATTGAAAGCGGCTCATACGCACACCGTCATTCAACTTGAAATCATATGATTTGATTTGCGTCTTCCGACTGGCTCTTCTGTGGACTTAGAGGCTTTTGCTGACAAAGGGAAGTGGCGTTTAATGGTTTCTACCAACGAACCGGTATTTCTGAATGGGCTGACGCTGGGATTTAGCGGATTTGAAGCGAAAGTATTTGACGAATGTATACTATGTGTGGAGATCATTCACTCAATATCGTTATCTCATTTTTGACGGAGGTGCCGTTTAGCGGCTTTTGCATCTGAACTCTTCAAATATAACATTGAAATTGCCATATTTCCTTTGTCTAATAATGTTATGACATACACAGCCTATTTCAAGTTGTAAACACTCAAGAAATGCTCATTATTCATTTCACTGCATCAGTTTGGTGAGACAGCTGAGAAGTCGATGTCGAGAAGAAGATAAAGCTGTCAGAGGCTTCTTCTCATCTTCTACCAAGCCTGTGTTCAGTTTCTATCACATCCACTAGATTAATCTTAAAGCTTTTGATAATACAACAATCATTCTTTGGTTAATTGGGCAATTTTTCTGAAATTCCATCTCGGAAAATCGCTTGTCTGGTTTAGTAATCTCTCAGATGTCTTTTGTGACATTTTCTACATCACAGTTGTGAAATATAATTAGTGTGACCTAGAATTCAGTTCTATTATACATCTGATAATATTTATAATGTTGCACAAGGGACAAACAGATGGACAGTTCAACAGTAAAAGATAAATGTGATGCAAATGATTTTTTCTTTGGATGGAGAACATGATAGATGGGAACTAATTTCATTACAGGGCTGTGTCTACTGAATGCCAGGCTGATATGTGTTGTACTGGATCCAACCAGTCCATTAGGTTGAGATTTAAGCTGTTAGCTCAATACTCTTCCATTATGAAAACATTTTGAAGTTGTGGACAGGATCCTAGCAAGACTTGTATTCTGTCTCATGGTAGAGTACGCTGTGTGAAAAGCATCTTAAGCAACACCCTCCTGCACAGCATCTTTAAGGAGTCCATTTATAGGGCAAATTAGAATGAGATTGCATTTCCAAAAAAAGCACCGATAGGAATGGAAAGTTCTGTGCTTGATCTACTGACAACACGCAAATTAAAGAACACAAACGCAGCCGGATCATTTCTATAATGACCAACACAACCTACCAAGAGCAGCGCAAATTAGCATCTGGTTTAAGACATGCTTTTTTTGGGCGGTAAATAACTGCGCAAATACCAGTAAAACGACTAGCACAAACCTTAGTAAATCACCTTGCATGATTCATGTAAATACTCTCCTTCCTCCTTGCGTCTGAAAGGGAAACTACCTGCAAACCGCAAAAATAACTTTGTCCACGCCTTTTCAGTGCTGTTTTTTTACTGCGTGGCTTTCACTGTAAAACCTGATAAGTTACGGTAACTCAAACCATTTGAGGAAACCGACTGCCTAAAACCATTTAAGTTTTAAAACCAATAAGTATGAGTACTGTATACTCATATACATTAAGTTAAATTCACTTATATTTTAGTGTTGGTTTAGTCAATCATTAAACTCAACTTAAAGATTTTAAGTTTATTCCACTCATTCAGTTTGAATTCAGGTAACAAATCTAACTGTTAACAATTATATAGCTACTATTATATGCTTTAAATTCATCAAACTAAAAGTAGCTAATAAAGTTACATAAGACTAAGCAAAAACTAAGCCACACTTTAGATTAGGGTCCACTTCTCACTCTTAACTAACTATTGACTATGACCTCAAACTCCAAATTACTGCTTATTAATAGTCCGTAAGTTAAGGTATTGGGTAGGACTACGGGTTGTTGAATATAGTCTTGCAGATTAAGGCATTAATATGTGCTTTATAAGTACTAATAAATGGCCAATATCCTAGTAATATGCATGGTAATAAGCAACTAGTTAATCGTGAGAATTGGACCCTAAACTGTAGTGTTACCAAGCTAACATTGGTATAAAGCAATGATGACAGAACAGGAGCACTGTAAAATTCAATAAGTTCAGAATACTCAAAACATTTAAGTAAACTCATTTTGTTAAGTTTGTAGAACCTAAAATTTTTGTGACAAGTGGGGTGGGGCCGAGAGCCGTGGAAGCGGAGCAAGGCCAGTGTGGTGCACAGGTGTCTCTCATTAACAATCATGTCACCGCTCTCCTGTAAATCCCAACATAACACAACATTAAACACTAACTTATGTCTCCCTATGTTCATTTTGTGCAAAAACACACAAAATAACACTTAATTTCAACATTTATTTTCCTTATACAGTCTGATGCAAAGCATGCTAGGAATTAGAAATCTGCTGCAACTCAGTCATATTAAGTTCAGCTTAATACAATCAAATTTTGAGTTCACACAACTTTCTCAATTAGGTACAATGAACTTTCATTATTATTTGAGTGAATCAAACTCATTTCATTTTATTAATTTCACTGTTTGGTTTTACAGCTGACAGTAGTTTTTTAACGCCAAAAGAGGGTTTGCGCTGGAGCAAGCTGTTAGTAAATCTGGCCCATGATGTCAAATTCAGTGACCAAAAAAGATGCCCAATGCACCTAGACTGATTCAATCATTACTAGGCACATTACAGTGGGGTGCTGTGGGGGGTTCAAGCCCCTGCCCTTTTTCAAAATAAATCAAAAGTGCCCCTTTCAAAAATGATCAACAATAATATTGTGGTCAATAAAACAAAATGCATTTAATTCTACTTAATATGACAATGTGTACAAAAAATGAATGAATCGCTCAAAAGTCAGAAAATTCCTGTGTATTTTTACTTGTCTGCCGTCAGTCTGAGATGTCATTGCCATAATGTGCTGCTATGGGTTTGCTTCTTGCTTCAGACTTGATTGACAGCCCTTGCTTGCTAACCGCTATTCACTCATTTTACTTCTTTTTGTCAGTAGTTACATATTCATAACTGTGACCACACTGTCTGTTTACAATAGCGATCGAGAACTGCAGCCCATATATGGCTCTCTCAGTGATTGCTAGTAGTTGCATCCCAAATTAGAGGCTGCATCCTTCGAAGGCTGCATTCAGAAGGCCAAATGTGTCACAGCGGCGCGACGAAGGCTGTCCTAATTTGAAAGCTCCTTTGAATGCAGCCTACAAATTCGTCCATCTTTTCCTGAGCCTAGAAGGATAGTACATGGATTTTTCGCAGCGTAGCCTATCCCAGGATTCATTGAGCTCCGGTGGCGATTGGGGGGGGGGGTTGAGGGGGGGGTATTGTCTGGTTTCAACTTATTCGATACAATTGTTTTTTTTTTTTTTTTTTTTTTTTAAAGAACACTTTAAAGCTGTTCGAATGTTGACATCTTACCAATATGCTGCCAGCTTGTGTGTAGATTAAATAAAAAATTGTGTCGATTCATATTACATTTTTAAAAATATGACAATTCATTGATGCCTGTTTGTCATGTATAATGCACCATCCAATCGTGGCACAACAAGCTCAAATGTCATTGGACAATTCAGTTTTTTAACAAATGTGAAAAGAAAAAATGTGCTAAATGAAAAACAGACGAGCATCTTTCTTTACAGTCTGAATGGACAGAATAATTTACATTTGTGGAGCGATCTGGATCTGCAGTTGTCTCATTTTAATTTTAAATTACGCCGCTTAAAAATCAGATGCGAATCGACTACAAAGCACTTTGCAAAACCATGCAGCACCAGAAGTCGCATTAATGGTAAATACTGAATCCATGATCCATTTATTTACCGTCTGATGAAATGATCATAGTTGGTTAAATTAAGTCCAAGTGAAATCTACAGTAACTGGAACCCAAAACAGACAGATGACTAGCTAGGTTTTTTGCTAGGCATTGTCTGTGCTTATCTTTTCCTTGTTAGCTACAGTAGTGTACATTACATTTACTGTAATAGCTGGAGCTAAAGCTCAAAAGCTGAAGATTAATGTCTCTAGCTTAAAACTTCCATTATGAAAATAGAAAGAGGCTCCATATAAGCCCCATACAGTGACTCTTTAGGCACCACAAAATGCATGAATCTTATTGCATTAGATAATAATAAAAAAAAAGTGCTTTGTTTTTTTAAAAACAAAAAAAAACAAAAAAACAATTAATCAAAGAATCCTAAAAAAAAAAGTATAATTAATCAGCACAACTGTTTTCAACATTGTTAATATTAAGAAATGTTTCTTAAGTACCAAATGAATGATTTCTGAAGGATCATGTGACACTGAAGACTAGAGTAATGATGATGAAAATTCAGCTTTGCATTACAGGAATAAATTACATTTATTTAAATGTATTTAAAATTCTATTGTAATAATACTGTTTTTTCAGTATTTTTTATCAAATAAATGTAGCCTTGGCAAACTTAAGAGAATTATATATAACTGTGGTTTATATTTGTATCTTTTCATATGTATATTGTTTTAGAAAATGTGAGTGCCATCATTTTTAATTTTTTTATATGTCTGTAGTGGAAACAAAAACTAAAACATGCGTTGTTCTCAATATTATATTTGGCATCACTAAAGATACCATATGTGCATGCTGACATAAATACACAGCTTTATAAATAAAATATTATTACTGGCATAAACATATTGTCTCAAATGAGTTGTAAATCTAATCCAATAAATTCAAAAGGCCTGTTTTCATTTTTTAAATGTACTGAATTGAGGGCTTATGTAGATTAGGGGTGTACAGCTACACATCAGGATATTCCAAAAGTATTACTTCAAATGATAATGCTACTGTTTTATAATTTCTTCATATTATTATGAATTTATTCATATTATTATTAAATATTCTTCACACACGTGGATCTTTAGTGGAATTTCTAACTGGCAATAGCCTCAGTAATGTTCACTCTTACTACTAATTACTAGTCCAGTAAACTAGTTATTTAAGTGTTTTCTGTGTTTATAGATGAATACGTGTACATAAAAACAGAAAACATCACTTGCATGTAATTTTTTATTAAAACCTTTACAATTTCTTGTGGCTGATCATGCATCTGTGTCTGAAATAACATGCATTTTGCTCAAAGAGAATTGTGGGTTGATTTGCTTCATTGTGTTGCCCCGTGGTCTTGATAAAGCACAAGGCAATTTCAGCTTTTCTGTCCATAATAATCCCCATTTCCTGACACCCACTGAGTGGCCTGTGAAAGCAATGGTAATCTACAATAGCATCATTATGTACAACCCAGAAGAGTTCTTTCAAGCGCTGCAACTGAAACTTTAGATAATAACCGCCAATTCTACTTCAACACAAGAGACATGGACACACAGAAATCTAAGACCTGCTTGCAGAAGATTTGCGTGTTCGAGTCTCAAAAATTATATCATAATAACATATGATTGTAACCTATTATCTTAAAAAAATACGTTTTGGTTCTACAACGTAGGTGAATGCAAAATTCAAGGTCCCAGTCTATAGACTACATAAGCTACTTTACTGAGCCAGGAAATTACTGAGAGAGCAATGGTAAAAGCAAAGGATCATGTTTTATAGATGACAGATAATGTTACTTACATTAATATTTATCCATTTGAAGTGCAACTATGTTAGATGTTAAGGTTCATGGGATTCTAGTACATGCAAAATGATATCTTGCCAGACAAGTTCAGCTTTAGCATAAGAACACAGACCTTTTCATCCTACAATAGAGTGGCAATTGAACTGTAGCATTTCATGGGGCCTCTGCTCTTCAACTCTTGGGCCTGAACCGGTGGGTTCGGCCACATATAGAGGTCACCACTCATCTTTTCAATTTGATTTCAAACAACTAGTACTATATTTTAAGCTAGCATGTATTTAAAGCTCTTTTCGGATATTCATATTATGATGCAAAACCATGACTGGGGAATATAACGTGACCATCTGTGATAAACTGTGATGTTAAATGCATGGGATGCTGATTACACGATTCAGTTTAGACCATACAAACACATTTTGCAGCATGAAATGTAATGAGCTCAAAATATGAGATGCATAAAACAAAAACTGACAGGCAAAAATCTATTCTATTATTATGATTTCATGGTGTATTTTAGAGCTAGGCAGTATAGATAACAATAGATATGGAAAGCGTGATTTTTATTTCCGAAACCAGTTGAGTTACATTGGACAACATTATTACACAGTCCATCATGCTTATGGTCACATTTATGGAAAAGATCAGTTCGGGCATTTGGCATCTACTTTAGTGTTTAACAGAGAAAAGAAAATAGGTCCCACTTAAGTGCCTATAACTATACCAACATTTAAACTAATCATTTGATACAATGAGCTTAGGCTATGTTCACACAAGCTTTAATGCTCAATTCTGATTGAATGGTGCAGGTATGACGTCACTTTGTAGGCCAATCGGCAGTTAGCATCACGCCTGTTCCCTCGACAAAAACCCAATAGGATTTTTCCATAGGCTTTTGGATTATGGCAAAAAAACAAGCTCTGTTATCAAAAAAAAGTTTATGATACTTACACGTTTTGTCCATCACGATAATTGTCACAGATGAACACAACTTTTATGAATTTTGAAGCAGTTGCCAGAAGTAAAAAGCTAAAGGTATAGGCAATAAACGAACTACAACAATCCCACAAGTTCAACGTCACCACCATTAAGCTTCCGACAACTCTTTCAGTTTTTATATAAAAACATTTTTCCCAGAAAGTTTGAGTTAGAATAGTTTATAAGTGCACAATTATAAGCATAATGAGGCATTAAAAGAACTTACCTGTTCGGCGTGATGACGTTTAATCTCCGCAACTGCCTCTGTAGTCCCATTTACCACTTGTTAGCAACTACCTTTTTCAAGACACGTGACGTAACAGCTTAAAAAAAATCACGAGTGGGGTAATATTGATGTATTTTATGTCATCTAATAAAACGTAAAAGTGTCTTGAGCTTCTGTTCTCCACAGACCTTATTTCAGCCATTTAACCAAATTCACATTCAGAAAACCCATTGACTTCGGCACGCTGGAACCGGAAATGCTAAAATGCTAACTCGTTTCCGCGTTTTGGCCTACAAAGTGATGTCACACCTGCACCACTCTATTGCTCAGATCTGATTTCTTTTTTATCTTTTAAATGTGGCCAATATCAGATTTGGGAGTGAACTAGTTACAATCCTGAACTGACCCGCATGCGCAAAAGAAGGATACAGAAACGGCATGCAGCACTATGTCATATGGAAGTAAACACAGAGGTTACTGAAATCAGCATTTACAAGTTAATTTATAAGGTTATGTGCTGCAGAAGCCAGCGAATTTGTGCGCAGGCAATAAGGAGGATGCAGACGAGGATGAGGAGAAAGAGAGCAAAATTTTTTCTCATACAGTTCTTCCTCAAGTTTTGCTTAAGCTGTCACCACAATACTTATGAGTATAACAGCTCATTGTCCCTCCACTGACTAACTTCTCTGCTGTGTTCCATATTCAAAGAACTATCGGTATGTAAAACCTTTGGAGTGATGTCCATCAGCGCAGAATTGTGACGAATGTCGATCTAGAGTGAAGTAAAAGTCGCACGAATTCCGATATGACTGTTCAGCAAAACAGTCGGGGAAAGTTACTTTTAAAAGTAATGCATTACAATATTGCATTACTCCCTAAAAAAGTAACTAATTGCATTAGTTAATTTTTATGGAAAGTAAAATTACATTACTTTTTCTCATCTGGGCTGGGCTTTTTGTTTTTATAACAGCAAAAAAGTTACAAACCCGATTCCAAAAAAGTTGGGACACTGTACAAATTGTGAATAAAAAAGGAATGCAATGATGTGGAAGTTTCAAATTTCAATATTTTATTCAGAATACAACATAGATGACATATCAAATGTTTAAACTGAGAAAATGTGTCATTTTAAGGGAAAAATAAGTTGATTTTAAATTTCATGGCATCAACACATCTCAAAAAAGTTGGGACAAGGCCATGTTTACCACTGTGTGGCATCCTCTCTTCTTTTTATAACAGTCTGCAAACGTCTGGGGACTGAGGAGACAAATCGCTCAAGTTTAGGAATAGGAATGTTGTCCCATTCTTGTCTTCCTCTTTATGATGCGCCAAATGTTTTCTATGGGTGAAAGATCTGGACTGCAGGCTGGCCATTTCAGTACCCGGATCCAGTATGCAGTATGTGGTCTGGCATTGTCATGTTGGAAAATGCAAGGTCTTCCCTGAAAGAGACGACGTCTGGATGGGAGCATATGTTGTTCTAGAACTTGGATATACCTTTCAGCATTGATGGTGCCTTTCCAGATGTGTAAGCTGCCCATGCCACACGCACTCATGCAACCCCATACCATCAGAGATGCAGGCTTCTGAACTGAGCGCTGATAACAACTTGGGTTGTCCTTGTCCTCTTTAGTCCGGATGACATGGCGTCCCAGTTTTCCAAAAAGAACTTCAAATTTTGATTCGTCTGACCACAGAACAGTTTTCCACTTTGCCACAGTCCATTTTAAATGAGCCTTGGCCCAGAGAAAACGCCTGCGCTTCTGGATCATGTTTAGATATGGCTTCTTTTTTGACCTATAGAGTTTTAGCCGGCAACGGCGAATGGCACGGTGGATTGTGTTCACCGACAATGTTTTCTGGAAGTATTCCTGAGCCCATGTTGTGATTTCCATTACAGTAGCATTCCTGTATGTGATGCAGTGCCGTCTAAGGGCCCGAAGATCACGGGCATCCAGTATGGTTTTCCGGCCTTTACCCTTACGCACAGAGATTGTTCCAGATTCTCTGAATCTTTGGATGATATTATGCACTGTAGATGATGATAACTTCAAACTCTTTGCAATTTTTCTCTGAGAAACTCCTTTCTGATATTGCTCCACTATTTTTCGCCGCAGCATTGGGGGAATTGGTGATCCTCTGCCCATCTTGACTTCTGAGAGACACTGCCACTCTGAGAGGCTCTTTTTATACCCAATCATGTTGCCAATTGACCTAATAAGTTGCAAATTGGTCCTCCAGCTGTTCCTTATATGTACATTTAACTTTTCCGGCCTCTTATTGCTACCTGTCCCAACTTTTTTGGAATGTGTAGCTCTCATGAAATCCAAAATGAGCCAATATTTGGCATCACATTTCAAAATGTCTCACTTTCAACATTTGATATGTTATCTATATTCTATTGTGAATAAAATATAAGTTTATGAGATTTGTAAATTATTGCATTCCTTTTTTTATTCACAATTTGTACAGTGTCCCAACTTTTTTGGAATCTGGTTTGTATATTTTTGGCAAATGTAAAGGCCCTTTCACACCAAAAGTGAAATGAATAAGCCTCAGGCTGAAGGAAATACAAATTCATGCCTGAACAGTAGAGGGCGCAGCTCAAACAAATGCCTTTCAGCTCTCATGCTGTTCTGGAATGGGCCTGTCCCAAATGGCACCCTAAACCCTCACGGTCTTCCTCTGAGTCCGCACTTTCACGACGTAATGCCACTTTGACTGCCGGGTAAAGTCCTCTGCGTAGCTCACAGTCTTGCGGGCTCAGCAGAAATGCGCATCGAGGCTGCATAGCAGCCGCAAAGGGGGCGCTCACGAGCACACTTCTTTAAGCTTAAATGACAAATGGGACACCCTACGGTCAAGACCGAAAGTGCACATGAAGTGTGCCATTTGGGACAGGGCCAATACAGAAGAATATGACACAGGAGAAGAATTAAATGAGTAAATGTATGCTAACATTTAGTCGAGAACTACAATAACCATCACGCACACAACACCTCTGCATTTACTCCCGATCTCTCTCAACATGGAGATAGGAGAGCTGTCAGTCAATAAATGCGTTACCCCAACACTGCTGTTCATACTGAGGTCGCATTGCAAAATATCTGACCTGTATCTGATTTAGGACCACATATGGAAGTGGCCCAAATCAGAACCGAAAAGATCAGATTCCATGTGGTTTGTGCTGTTCACACTGTTAAAAAATCAGATCTGAGACAGATCTGAGCAAAAAAAAAAAAAAAGGATTTGAGCCACTTTTGCCTGCAGTCTGAATGTAGCCTTACTGTTAAATGTTTTTACATCGTACTTATATTAATAAAATACCTGCATGTAATTATAGCTGCAATTAATTTCTGTAATTACATTTATAATTACACTGACCCTTCCCTTACTCCTTAATCCACCCTTAAACCTAAGCATACTACCAAACCTGTCCCCAACCTTACCCGTATCCCACCTCAATAGCAGTGTACATTGTACCTAACAATTATTTTTTTGTGATGAAAGACACCTAATATAAAGTGTGACAAGAAAATAATACAAGGTCAGAACGACATACGGATGAGTAAATGACAACAATATATATCAGTGTAAATTGCCAGTGAAATTTCATAATTATTATTTTTCTTTAGTTGAAGGGTTATTTTAGACCCTGGGACCCATGACAGCACACGCAGATAAGGCTTCCCAAATGATTTAAACCCCAAGGCGCTCGCTGTTGGATCCCTTGATTATTTGGAAACCTCCCTAGAGGTTCATCTCAGCCTGATTCAGAGCCCGTCACGCTCAGACCCAGCACATGAGTGGAGCCAAACTACCCCCTCTAGTGATCCTGCACAACACAAACAAATATCAGGAAATAACAGCTCTCTCTGACAGCTCCAGCATGACACATGCATGATAGATGCTTCATTAAAGCATTAATTATGATTTTAGCCATTAAACAAACACGCACGGCACATTCTGTAATCACCTACCGCTATTTCTCCTCATTTGCTGTCCGACATTAAATGCACAAATTTCAGCTAGTGTCAAACAGCGGGGTCTGCGCCTCCTTGATAAGACTCCCTGCAGATTCAGTGTGGGAGACTGATTGAGTCTTTATCATTCATATTTCATAGTGACAGGCTGATTGATAATCAAAGTTAAATGGTTACATGCTTTGTGTGTCTGTTCCATATGTGCTGGTAGCCTTTTGATCGTAGGTTGCTAATAGAGATAAAGGTTCAGTCCCAAGTAGGGTTTTCCTGGAAACTGGAGCAATACTGAGATCATGGTCATGCTCTCTACTGCGCCCCTGAGCTGGCAGGTAACCGGGGCTTGAAATGCGCTGGCTTTGATAGTAAAGTGTCTGCTAAATGAAAGCTGAATATATGAGGTAGATTTTCTGTCAAGGCAAACTCTCCCACAGGCCTTGACTGGAACTTTGATTAAGAAATTTGATTAACAGAAAGTTTTTTCCTAGAAGAGAGTCTTGTTGCTCGGAGGTTGCTCTTTCAAAGCTCAGGAGAAGGTCTTAGTTTTATATAAGGGTGATATATGTAATTTTTAAGGCCCAGAGATACTTCAAATGAAATCATAGAACGAACTGGTGTGATGTCATTTCGAACAGAATCAGGCCAAAATGAAGTTCGTTTGGAGGTTGTTTTGAGTTTGACAGCTTGCCAAAGAAAACTTGCTCAATCTAGTAAACACCTTTGAATTACCATTGGTAAGTGGTGATTACATAATAGGTAATGGCTCTGAGTCTCTGCCTTCTTTGACGTGGAAATCTTCTCCGGTTCATTTCTTCTGTTCAGTCTGTCAAGATCAGACACAAATATAAACATGAATATACTGCAGACCTGCTTTGTAGTAGAAACTGAAGTTCAGAAATTCAGTCACACTTTAGTTTAGGGTCAAATTCTCACTATTAACTATTAACTACGACTTTTGCCTCAAACTCCTAATTACTTCTTATTAATAGTTAGTAAGATAGTTGTCGGGTGCACACTGTGCGATTTATAATAGTCCTTTACGATGGTTGCTTGTCAGACTGTACGAACATGATCCTCATGTCACACTGTGGGATCTCAGCTGTCATTTATGTCAGTCAAGACACGTTAAAAACGGACGCACGCATGAAAACTTTTCCGGAGTTTTACATCATGAACCCATACACGTTTGGTGACAGTCAGCTGCATTACACGCGGGACTGAAATGGTGGCGAACAGAGACATTTCTATCATTAATTTTGATCACGGCTTGTCTTGAAAAACGAAGACAATTTGACGTTCGTCGTAGGAGAAGTCACACTGGAGGATTGTGCGCCAAATCTTCTGACACTGCCAGAATTTCGTCGGAGGTAAAATTTGATCGCAACGGTCATTAACCGGCTGTCTGTGAACATGTCAAACTAGCGATCAAAGACGACAGATTTTAGGCTAGGATTATAGGAATCTTTTAGGATTTGCAAAATTTGTCTCAGACGACCAAATCGTGGCCAAAATCGCACAGTGTGAACCAGCCTTAAGGGATGTAGAATATGGTCATGCAGAATAAGGCATTAATATGCGCTTTTTAAGTAATAATAAACAGCCAATATCCCAGTAATATGCATGCTAATAAGCAACAAACTGAACCATAAACTAAAGTGTTACCAGTAATTCAAATTGAAAGACACCGAAACAATTTTTTTCATGTTTAAAACTATAAAGCTGCTTGCTTTAAAGCTATATATTGTATAAAGTAGTATATAAATAAACATGACATGACTTTACTGGAGTACCGAATTGCAGAGTTTGTGCAAACATATCCACATCGCTATGATCAGATGCTTTCTTAACTGCTGTTTTCTCACCGCTGTCATTTCTGTTGTGTGCTTATTTTGTTATTTACAGGAAAGTGTGCAGTACATTTATCTAAAAATTGCTCCCAGAAGCGTGGGCGGTCTCGTGATGTTCTCTAACAGATCATCCAGAGGCCATATTTGTCAGTTGCATACATCATCGAGGCTTTCTCATTTCAGAAAATCAACCTGAATTACATTCTCAAGTAGGAAAGAAATTACAGGAATTACACCTCTCGAGGAATATCACTCAATTTTTTAATGATTGCTTTTCGGATATGAGACAGCCTTAATGTATGCAGCTGACAAACGTGTCCTCCAGAGGGCGCAGTCTTCAAATATGAGGCACTGTAAACATTGACTCAACCAAAATAATGATTTTGGGGGCAGAGATATCTGTTTGGCTGACCAGTTGTCCTGGAGATCTGTTTGAAAACAGTGCTAGTGGTGCAGAAATTACACACTTCACCTATAAGTATGTCAGGGGTGGTTGGTGGCATGCTGATTAAAGTTCAGGGCTAGTAAGGCTGATCAAAAGGTTGCTAGTTTAATTCTCACAGCTGTTAACATTGTGCTCTTGAACAAGATGCTTAATTCTGGGTCGCTACAGCAGGGGGACTGTCCTGTGATAAGTACAACTATAGGTCGTAGACAAAAATTGACTTATGGTGTGGTCACATTTACCATTGCTCAGTGAAATCCAGACATTTTAATAGAAATTGGCACAATGGACATCCTGATGGACTGAAGAACGAAGAAGAAATCTCCCTACACTTTTAAAGTTTGGTGAAATTTGACACACAAATCTACAGCACTAACCAATAGCAAGACTCTTGGTTCGGCAGTGACCTATGTGGGGGCAGAGATTCGTAACTTAGCAACAAAGCAAAAATAAGACCTCCAATGGATAAGCCACTCACTACAGTTATTATAAACTACTCACTCATTATAAATATTATAGCACATTGTAAAATGATCCATAAAAAATAGTCTATTTGGAAAGGAGTTATTTAAATGCTTAGTTCACACAAAAATGAAATTTCTGTCATTAAGTACTCACCCTCATGTCGTTCCAAACCAGTAAGACCTTCGTTCATTTTCAGAACACAAATTAAGATATTTTTGATGAAATCCGAAGGTTTTTTTATCTCCCATAGAAAGCAACATAATTACCACATTCAAGGTCCAGAAAAATAGTAAAGACGTTAAAATAGTCAACGTGACTACAGTAGTTCAACCTTAATGTTATGAAGGGATGAGAATACTTTTTGTGCGCAAAAACAAAACAAAAATATCGACTTTATTCAACAATTTCCTCTCTACCCTGTAATTCTCCTAAGCAGTTTACGTTGAAGACACATTGCAGGGCTTCCGTGTTCTACGTCAGAACGCTGGCTCAGTATTGTCTGGCTCCTGCGTCATTATCACACGCATGTGTCGTGATTTTTGTTTTGTTTTTTTGGCACACAAAAAGTATTCTCGTCACTTCATAACATTAAGGTTGAACCACTGTAGTCACGTTGACTATTTTAACGATGTCTTTACTACATCTCTGGACCTGTGGTAATTTCATTGCTTTCTATGGGAGATAAAAAACCTCTCGGATTTCATCAAAAATATCTTAATTTGTGTTCCGAAGATGAACGAAGATCTTGTGGGTTTGGAACGACATGAGGGTGAGTAATTAATGACAGAAATTTCATTTTTTGGTGAACTAACCCTTTAAGGTTTGTTTGTTTGCTAGCTGGTAAAATAGCTTTGGATGTTTATTTTGGATGTTTCATTTTTCTCGTATTCCATTCATGGTATTTTGTCACATTCAGAAATCTCTGCATTCTTTCTGCTGTGAACAACGGTAAATGTGTCCGCATCTTTACTAAATGTTTCTTCTGATATTCCGTAAAAAATGCAAATTGTTGACACTAAGAGTATAGAGGTATAAAATTAATGTGATGGAAGAGCATTGTTCTTGCAGTTTTAAACACTAGAGCATGGTGCCAGCACCAAGATCATAGGTTTGATTCAGTGGAACTGCATAAACTGATTAAATGTTTACCCTGAATGTAAAGGCTGGTATACACTGCGCATACACTTTTAAAAACAGAACAGATTTTAAAACACTAGGAATCATACACTTTGTAATTGGATACAGAGGAAAAACTAGGCATCATATACTTGCTGACTGAAAATCACACACTACCAGACTTTCAAGTTGCTCCGAACACAACAAACTCATGCAGAACCTTGCACCTCATTACTAGGAGATGCATGACAGATGAAAACAAACAGATGTAAAGGAGCTGACTTTAGTATTTGATGTAGAAACTCTGTTTTCATGAAAAGTAATGGGGGAAAAAAATCAAGCCATCGATGCAGTCTTGGGTGGGTTGACATTGTCAGTATGGCCTGTACATATTGCAATGGGAGTTGGAAATGAATGGAATTAAGTCAGTTAAAGGGATAGTTCATCTAAAAATTAAATTTTGTCATCACTTACCCTCAAGTTGTTCCAAACCTGTATAAGTTTGTTTCTTCTGTTGAACACAAAAGAAGATATTTTGAAGAACGTTGGTAACCAGACAGTTGACGGTAGCCATTGACTTCCATAGTAGGAAAAAAAATACAATGGAAGTAAATGGCTACCGTCAACTGTCTGGTTTCCAGTATTCGTTAAAAAGAACTCATAAAGGTTTGAAACAACATGAGGGTAAGTATTGACAGAATTTTAATTTTGGGGTGAACTATCCCTTTATGGCTGGAATATATAACAATTTTGCCCAGACTTGAAGTATAGTAAACACTAGTTACCGAATGTCCAAGCCAGTTTACAGATTTTGGGCAATTGAAGTTGATTTCACAGGAAATCACATAGTGTATGGTGAGCACAGACTTTTTAGCTTCAGATTATGATTCCATCCATTTTGGAGGAAATTTTCAGCTGATTTTAGAACACATATTGTTTTATTTGTCATCTGTTTCATAGCAACAAGGCACATGTTTCTGTTCACATGTTTCACATGTTTGCAAGTTTGTTGTGTTCGGAAAGACCTGAAAGTTTGATAGTGTGTGATCCTCAGTCGTTATGCACAGTTATGCTACTGCCCAAAATCTGCCAAATGGATCTTACTTTTGGCAACAAGCATTGACTTGTCCTGACTGCAAGTTAGGGCAAATATCTGGGCATAGGCCATGTAGTGTGTTCCAGCTTTAAGTTGCTTTGGGGGAAAAAAAAAAAAAAATGGATAAAAAGTGTAATTTAATGTCAGACAAAATGTGGAGAAAACTGATCTTTGATGTTTGATTACAGACTTTAGTATTTTGGCAAATCTGAGCACAGTGTGTGACACTATTGAGATCTCTTCTGGAATTCTAAAGGAGACACATGTTAGAACACTGGGTCTTTTTCTTAGCAGAAGAATCTGTTTGTTCCATTTATTCTCCTCGACATCTAGTAAAGTAAAGACAATTTGTTGTCATTTTCCTTTCCAGTGGTCTGTTACTAATGAGTGAACTGACTAAAACAATTGTCAAGACCAAAACTGCAGACTAAAAATACATGCCCAGGTTCACTGAACAAAACCAGTGTTGCCAGTTCAAAGTCCGCAGTGACCACTTGCTTTGCAAATATGTTCTAATAAGCCATCATTACCTCAATATCACAGTTTGAAAGCTTTGATCTGTTTTATCAAATGAATTTTTTAGCTTGTGTGCCTTTTCCTCATATTTATGAGATCATTTTAGATTTAGTAACTGTTGACAGTGCCTGATGACAGTGTTTGTTCTTAATGATTATTCACTTCCTAGACTTTAGATGAAATCTAAAAAAGACAAAATGAAGGAACGGGGACTGTTTGTTATTGTGCCAAACTAATGAATCATGCAGGGAATTTCTCAAGACAATTTTATATAACATATTTTTCCAATAAAAAGCCATAGCCTTCATTCACAGTGTAAAGATACATTTATTGGGGCCTCGTCACAGGGTCCAGGACAAGATTTCCAGCACGACAGCAGCCCGGTTGGTGCATACATAAAGAATATAAATTATATAATTCATTTAAAATGCCTCTAACCTGTGTCAGCAGTCCAGTAATTGCCTCAATTTCAGTGTAAGAATAGCTAAAGAAACGCTATAATTTATCTAACTACCCAGATCCAGTGAAATAGAATCAGTTGGGAATGTCATAAAAAAGGGAGAGCTGAACCGGAAAGATCAGGTGTTGTGCTTTGATGGAAGCTCCCAGAACCATGTCATCTGAATTCAAAGTGATGTACATTTAGTCTACGCACTGTGGAATATTAAACAGACTAATCCAGTGAAGTCTATATATAGGTTTCAAGCACCAATCTTACAGTTTCAACCATGTGTCACATTTCATGAGAGTACAGGATACACATTTCAGTCAGTAAACTCCCACAGCCCTATATTTGGAAAACAAATGAAGGACAATAGAGAAATACAAGTGATCAGATTTGAAGGGCAGTCCTATACGTGCTCATGAAATCAGCCTACAGGATTCTGTCAAATCATATTACAGTATGTAACAATCACAAACATGTCTAGTTATATCGTCTTGACAGTTCTGGGAGTGGAAGACAACAGCAGCAATGGAATTATGTCTGTGTTATTCCTGGGTTATATACTGTACCTGTAACTTTTTAATGACTGGAAAGTAGTTGTTTATTCAAACATTATTCAAATGTTATTTTTATAATACTCAAGCATTTATATTTTTCTTTATACTGTATTTACTATGCACATATAATCAAAATATAAATATTTTAATTAGAGAAAGGGGAAAATATAATTAATAATCAGACATTTTTGTAAATAAAATGCATGTTTATTATTATTATTATTATTATTATTATTATTATTATTATTATTATCACCCAGGGACATGGCAAAATTTGTGACAGGTGTAATTATTTAAAATTCACCTGCATTAATTTTACTTAATGGTGTTATTGTGATCAATTAAAACTAAAAAATATAATTTCCATCTTTTCCAAAACTGTTAATATTTTTCAACATGCATACAGAAACATGAAAATATAGCCTATCATCTAGTTATCATCTAACATGTATTTTATTTGTTTCTTTAGAGAGAAACAGATATGGTTTTCAAGCTCTGGAAAACTGACACACATGTAATTGTCACGTTTTGAGTTTGTTTTTGATCTGTTTTCATGCTTTTTCCCTGTCTTCAGTTTCATAGTCAGTTTTCTAGTTTGTCAATTGTTTCAGTTCTCCTTGTGTGCCTGCCTGTTTGTCTCCTTGGTTACTGATTAATTAGTGTCTTCAGTTCAGGTGTGTCTTGTTAATTTAGTCTCGTTAACCCCTTGTTTGCTGTGCATTTAAGCCTTCAGTTTCTGTCTGTCCTTTGTCCAGCATTGTTTAAGTTACATGATGTTTGTAGTATAATTTCCTGGTGATTTTCCTGTTCCTAGTATTCCATTAAACGTTATTGAAGATATCTCCTTCTGTACCGGATCGGGGCAAACTTTGTTGATCCCAGAGAGCTCCCCGATCTCGCTGGATTGGACTGGAAGGAGGCCATTTACTAGTGTCTGGAGAGCTTCATTCCTCAGTATACGTTACAGCCAGCCCCAGAGTCTCGTCCGAAGATAGCCGCCAGTCCAGTATCCTGTCCTAAGATGGCTGCCCTTCCAGAATCTCTTCCCGTCACGGCCACTGCCATTCCAGAGTCTCGTCCGAAGATAGCCGCCAGTCCAGTATCCTGTCCTAAGATGGCTGCCCTTCCAGAATCTCTTCCCGTCACGGCCACTGCCATTCCAGAGTCTCGTCCCAAGATGGCCGCCACTCCTGAGCCTCTTCCCAAGATGGCCGCCACTCCTGAGCCTCTTCCCAAGATGGCCGCCACTCCTGAGCCTCTTCCCAAGATGGCCGCCACTCCTGAGCCTCTTCCCAAGATGGCCACCACATCTGAGCCTTCAGTCAAAATGGCCGCCATGAATGAGTCCTCTCCAGAACCTGCGGAGGACTTGTGGTTAATTGACTCTTGGTCAGAGCCAATACCAGCCCCTGACCAGAGTCCAGTGATGGCTCCAGCCCCTGAGTCTGCTCCAGAGTCCAGTGATGGCTCCAGCCCCTGAGTCTGCTCCAGAGTCCAGTGATGGCTCCAGCCCCTGAGCCCGCTCCAGAGTCCGCTCCAGCCCACGAGCCCACTTCCTGGGTCCATTCCAGCCCAGAAACCCGTAGCTCCGTCCAAGAAAAGGGGGGCTACCTGTCTATGGCCAAGGAGGCCGTCCCTGAACTGCCGGCTCCGCCATGGCCCCCTGAGCTGCCTGCACCACCCTGGGTCACAGAACTGCCTGCACCTCCCTGGATCCCTGTACCACCAATACCGCCCTGGAGGCTTCCCGCCTTGCCTAAGACTCTCTTAGTCAGCCTCCAGAGCGCCCACCCTCCCACCCCTTGGACTTTTGTTTGTTCCACGCCCTCCTCCCACCCACCCACCCTTCTCTGTTGGACTATCTTTTTTACGGCGTGAGGACACGTCTTTTTCAGGAGGGGGCTTACTGTCACGTTTTGAGTTTGTTTTTGATCTGTTTTCATGCTTTTTCCCTGTCTTCAGTTTCATAGTCAGTTTTCTAGTTTAATTGTTTCAGTTCTCCTTGTGTGCCTGCCTGTTTGTCTCCTTGGTTACTGATTAATTAGTGTCTTCAGTTCAGGTGTGTCTTGTTAATTTAGTCTCGTTAACCCCTTGTTTGCTGTGTATTTAAGCCTTCAGTTTCTGTCTGTCCTTTGTCCAGCATTGTTTAAGTTACATGGTGTTTGTAGTATAATTTCCTGGTGATTTTCCTGTTCCTAGTATTCCATTTAAATGTTATTGAAGATATCTCCTTCGTGCGTTTGAATACTACAACACCCAATCGTGACAGTAATATGTATGTGAATATGAATGCATTACTTTGAAATTTAGATTCAAAGATTCATTGATGTGACACAGAATATTCAGAATATATAACACTTGTGTAAAGCACCAGCAAAGAGAAATGTCTGACACTGCAGTTTTGCAGAGAGGGTGGAATAAGAAGCGCTGCTCTGATAGGATTTCTACATTACTCATTAAATCAAAGTTAAAATCCATGCAAAATCAAAATGTCTTGGATAAATCTACTGTATGAGGCTCTCTTCTTTAAGAAGGGAAAAGGAGGCAGCCACCACAGACCTGAAGTTATTGCTCTGGCTTTTTTGTAAGAGTCTTAAGCTAGTCCTATGATGAACTTCCCATGAAAATTTGGATTGTAAAGAATAGTTTCTGAATGACTGACAAATGCATTACTCAGACCCATTGAGGTTTGAGATTCAAACTCAACGTAAATCAAAGATCGCTCACTTGCTTCCTCCAACACTGAATATAAATCTTGAGTATTTCTTCAGTTCTGGAATTGCATTATGCTCCGTGCCAGATAACGCTCCTTTGTTTATTATGTTATATCTGAGTTAGTTGAGTCTCTGGCGCAGTCAGCCTGGCTTCAGAGCATTAACTGATGTGCTTTAGGGATTGTGAGCTTGTGATGATGTTGCATTGGAGATGGGAAAAACAATCAATTTAGCCTTGACTAATATACAGCCTTATTCTCTGCAATAATATCTCTTATCTAAAACAGGCGGATTGATTCTTCTTAATAAGAAAAACAAAGGAAACAATGTAATAATATAATGGAAAATATATCCAGCAATAATGGCATCAAAGCTACATCAATTTATTTTCATTATAGGGGATTATCCTATTATGCTTTTTTACATTTTTAACTTTCTTTAATGTGTAATGTTTCTGAACTCCCTGAAACACCTCGATTGTAGACTTGAGTTTTCTTCAGGGAACGTACATGTCACAATATTCTCATTTGAATAAGTTTGGCTGGTCAGCATGGGCAGCTGCTGGTATTAGCTATAACTTCACCAGTAGCCTAAATAAGGAAGGAAAAATCATCTTATGCCAGTGATTCAAAATCTGGCACTGCTAGTTAAAAAAGACAAGGGAAAATGTCACTTGGGCCATGTCGGAGAGGTTGTTGGAGTAGGTAACACGATTTTCTGATATTGCTTTTAAACAATAGTTTATACAATAGTTATAAACAATAGTGAATGAATAATTCAGTGACTCAGCAACACAGTTTCTTTTTTCATTCCAGAATGAACACAAATCAAGCCTCTGTGGCTCCCTCTGATCGCCACCAGAGTATTAACCCCATTTCGGACTACTTTCCCATCACCCCATGCTTGGAGCTGATTTCCCACGCACCTGTTCGCCATCTCGGGGACTATTTAGGCCACACACACCTTGCGAAGTCTTGTTTTGCCATGGCTGACAATTCTGAGTGTTCTATCCTGTGTATTGATCTCTTATGTATGACCCTGCACTGTTTATCCTGTTTCGACCCGTTGCTGCCTGCCCTTTTGATTCTCTGCCTGATTGCTTGGAAATTCTATGTATTGTTTGCTGCCTGCCCTGACCATTTGCCTGTATTATCATTACATCACTGCAGTGCCTTGGATATATGTTCTGCCGGTGATTTACCTCTGTCTGTTGTACTATGAGTATTGTTTACAATAAAGCCGCACATGGATCCCAATTCCGCTGATTCCTTGTTACAGATTCAGCATTTTCTGAACGAATCGGTTGAATGAATGATTCAATGATTTAAGGCCCGTTCACACCAAAAAATGATAACTATAAAGATAAAGTGCTTTAAATGCTTGAGCAGTTTAAAGCAGGATGGATCATGATTGGTCATTCAAAAAATCTTTCTGAAAGTGATTCCAACGATATTGTTTCTCTGTGCCGTTATCGTTATAGTTGTGGTGTGGACTATTTTTTATATTTAGAACAATTTTTAGAACTATATCTTTATTGTTATAGTTATCATCCTTGGTGTGAACGGGCCTTAACTTGGACACTTGATTTCATCTTCTAGTGTAACGATAACCTGCAGAAAGACTCACTGAAAAATACCCACCACATAATGCGCAAACCGACAGTATGCCTGGTTATTGGCTTAAAAACAATTGTGTCTAGAACTAATTTGCCACATGTAAAAAGGGCAGATTGCATATTTCCAATGGGGTCCTGTGGCAGTCAAGCAACTTCTACTGAGATGAATTAGAATGCTAATGGGTAGCTCTCTCCAGGTATTATAGACATCCATGGTTTGTAATAATATGATTTGTTATTTGGGCATTTGTTATTTTGGTTATCTGAGGCCACAGCAAAAGAAAAGAATTCCCACTGGCAAAATATGTGCAAAAAAATGAGTCATAGAGCAACATAATAAAATGAATGTGAATAATGGATGAGAGCTTTGTGGCATATGATACTTAATTCTAGAGTAACAGGCTCAAGCTTTTCCCTTTTTTTTTTCTTTAAGACAAGCGTTTGTGAACACTAGTTTAATAGAAGTATCCATTTTGAACACTGTCTATTATTTTATCTTTCATTCATTCGTTCATTCATTCATTCATTCATTCATTCAAATAAATTCCACTTGCATTAATATTTTGTTAAGTGTGGCTAAAGTGCCGGGATAACTTTTGTTTCCATTTTGAAAAGTGTGTCTATTATTTTATCCTTTGATATGAATATGAATCTTTCTGGGACCACTGTAAAAACACACTAAGGCTATTTTTTTGAGCTGGTCTTTGTAGGAATTCTTGTTATTGCTTCAAGATCAAGCAGTTGCACACACTTCCTGCTGCTTTGAATATGAATACAGTCATTCCTGTTATTTTAGAAACATGTACAAACACCTAATGGCCAAAAGCATTTTAGATGGCACTCTTACATCGGAAATGGTTAAAAGAATGCCTTTAGATAAATATTTAAAACAATTACCAAAGTCAGACACACTTTTACTTGTTTAGGTTTTAAGTAAAATCCCTAAGTATCCCATAAATTCTGCGAGTGTGCGGCTTGACTGCCTCCTATTTATTGTTAGTGTTCCCTTTGGTAATTAACTAGCACGCATGGCTAAGGTTAAACCATTAGCCCTAATAAGGCCCAAAATTACTTTCTATGTTTCAGGCTCTACTGCCATTATTACTGTCTGATGTCATTAAGGGAATTAATTGGATGCCCCTGTGGTGTAAGAGCACATTTATCAAAGAATCCTTAACAGAGAGAACACTTTTTTTTGGATGTCACAATGGGGCTTCTACCAAAACGCATGCCTCAAATCCTCCTAAAGTTTTTGTTTACACAGTTCAATGCATGTTGAGATTTTATTTCAATGTCTGAGACCTCTTTACATTTGAATTTCTGAATTTCATTATAGCTAATGGTTCACAGCACACGTTTGGGTACTGCCTCCCAGAGGTACAATTATATCTGACAAGAGACCTTTATCAAGCTAACACAAAATAAAAATTAGCACAGTTCCTCTGCTTGGGTCTAAATGCTGGCATAAAGCACAAGAGATGAGGATAATGTCAACATCCTGGACAAATATTTGTTTATTTGCTTCGTGCAGTTATGCATCATCTGGTGAAGTCGACAAAAGTGTAAACAGTCTCAGAGCTGGCCAATTTCCACCTATAATAATGGGCTGTGAAACAACAGAAGGAAAAACAGCATGAAGGAAAACAGAGGAGAGAGGTGAATTCAAATACACTCAACTTTGACAGAAAAATAAATGTAACCCGTACCAAAGAGATATGAAATATCTAGCCAGAAAAATTGAGGACTGTTCAGAGGGATTACACATGAAGTGCATTCGAGATTTTATAAAAGCGGCGTCATGTATGTCTGTGTTCTTAATCCTAATTCCGAGAGAACGCAGATTAAACTATGATTGTTCTTTTCTTTCTAGGATTATCTTTTCACATACTTCAAATAATCCCCATACTTCATAATCAGGTCTATTTCATTGTCAGTGGCTTGCTACATTTTTATATAAAATTGAATAAATAGGATATTAAAGAAAAAGCTTTATCCCTTTTAAATGGATAATTCAACGAAAACTTTTTCATTTTTAATAGATTCAATAGTATTGTCCTTGAGCTGAGAGTAGAATGTATTGATATACATGCATTGCTATCTAGGAGAAAGAATTAAGCTATTAAAAATATCTCCTTTGTGATTTCACAAATCCGTCAGTGAGTTCTTTGAAACATTAGATCTATTGTAGTATAGTATGTGTACATATATTTGATATTACCTCTAATGAGAACAAGCTTATTAAGACAGGTGAAGTTGTCAGCTATGAACTGTATTGCTTTTCTCTTTCTTTAATTAAACCCTCCGAGTGCAGAATGCTGGGACATCACTCTTCCGCACACACTCTCTCAGTCTACTAATGAGACTTTTCATCAAGATTGTGAGTGTCAGATTTGGCTGTGTTAGACACTGAGGAACGTGTTTGTCAAGGACGAGATACACACTGTGAGGTGTGAGGTGAAACAGCACACATTTTGGATTACTGAATTTATTCAAAAAGAATGAAACGTAAAATCGTTGTCACTTCTGTGCTGTTCACGGGTTTGTGGTATATGTCATATTTTCATTTTATTGAAGTATACCACTTAGTTCAAAGCTCAAACAGATAATTTAAAAAGCTGTTTCATTAAAAACACAATTTCATTTTACGTAGTACAGTCAAGGAGGTCTGTAAAACTTTGGAGAAGGCTGTGAATTAGAATACACAATTAAAAATTCTAAACTGCAGTCAATGGAGAAAGATGTTGTTTTGCTGCCAGATGGTGTAGTTCCAGCATCTATCAGTAGGGGTTAAAAGGGCCATACTAGCCAGCCAAACCTGGACCCTTGAGTATGACACATAGAAACCAAAGGAATAGTTTAGTACAATATAAGCTCAGTCAACTGCATTTGTGGCATTACCACAGAAATGGAAATAGATACTTTTGCTAAAACACTGCTGAAAGCAATAATTCAGCAAATACATTATTTTTATCTGCCATATAGATGACTCAGACTGTTTAACTAAACCAGGTTTGTGACAAGTTAACGCGAGGATTTCATAATAAACAATGTTAAAATTTGTAAAATGATTTAGAGATGGCAAGACAAAAAACTTTGAAACTACTATTAACTTTGTTTTGTGCTCATGATAAGAGTTTTGATTATTAGATTATGTACATTGTTTGTTTTTGGTAGTTTATTACTTTGAGAAAAATATAAAAATGTTCCATACATTTCTTAAAGGGATGGTTCACCCAAAAATGAAAATTATCCCATGATTTACTCACCCTCAAGGCATCCTAGGTGTATATGACTATCTTCTTTCAGCCAAACACAATCGAAGTTCTATTAAAAAAATATCCTGGCTCTTTCAAGCTTTATAATGTTAGTGAACGGGGAGTCCAAAAAAGTGCATCCATCCATCATAAAAGTAATTCAGGGGGTTAATAAAGGCCTTCTGAAGGGAAGTGATGGGTTTTTGTAAGAAAAATATCCATATTTAAAACTTTATAAACTATGGTAAATATATGGTAACTATAGCTTCGGGCAAACGGCCGTACGTAAGTCAAGTTACGGCGAAAGAACCTCTGACCCGACGCATGACGTATTGATGAATGCAGACTAAAATGAGAATTTTTAAAGAGAAATGTCAGAGGATTTCGATATAAGAGAAGAGGAGCTTGAATTTGTTGCCCAAGAGGCGCCTAAGCTTACGCTACTTCTATGTCCTACGTCGCCGTAACTCGACTTGCATCAGCCATTTGCTGGAAGCTATAGTTTATAAAGTTTTAAATATGGATATTTTTCTTACAAAAACCCATCATTTTGCTTCAGAAGTGTTTTACTAACCCCCTGGAGCCGTATGGATTACTTTTATGATAGATGGATGCACTTTTTTGGGCTTCAAAATATAACGGCCCATTCACTACCATTATAAAGCTTATAAAGACCCAGGATATTTTTTAATATAACTCTGATTGTGTTTGGCTGAAAGAAGAAAGTCATATACACCTAGGATGGCTTGAGGGTGAGTAAATCATGGGAAAATGTTCATTTTTGGCTGAACTATCCCTACCCCAGTATGTTTTCTCAGTCCCAAGGCCTTCTATGTGTCATACAGGTATAGGTGTCTAAATGTAAAAAAAAAATAAAAAAAAACCTTTATAAAACATCTAATCTAACCTTGTTATATTCATATCCAGTTGGGTGAAATATTTACTTTTTTGGTAAATATTGGTAAAAATTCTTTGTCTCTCGGGGCCCAAGATTCTCATCTTTGACTCTTTTGAGTGTTTAGGTTTTTTTCTTTTACAAAGTATCTACGCCTGCCTCGACGGAAATGTATAACTGTTCCAAAAAAGTATTGTCTGGACCTCCGCTGGGAAGGAAATATAGAGACCGGACCTCTCGGAACTTTATTTGAATACCCCTGCTATAGAAGACGCATACAGTTTCTTACACTCAAATGCAAAACACGATCATGGTAACACACATGACACTAAAATAATGCAATAAACATAAATTTAACATGATAAGATGTATAATAAAACCAATGTGCATAACTGATAAGAAAAAAACAACTAAGAAAACAGCTATTTCAAAGAAAAACTATCAAGTGTCGCACAAGAGAGTTCTGGAAATGACTTGTTTTATTTTATTGTAAAATCACATATTTTTACTACTATTAACCATTTAACAGATTTTTACCTTTAACAGGTCTTTTACAATTAAAAGTATGTCAATATGTCACACCTTTGGTTTTTTACATAATTTACATTTTAAATGCCTCAAAGTAACATTGATTTTCACTTTTATTATTTTTTTTTTAAAAGGAACGAGTCAAAAAAAAAAAGTGCTAAACAACATTATGTCATAAATCCTGTTGATTGTGCTGACTTTGTACTGAACCTGGAATATTCCTTCAACGTCACTCAGTCCAACTGCAATGTTTAATCTCTTCATTTGTTTAGAAAACATATGTGGACACTTGTAGTGTCTTTACGGTATAAAGAATGAGTGAAACAGATCAAAGACGCGTTCTTGGACCTCTTCAAAGGAGAAACATCAGAGAGAGGGAGAGAGAGAGCAGGGAGCTTTCTAACCAAGTCTGCTCTGTCATTATTGCCAATAGTAAACATAAACCTTACCATGATAGAGGCTGCAGAACAAGTCACCCCAATTTTAAAAGGTTAACTGTCAATAGCCATCGGGCCGAACGGTTCTGAGAACGTTAAGGAATGGTTCCAGTTATATTCCCACTTGAGCCTGGTACATCACGGCACGATTACAGGCATCCATCCCTGCTCAGGATGTCTGTACAATCAACTGCAGGCCCCCTAGCATGCTTTTATGTGAGTTGTAAAAGCAAAACTTGCAAATCAAAATGAAAAGTTTGTTATTCTTAACTTTTTATATTTTTTTGACTGACATGTTCTTTCTTGAAAAGTTTTTAAACAACTTCCTTTATTTGAATTTGTTAAGAGTAAACTTTATACACTGATGATATGTAAGTAACATTTCTAAATATGGATGTGTGGCTCTGAACATCAAGGATGAGAATTCATACACTTTCATACTTGCATCAAACTGAAATCATGAGTGAAATTATTCTGTGCAAGTTCTATGACAAGTTTTTAGTTCTTCAGTAGAAAAATGCAAGTTTCAACATCAGAAATAAATGAAAAAACACTTTAATAAACAAGGGCATGTTCACGTTAATAAACTAGACAACATTTTGTAACGTTGGTATGCAAGACTAATCAATTTACGTAAAGAATAGTTCCCATAAAAATGAAAATCCTGTCATCATTTAGTCCCCCTCATGTCATTCCAAACCTGTATGACTTTCTTTGAAAGTCAAGTCAAAAGGACTACTTTTAGAATTTCAATGCACTTTTTGTCATTTTCTTTGGCGCTTAACAGACATGGTGACTATGAACTTTATAGGGACAAGTGCTGCATCCTCTATCTACAGCTACTTTTGGCTCTTTAGAATTTTTACACTCTCACTTGTTTTAATTATTTCTTTTAATAATGTCAAATAGTGTTTACAGATGCATCACGGGAGAATTCTGTCATTTTTTAATGAAAGTCATGACTATTTCTGTCACAGTGTCATTTTCACATATCAAATTATGCATTGTGTTTAATAGGATTCTGTGGTTGAAATTATTTTTTATTTAATGTTTTTATCTAATAATTTAACATTCGTAATGTTTGAAAATTTAAATAATTTTATCACAATAAATATTAAATTATTTAAACACATTTCACTTTTTATTTAGATCATTATAGATTTAAAGGCACGGTATGTAATTTTCGCCGCTAGAGGTTTGCATATTCAAAACAATAACAAAGGCGTAGCTTGATGACGCTGTGAAAGAGCGTGGAATCATGGGAATTGTCGTCGTCACCTCCACTGCAGATGGAAATCTCACAAATCATGTTCATGGATGAGGTAATAAAATAAAGTTTTATAACCGTTACATTTGATCACATGATTTTATTTCATTCTATTTAATTTGCTGAAGTAACGTAATGTTTAATGTGAAATTACTGCTCATACATGTCACTTTATTTGTCGAATTAAATGGTGGGTTACCGCAGCACAGTTTTACATGTTCAAAACAGTCATACTTAAAGTACTTTTGAACGCACCCACAGCATTTGCAAAAAGGCTGACTTACTATTTATAACATACTGTATTTAATTACACTGCCATTGTCTTGTTCAACAGGAAATGCCACACCAATATTCATCCTCATTTTATTTCTCCTCTTGTCCAAAACTCTTCTTGGGTCATTTGAGTCACCTGTTCCTTTACGTTTCTTGCAGTTATCTTTGGTTAAGTTGCGCTAGTAGTGTGTTGAAACTCACAGTTATGGTAAGGGGCGTGACATTTACGAAAAATGCTTGAAGCGGCTCACCAATCACAACACTGGTCCAACCAACCAATCAGAGCACATTGCACTTTTCAGAAGGAGGGGCTTCATAGAAACAGGAACTAAACAGAGCGTTACTGACCAACTGGGAAAAGAGGTGCTGCTCTGTATGTAAAAAATAATGTGTCCTTTGAACATTCAACGTTACAGAACGACTGACCCTCAAAACGAGTATTAAAAAGAAAAGAAGATGGACTCACCAGTAATGCGTCTCCTCCTCCTTGAGGAGAACAGGAAATATCTGGGATCAGTTCATCACAGAGCCAGGAGCGGATCTAGACCTGATAGATCTACGGTCCACGGATCCAGTTCCCACCCAAGTCCCCACCCTCGAATCTTCATCTTCTTCGCTGGTCCCGTCCCGTTATTTGGATACTCTGGTCCTGTCTGGAGATCTTCGGTCCGTATCCCTGCCTGACTTCCTGATCCCGTCTCCACCGCTGCTCATGGCCAGTCCCCTGGATCCGTCGGTGCCACTAGTGTCGTCAAGCTCCTCGGCTCTGCCCCGGCCGCTTGTTCCGTGCGGCTCATCCACCTCACCTCGGGCTTCCTCTCCACCAGCTCAGCTTGAGGCCGAGTCCCCGGCTGCATTTCGGACCTCCAGGCCCATGTCTCCACCTCGACCTGTCAGCCCCTCACCATCGCCTCGGCTCACCGCTCCCGCTTGATGCCCAGCTTCTGCCACGGACTTCCAGGATTCCGGCTGTGCCTATACCCTGCACTCCTACACCGTCATCAGGCTCCTCCCGTCCCATGACCTCCCCGTCGTCCTCACTCCAGTGTCGCCCTGGTCATCCGAATCCCCGTCGCCGCCTCAGTCCAGCGAGCCAGGAGCTCAGCGTCAGGGCGCTCTGTTCCGCCGGTTCCTCCACTCATCATGGTTCCGCCTCCACCGATCACTCCCAGGGTTCTGTCCACCCTCTCATTCAGGACTCCGCCCTGGATCCTCCCACCGTAAGCACCACCATGGTGCCTGTGGCCAACTCCTCCAGACTCCTGTCCTTCACCAGCTCCACGCTCTCCACCGAAGCCTCCACCCTCTTTCTTCCCATTGGACTATTTTCATTACGGCAGGAGGAAGCGCCTTCCGGGAAGGGGAGCTTATGTCACGTGTATGTTTTTAGTTCAGTTCTGTCATGTCTGCACCTGTTCTCGTTAGTCCCTGATTAGTTCATCTTCCTCCACCTGTGCCTGTTTAGTTCCTTCATTCACCCTTGTATTTATACTCCCTGTTCTGTCTTTAGTCAGTCATTGTTGGATGTAAAGCTGTTCTTCACGTGAGTCACCAGTAAACGCTATTTCAATCGTATATCGTACGTTACAAATATGCCATCTTTAATAAAATTCAATCCAAGGGGATATAAAGGAGCCTGCAGAAACACCCAACAGCATACAGATTTGAAACAACATGAGGGTAAGTAAATAATGACACTGATGTTAATTATGAACTGTTGCATTTCATCTGTAATCTCATTTCAGCCGGTTTCAACAAATATGAATGTCTGCATCTAAGAATTTCATGATAGCAATAAACTGAAGCACCAGGTGAGAAAGTGTGTGGCTCCTTTCCAACCGAGAAAGAAACAGACTATGAAGCTCTCCACTGGAATCCAAGTTATTCTGGCAGCGGGCGAAATCTTTTGGTCGCTCTTCCTGTAGCAAATTGGCTGTGGCTTTGAATTGTCAGTTACACTTCTGCATTTGCAGAACGTCTGTCTAATACACAAGGCCTCAGAGGCTTAGAATCATATATCCATCAAATCTGAAAATTCAATCAGAGCACAAGGCCTACCCTTCTCCAAATGCCTGACATTCAGTGTTGAACCCAACACGAGACAGAAATAACAAAATATGTTTCTCAAAATAGTTGATTTAGAATAGCAGAGATTAGCCCTAAGCCACTGGGTAGAGATGGGAAATGGCAATAATGAAACATGACATGGCGGAGCTTTCAGGCAAGGATTGTGTTCTGAAGGTTATGTCACCCTCACCACTTCTCCGTAGGCTTTCTTGGAAAAGTAGAAAAGGTTATCTCATTGAGAGAGATGAATGTGCTGTCGGGATGAGCATTGGATGCATGTAAATGACAGCAGAGCTTCAGATCAGGTAATAGAGATGCTCGCTCTAGGCTGAGGAAATGTGTTGCGAAGCTGTAAATTATCTGATAGACTCGTGGCTATGGAGGGAACGTGCAAAATCTACTGTTTCTACATCTGTGATGGTCCTGCACAGGTGGTGTCTATGGTCCTGTGGGTGCACAGGCTGTTATGCGACCATGACAACCAGAGATTGGATTCATAATTGCAGTTGCAGTCAGGAGATGACCAGGCTGATGTGTAGGTGTTTCTGCAGCAGAACCATGAGAATTTAAATAAATAAATAAATAACATTAGGATCGACTAGGATATATGCTACATAGGCCAGAACAGCACATTTTACTCTTAAAGCATAGCTCCTCTGTGTAGGAATAAAAGGATCTATTTTATCCATGATAGAAAGTTGCATAAGTTTAGAATGAGTTATTTTTGCTATTTAGTTTCAATAAAATGTGTTTTTGGACTGGGAACATTTCACTTTTGAAAGTTACAGTATGTTTCCATAGTATGTCACTCTTTTATCTTAAAAGATCAAGGAAAATTTGATTCCTTGTGATATATGACCCCTTTAAAATATGCTTTGAATTAAGAATTATGTTTCAGAATTTGTCCCCATAGGAGCAGGCTATTTCAATACAACAGACTTCTTCCCTTTATTTTTTTTTTTAGAAATAAAGGAAAATATTCCAGTTATTTAGTCATAGAGGTCATTGGATCCAAAATGTTAGGACATTGGGAGTTTGAGCTGTTCATTCATGATCACTTTCAATGTAATGTAACAACACTATTAAAAGAGGAAGCTGTTAGGACAACTGTAATTACTGCCATTCATTGAGCAGCAAGGATTCATCTAGAGGACAATAGTGGATTAAATGAGGGAAAGTCTACAGTATATACAAAGCCACTCTGGACCTCTTGGTCTCCTATATAATTCCCTTTGCCCAATGATCCAAAAATTACAACCCCAGTTCAAACCAAAGCCCGCATTATTATTAAAGGAACAGGAAAATTGCTCCCAGATCATCAACAAACAGCTTCTACTGGCATTATCTCTCTCTCCCTCTCTCTCTCTCTCTCTCTCTAAATATACACTGTGCACAGCTACACACAATAGCCCCAAACAATATTAACTAAACAAGACATTTGAGAAACTGTCATTGTCTATAAAGTTTGTTGACAGCTTGAAAATGAGCTTGTGTATCTAAAAATTACAATGTTATTATTTTGTCATCAGAATACTGGAAACCACATCCTTACATATTTCATGAACGAACAGTTTTGATGACAAGCGTAAAGCTTAACCTGACTAATGTAGATTCCTATTATTCAGAGATTATAAATGGAACCCAGCTCTACCATTTATTTATATTCTTATTTTTGGAGAAATATGCACATTGTCTCAGTGTTTAAAAGTTATGGTAACACTTTAGTATAGGGAACACATAAAAACTATTAACTACGACTTTTCCCTCAATAAACTCCTAATGTACTGCTTATTAATAGTTAGTAAGGTAGTTGTTAAGTTTAGGTATTGGGTAGGATTAAGAATGTAGAATAAGGTCATGCAGAATAAGGCATTAATATGTGCTTAATAAGTACTAATAAACAGCCAATATTCTAATAATATGTATGCTAATAAGCAACTAGTTAAAAGACCCTAAAATAAAGTGTTACCAAAGTTATTCATTCATTCATTCATTCAGAAAATACTCATTTTCAAGCTATACTTTACACCTACATTGAAAGACAATTTATTGACTTCTAAATCCATTTTTTGTCTATATTCAATATTAACTGCCACAAAACGTCTTTAAATTATCTTCATTTATGTGATTTTTTTTCTCTCTGTATATATTTATATATATATGTGGTTAAATCGAGCGCAGCGTTAGTTCAGTCAGGCCACGTAGGCATAGTGCTGCGACTAGCTGACGCCGTCAGCTGTCAAATCGCTCCAATCACTACCATTCTCCTATTAGACACGGGACATATATACGTGGCATTACTGCTCGGTAAGTATGCTCAAACTGCTCGCAATCCTCCCTCCCTCCCCATTATAAGCATGAGCATATTACTGTGCACCTTCTGGTTGTCGTCCTCTTTCGTTTCAGATTACTAAGGCTTTCAAGTCCTGGCTGGCATGGACCTCACTGCTGAGAGACACTCATCCTCATAACCAAGCTACAGTATAAACGTCCCACTGCCACATCTACACGATTACCACTGTTTGCTTTTAAAGACATTACTAAGTGTCTTAATTGTCTATGTATTTCCAAGCTGATGGTTCCGGGGGGTTAATGTTAAAGCTCTTGTATGTTCAGTTAATTTTGGAGCAAGAACCCCTATAAGGAACCATACCGCCAAAGATAAATTGTTTCAATAAACTCAAGTAACTTGCCAAAGTGGTCCTGTCTGAACTACAATTAATTACATGAATTGCCATATAACATAGTATAAAAGGCCAAGGCATTAACAGAAATTCACCATCATGCACTCCTTGATGATTCTGGCAGTGTGGCATGGTGCATTATCCTGTTGGTAATGGCCATCACTGGCAGGGAACACAGTTGCCATGAATGGGGGCACTTGGTCCGCAAAAATGTTCAGATACGTGACAGCTGTCAGGAATTGTGCTATTGGGATAATGGGTAATACATTTTTATAAATAAATTTAATTTAGCTATTGGGATAAAGTGTCCCAAGAAAACCACTGCCGGCCTGTGTCCGCCCATTGACCTTCGATGTGATGCACCAGGAATCTTGATTCGTCAGACCAGACCACTTTCTTCCAATAATCCATGGTCCTATCTCGATGATCTTGGGCCCATTTCATGCGTTGTTGGGGATGGTGTGCGGTTAGCATGGGGACCCGGCTGGGTCGTCGGCTACGCAGGCCCATACGCAGAAAGCTGCAATGAACTGTGTGCTGTGACGCATTGTCCTGGTCACCACTGTTGTAGCTGCTGGTGATTTGACACACTGTGGCCCTGCGGTTGCTGTGAACAATGCACGACAGTGTTCGCTCCCCTCTGGCATCAATGAGCTGCGGACGACACATGGCTGGATGATGGTTTGTTGTTTGGCCATCTGTGCACCACTTTTGATACATACTCACTACAGCAGCACGTGAACAACCCACAGGGCACGCCATTTACGAGATCGAAGTTCTGGACAATGTATACATGCCTAAATGCACTGAATTGCTAACGTGCGATTGGATGATTAGATATTTGTGTTAACAGGCAGTTGAACAGGTGTACCTAATAAAGTGACCGGTGAGTGAGTGTGTATATATGCACAAGGTTTATATACACTATATTGCCAAAAGTTTGGGGACACCAGCCTTTACGTGCACATGAACTTTAATGACATCCCATTCTTAATCCGTAGGGTTTAATGTGGAGTTGACCCACCCTTTGCAGCTATAACAGCCTCAACTCTTCTGGGAAGGCTTTCCACAAGGTTTAGGAGTGTGTTTATGGTTACTTTTGACCATTGTTCTAGAAGCGCATTTGTGAGCTCAGGCACTGATGTTGGACGAGAAGGCCTGGCTCGCAGTCTCCGCTCTAATTCATCCCAAAGGTGTTCTATCTGGTTGAGGACAGGACTCTGTGCAGGCCAGTCAAGTTCCTCCACACCAAACTCACTCATCCATGTCTTTATGGACCTTGCTTTGTGCACTGGTACGCAGTCATGTTGGAACAGGAAGGGGCCATCCCCAAACTGTTCTCACAAAGTTGGGAGCATGAAATTGTCCAAAATGTCTTGGTATGCTGAAGCATTAAGAGTTCCTTTCACTGGAACTAAGGGGCCAAGCCCAACCCCTGAAAAACAACCCCACACCATAATCCCCCCCTCCACCAAACTTTACACTTGGCACAATGCAGTTAGGCAAGCACCGTTCTCCTGGCAACCGCCAAACCCAGACTCGTCCATCGGATTGCCAGACAGAGAAGCGTGATTCGTCACTCCAGAGAACACGTCTCCACTGCTCGGGAGTCCAGTGGCGGCGTGCTTTACACCACTGCATCCGACGCTTTGCATTGCACTTGGTGATGTAAGGCTTGGATGCAGCTGCTCCGCCATGGAAATCCATTCCATGAAGCTCTCTACGCACTGTTCTTGAGCTAATCTGAAGGCCACACGAAGTTTGGAGGTCTGTAGCTATTGACTCTGCAGAAAGTTGGCGACTTCTGCGCACTTTGTGGCTGAGTTGCTGTTGTTCCCAATTGCTTCCACTGTTATAATACCACTAACAGCTGACCGTGGAATATTTAGTAGTGAGGAAATTTCACGAATGGACTTATTGCACAGGTGGCAACCTATCACGGTACCACGCTTGAATTCACTGAGCTCCTGAGAGCGACCCATTCTTTCACAAATGTTTGTAGAAGCAGTCTGCTTGCCTAGGTGCTGGATTTTATACACCTGTGGCCATGGAAGTGATTGGAACACCTGAATTCAATGATTTGGAGGGGTGTCTTAATACTTTTGGCAATATAGTGTATGTGCAAAATTTATTGTAATGTACAATATTTAAAATATTGTATGCATATACTTATTAAATATTGTATAAATATATACAGTACATATATATACTGTAAATAATTGAATCTTTTTATGTTTAAAGTTGTCCTTTAAAGTTGGTAATATTATTATCAGAATTTGATGCAGCACGTCATCACAAAGCATTCTATTTCACTATCTACCAAATTCAACAGCAGACTTTAAAAAATAAGAGTTTCATTTGAGAATGAATATTTATTGATCCAGTATTACCTTGCATATAGGGTTCTAAACTGGTTGGCTCCTTCATTTCGGCCACAGTCTTGTAATTGTGTTATCATGGAGTGCTATTGATTGTCTTTAAACCTAAAGTGCATGTACAGTCACAAATTGATATTGCTGCCCTTGCATTAGGACTATTCAAAGACTGAATGGTTCTGCTTGTACCAGTAATGATAGAGGTAGTTACCGCTCTTAAATAATGTTTCCATCATACTTAGGAGCTCTACTACTTAACTGCTGTCTCCTCCACATTATGAACTCAAGTCATTCTGGTCCATGTTCATAGGATACAGTCTTTCCTGAGGCCAATAACTTGATAAGAGCAAGCTCTTTATTTGATTGTAAGTTTTAAGATGTTCCTTAACTTTAAAATTAGATTAGAAAAGAACATGCTGCTTCTACTGTTGTTTTGGTTTGTTTTGCTAACGAAAACATATCATGCCCTAACCTTTTGTTATTTTGAAGATGAACAATGGTAATGAAATGGCAAAGATTCACAATAATGGGTACAAATACTTGGAAAGATTTTGGTTTTACTATGATAAACCTACAAAACAGATTTAATGACTTAAAGCAGGGGTGTCAAACTCAATTCCCTAGAGGGCCACTGTCCTGCAGAGTTTAGCTCCAACCCTAATTAAACACACCTGAAACAGCTAATCAAGCTCTTCAGGATTACTAGAAACTTCCAGGAAGGTGAGTTTGAGCTGTTTATTGTAATTAATTTATTTTTGACTAAATAAATAAATACTGTCAGTGTGTGCATTAGTGTTAGGGATTTTTCAGTGATTCTTTCTGTAGATTATATTGTTAGGCCAGTAGTTGGCAACAAGTGAATATATAGTTCAGTCAAGAAACTCTAGATGGCACAGGCTGATTGGTTCTTAATGCAATCTGCAAACAACGACATCATCTAACATGGCTTGAGCTGATTGGACTCTGCTGCTTCTGCAGCCAATGAGCTTGCAGCTTAACTTTTAAATAGTTAGGTTCTGTTCTGTATGCAGTTTTGCAGTGCGCCATCAGAAACCCTCCACCTCCCCCAGCTCCACCTGTATAGATCTGCTACGGGGTTTATTTCATGTATATGTGCAGCAGCAGCATGTCTTTCGTGTTCACAGCAGAATGCCTGTGCATGTATTGACAGTAGCAAGTCTCTGTACTTGCTCTGCAGCCGCAGCGTAGCAGATCTATTCTGCCAAGACCAAATACATTAACATTTTCATATCCATCACCATGCCAAACAACTGTCTTTATGAGTGAGACGTTACTAAACCAATCCATTCAAAACACTGATTCATTTAGGAATGAAAATAGTGTCTGTCTTTATGAGTGAGTCATTGAATCATTCACTCAACCGTTTTATTCAAAAACGCAGAATCATTCAGGAACACAACACACCACCACTGCATGGCTTCCTTTGAAACTATTTGCATTGACGGTGCAAAAAACTGATACATTCGAAAATATTTGGAAATACAGCATAGTCTGAATGTGAAACAGCATGTGAAATTGCTTAATTATGCCCAATTGTATGGCTGGCAAAACTTTTTATTCAAAATATGTAGTATTTATATAAAACATACCCAAGTACTCAATGTGATAGTTATATTACATAAAATAGAGGTGCAAGATTGGTGGTGCTTGTAACAAAAAATTGTGTACTGACATTTACTAGGTTTATTCAAATATCACCTGTATTTTTATTACGTCCACACAGCAATGGCTTCTGATAATACTACTTCAATAGTTGCACTCTGATTCCAGCCTCAAAGTGGAGCTTTATTCTGAGACAGGCAACACGCCGCAGTGCTACTGGGACTGCTTCCTGGTGGCCTTTCAAATATGTGATGTGAACAATTAATTACTGAGACAACTCACGATGACATATTTCATTAACATTCAAAGCATTCCCCAGCCTGCCAGTGCAGCCTGAGCTCCAGTAAGGATGGCAGGGGAAGGACACACAGCTGGAGGGAAGCCAAGTCCAAAACCCAAGACAACTGTGTCTCACTTTCTGGAAAAAGAAATTAACAAATACTAAGTCATTTCAAGGTCTACGCACTACAAATTAGACAAACACTCAAACACTCTGCGGCACAAGTAAGTTATTGTCACAGAGGGGGTAAGTTAAACTTCAGGTGTGGATGTGACTTGTGAAGGATTTGCTTAAAAAAAAATCAAAGACACATTTAACATCAAAGAAATGTGCAATAAGGAGCTTGACCTTGCAGTGGCCCAAAAAATATAAACCATACTTAAAATGTCATTAAAATTAATGTCACTGCATTAGATAACAAAAACACCAAAGTATGTTGTATCTGCAAATATATGATGTAAAAGCTTTTCTTAAATGCACTACACTTTCTAAAGGTTAGGTAAAAGTAAAAATTTTAGTGAATGTATAAAGTTAGTTCACTACGAACAGGATCCAATAAAACAACCACATATGTATTCATTTATTAATTTAAATCTTAATATCCAACAGTATTTCTATTTTTTTTTAGGTTTTATATTTAAACTTACACTTTTTTCTTCTAAAGTGTGCTTGTGCTTTCTTTCTTTAAAATGTCACCTTGTTTAATATTTTATATGTAATGCAATGACATTCTGACATTTTGAAGCATAACTTTAGTGACCAAAAACTTTTTGGAAAACATTATCCAGTATGCCAAATTTAAGAACGTAAAGAATCTGGCAAGTTTTTATCTGGGGCCAATTGCATGAACATAGCCATTAAGTTAAGACTGTGTCTTAAAGTCCCCCTGAAATCAAAATTGAAGTTTTTTAGCTTTTAGTATGAATATGTTAGCCTTAATTTTATGAATAAGCTGGTGTGTTCCAAAACAATGACAAAATTCGCATTTAGGAGATATAAGCATTCAAAACTTACAGGCTCTCACTTCCGTTAAAATGGATCACGGATTTTCATGACATCACATCACACTTCAGTTCCTCGTCAAATCTTTGGTCCAATCAAATGCTCTCTAGAATCTGAAGTCCCGCCTCCTCTTACACTCTTACAGACGCTGGAGCAGCGGCTGAAATCGGTCACTTGCTCACACATTTACTAGTTTCTACATGGTGAATGGCACATAGTGCACTATATAGAGAATAACGATTCAGACAGTGTAAATATGCTTTCCTTTGACACGAATGAAGTCCGTTTTCGCGTTAGTGTCACGTGAACTGCCGCAACGCAAGCAGTCTGCTCTGGTCCAGAGACACGAGAGCACAGAGTGGATCATATGCGCGAGTCGGCACAGACCACAAAAGGTATCGGACCCATCTGAATTCTGCATAGAATGCTGTATATTAAAGCGAAATAAAGGACATTCGGAGGAGAAACGGACAGAGATTAGAAGGAAACTGAGGTTTTACAGAGTCTAACGGCACTGGCCAAGCTGTAACATAAACGAAACGCTATTGGCTATTTTAAAAAAGGCTGTTCGATATATCGCCCTGTCTTCCTGTTTCAGTTGATATTACGTCAACACATTGAATAATGCTGCGCGTTCCAACACTCTTCAGTGGGCCTTTAAGGACTAGAATGACCAACTAGCAGTTAGTTATGGGTAATCAGTCTTACTTTTCGGTATCAAATTAGACCAATCTACGTTTTTATGTAACTGACTTAAAAAAAATAATGTATGAACAGTCTTAAAGAAAAAAATTGGATGACTAACTTCTAAGACTAGTCTTGTTTTATGCAACCGGCCCCTGATCTCTGAAACTTTCATCATTTTCTTCTGATGTCAGCATCTTCTCAGCTATTGATATAAGGAGAATGATTCTTTGTTAAAACAAGGGATATACATATATTCATTATTCATGTTGTTTTTCTAACCATCATGACACTCGCTGCTTCACAGACACAGCATGACTTTATAGATTGACGTGAGAGAGTCTTCAATACTTAATTTCCCTCATAACCATAGTGAGTTCTTCTCCTTAGCATTCTTCAATGAACAACATCAATCACAGCTGATAAACACGGAGCAAATAACTGGAGTTATATTCTCTTCTACTTTCACTTTTTGTATGAATATTTTAAAATTAACAGTCCCTCACATATCAGGGAAAATACTGCCTTTGGTTATTGCCAAGACAGCAATTTTACAACTCCAACGTTATTTCATAAAGGCATAATAAAAGTTATAGCTGGTTGACATAAAAATGGATTCTTCTTCATGTTCAGTAAGCAGATGTTAGTAATTCATGACCTCTGCTATACTGAAAAAAATCCATTGAAACCTTTGTGCTTGTGACCTTGTTCTTGACTGTAGCATATTAACCACTTACAACTACCTTAAATGACATTAACATTGCATTTTAAAGGTCTTATTTTCTTTTGAAATAATAGATATACAGATTTGACTTTGTGCATCTTTGGAGGTCATACATTTACTATTATATTATGGGTAGACATAGCTTTTAAAATGTATTTTTTCCTAGGGCTGTCAGATTTAAGGGACCGTTCACACAAGACACACAAGAACATCCATCTGCACCCTATAGTGATTTTGTGTGTGTGTGTGTGTGTGTGCATGCGTGCATGCGTTTTTGTGATTTATGAGGACACAAATTTGTATAATGACATGGGTATTACACTGGTATTATGACGTAAACATGAAATATGAGGACATTTCATGAGACCTCATATTTAATATAGCTTTAAAAACATACTAAACAATGTCTTATTAAAAAGGTAAAAATGCAGAATGTTTTCTGTGATGGGTAGGTTTAGGAGTAGGGGTAGTGTAGGGGTATATAATGTACAGTTTGTACATTATAAAAACCATTACGCCTATGGAATGTCCTCACTTTGATAGCAAAACAAACCTGTGTGTGTGTGTGTGTGTGTGTGTGTGTGTGTGTGTGTGTGTGTGTGTGTGTGTGTGTGTGTGTGTAAACGATTGCTAGACCAGGGTTCTTCAAAACCAGCCCTGGGCATCCACAAAAAAAGTATTATTATCATTAGTAGTAATATTAGTATTGGTGTTAGTATTAAAATTATTAGTTTGTATCATTATATTTATATATATTTATTAGAATTAGAATTACACTATTTTATTAGAATTAAAATATCTTTATAATTAGATAAAAGATGATCAACCATTAAACACATACATTGTATATGTCCCATAGAGCAGTGATTGATTTAAATGATATAGAAACAAGACATATATTGACAATATAGACTTCTAAAAGGGGACCTATTATGCAAAATTCACTTTTACATGGTGTTTGAACATAAATGTGTGTCGGCAGTGTGTGTACATGGCTACCCTATAATGGTAAAAATCCACCCACTCCTTTTTTATGTTCCCAATAAATCATAAACGTGTTTTTGCTTCAACCAAAAAAAAAAAAAAAAAAAAAGCTACATTTTGGTCATGGCATCTGTGGGGTATTTTGAGCTGAAATGTCACATACACATTCTGGGGACACATGACTTTTATTGCGTCTTGTAAAACTGGGGTTAATAGGTCCCTTTAAAATCACAATTTGTGAAGATGTTTCACAAGATGTTTTCTTAATTTGCTAGTGTTTCTTTCTATTTGCTGGTGTTTTCTTCAGTTGCAGCATGTTGAGCTCTCTCAGCCACCATACTTTTCTCTACAATTATTTTTATTCCTGCTGAAAAGAAAAAGAAAAAGAAAAAACTAGCCTAAGCTGGTTTCCTGGTCTTTCTGTAGTTTGTTTTAGCTGATTTAGGCTACTCTTCCAGCCTGGCTAACTTAAAATTGTCCAAAAACAGACCTGTAGATTATTTGCTTTGTTCCAAAACAGGGAACTTAAAATTTCATCCATTTTAAAATTGTTACAATGTTGCAATTTCTTCTGGGTTCAGTTCGCTTTCTAAAGGAAACACTTCTAAACTTTAATCACATGTTTTCTTATTGGTCAGAGTGCAGAATTCCACTCATTGTGGTCATCTGTCAGGATGGATAGACAACATCTCAGCAGCTAATGTTCATATATGCCTAAAGGAACAAAACTAATGGACAAAATGCACCAGGTTCCGAAACAAACTCCCCAAATGATGTTTTGGTATGTGTGATTCCATCCATTGCCAATTTACCCAATAGTATTTTCACACATCGGGATGCCAGTTGACTGAAAACACAGCGTATTGCAGCCCTGGATACAAGCAAACAAAATGGGTCAAAGATTCCAGTTTCTACCCGGCATGAAAAGCCTCATCAATAAAAACATTGCAAACATATACATTAGCTGATCAGATTACAGTGTAAGGCTCGTCGCTTTCCATTGTCAGCTCCTGTTGCGTGTCCTCAATCTGGCAACCCGTGTGAGCGTCGATTCTGAGGAGGAAGGGGCGGGGAAAACGACTCTCTTCAAATATTACTAGCTGTCAATATTACATATTGCACCTTTAAGTCCAGGAAACAGCTTTTTTCATCAGGGTATATGATTAATTGAGATTCATTTAATTATTCAGCATATTATGTGATTATATCATTTGAATTGATTGACATCCCTATTTTTTTCTCAATATATAAATTAATGATTAAAGATAATTCAATCTTAATACACGAGACCCTTGTGAATTCCTTCTTTGTCACAGACAAATGTGAATCAAGCCCATATCCATCCTGCTCAGGCTTCAGTCAGAGGCAGTTATCTCTATTGCTCAGTGGTTCAGTGACTGTCAACTCCCAACCTTGAATGACACCTTTTAAATCTCTTAGTAACAAGGCTCTGCGGTACAACAAATGTCCTTTTCCACTATAGTAACATGACATAAAAATCATGATATATAGTTGAGCATAGCGACACTGTAACAGACAATAACCATTTGAGGGGGCACAGCCTTGGGTACCTGTTCTGCTGGCCCTCATAATTTTTTCTGAAGGATGACTGGTAAACAGACAGCCTGTGTTCATCTATCTCATGGGTGTGATGTAGTGTGAGAACCATGGTGATGGACCATATGGACCCCAGCAGGCCTGACACAGATCGTTTATCCCCACCGCACTTCATATCAAGCTGTGGAATGAACTAAAAATGCTTTTAATTATTCACTGTGGTGATATGATCTTAAGTTCTTTGAAAAACAAACAACTGTACCATTTTTCTATAGTACATCAGTCTTTTATCACTGTGATGGAACAAGGTCAGACATGTCTTTCAAAGCCTACCTACTTTTACCCCCTGGAACCTAAAAAAGAGTTGAGCAAAATATTGAGGTTGATTTTTTTCTATACAATCAGTGTGAAAAGTAACTGGGACTGTCAAGCTCCAAAAATGATTTTTTAAAAAAAAAAAGCATCATAAAAGTAGTCCATATGGCTATGTGTGCTATATTCCAAATCTTCTGAAGTTGTATAATAGCTTTGCGTGAAGGAAAGACCAAAATTTTGAAGGACATATAGAGTTAATGATGACAGAACTTACATTTTTGGGCAAACTATCCCTTTAACCCTGTAAATCCTGACATATAAAATAACAGTCAGAAAGAAAAGTTTGCATTTGTTTTTTGTTCAGTATCATATATGATACATCAGGCTTTTATGGCTCATGTAGTATGATATAGGAGAACATGGAGCTCAAAATCGAGGAGGAAAAAAACATAAATTTTATTCAGAGGCCGAAACTGATCAAAAATATGCAATTTGGTGCAGTTGCTGATATTTATATGCCCCAAAAGTAAGATTAAATTCTGATAGCTTGTAACATAAATTAATGAGATCTTTATAACGTTGTAACAGATTTATTTTTAACATTTACTTTATAAAAATCAATAAAGATTTTGGTAACACTTTATTTTACAGCGTCCTTGTTACATATGTTACATGTACTTACCATAGTAATTATGCATAATTGCATGCAAATAACCCTCAACCAAACCCTAAACGTACCCTAACCCTATAGTAAGTACATGTTGTTAATTAATATCACTCAGTACTTAAATATATAATTACACTGTAACAATGACACCTTAAAATAAAGTGTAACCAAGATTTTACAGCAAAAGACATGTATACTAGGACCTGAAGGGGGACGTTTTAGAATTATACTAAAACTTGTTTAAAAAAAAAAAAAAAGTATAGAATTTCAATCAGACGGCAGAAGGCATGTAGTATATGTACAACAAGTTTTTCAGAAAAGTTTTTATTATGTTGATCATTTAGAAGCCTTAGAAATGTGTGTATCAAGTATGATACAGTAGGTTTTACAGGGTTAATAACAATCCAAATATCAATGCCATAGAAGTCAGTCCGACAGCCGAGAACAAGCCAAGAGAAATCAGTGCCAGAATATCCAAGAGAATAAATAACAAACACTATTGCAGTAGAAATGTCAAGATGCAAGGACTTGGGCTATTTAAACATTACATGAAATGAAAATTCTGTCATTTTTCAGAATATCTTCTTCTGTGTTCTGCAAAAGAGGTTTGACGTGAGGGTGACTAAATGATGACAGAATTTTCATTTTTGGGTGAACTATTCCTTTCAGAGGAGTACGGCCTCATGTATGATCTTTTTTAGCTGACGTTAAATATCACATCTGCAAGTGCAATTTTAACCCCTACGTTGTAGAGTTTTTGGTTGTGTAAGCAGTCCTGTCATTTCTATTGATGGATACCCTACTAATGCATTATCCTCTATGACTTTGGTCTTTTGTTCTGCTGAGTGTTTCTGTTTTCAAATGTGTCTCATTTAAACTGTAGAGCTAATGATGAAGTTGACCCAAGCGTGCAAAGAAAAAATTTTCAGAAAGAGAGTTTTTTTTTTTTTTTTTTTAAAGTGAATGTATTTATTTTTCTCTCCCAAGAAATGCTGAACTGCAGTAGACTAAGCAATATATTTCCTAACAAGGGCAAGGCTGACCACTGAGACTGCCTCTGTTTAGCTATAACTAATGTAACATCTTTGAAACATCATAAATGTAAGTTTTATATATATTTTTTAAACTTTAAGCAGCTTCAATGTTGTAAATTAACCTCAAGAACAAAAAGCTTAATATAACAAGACATTGAACTTGAAAGCAAACCAACATTTAATTTCATGAAGCCAAATTAGTTTAACTGACTTTGGATTATTTATTAATTTCTTTAAATCAATCCTACCAATTTAGTTCCTGTTTTGCCTACTCTGTTTAGTACAGGTTTAATTGGTTTGCATTTCCATACTTCATGTGTTCTAAGATATCTCCTGAGTGGTTGTTATTCTAAATAAAGACTTTGTTTGTGAACTCCATCGTTGTACATGCTGCAGACCAGCATTACAAAAGAACCAACCAAAACTGTAACACTCTACTGTAACGCTCAAAAACCATCTCCACCTCGGTCCCCCGAACCACCTCCAAAAGCCTCGTCCCTCCTCAGTTGGACACTATACGGCGTGAGGACGAGGGGGGGGGGGGGGGGTGTACTGTCACTATTGTGGACTTCTGTTTTGTTATTCTGTTCTGTTAGCTCCTGTTTTGCCTACTCCATTTTGTTCCGGTTTCATTGGTTTCTGATTATCTCCTCGTTTGTTTCTATAGTTACATATAATCATCACCTGTCAGTCATTATGTTCATCTTGTATTTATACTCCCTGTTTCGTTCAGTCCCTTATCGGTTCTTGTTTCAGTTTATATGGTTTGCATTTTCATACGTGTTCTAAGATATCTCCTGAGTGGTTGTTATTCTAAATAAAGATTAGTTTTGTGGACTGGGTCCACAACCATAAATGTCCAATGTACTCCAATGTAAAGTCTTCTTGACTTTTGTTTTTTATTCTGCTCTTGCAATGTGAAAAATACAGAAACTGCAGCCTTTTGCAATAAACAATACCCCATGAATTATCCTGACCAGTCTGTTTTCACAGGAGCATGTTAAAACTTTTTCTTCTCTCCTTTTCTTCACTTTTAAACCTAGTTAGCATCCTTCCCTGAAATGTTTCTAAAGTAAGGAAATGCAATAGACCAGATACTTTATTTTGGTAACACTTTACAATAAGGTTCCATTTGTTAACATTACTTAACTATGTTAGTTAACATGGACTAACAATGAAAAATACTTTTAAAGCATTACCTTAATTTTAATATGTACTAATACATTATTAAAATCAAAATTTGTATCTGTTAATATTATTTGACCTGAACTAACAAGAACTAACAATGAACAGTTGTGTTATTATTAACTAAAGTTAACAAAGATAAATAAATACTGTAACAAATGTCTTGCCCATTGTAAGATAATGTTAGTTAATGCATTAACAAATTAACTGATGGGACCTTATTGTAAAGTGCTACCCATATTATTTATTTGTTAAAATGACAGAAAGAGTTTTTAAATAATGTTTGTAAAATTCAGTAAATGCAGGCAATGTCTGGTTAATACAACCTCTGATTTACAGAAACCCTAAAAGGCCATGCATATGTTTTCTTATGATCCCAATTCTTGAAATTTCAACATAACAAAAGTTGTTTTCTCATGATCTTGAATTAATTTTCACACACACACACACACACACACAAAAAAAAAAAAAAAAAAAAAAAACTGTACTTACCCCATTCTCAAGAAAACTATTTATTGAGAAAACAACTCACAATCGGCAGGAAAAAAGAAAACATGGAATCTGTGAGATTCTGTGCTGATTTAATATGTATGGCTGAAAAAAATCCAGATACTATCAGATACTAGATACAAAATGAATGTGAAATCCCAAGTTACTCCAACTAACTCTGAAAAAAAAAAGTCTCTGAATAAAGTTTTGTTTGGGATTTCTTGGCAACAATCCCTCAATAAAAATAAGAGCGAATGTATGAGGTGCCCAGGGGCATAAAATCTTAGACCTGAACATCTGAGAGACCACTGTGTGTCTGCAGCAGCGGAACGTGAGAAGAAATCACCTCTCTCAGAGAAAGTGCCTGTACCCTCAGCGGAGCTCATACAAACAAACACCCACAGCTGTTACAACATATAAATCTGATATAGAAGATTTGACTTCTTTTGTCGTGATTAAAATGTGCTAGAAATGCACCGCTGTGTAAAGTATGTGTGAAATCAAGGCTACATCACTACCTTACTGCCTTTTGGATTAACCGAACGCATCCTCGGGGCTCGTCTCAAAAGTGCGATGTTGCATCTTCTCTCTGAGCCCCACAGCATGGAGAAAATAAGAGGGTGAGTGTGGGAATGGAGAAGAGGTTTTGAAGGGAATGAGTGTGGAGCCGTGCCGTCAGTCTTTATTAGCAGTAGGCTAACGCTTCTGCACCCTGTCTGGTTTCATTACCATGACTCATTAGCTCGCACCAGGGTCACGAAAGCCAGGCAACTAGAAGGGGGGATGGAGGAACTTAGGAGGGAAGTGAGCTTTGTCACTTTGGACATTTATTGACCTGTTTTCACAGTGGGGAATCAGAAGGGAGAGAGGGCGGGATGCCCCTCAGCGAAGAGGAGAAGCTCACACAGATGAGCTGCTGGACCTTCAAACTGAAGCATGACTTATTCTGTTAACTACTGCTGTAATGTACTGTATAGTTGAGGCTTTGAGCTTGACCTTCAGAAAAGTGAGAAACATATCATACTAATACATAAACTACAAGAATCTTACAGTTTTCAGGGTGTCTCGGTCCACTTCCAAACAAACTCTGGTGCGGTTTGACTGAAACGTGAACGCAACACTGACCAAAGTCATCTAAACAAACCAAAAACAGGATGTGATGTCACAAGATGTGACCCTTAAAAGAACAGAATGTGCAAGGATACCTGGTTCCTCCCAACATAGAAGCTATGTTGCCCATTAGGGTGTGTTCACACTTGTTCAGTTCACTTGTAGTTCAGTTCACTTGGTTCATTTGGTCCGGACCAAAAAAAAAGGCATTTTTAACATCGGACCTAAAGATATTGAACCTAAAGGCATAGGGATTTGTAAACAATCTGACTGGTCAGCTTTTATAATGTATATTTCACGACTGAACATCCATAACAATGCTGTGTGCTGGGCTTGTGTGTAGCCTACATTTGATGGTATTTTGACCAGCTGAGAACTCGTGAAGAGCTTATAAAATGTGTAAAGGAGTCAAAACAGCGGAATTCCTCACGCAAGTGAAGATCTGCTGCGAGGGGTCGCGGTTCTGATGCCTGTACTGAACTGTAATGGGCAACATCGCACCTATGACATGTATGCTTGAGCATTCTGTCCTATGTGGGATCCCATCTTGTGACGTTGTGAAAAACAAAAACACAAAAAGTATTCTCATCGCTTCATAACTTTAAAGTGGAACCACTGTAGTCACATGAACTGTTTTAAATATGTTTTTAGTACCTTTCTGGGCATTTGAAAGTGTAAATTAACTTGCTGTCAAATGCAGGCCTCACTGAGCCATCACATTTTATCAAAAATATCTTAATTTGTGTTCCGAAGATGAACGATGGTCTTACGGATGTGGAACGACATGAGGGTGAGTAATTAATGACAGAATTTTTATTTTTGGGTGAACTAACCCTTTAATGATTAGCTGGTCTTGTCAGATTTACAATTCAGCTGTTCTAAAATGGTTCTGGGTTGGATATGATTAAGTGGGCAGAGGAAGCCCTGCGCTGGGAGAAGATAATCAACAATCTACCGCAAACTACCAGTGATGCCAAACATTCAAAGACTTTTGAGTCGTTTTCTTCTTTTCAATGAATTGTCTTCTGCAAGATCTGCATTTGTTTGGACCATTCTCTCACTGAATCATCTGAAGTGGTTCTTCAGTCAGTGAAGCAGACAGTATTGAATACTTAAGAACAAATAGCAAACAACTGAAACAATAGGCAACTTTTTGAGTAGTAACATTGAGAAAATTCAGCTCCTGCTGTGTTGGTGTGATGGTACTGCATAAATAAGTGGCCATTCATGACAAAAATCTTTTTGTTGCATGCTGTTTTTCAGTTGTGAAAGTGTACTTTCAGATGAAATCCTGCAGGCGCCCCTTGTATTTCCTGCTCTGTTAAAGGGGACCTATTATGCCCCCATTTACAAGATGTAAAATAAGTCTCTGATGTCCCCAGAGTGTGTATGTGAAGTTTTAGCTCAAAATACCCCACAGATAATTTTTTAGAGCATGTTAAAATTGCCACTTTTTGGGGTTGAGCAAAAAAGCACCGTTTCAGTGTGTGCCCTTTAAATGCAAATGAGCTGCTGCGCTCGGCCTAAGAGGGCGGAGCTTCAAGAGCTCGTTCTCCCCTGTCAGGATTCAGTCAGGATGCACTATAATGTCAGAAACTGCGAATACATGCTGCATGGAGATAGAACGTCTCAGGTTACGCATGTAACCATGGTTCCCTGAGAACAGGGAACGAGACATTGCGTCTAGCGCTATGGGGAACGCCTCCGCGGGAACTGGTGTCTGAAACGCTATCAAATCATGCCACTCGTATTGGCCGGTGACAGCCTATGACGTCACTACTAGTGCGACCCGAACGCACATAAGGGGCGCCTAGAGAACAAGTCGACCACTTATCGTCTGAAGGGACTGTTCAGCAGGCAGCCCCTCAGCATGGTAGGGAGACGCAATGTCTCATTCCCTGTTCTCAGGGAACCATGGTTACATGCGTAACCTGAGATGCTCCTTGTCGAAAGGGAACTCGCATTGCTTCTAGCGCTATGGGGAACGAAATACCCACGCTGCCATGCTGAGAGGAGTGCATGGCAAAGAATGGCTGACAAGAACAGATGGACAATTCCAACAGAAATGTCAAAATCACTCCTCCTACGGGTCTAATAGGCTGTCAGGGACAGCATTCCCTACGGCCAACACCCAAGCTATAAGCCTCAAAGAGGCCCCACAAATATCCAGAGGCCTACCAAGGCCGCTTAAGGGCTTGGAACCAACAACTTAAAACAGAAGGGGTCCCTTTAAGGTAATGTGGCCAGGGAGCCGAAAGGAGCCCCGGCCAGTCACTTCTCAGGGCAGAAAGTCTACCTCTAACGCCACCAGGGAGGCCGACCGATCTTAGTGACCTAGTCTGGCCAGCAACCTGTCTGTTACCTAAACAGAGTCTCTAAAGCACTTGCCTCCAGAGGAAGCATCCAGAAAGAAGGACTGCAAACTGGCAGTAACCAACTCAGACCGGATCGTAGAGACGGGCATCCTGGGGAGCAGGACTCAGCAAAGCACTTAAGACCCTTGCAATCGAGGGGAGTTACTCCGCTCCACCTAGGATCTACAGAGCACTTCTAAAACTAGGCACTCTGGAGGCTGAGGACTCTACATAGGGTCCCTAATGAGAGGCATACCTCCAGCCCCAACAGGAGCTGATCTACCAAGGGAGTTCTTACTAAAAGAATCTCTTAAACCTTTAAGACCAACTCAGGGAGCGAGGCCCTCTATATGACGACCCACACAAGAGAGGGGAGTACCTACAGCCTAAAATACTGATCTACCAGGGAGGTCTAACAAAAGACCTTCGACCTTCCGACCAGAACTCGGGAGAGCTGTACTCTAAGGAATGACCCTCAATGCGAGGGGAGTACAAACTAGACTCAACCGAGACGAGTATTGACCAAGCTCACACAAGTACCAGGGAGGCTCCTGAAGAGCCTACACCCTGATATAACTCTAGGGAGTTAGGATACAAACTTAGCTGGAAGTGCTAAGGACCTACTCGACCAGGAGGATCGCCTTCAAGGTGGCCCGCTCGAGGGCCAACTACTTGCTAGCAGATCTAGAATTCCAGGGCTAGTATCAGGGAGGCTCCACTGGAGCCTGGGCTACCTGATAACCATCTGCTCAACTCTAGGGAACTAGGACACGCAGGAACCTAGCTCAACCGGGAGGATCGCTCCCAAGGAGACCCAAGGAGGGCCAGCTGCTTGGTAGCAAATCAAACTCCAGCAGAAACAGCCACTAGAGGTATTGCAGGCTTGGAATACTCGTTTGCATTGCCATAACGAGCCGTGTACTCAGCATAACGCTTTCTACCCTTAAAACAAGGGGAGTACAAATCTATATGACCAGGCTTATGAGGAGGCCTCAGATAGGGCCTACCACTCTAGGTTAACACGGCCACAGGCCCGGGGCTAATGCTTGAGCTCCAAGGGAGCGTGCTCAACTCGTCCTGAAAGGATGGAGTACTTGATACGCTCAACCTGAGCATCGCTGGTGATGGGCACATATGGGGCACAGAGTTCTGGGAGCAAAGCGAGCTAAACCTGAAAAAGAGCTCAAGGGTGAAAACCTGAGCAAAAACTCTTGCTCCAAGACGAGAAAGACCGTCTGAGCTCAGCTCTGGAGGAATGGAGGCCCCAACAGGAAGAAATTCCACAGGAGGGGCCTGCAACACTCGACCCACGACTTGATAAAAATCAAAGAGCTTATGACTGAGAGATTGCTCTAAACTCGACCAGATAAAGCTACTACCAAAGCTCTAGAAAGCGGAGACTTCAGCATAGTGCTTTCCACTCTCTAAACGAGAGGAAGTCTAACAACGCTCAGGGATAACCACCGGGGAGGCTTTCTACGAAAGCCTACAACACCTGGCTATCTGTCTGTGCTTAACACCACTAGGGAACTAAAGCTCAGCATAGTGCTTTTACTCTAATATCAAGAGGAGCCCCAGCTCAACCTAGGCAATTTGAGGAGGCCGCAAAGCCTGCTACTCGCATTAATAGCCTAATGCAGAAGGCGGGCCCTGGCCGGGGACGACTCTGCAGAGAGGAGGCGTACTAGGATCACTAGCTGCCAGTCCTAAGCAGGAGAGGCTCTCCTAGGAGTAGCCTACTCCGAGCTACGGCATGCTAGGAGGCGGAAAAGCTACAGCATAACCGCCTCTGTCTAAAAGACACTCCTAAAGTACTAACCTAGGCCAGATATAGGGGCGGCCTAAAAAGAAGGGCCGACCCACAGGCACTCATGACCTCCCTGGAGCTCAATGGAGTGGAGACTTCAGCCTAACGACTCTAAAGAAAGGAGGCCGACTCATAACACACAGGTGAGCTCACCACCTGGAGCTCAATGGTGGCGGTGGCTTCGAATAGAGACTCTCAAACGAGAGGAAGCTCACTCACTCACCACAGGGTAATGTCAAGGCGGCCCAGAGGGGGCCGACACCCACAGTCATGATCTATCTGGAGCTCGGGGGAGCGGAGGCTTCAGCATATCGCCCTTTACTCTCTCAGCGAGAGGAAACCACTTCACTCGACCTAGTGAAGGTATTAAGGGGGCCTAACAAAGGCCATACACCTCAATCGTGATATTACCTGGAGCTCAGCAGAGAGGTGGCTTCAGCAACATGACTCTCTTCAACAAGAGGAAGCCAACTCACTCAACCAGAAGGATTATCAGGGCAGCCCCGAAGGCCTGAGCACCTGACATATCGACTATCTGGAGCTCAGATGAGCAACAGCCTAAAAAACCGACTCTTAGAGCACAGAGCGTAACCTGCTGCCGCGTATGTCCTGTCATATATGAGCAGGACCAGAGCTTTGAAATCTGTATGAATTACATGCTGATGTAAACAGATGCGGGAAAAAACAGATTCTTCCACGCCCTGTCGATCTCAAAACGGAGATCAAACGGGAAAGGAATGCTCATATACGCGGGTGCAGATAAACAACGTGCGACTGGGGTTGCCATGGGACAGACACACATACACACACACACACACACAGCGCGAATAAACAGTTTCCTCAAAAACTGAACGCGCACGCTCCTCGCCCAAACAAACAACGCACAAGTAATCAATCCACACATCACTCGAACGTAAAGAGCACACTGCTGATATTGAGGATGCAAAAGACAAAGCATCCTCAAACAGCACAACACTCTCGTCAGCCGCTGAAGCATATGAAATAAACACGTACAAACACTTCAGTCGAACTTCTTCTGTGCGCATCGAGCACAAAAGATTGTCCCTCTTCCCACAGGAAGAGAGACAAACGAGAGTGGAGCTTCCTTAATGGGAAAGCTCTACAAAAAACATGTAAAGAACTCTCAAGTACTGAACATGCATGCTCTAACAAAGGACGCACAAGTCATGAGTGTCATCAAGCATCAAAAATCTAAGACACGGATGTACACACCGCTTGAAACATCTGCTTAAAAAAGCCATTCTTACCTAGAACAGCGTTTAGACAAAACAGTCCCTGAAGACGAAAAGAGGTCGACTTGTTCTCTAGGCGCCCCTTATGTGCGTTCGGGTTGCACTAGTAGTGACGTCATAGGCTGTCGCCGGCCAATACGATTGGCGTGATTTGATAGCGTTTCAGACACCGGTTCCCGCGGAGGTGTTCCCCATAGCGCTAGACGCAATGCAAGTTCCCTTTCGAAAGGGAACAGGTATAGTTTAGTTCAATTACGGTTATAACTTATATTGTCTTGTTTTTATCCACTATATTAGTACAAGCCAGTTTACCGATGAGATTTATAACGTTTATTGTACTTCACACAAAATATGAAACGTCTGTCTTCACTCTAGAAAATCACTGTAAGAGCTTAATAAAACACAGTGCACAAAGTGTGCAATAAAATATTATCCATAAACTCTCTCTCTCTCCCTTGCATTATCATCAACATACATAGCGAAGTACACAAAAACACTCATTACAACTAACAGTAAACAAATATATAAAGACATTATGCCTTTTCGGGTGGTGCTTAATAAACTGGTAAACTTTATATCCGTAAATCAACTCCGATGAACTGTAATAAAGTGCCGTCACCTTTATTACTGCCGTATTCATTATCACTCTGGAGACTGTATGTTTTGTATTGTCCCTTTGTATTGACATTCTTCACAAAGTAGTCCGGTGTGAAATGATTCGCGCAGACATAAACAAATTTCGGTAGAGTTGAGGGAGCATTTTCTTCAAAAACAAAATTAATCCACCTCGTCTTCAGCGGCTCAGATTTCAGGAGTAAATGGAGAGAGCTATGTGGATTAATCCATCCAGCTACAGAACACCTAAAACGCTTGGGAGACATTCTCGTCAGTGCAGCAATGGCGGACTCTGTAAACTCGCTGTGAACTTGGTCAGGGCGGTTCTATGTTAAAACGGCAGTGTCTGTCAACATTCGTGGGCGGGGCCTGTGGCTAATGTGACGTCACACTGCCAGGGATCTGGAAACGGCTTGTTCTGAGACACTGCTTATGATTTATGGGGATTAAAAAAAAAAGGAGTGGTTGGATTTTTATCATTATAGGTTGGTTGTGTACACACACTGCCAACACACATTTATGTCCAAACACCATGCAAAAGTGAATTTTGCATAATAGGTCCCCTTTAATGTCTACATACACACAACAGAAAAATATGGTTGTCAGTCCTGTTTAACAGTCCTGTAATACAGTTGCATTCACATAAAATCTAGAGTGACAACTGCATTCTTTTTAAATTCAATTATTTATTTATTTTTCAAGTGCGATATCACTCAGAACATTTTATATAACCTCTCTATGTGTCCAGTATGAATAATATAGTAATCATACATTACCAATTAGGGGTGTAACGGTTCAGATTACTCAAGGTTCAGTTTTTATCACAGTTTTAGGGTATGTGCTATGTTCAGTAAAAAACAGGACAATTGTCAAATAAAAATAAAGAAAATAAGAACAAATAATCTAACTACAAGAAACAGCACAAATAAATACAATAGAGCAAAGATACACATAAAATAAACAATGCTTTACAGGTTTTTCAGGTATCTAGCAGTAGTTTTCAGCTACAGATATTGAATAAAGTAATGAAATATAAAATAACAGCACATAAACTTCACTGTATAAATTAAATAAAGATTAAACATTATTTAAGTTACAAAAGCTATTCAGTCAAGAGCAGTGAGTGATTTTTTGTCTTTTGTCATTTTATTAAAGTCCCTGTAAAGTAAATTCTGAGAATTGTTTCTAAACACATTATAAATGATACAAATGTATTGCTGAAACACATTACAAAGACTGTGATCTATGTAATACTGAATTGTGAAGTTAGAGCGTTAAACAGTTTTTCACCAATTCTTTGTTCAGGATTTTTTGGGTGGAGCTAAAATGGGGGCTCGATGACGCACTGGAGCCCCCGAGCATGGCCCCGCCCCTAACACTATATAACTGTCGATGACGCACTAGAGCCACCGAGCATGGCGCCGCCCCTAATGCTATAGCGTCTCGCCCATTCAATCTCGAGTGTCATTACCGTTAGTTATACAGCCTATATTTTGCTAGCTAGTAATGCCTTCGTCACACAAATGCATATTACCTGGTTGCGATAATATACATAACAGCTCGGTCTCCTTATTTAAATTTCCTAAAAACGATGATACGAAAAAGGGGTGGAATTTTGTCTATGCAGTGATCATTTTATCTCCTGCCTTGGCCTTCATCCTCCCGTCCCACCGACAACCGATGATATGGGGCCGGACAGAGTCTCTCCCGTCCCGGCCTTCATCCTCCCAACTCGCGGCGCCGACATCTGTTAATAACACATTTTTCTGTGGTGTGACAAACTCAGAACACATACTTTAATATGGCTTTACAGGGACTTTAACATTAAAAACACAGAGAGCAGGAATATTAGGCGTCTGTCACTTTAAGACATAATTCACAGATCCACTACACTGATACTGTTACACATGAGTTGTCTTTCTCGTTCACTTAAGACATAACCTGTCCATGTTCTTTTGATCATCACTGTTGGAATATATTGGGAAACCAGAATGCGTATTCATCGACTGAAACATTTATTAGCCGAACTATGTCTGTTTGTTATTTTCAACAAACAATATTATAGATGCGTCATCAGATTTGGGATGAACCGTGGTGCAGGCGTGTGCCGAACCGTGGGTGGAGAACGTTATCGGGAACTGTTACACCCCTAATACCAATCTACTGTATGTCCTTGGACAGTAGTCCATGTAGTTGTGGTTGGACAGTGTAAGCTGAGATGCCCATTATCAAGACAGTCGTTCTTGACTCAGCATTTTGGATCATTGGCAACATTGATGTTTTGTATCCCTGAGCCTATGACAGGTCAAGAGTTCTGCTCCCCGCTGGCTGAAAGATGTGGATGTGTGACAAGCCAATAGCATATTTGTCAAGTCTTGTCATGCCGTCAAGGTAAATGAATATCCACTCATCCAACACTACTCAAATTTAAAATCTATTACAGTTCAGGGCACTCCTGGACACTGTTCGAATGATACCAAAACCTCAGCATGTGGCAGAACACTGTTCTTCAACCAAGCATTATTTATTGTTTTCTATTCTTACAATATCAGTATATCAGATAGTTCTCTGATGATGATTATCAATACATTTTGCCTGCCATTCAGGCAGTTAGAGTTACATCATATATTGGGGCTTTGGTTTACTGTGGTGGGAAACAATCCCATTAGACTGAATTTACTTGTTTATTTGTCTTGTAATCTGATCTGTACTGAACTGTATGGCAGAAAGCTTTGTAAGTATCTTTGACTGGAAGGTCTCAGCCCCGCTCCAGTAATTCTCTAGTAATTCAAACATTGTTGTGGGATATAAAATGTTTACCTTTCCCATTAGTTTTTTTGGAGTCTTCATTTGTCCCACTGGTAATGAAAGTAGAAAAGTTTACAATATAATTATAGTGGATATTTTTGAGTCTCTTGACATGCAGTCTTAAACAAAAACAAGTTTTTTGATGTTGTTGTCACAGTCACTGTTTGTTTCTGTAGGCTTCCCTTCAGGAGTTTCATTTTAAGGAAAATCAAACGAAACAGAGCAAAGCTGTTTTGTCAATTACAGCTTGTAAGCTGTCACAGCAGACATTTTAAGAATAAAATGTCTCTTTTCCCATGAGCAGGAAACTTGGCATCTTTGCAGACAAGTTAGATTGCTTGTAGTCTCACACAGCCAGACTTGTAGCATAAAGTTAATCTTATTCTGCCCATTTGACAGAAAGAGACCATTTGATTGACATGAAAAGTGAACAAATAGAGTTTAATTAATTTTACGTGCAATTTAGGGTTAGGCTATCTGAACTACATTATACTGGTAGACCTCTGATTATCCCACAAAAACAGGTCAGCAAAGACAAAGGAATTTAATTAATGGCACTGCAGTTTCAGCAGCAAAATCTGTTTAAACTTTGTGATAGAATTCCTTTTTATCCAAAGGTAATTACCAATTATTTCTCAGGCATAAACTACTATTCAAAAGTTTGAGATATTTAAGATTTGTTTATGTTTTAAGTCTCTTATGCTCCCCAAGACTGCATTTATTTGATAAATATAAATATATATATTATATATTATATTATATAATATATAATATATATATATTATATATTATATTATATATAATTTAAAATGGTTTTCTATTTAATTATAGACTGCAAGACTGCATTTATTTGATACATATAAATATATATATTATATATTATATTATATAATATATAATATATATATTATATATTATATTATATATAATTTAAAATGTTTTTTTATTTAATTATATATATTAAAATGTAATTTATTCCTGTGATGGCAGAAGCTGAATTTTCAGCATCATTACTCCAGTCTCCAGTCTTCATCATCATCATCATCATCACTGTTAAAATGTTTGTGGAAACCATGGTACATTTTTTTCAGGATTCTATGATGTATAGAAAGTTCAAAAGATCAGCATTTATTTGAAATAGAAATCTTTTGTAACATTATAAATGTCTTTACAGACACTTTTGATCAATTGCTGAATTAAAGTATGCATTTCCTTAAAAAAATGCATGGTACTTTTGAATGGTAGTGCAGCTCAGAAAACAAAACTATGAATGAATCTGTAGTACTAAGTACCTCTATAAATAAATAAATAAATAAATAAACTGCTGCCATAACCCTTTCAAACTTTGATAAATCCAGTGATTATTCTTTCGCAAAAGCACTCACTATAACAACCCAATTCCTCAATAAATGTTTCCAGACAGACTGACCTGTGTGCTGTCACTCCCAAAAGTTTTGTAAAGCCAGCCAATTCGATTCAAACTGCCAATTTCAGCTAATGCTTGCTATTTTTGAGCAGTCAGTTCACAGACTGTGGGCTGAGACAAAGTAACTAGCATGCTTGTGTCAAAGTGTTTGTGAGTTTGAATCTAACCCTTGCACAAAGCAGCATATCAGCAACTTCATTAGCTTCTGCTCTCCATAGTTTAAACAAAATGGAGAATTAAGCAACAGCGGGGTAGCATTGGACTTTAAGTGGCTGAAATAAGCTGTCAAGAGTATGTTCATCTTCATGGCAACACACACGCTGTGGGTAATCCCTGAAGACCCGAGATCCAATAATCATCTGAGCTTACTATTCTAGCAGGATGACTGCAAGTGTATATGGGGGATCGCATTGTTTTATTCGGCCATAATACACAGGATTGCACAGCTCAGTGAATGTATTATTCATCGATGCAGTACAGTCATTTCAGATGTGCTACTTTGAGTGTGCTCAGCCCTCCTGAGTGTTTCATGTTTTTGAATACCTCAGGGGCATTAGCTGGATGACATGAGATGATTAACCATTTTGGCCTGTAGATGCCAAGCTAAATGGATTCGATCAAGTTAGCTCTCGCTCCAACCTCGGTAATTAGTGCGAGGGATGGGGCACAAACCTCTAGTGCATGACAGCTTGCACTAAGAGACTGCCAACACCATAGAGGCAAAATACTTTGCAGTAATTTTGACATTAATTGTCAGACATTGCGTGTACGAGCAATACAAATGGTAGAAAATACGAACCATTTCACCGCATGAAATTACCTAAGATCTAAACTGTCAAACATTTGTTTCAGTAAAACTTATAAGAGCCATGGGGCATGCATGGAGAAACACATTTTATAAAACGGATAGTTCCAGCCCTTGATTCTAATTGGTTGAGCCGCATTCAAAGCATTACATGAGTATCGCTGCGCCACTGAGTGTGTATATTGCTGCGTCTGTCTCAGCAACCACTCTTAGCAACGTAAAAATACACTATATTGCCAAAAGTTTTGGGATGCCTGCCTTTATGTGCACATGAACTTTAATGACATCCCATTCTTAATCCGTAGGTTTTAATGTGGAGTTGACCCACCCTTTGCAGCTATAACAGCTTCAACTCTTCTGGGAAGGCTTTCCACAAGGTTTAGGAGTGTGTTTATGGGAATTTTTGACCATTCTTCTAGAAGCGCATTTGTGAGGTCAGGCAGTGATGATGGCGAGAAGGCCTGGCTCGCAGTCTCCACTCTTATTCATCCCAAAGGTGTTCTATCGGGTTGAGGTCAGGACTCTGTGCAGGCCAGTCAAGTTCCTCCGCACCAAACTCGCTCATCCATGTCTTTATGGACCATGCTTTGTGCACTGGTGCGCAGTCAAACTGTTCCCACAAAGTTGGGAGCATGAAATTGTCCAAAATATCTTGGTATGCTGAAGCATTAAGAGTTCCTTTCACTGGAACTAAGGGGCCAAGACCAACCCCTGAAAAACAACCCCACACCATAATCCCCCCTCCACCAAACTTTACACTTGTCACAATGCAGTCAGGCAAGTACTGTTCTCCTGGTAACTGCCAAACCCAGACTCGTCCATCGGATTGCCAGACAGAGAAGTGTGATTCATCACTCCAGAGAACACGTCTCCACTGCTCCAGTGGCGATGTGTTTTACACCACTGCATCCGACGCTTTGCATTGCACTTGGTGTTGTAAGGCTTGGATGCAGCTGCTCGGCCATGGAAATCCATTCCATGAAGCTCTCTACACACTGTTCTTGAGCTAATCTGAAGGCCACACGAAGTTTGGAGGTCTGTAGCTATTGACTCTGCAGAAAGTTGGCGACTTCTGCGCACTGTGTGCCTCAGCATGTGCTGACCCCACTCTGTGATTTTACGTGGCCTACCACTTCGTGGCTGAGTTGCTGTTGTTCCCAATTGCTTCCACTTTGTTATGATACCACTAACAGTTGACCGTGGAATATTTAGTAGTGTAATTTCACGAATGGACTTATTGCACAGGTGGCAACCTATCACGGTACCACGCTTGAATTCACTGAGCTCCTGAGAGCGACCCATTCTTTCACAAATGTTTGTAGAAGCAGTCTGCATGCCTAGGTGCTTGATTTTATATACCTGTGGCCATGGAAGTGATTGGAACACCTGAATTCAATGATTTGGAGGGGTGTCCCAATACTTTTGGCAATATAGTGTATGTTTGTTCTCAATTGATTTTGTTTATTGAAGCTTACTGCATTATGTAGAAGAAAACAAAAACAAAACAAATATGTAGTACTAAATACCTTAAAAAAAATAAATAAATAAATAAAAAGACTGATGCCATAAACCTTTCAAACTCTGATAAATCCATTGATTATTTCTTTTGCAAAGGCACTCACTATAACAGCCCAATTCCTCAAAAAATGTTACCAGACAGACCGACCTGTGTACTGTCATGCCCAAAAGTTTTGTAAAGCAAGCTAATCTTATTGAAACTGCCAATTTCATCCAATGCTTGCTATTTTTAAATGCAATTTTCATCAGACGGTCAGTTCACAGACTGTGGGCTACCTGTCCAATTTTCCCCCTCAGTGTTTAATGATGGAAAATGGCAACATTCCTTCAAGCTTACTGGAAAGGTCAGAGCAACTGCAGCCTCTAAAGATGCATTTTCAGGTTTTATATCTCTGACATGAATATATCCAAATTTCACGCCTCTCAACATGCTCCAAGTATACTATAAAAGTGAAAAGACTGCTGTAGTCTAAATATGCATTTTCAGTATACACTTCACAGTGGGACCCGTTATGTGTAGGAATAGTGTCTTGAAAGTGTATAGAGAGTAAAAGTACTGAATATACTGTATGACATGAACATATGAAAATTATACCCTCCTATATGCTGGGAAATTATAATTTTGGTGTTTTTTTGTTTGTTTGTTTTTTGTATGTTTTTTTAATTTGTATTTATTTTTTTATTTTATTTTTATTTTCTGGTGCTATTGTGCGTAAATGCATGGTCACCTCTGCTTTTAAGTCTGGATCACGGGACAGAGAACAAATCAAGCTCACTAGATCTAAGTGATCTAGATAGTCTGTGAGGGTGCAGTAACTCAGGGAGATAGTGTGGGGCCAGATTGTAAAGGGATTTGAATACAAATAATAACATTTTAAAATCAATCCTATATTTCACAGGGAGCCAATGCCGTGAAATCAGGTCTGGTGTGATATGATCAAACTTATGTTTCCCCTGGCAGAGACGAGAGAGGAAAGAATGAGAAATTCCAAAATAGAGAGAGTTGCAGTAATTGAGATGTGAGGAAACAATTGGATGAATCACGGTTTCAGGAAGGGCTTTACTTTTGCCAATAAATGAAAATGATAAAACACAATTTAACTACAGCAATTATTTTCTTTATCAAATTTAATGCTACTGTCAAACAGAACACCTAAATTCTTAGCAGACAAAGTACTTTATGGGGCATAAGATCCCAGATCTTTGAAATTACTACTTCCATTCGGTCCAAACAGCATAATTTCAGTTTTACTCTCGTTAAGGTTCAGAAAATTTTGTGCAAGCCATAATTTGAGTTTTTCTAAGCAAGCTAATAGTGGCTGTAAGGCATGCTTATAATACTTTAAGGGGGAAATAGATTTAGGTGTCGTCCGCATAATAGTGGATGAACATACCACACTGTCTGTGTTGAAAATAGAGTCTAAAGGGAAAATATATAATGAAAACAATGCAGGCCCAAGGACAGAGCCCTGAGGTACACTGCAACAGAGGTGCACTGCAGAAGATGAATGAGGTCCAATATAGGCAGTGAATTTCGTATTTGTTAAATATGAGCAAAACCATTTAAGAACTGTACCTCAAATGCCCACGCATGACTCCAGGCAGGAAAGGAAAATGTATGGTCAATCAGATCAAAAGCTGAACTAAGGTCTAACAGGACCATAGCTTTTTCCAGAGTCCATAGCAAGTAGGATGTCATTAGAGACTCTTAGGTGAGCAGATTCAGTGCTATGATGTGCTGTAAAACCTGATCAAAATGTTTAATAAATAGAGTTAGCCATCAAGATAAGGCGAAAATTAGCCAGGGAGATGGGGTCCCAATTAGGTTTTCTGAGATGAGTCACTGTAGTATGTTCAAGGCAATCAGGGGTTGGACAATGAAACTGGAATACCTGGTTTTAGACCACAATAATTTATTATAATGGTGTAGGGCCTTCTTTTGCAGCCAATACAGCTTCAATTCATCTTGGAAATGACAGCTACATGTCCAGAAGTGGCCAGAAGGGTTTTTGATCCATTCTTCTTGCAGGATGCAGACTCACTTCTCCAAAACAAAAAGTGGCTCAATAATATTCAGATCTGGTGACTGTGCAGGCCATGGGAGAAGTTCAACTTCACTTTCATGTTCATCAAACCATTCTATGACAAGTCTTGCTGTGTGATATTCATCCTGATACACGGCCCCACCTTCAGGATACAATGTTTGAACCACTGGGTGCACATGGTCCTCCAGAATGGTTCGGTAGTCCTGTGATGTGCCCATGTAGCACAAGTAGTGGGCCTAGGAAATGCCATGATATTGCAGCATTTCCATGACTTCTCCACACTGTAATTCTCCCAGTTTTGGAAGAATGTGAAGATGGACTCATCAGAGAACAATACATGTTTTACATTGTCCACAGCCCAAGAATTCCTTTGCTGGCACTACTGAAATCAACGTTTAGCATTGGCACGAGTGACCAAGGCCTGACAATGAGCCCGACCATGAATACTGATTCTATGGAGCTCCCGACGAACAGTTTTAGTAGAAACAGGAGAGTGGAGGTCTGTATTTGATTCTGCAGTGATTTGGGCAGCTGTGGTTTTATGTTTTTTGGATACAATCCAGGTTACTACCTGGACATCCCTTTCAGACAGCTTCCTCCTGCGTAGACAGTTACTCCTGTTGGATGTGGTTCGTCTTTCGTGGAGGTATGCTGACATTACCCTGGATACCGTGGCTCTTGATACAAAAAGACTTGTTGTCCTGGTCACAGATGTGCTAACGAGACGCGCACCAACAATTTGTTCTCTTTTGAACTCTGATATCTCTCTCATTACTTTGTGTGAACTGCAATATTTTATGTACAGCTGTGCTATTGCGATGGATGGATGGATGGATGGATGGATGGATGGATGGATGGATGGAAACTTCATTTCCCAGAATGAAATGCAATAAATGAATTTACTGAATTTCTTTGAAATGCAATTCAGTAAATTCCTCTTTAAATATAGAAATACATAGGCCTATACATACATAAATAAATACAGTATGTACATACATACATACATCATGATACCTTTAGTATCAATGTTTGGGACTCTGAGTGTTAGAGGAATAGATTGTGACAATCATTGCAATTATTTATTTATTTATTTTTTATTTAGGCCTAGGTTTTTGAAGAAATGTGTTGTATCACTAATACCTTTTAAATGATGCTTGTAATTACTTGTTAAAGCTCACCTGAGAGAAACCATTAAATTCTGCCAACTCTGAGGTTTTGAGTGTGCGAGAGATTGGCTTTCCTGGGTAGTTATTGATGTTTTCATGTATTTTGATTACTTGTCCAGTTGAATGCTGTAAACACATCTATTGAACAAATGAAAGTCACAAAGGTGTTAAACAGAATTTGGGGCAGGATTTCAAGCCACCTTTGTTTTATATTGACCTTCACTTTGGCTTATTTATGCAACATTCAGTACAAGGTTGAGCGCATAGTGAAGATTAATAGCCCCTTTAAATGCCTGTGGTCTTGCACTGCATGGAACACTGTAGCACATTCTTATGTTAGTGTGAATCCAGGGCTCTGCATGAGCCGCATACATACCCATATTAATCACTGCACTATTCTTAAGCGCGGTTGATGACATTTGCTTGATAGATGACAACTGATGCATTGAGGCATTGAGTAGCAAACAACTAATCAAATTGATTCCACATTCAGGAATGGCCTATGGACCTGATATAGCCTTACATACCATCAAAGTGATGTGAAATTTCTTTCGATAGCAGAACATTTGACAGAAAGAACTGCATTGTGTGTCTTAGTAGCTAAAGCTCAGGGCTAGTAATCGAAGGTTGTCGGTTGAAGCTCCACAAGGAGCAAGCAATGAGCTATAACCATTGTGCCCTTGAGCAAGGCACTTAACCCCTAGTTAAATGGAGGGAATGTCCACATAATAAAAATGTATGCTAAATGACTACTTACAGCCTACTGTCTCACCCTCAGACATTCACTGGGCCTTTTTATGAAAAAAAAAGCAGAACGGATTTCTGTGTAAACTGTTAAAATCATTATTACTTTAAATTGCCACATTGAATCGGTGCAACAATTTACATTAGAATGGTTTTCAAACCATTCTGCTCATGTTTCATAAATGAAGCCCACTGTGCATCTGATATCGCACACAAAGCTGGAAAGTACTTGCGAAAATTGTAAGCTTCAATGAGATTGCCCAATGGGACTTTTTAGTTTTATGGTGAGAGCATCAGTTTCCACACTTTAGTCAGTCACACAAAAGAACGAAGTTGCTGATTGGTCATCAAATAATAGGGTAAAACAAGAAATCAGTTAAGTTGGGAATCAGACCATTATGTTGTAGTTAGTAGGGTAGAGTCTAAACAATAGAAATATGGCAAAATATAAGAGGAATACAGAAACACCAGTATGCCATAATTTTACAAAAAATATGCGTGACCGTATGGTTGATATGTCTGTAAAGGGTGAAAATAGAGAGTGGCACAGACTGTAATGTGACAATAGGGGCATCTGAGAGTGGTTTATGAGTATGTCCATGAGAATATTTATATTTTTCCTCAAGCATAGGACATAGTCAAAAAATTAATGGGATTTAAAACACAATTTCATAAATGTTACTCTCACATACATTAAAAAAAAAAAAAGAAAAGAAAAGAAAAGGAAAAAAAGTAGGCTACATTAGGAGAGTAGTATGTCTGAAACACAGTATACATAAAACAGTAGTTGAAAAGTACCTGGTTTTACTAAGTATCTTACTAAGTTGAAAGTATCTGAACTTACTACTACCAGGGCTTGAAGTGGAAAAATAAAAGTGCCGGTACTCCCGATGAAGGGAGGGTGCGGTGGGCTTCCGTACATGCAACATGTCGAAAGTGCCGGTACGCAAGGAAAACTGGCGGTACGCTAAAGGTAAAAATAGAGAAGTTCATTTCAAGCACTGACTACTACCTGCAATATTTTGAAGTATGCATACAAAGGACACTTTACTAACCCATGAGGTCTTGGGAAAGGATTAATAAATGGCTTGGAAGCAACACAAGTTACGTTTTAGGCCTGGAAGTTTCTAGTATGCCTAGTAAGACCTTGATTAGCTGGTTCAGGTTTGAACTGAAGTCTGCTGGACAATGGCCCTCCAGAAGCAGGATTAAACACCCCTGATCTATAGAACAGGAATGGACAACTCCAGTCGGGCCACTGTCTTGCATAGTTTAGCTAGATCCCCAATCAAACATACTTGAAAAATCTAACAAAAATGTTCCTGTTGTGTAAAATGCTTTTAATTGCTGAATTAACTGAATTTACTGAAATTAGCTGAATTTATCAAAAATGATATGAATTAAAATCACTGAGAATGGCCTGGATATTACATTGACCACAATATACCAAGGTAAAGTATATGTATTATTTATTTCTAAACACCCCTTTTGAATAAATTTAATTTCATGTGAACCCTGATAATAACGGAAGGTATCTGACCTACTAACAATGTTAGGTACAGGTATGTAGGTATGTTTAATATTCAAAAAAGCCCCTGAAATAGTACAACATATGTCAAGCAATAAACAAACATCTCAACCGTACGGTAGAGTTATATTTCTTTTAGATGATAAAATAAATTTTGACCAAAAAAAGAGCTTGTTATATATATTTTTTTTTTTCATTGGCTCCTTTTTAGGGTTGAAAGTTAAAGGACACTGTGCTGATACTATGAGTGCTTTTGTGGAAATAATTATTTTCCAAAGTTAGTGGCAATAAATATTTGAAGCATATTCAAGCAAAGGTATCCATCAGCATAAAATGGGGGAAAAATAATAATAATAATAATAATAATAATAATAATATGTTCAATAGATGTTTACAGCATTCACTATGCGCTCAACATTTGTGTTTGTCTTTCCTAGAGGTTTCCCTCTAAAATGAGCAGGTGACTTACAGGGGAAAGAAAAAAAAAACAAAAAACAGATCAACCTAAAAAAAAGTAACCTGTACAGTAGCTGGTGTCCTACTAGCCATTTTTTAGCAGAATTTCTGTCATAAGCTGTATGTACAGTCATTGGAGAATAAGAGGAAGTTGGTGTGCACGGCCATGTCTCTCAGCAGGAGGGTGTTAACAGCCGCAGCCAACTCCCTGCTGTGTTAATGGTCCCACCGACTCAAAGAGAATATGTGAATTGCTTGACAATTCTGTTCAGTTATTGGGCTGGACTCTCGTGGCCTCAGTTACCAATGAGCTTCTACTCACACAGAAGAAGTGACAAAATATTACACTATTATTAAAGAAGTGCATCTTGCAATCTTAATCAGTGAGTTTTACCTTTCGGTTAAATTTTTCTGGATTCCATTTCAATTTATCCATTTCAGTTATTATTATTATTTTAGTCATCAAAAGCATGTATAATTAATTAAAATTATGAAATGTATACAGTTTAACAACAGTTTATTAAACATTTAATAAAATTTTAAAAATGTATACAATTTTTAATGCTCTATGAAATCTGTTTTATTTTTGCAAAATCCCGTGTTTTGCATTTTAATTTCTGTGGATTCCATTTTAATTAGTTTAATTTACATTTAGTCATTTAGCAGACGCTTTTCTCCAAAGCGACTTACAAATGAGAATAGTAGAAGCAATCAAATCAACATGAGTACAACAGTATGTAAGTGCTGTCTCAAGTCATAGTTTCATCAGTAAAGTGCTCGTAGCAAGGTATTTGTTTTTTTTGTTTTTTTAATATAAATAAACGGAAATAGATGGAGAAAGAGAATAGAAAATCGAAAACAGACAAGAAAAATAAAAGTGCTAATATTGCTGGGTCAAGTGTTGACGAAAAAGATATGTCTTTAGCAGTTTTTTAAAAATGGCTAGAGACTCAGCTGCTCGGATAGAGCGTGGTAGGTCATTCCACCAACCAGGAACAGACCAGGAGAAGGTCCGTGAGAGTGATTTTGTGCCCCTTTGGGATGGCACCACAAGACGCCGTTCACTTGCAGAACGCAAGCTTCTGGAGGGCGCGTAAGTCTGAAGTAGTGAGTTTAGGTATAGAGGTGCAGAGCCAGTGGATGTTCTGTAGGCAAACATTAGAGCCTTGAATTGGATGCGAGCAGCTACTGGCAGCCAATGCAAACTGATGAAGAGAGGTGTGACATGCTCTCTCTTCGGTTCGTTAAAGACCAGTCTTGCTGCAGCATTCTGGATCAGTTGTAGAGGCTTGACAGTGCATGCTGGAAGGCCTGCCAAGAGAGCATTACAATAGTCCAGTCTGGATAGAACAAGAGCTTGGACAAGAATTTGTGTGGAATGCTCCGATAGGAAGGGTCTGATCTTCCTAATGTTGTACAGGGCAAATCTGCAGGACCGGGCTGTTGTAGCAATATGATCTGTGAAGCTTAAACAATCATCCATCACCACTCCAAGGTTCCTGGCCATCCTGGAAGGAGTTATGGTTGACGACTCAAGTTGAATGGAAAGGTTGTGATGGAGTGTTGGGTTGGCACCGACCACAAGCAGTTCCGTTTTAGCTAGGTTGAGTTGAAGGTGATGGTCCTTCATCCAGGCAGAAATGGCTGTCAGGCAGGCTGCGATGCGACCAGCGACCGTCGGATCATCTGGTTGGAATGAGAGGTAGAGTTGTGTGTCATCAGCATAGCAGTGATGGGAAAAACCATGTTCCTGAATGACAGATCCTAGTGATGACATGTAGATGGAGAAGAGAAGTGGTCCAAGCACTGAGCCCTGAGGTACCCCAGTAGCAAGATGATGCGACTTGGACACCTCACCTCTCCAAGATACCCTGAAAGACCTACCTGAGAGATAAGACTCGAACCACTGGAGTGCGGTTCCTGAGATGCCCTTCGACATGAGGGTTGACAGGAGGATCTGGTGGTTAACTGTGTCAAACGCAGCAGACAGATCCAGCAAGATGAGTACAGATGATTTTGAAGTTGCTCGTGCCAATCTCAGGGCTTCAGTAACTGAGAGCAGGGCAGTCTCAGTTGAGTGGCCAGTCTTGAAGCCAGATTGGTTGTTGTCAAGGAGGTTGTTCTGTGTGAGATAAGTAGACAGTTGGTTGAACACAACTCTCTCAAGTGTCTTCGCAATGAATGGAAGAAGGGATACCGGTCTATAGTTATCTAAAAGTGCTGGATTCAGAGTGGGTTTTTTAAGCAGTGGTGTAATCCTAGCCTGCTTAAAAGCTGTGGGAAATGTACCAGTGTGAAGAGAAGAATTGATAATGTGAGTGAGTGCAGGTACAATTGAGGAGGAGATGGCCTGAAGAAGATGAGTGGGGATAGGGTCAAGCGGACAGGTAGTAGGGTGACTGGAAAGGATGAGTTTGGAAACATCTGCCTCAGAGAGCATAGAGAAGGAGGGGAGAATATGTGTGTTTTCCATTATGATGTTATTGTCAGTATGTGATGTGGAGAATTGGCTGCTGATAGTTGTTATTTTATGTGTGAAGAATGTGGCAAAGTCATCAGCTGTAAGAGCTGATGTGGGAGGGAGGGGAGGAGGGCAAAGAAGAGAAGAGAAAGTTTTGAAAAGTGTGCGGGAATCAGTAGAATTGCTAATTTTATTGTGGTAGTATGTGGTTTTAGCATTGGAGACATTTGTAGAGAAAGAAGAAAGGAGTGACTGATAGAAGCTAAGATCAGTAGGATCTTTAGATTTGCGCCACTTCCTCTCTGCAGCCCTGAGTCTAGACCGATGCTCACGGAGAACATCGGATAACCAGGGGGCAGAAGGGGTGGCACGGGCTGGTCTGGATGAGAGGGGGCAGAAGTCATCTAAGCAAGATGTTAGCGTGGTGCAAAGAGTGTCAGTAGCATTGTTAGTGTCCAAAGATGAGAACTGTTTAGGGGGAGGAAGTGTGGATGAGACCAAAGAGGATAAGTGGAATTCTTAGAATTTTCTGCAAAAAGCAAAGACAGTCAGTAGATGTGACAGGCCTGAACTAAAATCAAGTTCCTCGAAGTGAGCTAATGGGAAACTGCCTCATCCAGCCTGAGTCACACAAGCCTTCAGTCTGAATTTACATTCATCTACCTCCCCTGGCATTAAAGGATTAGTTCATTTTAGAATTAAAATTTCCTGATAATTTACTCATCCCCATGTCATCCAAGATGTTTGTCTTTCTTCAGTCGAAAAGAAATTAAGGTTTTTGAGGAAAACATTCCAGGATTTTTCTCCATATAGTGGACTTCAGCAGGGTACAACGGGTTGAAGGTCTAAATTGCATTTTCAGAGCAGTTTCAAAGGGCTCTACACGATCCCAGATGAGGAATAAGAGTCTTATCTAGAGAGACGATTGGTCATTTTCTAAAAAAAAAGAAAATGTATATGCTTTTTAACCACAAATGCTAATCTTGCACTGCTCTGCGATGCGCCACACATTACATAATCACATTGGAAAGGTCACGTAGGCAGAAGTACCAATCAAGTATCTACAAAGTGAACATGCAAAGACTAAGTCAAACGCCCTTTACAATTTTGAAGTTGGAGGAGCCCTACCGCGGTACTTCTGCCTACGTCACACATGACCTTTCTAATGTTATTAAGTAATGCGTGGCGCATCGCAGAGCATTACTTTACATTATTGCAAGATGAGCATTTGTGGTTAAAAAGTATATAATTTGGTTTTTTTTTATTTATTTTTTTTTTAGAAAATGACCGATCATTTCACTAGATAAGACCCTTATTTAATCTGGAATCATGTAGAGCCCTTTGAAGCTGCACTGAAACTGCAATTTGGATCTTCAACCCGTTGTACCCCAGTGAAGTCCACTATATGGAGAATCCTGCACTGTTTTCTTCAAAAACCTTTTGAAAATTTCTTTTCAACTGAAGAAAGAAAGACATTAACATCTTGGATGACATGGGGGTGAGTAAATTATCAGGAAATTTTAATTCTGAAGTGAACTAATCCTTTAACATGACTCCAGAACACAAGCTAATACAGCACTAACAATAAAAGCTCTAGGCCATTGTCCTTCAGAAGATCTGTGGTAGATCCAGACTGGACCTCATCAACATATCTCTATGGTCCTAAAGCATTATGCTACAGCCACTCATTACCATCAAACCATTAATAAACACACTGCAGGGCTTAATTCAGGGCTGGAACAACAACAACAACAACAAATAGCAACAATGTGTAATAAATCAGAGGGTTTACAGGTTGAATGAATATATGAATGAATAATTTATGTATTCCTTGAAAAGAATCAGAACATAACATAAAAAGACTTTTCAATACTTTCAGCACATCCTTTGAAGCTTGTACTTACTCACAACCCTAAAAGTATGAGGAAACAGTCTGTCAGTGCACATACAGCCAATACCCAGCATCTTCTCTGTCTCACTGATGGATATCACTTTGCTTAGTGACTGATGATGGACATTAGCAAAGCCTGAGCTTGATAAAGAAGTCATCTATGCAGGAAAACTCATCAAATCAAATCAAATCACTTGGCTCTCTGGAATACTTGGTTCTGATCACTGTATATTATCCCACTTGTATATTCTCCCACGTGTGTTTCTAAGTTCCCACTAAGGAAACAGATGGACTACTCTAAGTTCTATTCTCTTCATTAGAGCAGCTTTTGTGAGATACTTCACTTCCTTGTGAAAGGCAAGTTATCCCCTTTTATGTGTGCATTTTTATAGGTCTTTCTTTCAGAGTGATTTATGTAGAAAGTTATGGCCTGTTTTTGCTGTCCTCACCTCAGTTCACCTCACCCAGCTGATACATATTTTTCCTTGAAAACTGTTGTATATTAAATGAGACAGATATTTTTAAAAAATATATGAATTTCAATACTTTAAATATGATTATTTTTTTCACAATCAAACATTGCCCTGTTTTTTTTTTTTTAGAACCAGTCCAACAAAGCAACGTTAGCTCAACCAATGGTATGTGTTTGGGGTAGGGTTATCTTTTTGTCTGACCAAGGCAGACAGGGGAGTGTTTGGGGAACCTGTTCAAGCAGTCTTTACTTTTATAATTCTGTTTAGTGGTGCTTGTGGCTGAAAAATTACATTTGAGCTTAAACAAACATTCCCATCTAATCCATGTTAAAATCTAAATTTTATAAGATGTTCTTAAATCAGTAAAATTTCTTATATTTGATAACTGAAAGCTAATTTCTTTAATACAGCACACACATAGAGTGATAGTTCTCCTAAAAATTAAAGTTTAGTCATTTCCTTTGAGAAAAAGTACACTTTAGCATATTTTAAAAATGGCAACACTTTACAATAAGGTTCGTTAGTTAACATTAGTTAACTACATTAGTTAACATGAACTAATAATGAACTGCACTTCTACAACATTTTTTAAAGGTGCAATATGTAAGAATTTTGCAGTAAAATATCCAAAAACCACTAGGCCAGTGTTATATATTTTGTTCACTTGAGTACTTACAATATCCCAAATGTTTCCAACTATTTGTAAATCGTGAGAAAATTGCAATTTTAACCAAAGCTCCGGGACGTGTGAGGAGTCGCCTGTCAATTGCGTCATACCCGTGTTACCCTTGGTTTCCGGTTTTATTTTGTAGAAACCATGGAAACACCAAAGATGCTTTAATATATTACATTTTAATAGACAAGGGGACAATTGTTTTTATATATTTATAGACAGAAAACTAATTCTTGTTATATAGCTCAACACGTTTAGTCTTATTGCTTAAATCTAATTTTCTTGATTTTTTTTGCGAGTACCATGCTTTACCATGCCTCAGAGAAAAAGACTATTTTGTGAAGAAGCTAACATGGCATAATCAGATGCAGCTTTATTTTTAGTAACAGTAATACAGAATTTTCTCCATCATACAATACGATTTAAAATTAATTGCATGCCATTTATCAACACAAGCCATCCAGCATTTAATATGATATTCTAAAATCGATCTAGTTTACTGCAGTGTGCAACAAGTGTCTCACAGCAGCCGCTGAGCGAACGCACAGAGTAACATTATAACATCATTTTCAACACACTCAAATGTATCTAATATGATAAACAGCGCTGCGTTACCTCATACTCATGACCGGAAAAGTGGAAGCAGCACCGGCGACTGTGGCATAATATAAGTTCCGCTGCTCACAGCGTGTGTTGCGTTCATCTCTCGTTAACAATCGCTCCAACGGCCTCGTTCAGCTCCCACAACACTCGGTCCTGCTCTGCTTCATACTACAGTAACGTTAATAATCGCATCCATGAACATGATTTCTTCCCGAGTCTTATCCCGATTCTTTTCAACCGGCTGTGAGGTGAAGACCACGTCCCAAGATTCCGCGCTCAAACTTGCTACGCCTTTGTTTTGAATAGGCCTCTAGCGACCTCTAGTGGACAGAAAATTCTACATATTGCACCTTTAATCTTTGTTAATGTTAATTCTAACATTTACTAATACATTATTAAAATCTTATTAACATTAGTTAATGCACTGTGGACCAACGTGAACAAACAATGAACAACTGTATTTTCATTAACTAACGTTAACGAAGATTAGTAAATACAGTAACAAATGTATTGCTCATGGTTAGTTCATGTTAGTTAATACATTAATTAATGTTTAACTAATGAACCTTATTGTAAAGTGTTACCTTAAAAAGGTAACTAATTACAAAAATAATATACTTTAAAAGAATATAGTGCAAACTGAATGCAATGTTTTCCTAAATGTAACTGTATGTTAACTGCAATTGAATGAAAATGTCTTATTGTCAGCAAGGGGTTGAAATAAAAATGAAAAATAAAGGCAGGATCTAATCGCATGTAGTTCTTTAATCAAAACAACCTCAAATGTACAATTCTTCAGTAATACATGAAACAAAATGTGGGGTACAGAACAATCACTTTAACTTAGATGAGATCTGACAAAAACAACAAAAACAGGGCTATAAACAGGGACACACTAGGGACTAAACGAGATGATTAACTAGACAGTAACACATGAGGGCAAATCAAAAACCATGGCAACTGATGAACAAAGACAAAAGAAACTGAACTGGAAACATTGCAAAACTAACTCAAACCAAACTTAAACCCAGAAAAGGGGTAACAATTATAGTTACATTGATGTTAAAGGCAATTAAATTGGTATTAAAGACTGCCCTGCTCCCGGTTATTGAAGGTCTGAGGCTGGCAAGAGCAGCTTCCAAATCATCAGTACTCATCTTGCTGGATCTGTCTGCTGCTTTTGACACAGTTAACCACCAGATCCTTCTGTCAGCCCTCATGATGAAGGGCATCTCAGGGACTGCACTCCAGTGGTTTAAGTCTTACCTCTCAAGTAGGTTCTTCAGGGTGTCTTGGAGGGGTGAGATGTCAGGGTCGCAACATCTAGCTACCGGGGTGCCTCAGGGCTGAGTGCTTGGATCACTTCTCTTCTCCTTCAACATGTCTAGATCTCTCTACTAGGATATCTCACTCAGAAACATTGATTTTCCAATCACTGCTATGTTGATGACACACAACTCTACCTCTTATTCCAGTCAGATGATCTGACGGTAGCTGCTTGCATCTCAGCCTGCCTGACAGACATTTCTGGCTGGATGAAGGATCACCATCTTCAACTCAACCTTGCCAAAACAGAACTGCTTGTGATCTCTGCCAAGCCAACACTTCATCACAACCTTTCCATTCAGCTAGGTTTGTCATAACTCCTTCCAGGACAGCCAGGAACCTTGGGAGTTGTGATTGATGATCAGTTAAACTTCACAGATCACATTGCTAGAACTGCCCGGTCCTGCAGAATTTGCCTAATACAAGATCAGGCCCTTCCTATCAGAGAATGCCACACAACTCCTTGTCCAAGCTCTTATTCTATCCAGACTGGACTATTGTGATGCTCTCTTAGCAGGCCTTCAATCATGTACTGTCAAACCTCTGCAACTGATCCAGAATGCAGCAGCGAGAGTCTTTAATGAGCCAAAGAGAACGCACGTCACATCAAATTCAAGGCACTGATGTTTGCCTACAGAACAACCACTGGCTCTGCACCCCCATAAAATCTGTTGTCCCTCTGTGCCAAGGCACTGAAGCAGTACATATCTCCGTCATTCGTCCAGCCAGGCATTGCCTATAACATCAAAAACTCTTAGGTAATTTCAAAGATCCTCAGCCATGTGCTAAACAGCATAGCAGGCTCACCGGGGCAAGGCAGGAAAAAACTCGGGAAAGACATGTTAGCAACAGCCATCTTCATGACCAAAGATAGCGAAGAAAATGCCTAATCCCTGTTGCCAATTTGTGGTATCTGTCAGGAGTTAGTAAGCAATGAAGCACACGAGACAGGAGTAGCGAACTTCATCCATTTTGTTTAATCTTTCACTTCTGTTCTCACACACATTACGCCATTACACAACAATTCAGACTTCCTTTTCAAAATAGTAGTCCACAACACAATTCACTCATGAACACAACAAGTTTTCTGGGCTTTTGCATGATGATGTCATATGCGTAACACACAAGAACCAATGAGGTCTTATAATGCAGAAGAAGGAAGATCCTGTTTGGAACAAAATTAGGGTGAGTAAATGATGACAGAATTTTCATTTTTGGGTGGGCTATCCAAACTATTAATTTAAGGCAAACTGTCATCTGAATTTGAGAACTGACAAAGCCTCACCACCTCTGGCAGAAATGCAAACTTTATTAAATTAAGTGGAAAAACTCTCAGTGAAACCAAAGTTGTAACATGTTTGACATTGATTAGAGTATGATAAATTGCCATAGCTTTTATTACCCGTGGCCTTCTCAGATGTTACTGCCATATTAACAAAGATTTAAAACAATTCTGTCAAAACAAAGGTCAAACGTTGCAATAAAAATAACAGAGACATGTAACTATGCTGTTGTAGGTTCTGAAGCATGATTGTTGTAATGTTTCTCTGTCTGGACACAAATTAATCACAGTGTAAGAACACAAAGCCTATGAAATTTTGTTCCTACTATATTTTACATTCAGTGGCTCCAAAATGTATTTGGACAATTTGGACACTTAAAGAAATAGTTCACCCAAAACAAATCAACCAAAAGTTTTGGTTACCATTGACGTCCACTATTAGTGTTAGGGTTGTCTTAATCTCCAAGCTTGTCTTAATTCACCACTAATGATCTAATGTAATGACATTCATACATTTTCGAATATGGCAAACATGAATATCTACAGTTCATGTTTAATACATGTGTAATACATTCACTACGCTAAAAGAACAAACATTTTTTAGACTATTGAAATGTTTTTAATGATTAAGAAAAAGATGTTTCTTTTTCCATTTAAATTACAGAAAATAAGCTCTAAAGTGGAGCATATTTTATAATGCTCTGGTACTCTTGGGTTCAGCTGTCTTTTTGAGTAAAGATAAAGATTACAGTGCAAGACATTGTACAAACACAATGATTATATTTTTCTGTATAGGCTACTACCCTCATTCTATCATTCAGTAATGACCTGGCCATGCCTCTGCCACCCTATTAGAGTTTATTAGAAATGATTCTGTTTAGACTGTTCAAATTTTTATGTCAAAATGTGCTAGTTAGCAATGAGACACTAGATGAGAATTTTGTTTATGCCCATAAGTGAGAAAAAACAGCCAGACAGCAAAAGCCAGAAAGAGCAGAATCCATCCATTTCCCAAGATCATCTGAAATTCCCACTGAAGAGGCAGAAGACCCACTTGAGCCAAATTTCATTCTGATCTCCCCAAGAGCCTGACTGGCTGCTGGGGCCGTGACACTACTCGATTTTGACAGGGAGCCAAATGAAAGCTTGGAGGATGTCACAGAGCATGAGGCAGCCTGACAGCGCAATTGCCAGCTGTTGGCAGGCTGTTTTCAGGCCCCACCTCTCAAACACTTCAATAAAGCCATCAGGGTCCCAAGAGGTGTTTATTTCTCTTTAATACATGGCTCTCTGCAGTACCTGATGCTGGTTGGTTAATCACACCATTGAGTGTCAGAGTCAAATATTTTAGGATACTGTCCATGGCAACATACCAGTGCTACTTTCATGTCTTTTGTATCACTCTGCTCTCTCTTTTTCCATATCAATGCAAGTTAGAATAGCTGATCCTAAGACATGCCACTCATTAAAATGACTTCAAGCAGTGACCATCACTGGAGGGCTTCAAAATATAAAGTTTTTCATTGTTGCTGCATAGGCTTATTGGGGAAATGTGTCTCTACATACATTTTTGCAAAACTCCAAAAACTTACCTATACATACAATTCACTGCCATTTCTATATGAACACTAGTGGCAGTAAAACACTAACTTTTATTTCTTTTCACACAGTTCCTTGTACAATACTATGTTAGACACTTTTACCATAGTGCATGATTTGCAAACTAATACATTTTGGGCCAGATTTACTAAACAGGGCAAATTAGCATGAGAGCACAATTCCACAAATGCGCCGATGTTTTGCGCGTGATCTACTGCTGACGCGCAAATTAAAGAACACAGATGCAGTCAAATCATTTACATAATGACCAGCGCAATCTACCAAGAGCAGTGCAAATTAGCGTTGGGTCGCAAATAAGCAGAGCTGATGCTCATCGGGTGCTGGGCGACACAGGCGCAATCTGTTACATGTAATATACGGATAAAATCTTCCTCTGGCATTCCAAATAAATTAATACGAGCGGAAAATATTTTCTCCCTTCTACCACGCGCTCTCTGTTCTCTGCGGTGTCTCCCCCTAGCAGCAACAATTGCAGTATGCAAAATGGGTTAAGACATGTTTTTTTTTGGCGTTAAATAATGGCGCAAATACCAGTAAATTGACTAGCGCAAACATTAGTAAATCGTGTTGAGTGATTCATTTAAATACTCTCCTCCCATAAATTTTGCGTCTGAAAGGGAAACTCCAACAAATGCATATGCAATAAGGTCAGCCGCAAAAACAACTCAGTCCACGCCTTTTCAGCGCTAATTTTGCATTGCATGTTTTTAGTAAACCCCAACAGTAGTTTTATAACGCCAAAAGAGGGTTTGTGCTGGCGCAAGCTGTTAGTAAATCTGGCCCTTCGACTTTTGCATCACAGAATCAGTCGTATGTATGGCACAAGAATGGGTCCCGTGAAACACAAATCATGATAAAATAGCTCAAAGGCTTGTGGAAGCACGCTAAAATTGCAAGGTTGCTTTAGCAATGCATTTTTATCTCGAGTTTGTTTTTGTTAACACTATCGGTTATGTTTAGGGTAGGGTTTCGTGTAGTATTAATGGGTTTAGGGTTAGGTTAGGTTAAATGTCATTAACCGTTAAGAGCCGCTCTCCAGTCATTTCATTTCCCGAACTGCAGCAAAACTTACAACAACCAACATATTAGGTAAGCACTGCAGTCATGTAATAAGCAGGATAATGTACAGCCCTCTTTTTCTTTTATATGAATAGTTTGCTCCAAAATGAAAATTTGCACAATGATGAGAAAAGTTCTTTTTTTTTTTTTTATCCAGTTCTTAGAAGCAGTCTGAATGATTCACTGTAATTACACTGACAAAAATGGCCAGGATATTCTTCAGAAATTCACATTAAGTATTCCATGAAAGAAATAAAAACACATTTTGCAAAATTTTTAGGTTAATTATTTCTTTGAAGAGCTCAGCTCATAGAGAGCACCAAAGGGTGAACGCGGCCAAACAAATGTGCACTGTTTCAGCAGACTCCTTTCGTTCACGGAGGGTCACGCATGGAAATAACAGGGCCGTATTTCTCCGAATGAAAAACATAGCACGCAGATTTACAGCTTACTCTGCCTCACCTATCAAGGTCCTGCTTTGCCTCATCAATCAAAGCAGCCATCCATTGGCATTGGGAGTTATTATACTGCATTCGTTTCACTCTCCTTGCCTCATCTAGGAGAAGGTACATGGCTTTAAAGTTGAAGTCTTACCATTAAATGCCCCACACCTCAGAACCGCCCCGACCCTTATCCAGAACCATTCTGTTCAGCATTGACTTCACAGTTACTTTATAAGTCTGTGAAACTTACGACAATCCACATTTGATAATGAAACTATCTTGTTTTACAAGAAAACCACCTTGAATTAAATTAGCAAGTTATTAACAATAACAATAAGTCTACAGCATAAAAAAATAAGATGAGGATTCATTTCGAGGTTACTTCTGTAAGTCTTGTATGGTAACACTTTAGTATAGAGAACATGTATTCACTATTAACTATGACTTCCCTCAATAAACTCATAATTTACTGCTTATTATTAGTTAGTGAGTTAGTTGTTAAGTTTAGGTATTGGGTAGGATTAAGAATGTAGAATATGGTCATACAGAATAAGGCATTAATATGTGCTTAATAAGTATTAATAAATAGCCAATATTCTAGTAATGTGCATGCTAATAAGCAACTAGTTAAAAAGACCCTAAAATAAAGTGTTACCGAGACTCTAAACAAGTCCATTTTTCTTTGTTATTGCATACAACTCTGCATGATATGATCACCAATCCAATTAACAGGCACTTAATAGTTCAAAACATCAGTCAGACGATGGACTGACTTTAACAACCAATTTTGAAAACCAGTATAAAAGCATATGATATCAAGATTACTTGAGGCAGCTTAAGCAGCTGTTTAAGTGTTTTTTATTTCATGTTATAAAAGAGAGATGAGACAGACAACACAGGTATTGAAGAAACAGCATAAATTGGTGTCTCTATAAAGTCTGTGGTGTTTTAGGTTAGGGTTTGGCTGGATCTTCAGCAACACTCTTGTAAATGGATCATTTCTCTCTAACATTAAGGGGTAGTTAAAGGTTATAGTTAGAATTATGTATACTGTCATTCAAAAGTTTGGAATCACTAAGAAATTATGTTTTTGAAAGAAACTGTTATATACTAAGGACACGCTAAATGTATCAAAAAATACTGTAAAAGCATTTACTGTTACAAACTAGTGGTCGACTGAATTAGAGAGCACATAGTTTTCCATTAAATTGCATTATATTTGGCCCAAATAGTTGTTAATGTACACAATGTCTTCACCCTAGGCTGAGTGTGTATAGACATTTTTCAATAATATATTTGTCTAGATATTTGTCTAGATATAATAATATAGATTGCCCTTTCTCTTTCCATTTGTGCTGTTTTTGCAGCAAAACTCATCGAAGACACTTTTTTTTTACATTCTTGAACTGAACTTTTTGGCTATATGGTGATTAGATTCACTGTTTTGGACTGCGGGCTTAAAATTGAGAACGCAGCGAGTCAGGTGTGATGCATGGTCCTTCTCGTCCATTGTGCATTACAGCCTATTTGAAGAGTTTAAAGTTTACCATCAAGATAAGGTTCCTGAACAACTTTTATGAAAGTCACTGTGTAAGTTAACAGAGATAAGAGAAATAAGAGAGTTCCAAATTTAGCCTAACATACATTATGTCATAATACATAATGTCCTTTTGGAACACACTATCTGCTACAATGAAGAATTCATGGTTACGTCTCGTATCACTTCTCCCTCTAATCAGCAATCATATAGGATTCATTCATGCTTTTTTGATGTCAGATTAGGGTTACACGCAAATTTTCTTTCATGGTCTATGGACCCCCTGAAGTAGCCTTGGCCACCCCATGTATAACACTCTAGTTCCGCCACTGGTCTGCATTCAGGCATTGGGTTTTCAGTGCTGTCAATATAATATTGTCAATATTCAAATATTTTCATATGATCTGCTTATGCCCCAGATATGTTTAGGGGTGGACCTTCATACTTACTGTTTTTTTCACATAATCATACATTTTTGTATGACTCACATTGTACGAATTCATACAAAATTGCCACCTCGTAACATAGTCGCGTTTTCCTGTGAAATCAGGTCGGAAGTTACTGTACCCTTTTCTACAAGTGCTTGAAGGACCTTTTAAGTAAACTGTTCCTACAATAGCTCAACACCTCAAACTTAAAGAAATTCATCTTTAATACTCTTTTCTAATCATTTATTTATACAATCTTGAAGTTATTTTGCCATTCTCTTTTTTTTCTTGTTTGTCACTGTCAGATATGTCCTTGTTTTTGAAGAGTACTAAAAGGCCAGCAGCATCCTAGACTCTTCTCTACACTGAAGCTGATGAAGCTGAAGTTGGTGTCTAGTGTGTTCAATGAAGCTTCAAGCTGAGCACCAGTAAAAGGTCTGTTTCCAGCACTAGAGACTGTGATGTACTTGTCTTCTTGTAGTTGTGTGCCTGAACCGTCCTCTTCTCTGCCTGACCTGGTTGGATCCAGTTTGCTTTCTTCTTTCAAGATGGTAGTGCATGCAATAACCTTCATCCCTCGAAAGAACAACTGACCGATGAGTTTATAGAGAAATGGGTTTCCTTTTGGTCATTTTTAAAATCAAATTTTGACTTGTACAGGACACAGACATTTTACAGTATACAGACAACAGTATTCCACATTTCATTTTCATCTGTGCTAACAATTAGAAAGTTACCAAATCATGTTTAGAAAAGAGTTATCTCAGAGCAAGTCTCACTATTATTTCAGCTTACATATGATATCATCGGTACAACCAGACAGATTTAATTGTAGACTGTTATATGCCAGTTTAATATTATTATGAAATATTGGTAATAACATTTAAACTGACAGTATAACACTGTCCAACCCAGTCACTCTAGAAATATGTGCCTACTTTTATGCCAAACTGCCAAAAAATTAACCTATACATACATTACACTGCAGTTTCAATCTGAAATAACCACTGTAAAGTAAAACACCAACTACTTTTATTCCTTTTCAAACAAATTATGATTGAAGGGGCAAAGTATCAACTAATAAATACCTTGCACAATACTTTGTTATGACCTAAAAAAAACTTTTAGCAAATGATTTGTAAATGTACACTGTAAAAAAAAAAAAAAAAAAAAAAAAAAAAGTAATAATAAAATAAATAAAAAGATTAAAGAGTATTATTGGAGTATGTTCAAGAAAATACTATTTCAGTCTTTCTACTCCAATCATTTTTTAGTTCAATGTGTTTCTTGACATTTTTTTGTAATTATTTGTGAAATTTACATAGTAGAAATGGTTTCAAAGGAAATCCTACACTATTTTTAGATCTTGATGTTTGCATCACATAATCAGTTCCATATACAGCGTTTCTGTTGTAGTAAACTTGCTTGGTATCTCACTTGATACAGCATTGCACTTGCCATGTGGAGTGCTCAGGTGAAAAACAAGTTACAACACTCAAAGAGCTCAATGCATCGTATAAGGAAGCTAAAGTAGCATGGTAGCTTCAGCAAATGTGTTTTTATTTCATGTATGCTTTTGTTAGCATTAATCTTTTAGCGCCACTTACCAGACATTTAATTTATGAACTGCAGCGATACGTACAACAAGCAATGTAATAAAACATTGTCACAGTCACGTTTAACTGTTTTGGAGAAAACTGAACATGCTATTAGGGGTGTGCAGTGAAGCCAATATCTGTATTTGTATCTGTAACAATCACAAAATTATTTGCACCTGTATTCGGATAAATCCAGAAGTGGGCAGGGCTTTAACAGGAAGTTCGTGAAATTACATGAGAAGCCAGTTTTAAATGTAATTTTGTGTTCCCTTCATATTTTTTTTATTTAACAAATATGCCTTGAATAGCTTCTTGTATAGCCTTTTTTATGTACAATTATGTTATATAAAATAGCTGATTAAAGAACATGGAAGTTGAAAGAAAATATTCAGTGGTTGAAATTTGCTAAAACAACATTTACTATTCATACAAATGCATATCTGAAAATTTTTTAAAGAACACATAAATGCTTGCAGTCTCCGGGATGGAGTGAGACACAGAAACATGCCATATCATACATTTTTCTCAGAAAAAAAAATGGTACAAATGCTGTCACTGGGACGGTACCTTTAAAAAGGTTCTAATATGTACACTGTAAAACCAAACTGTGAAATTAATTAAATGAAATGAGTTTGTTTCACTCAAATAATAATAAATAATAATAATAAAAGTTCATTGTACTTAGTTGTACTAAGTTCATTGTGCCTTGCTCCGCTTCCACAGCTCTCAGCCCCGCCCCACTTGTCACAAAAATTTTAAGCTTTACCAACTTAAAAACATTAGTTTTTAAAGTTAGTTTACTTAAATATTTTGAGGTAATAAGTTCCCTCAAATGTTTTGAGTATTCTGAACTTGAGTTTTACAGAATACCATTTAGCTACTAATATGTACAGTTGCATGCAAAAGAATGGGAACCACTTGCAGAATCTGTAAAAATGTAAATAATTTTAACAAAATAAGAGAGATCATACAAAATGCATAAAACTTTTTGAATTTGAAGATCAAGGTAAATTGTGCTTAATTTGTCTTCCGGGAAACATACTTTCTGCTGCTTCCGAAGGGCAGTACCAAAGGGAGAAAAAAAAAAAAAAAAAAAGATATTTCAACAAAATAAGAAAAAATTGGACATCTTTATCCTCTTCAAAAGTTTTCACCCCCCAGCTCTTAATGCATCTTGTTTCCTTCTGTACCCATCAGTGAATTTTTGAACCTTTTTTTAATATTTGTGTTTGAGTCCCTCAGTTGTCCTCAGTGTGAAAAGATGGATCTCAAAATCATACAGTCACTGCTGGAAAGGGTTCAAATATGCAAAAAATCCTTGAAAACTGAAGAATCTGCAGGACCTGGAGGATTTTTCTGAAGAACAGAGCTCAGTTTAACTGCTCAGAACAAACAAGGGACTCATGAACAACCATCACAAAACAAACAAAAAAAAAACAAACAGTCGTAGATCATCCAGGTAACCACACACAGTATTAAGAACCAATGGTTCCCAAACTTTTGAACAGGGTTATTTTAATAAATTCAGCTATTTTTTTGTCTTGTAGACTATATGAAAACATCTTTTATGTAAAATATCTTACTCAGGACAGTACTAAATAAAAAAATAACATGCATTTTGCATGATCTCTCTTATTTTGTTAAAATTATTCACATTTTCACAGATTCTGCAAGTGGTTCCGATACTTTTGCATGCAACTGTACACTTTGGTACCAATATGCACCTTTGAGGTACTAATACGCACTCTTAGGTACAAAAGTGTACCTTTTTAAAGAGCACCACTCCAGTGACAGCTTTTGTACCCTTTTTTTTTTTTTTTTTTTTTGAGAGTGTAGCTAGTAAAATGGGCTTCATTAGCTTAAAAGGTCCATCCTGTTACACTTTGCACTGTAAAAAAGTCATGTAACAGGGTGGACAAATTTCCTATTTGGTTAGGTTTATTAGATTATACTAATCTTTTCGACCCAATCCTATTTCCCCCATCAACTAAAACTAATACAGTACTTGTCCAGCCTGGGTTATGACACTCATCGGTAACACTTTATTTTAAGATCTTTTAACTAGTTGCTTATTAGCATACATATTACTAAAATATTGGCTGTTTATTAGTACTTATTAAGCACATATTAATGCCTTATTCTGCATGACCATATTCTACATTCTTAATCCTACCCAATACCTAAACTTAACAACTACCTTACTAATTATTAATAAGTAATAAATTAGGAGTTTATTGAGGGAAAAGTCGTAGTTAATAGTGAATATGTGTTCCCTATACCATCATCTCCTCTATAGGTTCTGAATACCTCACTGAAGTAGATTATAATATATAATATATATATAATAATAGTCTTGAGCTAGAGCTCTGGAATTAAGGCTAGCTTAAGGTTAGAGTATTAGCTCAGCTTAAGCACCCTAAGGGCAAACTCTAGCAAAAAGTAGGACGGTTAAACGTGATACAGAGAAGAGTGTCGCATAGACTGGGCTCTTATCCCAGGTGTCAAATATAGAGACATCACTGCACAAAACAATGTTGAAATGTGTATCTCCGAAACTGTCAGCAGGCACATGACACCGCAGCGTGTTTGACACGATTTGCAGTCCTAGTTTCTCCTGAAGGACAAATGCTTCATTGGCAGAGGAAACTTTTTGACATTTCCCTCAGGTACACAGATATACACATCAGCATTTTCAACTGCTATTTTAAGCCCTATTGAATACATGTACAGGAGATTTGTCTCATAAAAAGAGCTGTATGTGCAAAGGACCTACAGATCGTATATTTTCATGAGGCACCTTGGGTAAAACATGTTGGTGCTGACAGAAAATGGTTATCCAAAAAATTGAATAAAAGGATCCTATTAATTGGCACACAATGCTGATTCTTGAATAGAATTGAGAAGTAACTAAACATAGTGATACTAATAACTACACTAAACTAAATATTCATTAGTTTGAAAATAGTTTATGTTCCATCGGAAAGTCAGATTCATTCTAATGAATCAGTTCATCCTAAACGGCCATTACTTTTATAGTACTGTAAAGTATGATTCATTTTAGTGAACATCCTAAACAGTCCTCTCTCTCTCTTATGTAATGTTGGAGTCCCTGTGTGGCATTTTAGATATTCTTTTTTTTTAAACAAAATAAATTTCCATAAATTAAGCTGTATTCTAGCTTTTTAGTTGTATTTATTTTTTAAATGTTTCTGTTCATGTTTGATACTTTCATCCTGATTGTGACTGGTTGAGTTTATTCATTTTTTGAGCCAGAAACCTGTATCTGATTAAAATTATATTATTAATATTTAAAAATAAACAAAAATTGTTTGTAGCCTACTGTGTAGCTAACTACTATTTTTAAAAGAGCTGCTTGACTGTACTTAAAGTAAATTATCACAAGCAGCAGGTTCACCAACACTGATCTTGTGTTAATTAATGTTACAATTAATGTTGTGTTAAATTCTGCATCAGAAATCATACAATTATATTAAATTTTCTTATTTATATCACTGATCAACTCCTGCAATTATCACTCATTTATTGCATTTTATAGCAGGACTAGAAAAAAAACACACATTATGTAAAAAAGCAAACTCAGCTGTTTTCCCTTGTAGTGGGAAATATGAGATATATCATGTTATATCTTCTTACTTTTCCCACATTGCTTTCTGTTTAACAATGAATTATTCTCTGCCTTTTAGTGATCTATGAAGTCTTGCAACACCATTAATAAAACATTGAAATAGATATTAAAAAGCAAAAGATATTATTCTTTAATGATTTATCACACCCGCATTGCTTGTAAACTGTAAGCCATGTTCAGCATCTGATTTACCTGCTTTGAATAATCAGGCAAATCCAACTGCTTGGTTTAATTTCTTATCAATTATCTAACTGTATGTGTTACAGTACAGAAGAGTCGGAGACAGGAGATAACTGAGATGGTAGTTTATTGAACACACAGCAGAGTAAACAGTCATGCAGGTGAGTATAAGGTGACTTTCAGAGTGAATGGTGAGATGAAGATGAATGATACTGTCCTTTGTGTTTGAATAGGTGAAGATCCTGGAAGACGGTGGAGATGAACAACGCTGGAGACAGGAGACACTCACACACAGACTGGGAACACGAGAGGAGACTTGGAGACGCTGGAGACAGGTAAGTAGATCGCTGGGAGTCCTTGAGGTAAGCATGTAGGTAAGTCTAGATGCGAACGAGACCGGACAGTGACTGAGTGAGTGTGAGTGTCTCTTATACTTGTGGTGATTGGCGTGCTGATGAGGTGCAGGTGCGTGTGATCAGTATTCGGGAGATGGAGTGCGCTGTGATTGGTGGGTGTTGGAGCCTGGCGTGTCTGTGACAGTATGAAAGTCCTGGAAAAATTGTATTAATTTAATTTTTAGTCTTAGAGAATTATTGGGTCAGAAAATTTCTCAGCAGTGGTCTGTTTTTCAATATTAAGCTTAACTTTTTTCAACAATAAGACAAATTACGATGTCAACAGAATAATGCCCACTAATGCCCAATAAAACATCTTGTAAACAACGTGTCACGTAATGTCACATTTACCTATATTTAAATTATAGTACAGTTACTCTAGAGAGGAGCATTTTGCTAAATATATGCACCATATTACGTATTCATCATAAATCCATCGTTTTTTTATGACAGCAACCATTTAAATGTTCATATTTAAAAAAAAAAATGAATTGAAGTAGAAATAATTATGTAATTATAAAGTTAGTATTATAACTATATTATTATAAAAAAAAAACTTTAAGTGTTTATAGGCCTATACTAATCAGTTATTTTTAACATTAAATATTATAGTAATGCACTACCAACTGACTCCCTGTATAGTTTACAGCATTAGTTGAGAGTTTTTTTTTTCCTTGAGAAAAGTTGCTGTGTACTGTACCTGATATACATCCAAATTAATCAATATTGAATCTAATCTAATTGAATCAGAATCAAATCGCAAGCTTGTGAATCAAAATTTGTCAATACCCAGCCCTAGGGCACAATTTTCACGATTCGATTTGATTTCTATTCACATGCTTGCGACTCGATTCGATTACGATTTCGATTCGATTCAATATCAATTATTTTGGATGTAGTATATCAGTTACAGTAGGCTACATGGCAAATTTTCTAGAGGAAAAAAATCTCTCAACTAATGCTGTAAACTACACATGGGAGTCAGTTGGTACTACTTTACTATAATATTGAAGGTTAAAATTAACTTATTTATATACAAACACTTAAATTACACTTGATTATGTTTTTTTTATATATAATAAATAAAGTTTAGAATTACATAATCTACTCCAATTCGTTTTTTTTTTTTTTTCCCAAATATAAACATTTAAATCGTGGCTGTCATAACTGATTTATTCAAACATGCATTAAATATTGAAGAACATGATAATGAATATGTAACGGTGCATAGCTATATTTATCAGAATGCTGCTTTCTAGTGTTCACTTTTCTAGCTGACTAACGAGTTTATGGTCACTGAATATGTTTTTCTGAGGTAAATGTGACGTTACGTGACATTGTTTACAAGCTGTTTTATTGACGTCTTTCCGAGGTTGAAACACTGATTGAGCTATTACACGAGACATGATACGGATTTCGGTAAGTTGTACTGTATATTTTAACATACCTTCAGATGTTTAGTCATGTTTATTTCGCGCTGTAACTGGTAGGCTATTAAAGAGGAGGAGAGGATGTTCACATGCGCTCCGTGCTGCCGCTTCTCTTTAACTGAGGTGCTACAGCGATCTGTCACATCACATTAAACAGCGCCAAAACGGTATTTTTGAATTTCATAATAAGATGGACGTCATTTTAAATCTGAGACTTTGCTTCATATCATAATTAACAAAGCACAAAGATTATTGCGATTTATTGGATGGGTGGCACACTACATGTTCTGTTCATTCATCAGCTGAAAACAGACTAGACTAATTGATTATTGGGATTTAAGAATCGATATCAGTTCGTAAAAATGAGAATCGATTAAAATCGAGAAATCGATATTGTTTACCCAGCCCTAAGCCCTACTAATAATATGAAAGTCAACCTTTAATAAAAATAGCCAAACAACTGATATAATGAATAAAAGATACAGAAAAATCTTGTTACTGTATTATTGTAGGCTAGTTATTAATTCAAATCAATGTTATGATTTCAAAGCAATGACATTTATATTGGAATGATATAATATCCATGGTTTGGCATGTCATATTTATAGTAAAAAGATTATATGCAAAACATTTAATGTCAACTTCGGTAATATTGCTATTTTATGCAAATGTGACTGACACAAACTGACATACTGTCCCATGTTCAAAACATTATTTTAAAAGAAAGACTGACCCAAGAGTTACTGATACTGCTTTTCAGCCATACATTCACACTACAAGTCTGTTTCAACATGGGCACAATTTAAATAAAATGTTTGTTTGTTTGTTTGTTTTTACCATCATTCCAGCATGTCTAGTTCTCATTACAGCCTATGGTTACACTTTAGTTTAGGGTCCAGTTCTCACAATTACCTAGCTGCTTATTAGCATGCATATTACTAGGATATTGGCTGTTTATTAGTTCTTATAAAGCACATAATAATGCCTTATTCTGCATGACCATATTCTACATCCCTTAATCCTACCCAATACCTAAACTTAACAATTACCTTGCTAACTATTAATAAGCATTAATTAGGAGTTTATTGCGGCAAAAGTTGTAGTTAATAGTTAGTTCATAGTGAGAAATGGACCTTAATCTAAAGTGTGACTCTTTTTTATTCTAATAACAGACTTTTGTTATTTGAGCTGGCTTATTTGTAGACCAAAGGGCTAAAAATTTATAAACAGAAAAAAACAGTCAACTTTGAACTGTTGTTGGCACCAGACCCCAAAGTTGGCCGGATTAATGTTCCGATCCTTAGCATTCAGAATGCTATGAATTTTAATGTTTAATGTTTAACCACACAGTTCTAGCATCACACTCCCAGCCAGAAGCAGAAGAAGAAGAAAAGTACCAGACACAATAGGTTCCTTCACAAGTTCATTCTTGGTCCCTTAATAATGACTATGTACGTTGTCAATCAATCCTAAGTCACACTAATTCCTACAGACATTCAGCCCGCTTCAAAAGGGCTAACGCTCCATAAGGAGAGCTGACAAGTTTCCTTTATCAAAGCTGCAATTAACTTATTTACTGGCAGGTCATTACTTAGAAGTTCATTAGCACAAGAGATAAAAACTCATCCTTTGGTTCTAACACCACCATTCTCTGTTAACAGGCATTTGTCAAGTGGTTTGGCAGCTCCATACCATCATGACACGACATTAAACCCATTACTCGTAACAGAGGCATCTGCTAGTCTACATATTAATAACAGCTAATTATTTAGACCTGCCACCATATTTCCTGTCTTTTCCAATTCTTTCACTCATTTCCTAGCACTAATTAAAGTGATGCAAAAGCACTTCTGGGGTGTAAACAAATCATTCAAACAATCCAGTCAACATTTCTTGTTACAACTGCCAAAACAAAATTTCGTTTCACATCAGCACAAAGAGCATTCATGTGATCAGAGATGGCCAACTCAATATATCAGTATTGAAAAATAGATGAACAATATGAAACCTTAACATACATGTAATTCCTCAAAATCCACTTTCTTACTAGAAAAAATTCTATGCACATGCATTAGCTAAAGCACGTGCATGAGCCTTGACAATGAAGAGGTATAAAGAGACCTAACCTCACTTTGAGAACTGCATCATGGGTAATTAGCAGGCAAATGTGAATACACTCTGCAGTGTATTCACGTGTGTGTCACCACGTTTGAATATTGTGATGTGAAAAGGTTTCTGACATGTGGATGATAACAGTTTCTTTTGTTTGTCATTTTATCCACAAAGATTATTATACAGAGTTTAATAAAAATAATTTAACAACAAAAACAGAACATTTCTAAAGTATGGAAGCTTGTTTCCGCAACTGAATAAAAAAATAAAAAAGATAACTGCGACTTTTTATCTCACAATTTTGGACTTTTTTCTCAAAATTGCAAGTTTATATCTCGCAATTCTGACTTTTTTTTTTCTCAGAACTGCGTGATATAAACTCGCAATTGCCAGTTACAAAGTCAGAATTGTGAGATATAAACTCGCAAATGTGAGAAAAAAAGTCAGAATTGCGAGACATAAACTCGCAATTGTGAGAAAAAAGTTATAATTGTGAGATAAAAAGTCGCAATTACTTTTTTTATTTTTTATTCAGTGGTGGAAACAAGCTTCCATAAAAAAACTTTTTCTGTTTAGAGGTGTGTGATTTGAGTTACATCTGACACCCTTGACCTTCTAAACTCTTTCTTTTTCTTCTAAAAATGTGGCTATTATTTTTTAACAATTATAACATAAATGTTTTTTTAACCAATTAACATAAATGTGTGAGATGTCTGGTGTCATCCGCTTTCTTTCTTTTTTTTTTTTTTGCATTATGCTGCATGAAATTGCAAACTGGTGTTTGTTATCATATTGTTTTAATTTAATATCATAATCACAAACACATTGGTTTGTAGCACAAATAGTTTTCAGTTTAATGCACTTTGTTATTCTTATAGTTATTTATCTATTGTGGCTAATGAATCAGAAGTCTCACAAATTCACGGAAAATAGCTTACTTCCGCTTTGCAAAATAAAGTGGATTGCTTGCCTCACAAACTAAAAAGCCTTCAATCTGGATTTGTAGCTGGATATGTAGGCTATTATTTTTCTACACAGACGAAATAGGTGCCTTAAAAATATGGAAATTGTAAAAAATGTGGACGCTGCCAAAATATGGAACCTGCAGCCGCACAACAGTGCATCTATATAACCTCCTCCTGTCCATGGAGATTGCTCAGAGAATTTTGCCAAGTGAACACATTATATATACAGTGGTGATTTATGGGAATCACTAATGTCAACTTTAGGACACATGGCTGTTCCTCTCAAGCAACTGAACTGCATCATAGCGGCAAACTTGTTCGCTTTCAGTACTATTTGTTTCTCTTCAGAGCCTGCACATTGACACAAGCTCTATCAAATGCACACATCTGTGGGATTGCCTCTATCATTCAACCCTGTCTTGGCCAGATCTCAGCCTCTTATCTCTGGAAGATGTATGGTGTTATTCCCAAGAAGGGAAACGAAGCTCCCAAAACTCACTGTGCTCCCATGAGTAATTTTCAAGCCAGCAAAGTCCATGCTTAAAATTCAGTGGAGAAGAAGGCCTTTATTGTTGGCTACTGGTGTTTTCTTCAAAACACATCACCATACAGTCCCATCTTATTTTCTTTCTAGTAGGTGACATCTACTGCATAGGGTTTCTCTTAAAAAGCATATACAGAGATAATTTTCTGTTTTGGTTCTTATAATAAAAGTCAGTGGGGTCCAATGTTATTTTGACCTCACTTTGACTGTCAACATTAATAAATTATGACAGAATTACCATTTTTGGGTTAACTCCCTTTAAAGAGCTTCCCATGTTTACTGGTGTTTATATGCACACATATATGGCAGATCTAGAGAGGAAAAAAAAATAATAAACACCTTTTAAAGCATTTGAACATATAGCTGCAACATAAAATGTGGAAAAAAAATTAAAGGGTCTGAATAAAGTCTGAATCAACTGTAAGTCACTATTAAAATATGCTAATTTTAATATTATAATTTGTAATCCTTTTTTATGTTCCTCACATAAAGCTATCATATGACCTCAGAACACTTGGAATATAGAAGGAGTCTTATGCAACACTGTTATTATTTCTTCAATGGTGCTTTTCCCTTGAGAAAAAAGAAGTGTGCTTAATTGTATTGAATGTGCACTTGTAGTGTACTTGAAATCTTAAAAGTATATTTTTTGGAACTGAAACTGTACTTTGAAGATAATATAATGATTCAATGAAATAAAAGGCCACTCAAATGTACTTATTAAGAGTACACTTTTTTATTTGATTTGTTAATACAATTAAATACACTTTTAAAAAGTTCATTTTGTAATACAAATTTGTTATATTTTGTTCTCAAATTGTTAATGTTAACAACATCAGCATTGTGTGACTATGTGTATTTAGTGTGTATTAGCGCTGCTTTTGACTACAGGTGAATCTCCAGTTGTCGCTGATGATTGTCATTTGGACCTTTCTGGATTACAATCCGCCATTTGATAATAATTTGCACGGTTTGATGAGATCCGAGCTAAGCGATTGTTTCATTTAATCACCATTGGCAGCGCGATTTATTGTAATGCTTTTTTTCCTCAGTTGGTCAGAACAAAATGGCAGACATGTTACTTGTTCAGATGACATTTTCCGGTGAAAATTTTTATTTTGGTCATACTTCCAAGACGTAGAATCTGTGATTCCGGAGGACAGTATCCACACCGACATGGTGACTGATAGCAAACATTAGATTTATCCGCGCCGAGGAGCCGTGCAAATACACAACCTACGTAAAGATGATAATTCCGCAAATAACTGCAATTGCAGGTTTCAAACAGAGATGGCGACAAAGAGGCAAAACTTACGGACTGCAGCTTTAAAATTAATATATTTTAAAAGTTCTAAATTGCAACTTTCGTCATTACAAATGTATTATTACAAATTAAGTACTTTTTTTAGAAGTATGCTGAAGTGTTTTTCTTTTTATGAGGGGTGTGCACTTTGTGACTATTGATATCTATTTATTATAATTTATTGTAATTGCATTGGAAATAGTGACAAACACTGGCTTCACAGTTTTCTCCTTTTGTATTCCACGAAAGAAAGTCAGCAGGTTTGGTGCTTTAATACTGACAGGGTGAATGATGTCAGAATTTTTATTTTAGGTGAACTATTCCTTTAAACATGCTTGCATTCACCCAAAGCAAAAAGGTAAAGGCAGATAATATATAGAGCTCTTTTCATTGGAACTCCAACTAACTCTCAGCTGCTCTGAATTAATTCATCATGCAGCAGCTCCTGATATAAATGCAATTTGTTTTGCAGGGGTAATGTTCCTTGCTGCAAATTTATCATGCCAGACTCCAGGACAGTTTGTTCAGCTCTTCCAAGAACTCCATATTTCATCTGCGAGCCCATTTTAGATGCCAGGATCATCGTTAAGAGAAATAATTTTTAATATGTTGTCATTGATTTAGTTAATATAAATCCCTTCATCACTGACTGATAGGAAAATTCAGATATTGATTGAACTATAAAAATCTTTTCTCAAAACATGACGGTTCTACATGGCCTCATCATTTGAATTAAATTACACATAAGCATGTGTAATGAGTACATTTTGATTATCATACATCACGCATCACTAGCGTCTGTGCGTGTTGAACTAATTCTTGCCCATTAGCACCTGAACTTGTGTGAGAATTCAATTCATGTCACAGCTCCGATGATTGCTGTTGATACGGTCAGTCTATTTAAAGGTTCAGTAAGTAATTTTCCCTCATTAAAAAGTTTTACATCTGAAGAATATGTTTAAAATTATGTACACTCACATGAAATGGAAACTCCAGTCATATCAGTAGATTAATAAAATCTTTTTTATTGTAGATGGAGCAGGTTGCTTAATGGTGGCCCTATATTTACTACTTTATTTATCTCAATAACATCCATGTTATCAGACATATTTCCTTGAGGAATAAATGAATTGTGTGACTGCGAATAGTAAATTTTTTGCATTAGCATCAGTTAATGACTTTTGCATGATAGTGCTTCCACACCACTAGGTATACAAGATACACTACAAATACAAGACCACTGCCATATCAGCCAGCAGAACAAACAAAAACTAATGGGTGCATCTTAAAACATTAACTTAGGCCCCGGCCACACGGAGATGAGTTTAGCTGTATACGCAAAAATTTTGTATCGTATAGGCGTTTCGTCCAGACGGATCTGGCGTTTTCAGAAGGTGAAACCACTATTTTTTTAAACCGGGTCCCAGAGTGAATAAATCTGAAAACGACGCCCTTTGCGTTTTCGTGTGTACAGCCAATCCGCATATTTTGTGAAACGATGATGTCCTCACCCCACGTGTCGACGCTAGTCAAACACCGCTAACAGCACAAAACAGCAACAACAACAACAACAGCGTACTACATGCTTGTGTTCATGCTGCAGAAGCTACCGAGCCTAAAGCTTTATTAAAATAAAGCTTTATTTCTAAGCTTTACTAAAGTTTGTATACAGCGCGCAAGGTTTATGCGCATGCTCCAAGTCTTATTCTTTGTTTTTAGTGTATCTCTATTGCAGAATTACAGCGCCACATACTGATCAGGCATGTATACTACATAGTTTTGAGTCCTTTCAGTGGTTTCGTGTGTACGCAGATATTTCTTGAGGCGAGGACAAAAAAAAAAAGATTGGATAGGGAAAGCTCTGGCTTCGTGTGGATGTAGCCTTATAGTCAGTTAGAGGAGTATGTACAGGGTTTTTCCTGCATTTGGAGGCCACCAAAATGAATCTTTATCCCGCTAAAGATTAATTTGTTAATTGTGTGTTTGTGTAAGTGCTCTATGAGTGTTTGTGTAAGCGCTCTGTGAAGAGTGTCAAATGTTTCTATTTACAATGTGTTTTTGCAGCGTTGAGCTTTGTAGCCAATCACAGACATATCTGTTGAGCACATGAACGCAATGGCCAACCAGATTTAAGTTAGTCAGAATCCGCTTAAAAGAGCGGAGTTTTTGTTCAACATGAGTTCTGCACACTCGCAAATCCTGTCATTATAACCAACAATGTATAAACACGATGTCAATAAGAGATTCATTGCAGTGTAGACAGCTTCATTGATTATAATGGGAATTTTCGCAGCTTTGTGTACCTTGCATTGAATGCAAGTAATTGACAGCTTCAGTGATTACAGAGGCAGTGATCTTTGCTTGCTTTCTGTATAATATATATTTTTACATGCTGTGAACTACACATGGCAAAGTTTATGGATTGACAGCCTATTCAAATGCGCCATTGAATCCAATTAACAGCGAAGAACATAGCAATGGATGAAACAAAACAATCTGATACTGTATGTCAAACGATTTGTGCGTGTCTTGGAGTGTAAATGCATATCAGATATCTGGGCATCTGCCCTACAGTACGTCTAAACATGTATATCCAATTCCCCTTGGAATTTCAAGCCACCACCAAAGCGAGGGCAACACGTTTGCCCACAAAGATAGCTTTTTAATGTCATATTATGAAGCAGAGGGGCCTGTATGCACTGTGAAAACGTTATATATTGGTAAGAATGTGCGCACGCACAGAAACATTCAAGAGCATAGAAACTTGGGTAACACTTTATTTTAGGGTCTTTTAACTAGTTGCTTATTAGCATGCATATTATTGGCTGTTTATTAGTAATTATTAAGCCCATATTAATGCCTTATTCTGCATGACCTTATTCTACATTCTTAATCCTACCCAATACCTAAACTTAACAACTGCCTTACTAACTATTAATAAGCAGTAAATTATGCCTTTATTGAGGGAAAAGTCGTAGTTAATAGTGAATACATGTTCCCTATACTAAAGTGTTACCGAAACTTGTTTTTAACCTCTGCCCCGTGCATTGTGTAAATAAAACAGCTTCGCTACTGAAAGCTACATTATATTGCAACGAGGTGATAACTTCCCTGTTTTTGTAATTAAACTCACAGCTCCACTATTACATAGAGACTCTGTACAGAAGCAGGTAATTCACACTCACAATCTTTCTCTCTCTCTCGTTAATTAATTCGAATTCATTCAAATAAATGTAATCTTACAGCACTACTTTATTTCACTTGAATTAAATCTAAATGAACTGTAGATAATATAACAAACAAAAATTACTGATATATTCCGGTATATATTCATTAAGTCAAAATTTTCCATAGACCTGCCACTATGTAATGTGTAATGTGTAACTTTGTTGTTCATTTTATTACTAACTTTTCAAATCAGTCAGCGACGTTTTACAGATTTTTAAATAGGAAATACTTCTAAGTTATAAAATAGTTCTACTTTTTTGATGATCTGTCCTGAGAGTGATTATTTATTATTAATATTAAATAGGATTAAGTTAATATTACAAACTCTTTGCATTTATTTTGGATTTATTGTCTGTACTGGGCTCGCAGTTCATATGGGTACGGTACTTTATACTGGATGACCGTGTTCAACCGCCACCACGAAGACCATTTGTGACCTAGGAAAAAAATTTTTATTTCAGGTTACAATGCTGATTCCACATTACAGGAAATATTACAGACAGTTATTGAGATCATACTGATGGGAACCCTTAGCGTGGATGCTTTTTTCTTTTACTTAATTTCCTCACAATTCTTACTGTTAGCAAGGTCTGTTTTCCATTACCCTGACAGTTTGTTTGTTTTGTAGGAATGTCTGCACAAAGCTTTTACGTTGCCAATTAGTAATGTATTAAGAATAAAATAAGCTTTTAGAGTTTTTTTCTTGAATTGGTTTGTGCTTCTGTTGTTATATAGGCCTTTCAGCTGACTAGTGCTTTGGTCTGTAAAGTGCAACTACATAATTAAAGGGGTAGTTGATTATGATTTCACTTTTTTTAACTTTAGTTAGTGTGTAATGTTGCTATTAGAGCATAAACAACATCTGTAAAGTTACAACGCTCAAACTTCAATGCAAAGGGAGATATTTTCTTTTAAAGAATTCACTTTTTAAGGACTACAACAAACGGCAGGTAGGGACTACAACGAGCTTCTTCCCGAGTTGGTGACATCACTAACCCTAGAACAGTGGTTCCCAAACCTGTCCTGGAGGACCCCCAGCCCTGCACATTTTGTATGTCTCTCTATTTCTGACACAACCATTTCAGGTCTTGCTGTCTCTACTAATGAGCTCATGATCTGAATCAGGTGTGATAGATGAGGGAGACATACAAAATGTGCAGGTCTGGGGGTCCTCCAGGACAGGTTTGGGAACCACTGCCCTAGAATTTACATAAACCCTGCCCCTGAGAACACGCAAGGGGGTGAGGCCATGTTATTGCAATACAGTACGTAGCACAAATGCAATAGCATTCATAAAAGCAAAATGACAACATAAGTTATAACCGTAATTAAACTAAACTATACCTGTTCCGTCTTCATGCAGCATATATTCTCTGGCTCTGTAGGCATCTTACAACAGTTCCCACATGAGCGATTTATAGATTATCATGACAGAATATGCTAAACAATGACTTTAAGACAGTTACCTCCACATCAGCTACATAAATTCTAGGGCTGGTCCGAATACCATTTTTTGAGCTTCGAAGCTCGGTAGTAATCAGCACCGAATATTCGAAGCTTCGGCGGGAGGGGGCTGAAGATATTCTCTCTATTAAAGGCATGTGTAACGAGTAGAAATATGGCGTGGCCCCTTTAAGAGCTGCGCTCTCCCGGTTTAACTGTGTCGAACGACTCGAGCACCGCATGTATGCGGGTTATTTCTGTTTTTCTGTCGCAATTAAAAGTTATTTTCTTTATTAAGTAACGCTGTGGACGGCATAACATTTGCGACGGACAGTTACACGAGTTTCATGGGGAATAAAGCGCCAGTTGTGAAATGTCAATCGCCTCTGTGAAGTCTGTCTGGTAACAATAACTCAAGCTAAGTGAGCTAACGTTATCCCTATTTGCTCCGTAGACAACGCGTTACAGCAGGAATCTCTGTGTGTCTGTCTGCCTGTTTGCATTTTGATTATGTCGAGAACACGTTCAGAATTAATAAACTTTTTAATAAACTACAGAACAGCGCGAGCCGGAAGCGGTGCGCCTCACGCTGGCAGGGCTTATGCTGCGAGAACGGACACTGCACTAGTGATATAAAACACAGGTCTGTTAAGAGCAATACTTTTAATAAAGTAGCCTAACATTTTTTCTGACAAACAAATCACTCCCAAATCAGAAATTAGCAGCACAGTAATTACTGACACAGTAGAGGGTAGGCTATTTAAATAAAAGACGAACAAAAAAATAAATGAACGACGGTAATAAAGAACACGCCGTCCCAGTAAAATCTCAGGTTTGAGTTTTAACAAGCTCCTATATTTCGCAGTAGGTTCATTTAGACTGATAATAATTGGTATATTATTATATATTATTATTGATATATTTTGTTTCTATGACAAAGCAGCGCAGCTTAACCCAAAATACGAGTTCATGCAGTTGTGCGCTTCAGACAGAGAATACTCCAGTTGCAGGGAACACATTAGTAGGCTAAGAAGCAAATCTATTTATTAAGTAAAACAAGGTTGGGTTCCTTAAACTGTCCATCATATTAAAAACGGCTAGGTTATATAAGGTAATTGTAAAAAAAAAAAAAAAAAGTATTGTATTTCGCCAGATTTTATATTGTAAACATTCAAGCGCGAATGAGAACCGTTTGAGCAGCTCATTTGCATTTAAAGGGGCACACACAAAAGCAGAGCGTTTTTGCTCACCCTCAAAAAAATGATAAATTTAACATGCTATCAAAATTATCTGTGGGGTATTTTGAGCTAAAATGTCACATACACACTCTGGGGACATCAGAGACTTATTTTACATCTTGTAAAAGTGGCATTATTTGACCCCTTTAAATCAAACACAAAGCTGTTTGATATAGATGATTATTTTGTTAGAGGATAGTCGCCGATAGTTGCCAACTTTGGCTGCCTACCTGGAGTGAAATTTTGATGACATGAGCTGAATGACACACCCCTATTTGAGGTTTTAAAGATCCAACATTTAATTTTGTCTTAATAAAGTAAAATACCAAAATACTTAAGCCTAACTTTGTACTAGATGCACTTTTTTTAGAAGCTGTCCCTGTTAACTTTACCTTTTATGTGTTTCCTAGTTAAAAATTGGACACAAATGCCCACTCAAGTCATATTTACCACTCAGAAAATCGGGGATCATTTTGATACCCAATCAACTTTAATCATGGCGGAGGGGAGAACGAGTGCTGCCGTGACTGGTATTCTTTATTATTGCGTATTAACATATTTTTACATTTTTATAAAACTCAAAACACATACCAATACATACAAATCAATGCAGTTTCCATCTGAAATGAACACTAGAGCCAGTAAAACAGCAACAACTTTTACTCCTTTTCTCACAAAATTATGATTACGATGCAGATTATTGATTATTAAAGACTTATTTTCACGCAGTTTCTTGCACAATACTATGACCTAAAAACACTTTTACCATAGTGCATTTGTAAACAAATACATTTTGACGTTTGCATCATATAACCAGCTCTATATGTGTGGCTTTTCTTGCGTAGCAGACTTGCTCAGTAGCTCACCTGGTACAGCATTGCACTTGCGATGTGGAGCACTATGAGTCCCGTGAAACACAAATCAAAATAAAAGAGCTCAAAGACTTGCAGAAGCAAGATAAAAATGGCATGGTTGCTTCAGCAAATGCGTTTTTATCTCATGTTTGCTTTTGTTAACACTATCGGGTGTGTTTTGAATGCGATAGAGCATTAACCTTTTAGCACCACTCACCAAACATTTCATTTCCAAAATTTAATTTTGGTCGTGATACGTACATCAACCAACGTAATGCTCATCTGTTTCGGATAAAACATGCTTTTAGCGCCACTCACTGGACATCACTGTGTCACACATAAAATACATATGCACTTAATTGAGGCGGATACATTTTTTATCCGATAAGATGATATGCACATAAACTACGATGGAAACACATTTACCAAATAAATCTCTTGACGCACAACAACAAAAAAAGCATGAACGCGTTTTTCTGTCAGAACTGGGGCGTGGTGGGACTGCATAACTGGACTAACTAGTGGATCAATTTAACTGCACTGCACAGCATCTAAAATGTTGGTTTGGTCATTCTGAAATGCCTGAGCCAAAGTCTGTCATCAAAACGTTGGCTTTTGCAACATAATTACCACCCAGAAGTGTCTCACATGATTGCGTTCCCAAACACCAGGCATCCGCCTCCAAACGCAAGATCACATGACATTGTTTATTGCGTTTCTTCTGTGGGCTCTGAGGCACAAGTAATTAATGATGTACGAAAAAGAGCAAGAGTAGCTTCCCCAATTCCAGCAACTATCATTTTTATTACAATTATTTTGCACCAATTTCCAAGGAAGTGACAATTCAACACATGGGATGAAAACCGTGCTTTATTCGCAAATGTTTTATGCGGTATTCTAATTTTGCGCACGTTAAATTCGCAACTTTGTATGCAAACATAGCTTGTGTAAGACCAAACATGAAAGTGTGCATCTCAAATGCGATGGCACCCATATAGTTAACTTTTACACCATTTATGTGATTGTTGCTTATCAGCATTCCACTTTATATTATCGTTGGAGAAAGAGACATGAATTACCCAGTATGCCTGAAGACACAGACATAATATAATGCCCAGCTTGATCCCAATGTTATGGAAGTGACATGAGCAGATAACGAAAGATCTGACAGCTTTAATTTGAAAAGACCTTAAGCTTAACAGCTCAACAGGTGGGATATGGCATGTTTTTCAGCTAATCTGTATCACAGGAGCATGGCCACGGGCAATACATTTCTCCAAATGAGGTTGTGACCTTTAGTTACAGTGAGAAGATAACACATTGATTGACTTGTTTAATGCTCTTAGCACAAGCTTAGAACTCTGTCTGTGTGTTAGCAAAGAACAGAGGATATGTTTTCTCACAGATTGTGAGATTGTCTGCAATTCATCACTTTGTTTTTAGTCAGAACATAGGGATGTTAATGAATAATCGACGACTGATTAATTGTCGATAATACATTTAATCGATATCGATCGTCAATTAAGCAGGTTCATGCACGTGGGTGCTGCTCCAGAGTTATGTTTGGAACCATTTTACAGCTAGAGTTACACCATCATGACTATAAGTTTGCGTGTGCATTCGCAGCCTTTTGTTTTATGCAAATGTAAGTTGTAATATTGTGTTTATTTTGTGTAAGCCTATCTATATTTGATTAATCTCATATAGGATGCATTTGGTTAAGAATTAACGCTGTAGTAAAGCGTGCCGGTGATCATCTTCAGCTTCAGCGTTTGCAGCACAAACAGCAATACACAACTAACAATGACTATGATTGGGACTGTCATATTACATAACATTATAAAGAGAACAATATTGTAATAAAACATTGTGAATTATTTGGGTTTAGATGCGGTTTAGTTGTTTCATCTTGTTGCTCCAGGAAGAGCGCGTTCACAACATGACTCACATTCTGAATAGCACGTAACTTAAAGTTCACTTGTACATTCGCATCATTTTGTGCAGATATAATTTGTAATATTATGTTTACTTTGTATATATCTGATTAATCTCATATAGGATGCGTTTCTTTGAGTTAGATAACGTGCTAGCAAAGTGCTCCAGTTTACCGGTGTTCATTCAGCACTTCATGACGCGGCTCGCACAGCTCAAACAGTAATGCACGACTAATAATAACTATGATTGGGACTGTCATATTACATACCATTAATGAGAACACTATTTTAATAAATTGTTGTGAATTCATTGGGTTTAGTTACCTTTTTCATTGTGTTGTTCCAGGAAAAGCGCGTCCACAACAGGAATACACATTCTGACAAGCACGCATCAGAGGCGGCGTTGGTGACACATTGTATTAGTCGTTATATTTGATTATTAAATAAGTAATTTAATAAATGATCAATCACATCAACTCATTTTTACAATACTACTAGCCATTTATTTAGATTAAAAACCTGCTGTTCACTATATGCCACTGCAGTAGACGCATATTGCAGTATTAAGGCTAACGATTAATCGATGAATTGATCATTAATTTAAACGACGATCGATCATGGAAATTTGTGTAAATTGACATCCCTATAACAGACTGACTAGCTTGAGGTACCTGATATTTTTACTGCAACATGGAGTGTGAATGGGTAACGTGTTATCCAATAAACTTTGGGAACTGACTGGATCATGGAAAGATAAAAAGATAAAATAACCATTTTTACCAAGCAGTTTTCCCAAACACTGCTTCATGTGACAAACTCACACCATTAGTTGAGCTAAAATCAACATAGGCTCACTGAAAAAAACGTGCTTCTCCAAAAATGTTCCGACTGTATAGATCGTACCAACGAAGATAGCATGGTAGATAGTTTCAATTACAGGGGCAGATTACTGATTACAGACATTACAGGCATGATTTAACATATTGCTAGCATATTTTAACACATTTCTAGCATGTTTTAACACATTGCCAACATGAATTAGCATGTTGCTACCATGTTTTAGCACGTTGCTAACATGAATTAGCACATTTCTAGCATGTTTAGCATGTTGCTAGCACATGTCGATAGCATGTTTTAACATGTTGCTAGCATTCTTAACACATTGCTAACATAATTAGCACATTGTTAGCATGAATTAACGTTGCGTTACAACTCACCCCAGTAGTGGGTTGTAACAAAGGAACTCTTTATGTTTGACATTAACTCACATAATCTGTGATTGTGTAGTACATGTCCAAGTAAGTAATATATGTAGTAGACAAATGTGGCTACCATGTATCAAATTTTGAGAGATCTAGCACAAACAACCACTGAGTTTACCGATGCTCAAACAAAAGGTGTTACTTTCATTCCTGGTCTCCCCCATACAACAACCAACATAATAAAATGCTGGCAAATTCACGTTCATCTGTTTCCAATAAAACTGAATGCATTTTTGTACAGCTCACTGGACATTTCAAGTGTTGCAAAACATGCAAGAAGCAACATAATATCCTTTTGCAGGCCACTCAAACAAACAGAGCAATGCTCATAGCACCACTGTTCACACTTTTCAGAAAAATCAACCTACAAATGGCTTGCTTATAACCATCTCTGTATATTAAACTGAAGAGAAAGTATTTTAACACTGAAAAATAGCTCTAAATTAGAGAAAAGTGCAGATTCTCATTAGTATGACTGCCTGCACATAATATCCCATTTCTTCACCTTTTAAGTTTTAATATTGGCAGAGCCCTTCCCCCAGGGGAAGCTTTCAAGGTTAGCTCAAACGTTAGCGTAACGGCTAACAGGGAGACCAGAGGCTGTTTTGTCTGAATAGAAGTCAATGAAAGAGACGCCTCAGTACGCATAAACTTTTGTGCAGAAACAGCTCATTACTTAATAAACTGACTGGCTTTCTGCTCATTTTCAACAAATTTGCAATTAAATTGGAGTGAGACATCATAACTATACCATCTTAGTGCAAAAGTATCTTTATTTATTGATGACCATTTAAGAGTATCCATATTCAGACAAAATAACATTTTTGCACATTTAAAACTTAAATATTTCATTATACATCATCAGATCAACATACATCCACATATATAGTTTTAACACTGCCCGATTTTTCTTTTTTATTATAATTTTTTGAAAGATTCTTAAAAGTATCAAATGGAATTTATATTGTTCTCTGTCTAGTACCTTTAAGCTCAGCATATACAGTATATAGTTTAACAAAACACAGTTAAAATAAGACAATCAATTAAAACTAATTTCAATAAAAAGTAAACAGATTTTAAATAAGAATAAAAAGAATTTTTTTTTTTTCTCCATTATATTATAGTATATACCAGTGGCGAGCGGTGACTTTTTTTTAACCGGGTATGCTGTCATGTCAAAACTGTGCCCGGTGCAGATGTACGTTGGATTTGTTTATTATAAGCTAAACGCTCGCGTTCACTCTACACAGAGTGTTAGATACTCAGTTGCTCACTCTCTTGACACATATAGTAACACAGTAAAAAGTATTTCTAATATGTTGGACCTTTTATTGAAAGTAGCTTATACCTGCCTTCATAATCACCTTAAGAGCTGTGATTGTGTTGTTTTGGTCGGACGTGACGCACGTTTGCACAATATGCTGTATTTTTGTGATTCCTCTAGGTGACACCAGTGCAGCACAGACTACATAGCCTACGTCACCTTTAAACCGTATGGTGCGTCGGCTAAAGTCGGGTGCACGCTGTGCGATTTATAATAGTCCTTTACGATTGTTGCTTGTCAGAGTGTACGAACATGATCCTCATGTCACACTGTGGGATCTCAGCTGTCATTTATGTCAGACTGTACGACAGTCAAGACGCGTTAAAAACAGACGCGCGCATGAAAACTTGTCTGGAGTTTTACATCATCAACCCACACACATTCGGTGACAGTGAGCTGCATTACACGCGGGACTGAAATGGTGGCTAACAAAGGAATCTCTACCGTTAATTTTGATAATGGCTTGTCTTGAAAAACGAAGACAATTTGACGTTCGTCGTAGGAGAAGTCACACTGCAGGACTGTGTGCCAAATCTTCTGACACTGCCAGAATTTCGTCGTAGGTAAAATTTGATCGCAACGGTCATTAATCGGCTGTCGGTGAACATGTCAAACTAGCGATCAAAGACTACAGATTTTAGGCTAGGATTATAGGAATCTTTTAGGATTTGCAAAATTTGTCTCAGACGACCTAATCATGGCCAAAATCACACAGTGTGCACCAGCCTTTAGTAAAAGTCTCAGATCTAAAGAAATAAACACTAAGACAGGTGTCATTTTAAATGTATGTCAGAAGAAGTATATTTTTTAATTAAGTATTCTTTTAAAAAATATATGTTGAAATAATTCAAATTGGTGGAATTAACAAACGAAGACCGTCAATTCCAAACTTGGATAGTTACAGTACTGCTTACAATCTGTCTTTAACATTTTAGCCTATACGTTTTCGTAAAAATAAATTTCCTTATGGAGAAAATAAAATACTATGAAAACAGTTTCAGTTATGACTTTTTAATTTGATTTAGTCTAGTTAGTTTTGTATCCAATACAATGTGATTTTTGGAGATCGAGATCTGGCAGCAGCAGCACATTTTCCTCTTGGGTGAGCGATTCGCACACAGTTTACCCTGCGCCCTAAATCCTGCATAGACCAGCGAACCAATGAGAACGCGGGACAATGATGACGATACATAACAACAGAGTGTAGGCGCCACAGCTGCTGAAAATCAGCTTACCCAGAAGTCTCCGTTACTGGCAGATTTCAAGAAAATTACTGTGGTTTCGCAAATAAATATATGACGGACAGTTGCATATGCATTACCAACATTTTATCATGTAAGCTTTATGCTATACCTCAAACAAAGGAATTTATAGTAATTTATTGTGTTAATATTAATTAGCTAGTCCACGAATGGCTTGGGTATGCAGAGCATTCGCAGCTTATATGGACCGTACGCCACCGGCAGGCTATATACATTTTTCCCGGTAACACTACAATAAGGTTCATTTGTTAACATTAGTTAATGTATTAACTAACATGAACTAACCATGAGCAATACATTTGTTACTGTATTTGTTAATCTTTGTTAACGTTAGTTAATAAAAAGTACAGCAGTTCATTGTTTGTTCATGTTAGTTCACAGTGCATTAACTAATGTTAACAAATACAACACTTGATTTTAATAATGTATTAGTAAACGTTGAAATTAACATGAACAAAGATTAATAAATGCTGTAGAAGTGCAGTTCATTATTAGTTCATGTTAACTAACGTAGTTGTCAACTAATGAACCTTATTGTATAGTGTTACCATTTTTCCATTATATTGTATGGATGTTTTAGTAATGCCTGATTTTTTCACTCTTAAAATCAAGAAATTGACTTAGATTTTCCCTGTCTGCTGTCTGTGATGCCAAAGATCAGGAAATCACCATAGTAAAGAGTTTGGAACAGTGTGTTCTTGTGGTTCTATCAGCCAATCTATCAAAACAACCTGGCAGCAGAACTGAACATCCATGTGCAAATATATCAGATTTCAAATCACAAACTGTACTGCACATTCAGGGTGTCCTGTGCCAGATGAGAAACTGCCATTGAGATAAATGAGAATGCTAATGTATAGCTTTCACCATGGTATTATAGACCTCCTTCATTTCAATGACATCAGGACCATTCGTTTTCGAGGCGTACACAATCCATATGGAGCCTTACTGACAGTTACTCTTTTTCCAATGATACAAATGCAGAGATTGCCATATTCACCTCTATAAGAAAATCTCAAGATCTCTTCAGTAGCAGTCATGTTCTCCAGTACAAATTCTATCATTAAGTACCATAGACACTTTACAGATGCAATTCAGAATCTCCCTCAACAGAGCCAAGTATGTATGAGTTTTTGTTTTGACAAATGTATGTGCAGTTAGCAAAGGCTCACTTCCTGTGCAAGAGCGCAAGCTTTGTTAATGTCCAGAAGGGATTGTGGCAGCATTGACAACTTTGTGACAGGGGCTGAGTCACCTTGTCGTTCATCATCGGAAGTAATGTTTTGACATGAATGTTTAGACAGCGCATGGCTACGGCTGACACACCGCCGGTGATGATTATGCTGTTTATGTGCTGCTGCCTTCCAATGCAACCGCTGGGCAGCCAAAAGATGAGGGAGCCTGAGATAAATGTAGTGTTTTTTTTTTTCCACAGATTGTATTATCATTTTACGCAAACTCAACTGCAAAAATACATCAAAAACAAATAAATAAAATGCAGAGCTTAACTTAATTTCACAGCATTTCCATATCCATGACCAGAAGCATCAATCAAATTCAGAACACAAGCAAACACAAAGAGAATCTACTTTTGAGTGCAGTCACATCAAATCAGAATGACGATTTACAGTGGACTGTTTCGTGTGACATACTCCCAAAAGCAAAGTCAAATGAACCATCACAATGCGAGCTGAACAAAGGAGAAGGGAGGGTTCCATCATAAAAATCAGTATTTTCAGTGGTTTTGTTCCACATGATCAAATACAAACACCATCATATGTACTGACAGCTATAAAGCCCACCAGCACTTACGGGTTTACACCCTTATCCTGAAGATCAGCGATTCTCAACTACTCCATTCAGGGGGCCGCCAGAACATAACATGGGAGGCACGACGATGATAAATCCACAGAGTAAAACTACAAATGCGTAGTCTTGTAAGTTTTGTAAGTGAGGAGGTTGACTGTCTTAGACCCCTGCTGTAACATTCAAACTAAATTTAGTAAGCTTTAGGCTTTAAAGCAGTTTGCTGATGGCAATTTTCTCTGAAAACCAGTCTAATTATCTTACATAATTTCTCATCTATTTTTTTTTATTTTTAGGGATGGTTAGATATTTTTACTGGGAAATGAAAGAAACATACAGATTAATAAATGATTTGTGCTGTGTTTAGTGAAAAAATCATGTTTCAAGTTTTAAAAAAATATGACTTGTGTTCAAAAGTTTGGGGTCTGGTAAGATTTTTTAATGTTTTTGACAGAAGTCTCTTAAGCCAAGTTTACACTACAGGACTTTAAACGTCGGCAGATCGCTGTGCTGTTTAGACTATATGACTTGCATTGGAGTCTTTAAGTCGTTGTGGTGTTCACACTATGTGACACTACGTAAATGATGATCCGCAACAGGGGGTTACACACTACACGAGCTGACGACAACTGTCACCCAACGACTTTATTTGAAAATAGATGTTGGGAGGAAATTAGATTAAATTTTCAATTCAATTTAATTAAAATTAAAATAAACCTTTCACACAAGTTTAAAACATTCTGGCTGACCTCCCAGAGTTAAGGCAACTGTTATTTTAGAACGTTTCCCTTTTTTGTTTCCATGACGACGCATAATGCTTGTCAAGTGACACACCGCGGACAGCCGGCCACACTATATGACAGACGTATTGCTTTTCTCACCATGTCATCAACTATCTGATATTCCGATTCTCAAATATGTCCAAGTGAGTGTTTTGTCATTTGAAAACCTATGTAATGACCTTGATCTTAATATATAACGTGAATTCATCCATTTGTCACGAAATACATGTGGCTGGTGAACTGGGAGAACAATAGAGTGAGTGAGCTTTATTATAGTTACTTACACAATGTGTATCTGATATGAATAAACGTCGGCAAATTATATTTGAATGGATTGTTATTGCTGCTTCCATAGACATCAGTGTATATTTCATTGGCTGTTGCTTCGCGACATGTGACACCACAGGATAGAGTCGGCCGACAGCTCCAGATATTTAGCATGCTAGATATTTGTCTGACGTCAGCGAGGTGTCGGCGACGCGTCAGTGAGCCTCTTTGACGTGTCATTGAGTAGTTCACACATAAAGATTGGCGAGCGCCGATCACTCGCTGATTTTCCCCCGATCACAGCCCGATCCGTTGGCAAGCTCGTTAACTTGCAAATCAGGCTTAAATCGGGCTTAAAATCCTGTAGTGTAATCTTGGCATTATGCTCACCACGGCTGCATTTATTTGATCAAAATGAAACAATAATATTGTGAAATAGTATTACAGTTTAAAATAACTTTTCTGTTTAAAATGCAATTTATTCTTGAAATGATCAATTTATTGTGGTCAGTCTTCTTAATGACCCCAAACATTATGCTTGTGTATTATTAAATTTATTTAGGTTTTGCATAGAGCTCATACATTTTGAATATATATCCAAGCTGGCCATAACAAAATAAAATAAAGAACAATAATAATAAAAATATTATAACACGATATAAAAAATAATAACAAAAACTAAATACAGTATTTTTTTTTTTTAAAGTAAACGATAATTTAACATCTTCTACCTTAAAGGATTAGTTCACTTTAAAATGAAAATTACCCCAAGCTTTACTCACCCTCAAGCCATCCTAGGTGTATGTGACTTTCTTCTTTCTGATGAACACAGAGTTATATTAAAGGGTTAGTTCACCCAAAAATGAAAATAATGTCATTTATTACTCACCCTCATGTCGTTCTACACCCGTAAGACCTTCATTCATCTTCGGAACACAAATTAAGATATTGTTGATGAAATCCGATGGCTCAGTGAGGCCTCTATTGAGAGCAAAGCCATTCAAACTCTCAAAGTCCATAAAGGTACTAAAAACATATTTGAAACAGTTCATGTGAGTTTAGTGGTTCTATCTTAATATTATAAAGTGACAAGAATATTTTTTGTGCACCAAAAAAACTAAATAACGACTTTTCAACAATATCTATATGGGCTGATTTCAAAACTGCTTCATGCAGCTTCTGAGCTTTATGAATCTTTTGTTTCGAATTAGTGATTCGGATCTCCTATCAAACAGCTAAACTGCTGAAATCATGTGACGTTGGCACTCGATTCACTGATTCGATTCGTAAAGCTCTGAAACAGTGTTTTGAAATCGGCCCATATAGATATTGTTGAAAAGTCTTTATTTTGTTTTTTTGGTGCACACAAAGTATTCTTGTCGCTTTATAATATTAAGATAGAACCACTGAACTCACATGAACTGTTTAAAATATGTTTTTAGTACCTTTATGGACTTTGAGAGTTTGAATGGCTTTGCTCTCAATATAGGCCTCACTGAGCCATCGGATTTCATCAACAATATCTTAATTTGTGTTCGGAAGATGAATGAAGGTCTTACGGCTGTAGAACGACATGAGGGTGAGTAATAAATGACATTATTTTCATTTTTGGGTGAACTAACCCTTTAATACATATCCTGATGTGTCCAAGCTTTATAATGGCAGTGCATGGGAAACAATGAATATGAAGCTCAAGAAAGTCCATCCATCATAAACATACTCCACACGGCTCCTAGGGGTTAATAAAGGCCTTCTGAAGCGAAACGATGCATTTGTGTAAGAAAAATATCCATATTTAACAAGTTATAAAGTAAAATATCTAGCTTCCGCCAGACCGCCTTCCATATTTAACTTAGAAAGAAAGCGTCACGGCAGTTACGCTTTTTTTGTAAGTTGAATACGGAAGACATAAGATGTAACTTAAGCATTTTGAACTGCGACAAGCGTTACACTTTCTTCCTAAGTTGAATACATAAAGCGGTCTGGAAGCTAAATATTTTCCTTGGACACGTCTCCGATTGTGTTCATCTGAAAGAAGAAAGTCATATACACCTAGGATGGCTTGAGGGTGAGTAAAGCTTGGGCTAATTTTCTTTTTAAAGTGAACTAATCCTTTAATAATAAATGCAGTCTTTTTTTATTGCCATACAATATTACATCTCTCTCAGACAATGGGATGTAGTGGGACTTTCAGCTTTATTCCAGAAAAAGGTGATTTAAAATATATACATTATTAAAGTAATATTATACATATCTATTAGTTACCTGAATGTTTAATAATCATACATATACCTAAAATGGAAACGCTGGATCTAAATGAATTTTACTAGAGAGTAGACGTGAAATCACGGCTTTGTTCCAAAACTGGGAAAAAAAAAAAAAATATTACACTAAACTGTGTTTTTTTTTTTAAATTAAAAAAAAAATGCAGACAGTTTTCTGTGATGGGTAGGTTTAGGGGTAGGGGTAGTGTAGGGGGAAAGAATATACAGTTTGTACAGTATAAAAAAACATTACGTCTATGGAGAGTCCCCGTAAACCACATATACAAGTGTGTGTGTGTGTGTGTGCGTATGTGTGTGTGTGTGTGTGTGTGTGTGTATGTATATAAATCAACAGCATGTCACAGCTTAAGTTGGAACATTCAACAAAATTGTTTTAAGATATGGGGCCCTATCATACACCCAGCGCAATGCAGGTGTTTTTTGCTAGTCTCAGCCCGATGCAGTTATCTTTTCATGTTATGCACCACGTTGTTTAAATAGCAAATGCATTTGTGTTCAGGCACATTGTTGGTGCATTGCTATTTCGAGGCCACTGAAATAGACTGCGGCATTGACCAACTGAAGCCTGGTCTAAAGTCAATGGCACAATATTGGTTTTGTTATTTAAAGAGCGTGTTAGTAATATGCGCCTATATGCGGGTGCACAACGCGCGTACACTCTGCTTATTTTCACACACAGGGACGTGCAGCAGCACACACACATGCCAAATATTAAAAATAAAAAGATTACAGTGTAAAAGATTATTATTGTGTGCATAAAGATCAAAATGCTTTGGTGGAATCCGACTTGTCCCGTAGATGGTCTGCTCGCACGCTTTAACCTCGTGCACGAGCAGATCTGTTTCCTCGCTAGAGAAGCGTTCAGTTTTTCCGCTTGCAAATTCCACCATGTAAATAGCGAATCCGCCATGGCGCGAGCGCAACTGGCTTTTAAAGGGAATGGGAGATGAGACTCTGATTGGTTTATTGCACGTGACGCCCAAAACACACTCATTACTTGTTAAGAGAATAGGGACAACCCTTTTAGACCATGCACCAGGCCGACCATTTTCCCCATCATTAAACTAGCAAAAGTGGATTCGGACACACCCTAAGTGCACTTGCGCCGTGCGCTTTAGACCATGTGCTTAGATCGTTAAAATAGGGCCCAACGTGTTGTTCAGCCCATTGAGAGCAATATGACAGTGTCATTTCACACTGCAATACATTAGTTTAGAATCAAACAAAATCAGATTTCCTCTAAATCAGGTGGATTTATCTTTGCATTTCATGTTGGTGATTGCAGCATTATCTGTGGCAGGGGATTAAAAGATATATGGCACTTGGAGGAGAAAAGGCAATAGTGTTTTTATACCGCAAAAGTATATCATGTTATCTAGAGCCTTTCATCCAAGCAGGGTGTTGCTCTTTCTGGCTGGTGAGATTGCTGCTTTGCAAAGTTTAATCTCTAAAAGCCATGACACATTTAAAGCTTGACCACTTAAGCTTGTCTTTGTCTAAGTAGTCAGACCTAGAGATATCCCTCTTTCTGTCTGCACATCTATATAAGGCATGACACATTTAAAGCTTTGGACACTTTTTTTCTTCTAAATGGACAGACCTTTGCCTCTCTCACACACATTCTTTATTCCTTTCCTTCTTGTTCCTTTATGTCTGCATTTAATAGCTTTATTAAACCAAAGATCAATAAGTTAATTTAATTGGCATTCACAGCTTGAGGTGTTAATGGGCTGGTCAGGGTGATCAACATGACAGCTGTTTCAATGAGTGCCCCCTTCTGCAGATTTCCCCAGTTAAACCTCACTGTGGATTCCCATAATGCTCAGCAGTTATGCAGATCCTTAATTTATGATTGCACTCATATGGAGCACATACCTGCAATTATACAGAGCAAATCCTGTATTTAAAAAGATTAGGGACTTAATTTGATTCACAGACCTGATTATGGGAAATACGCAGGCATACAGTAACTAGGAATGAAGACAAATTTCAGTAGAAAGTGTTATGCAATGTTATAACCAAATCAGTCTCAAATGTTCTTATACTTTAAAAATAACTAGATTTTATACTTTATAAAGAAATACATTTTCTTCAGTAATTGTGAGTGGTGCTTGGCCATGCAAAAGTTGCTGTCGTGATGTTCTACTTGTAATGATGGTGAAACTGAGCTGGATCCAATGCAGAGTGAGGGGCCATTTACACGATACCGTTTTGAACTAAAAATCGAAAACTTTTGTTTTGGCCATTCATTTACATGACAACAGCATTTTGGGTGCCTGAAACCGCAAGCTTTTGAAAACAGGTTTCAAAGTGCAAGTTTTTGGAAACGATACCGTTATCGTCTCAGTGTTAAAAAAAAAAAAAAAAAAAAAAAAAAAAAAGTGAATTTGTGAAAACGGTGACGTCATGCGGAACCTTATTACGTGATCAGTCAGTGGTTCTCAAACTTTTATGGTCGTGCCCCCCTTTAAACAGCCTCCCATTATTTTATAATTATATTTAATTTATAAATAAATATTATATATGTAATAATATATTATAATTTCATTAAAAATTATAAAAATTGAAAGATTTTTTAAATTGAAAAATGTGCAATAAAAAACACCTGCATTAGTTTCACTTTGTAATGTCACTGAATCATTGAAAACTATAACAAGAGAAAAATAATAGATCAGAATTTTTAATTTAAATAAACAAAATTTATGATTTTGTGGGAGCTATGAATAAAATAAAAATAAATTATAGAATTCACATTTTCTCATTTTATTTGTCTTATCCTATTATTTTAGTAAGTAGAATGAGTAAATTAGGGCCAAATCATTTTTAAATACTATACTAAAAAAAAAACCCAAGAAACTCATTTTCTCCCAAGTCCCAACTCGCGAATCATATCGCGGTGGTACGCGGGATGACTCGCTTCTCGTTCTGTTTAGGCTTATGCTAAATAGCAGGCTAACTAAACTAAATGGATATTTATTCATCGTTTTTAAAAATAAACCCACAACTAAAGGAGAGGGGGCTCTAACTCTGACGCTTCAGAGGCACAACTCGGAAAAGAGGCGGCTTCCTCTGCATTAGGTAAGTTAGGCCTACGATGTTTTTTTGACTCTTTGTATAGCAGTCGTTCATTATAAATTTTAAATGTAGAAAATATGATACATGATATAACTGTATGAAATGTAGAGTATATATGTTAGATATATAGCCACCATCGACATTTAGATGAACTCCCCAAAGTCTCCCCAAAAATTAGAAGTGGACAAAATGTCCCTCATTATTTTATATTCTTAATGCTGCTCTGACGCGCAGCTCTGTTTGTTATTTAGATGACAAAAAGTTTTAAGGTTGCTCTGTCTCAATAGTCTAACAGCGCTCGTCAATGTCAAAATTAGTGAGATGGCCAATCAAATCAAAGAAGGTCTTCTTACAGACGACGAGTATGAATTCCAGCACAACGCATTAGTTTTACCTCTGAAAGAGTGCATGGAAAGTATAGCAGCTAAACAATAATATTTAACTGTTTTACGAGAGGAATGCTGAACGACCGAGAGTAATATCCAGGGATGCAAGCAACTCATTTTTTTTTTTTTAAAGTCACTGTTTTGTTTGTAAAATATGGTATAATTTACATTTGATTCATGTAACTCATACATGAATGTGACGAGACAAGAAGTGTTTTGTGTTTTCGACGTCATATCAGTAAGAGTGAATGTGTGCCTATTTTAAAACAAAATATTATTTGCAAATAGCTTAAATTGATTAGGCCTATTTCACAACTGCAGTAGAACTTATTTTACAATTTTTACATTTATTTATTCCCTTAATCCTTTTAATACTTAATTATTTAATTCCTTTAAAACAACAACAACCAGCCAAGGATCCAAAATGACATAAAAGTTATAATAGATAAATGAAATGTGCACTTTTTTTTTTTTTTTTTAAACAGGATTCCAAATATGTAGGCTATATTCACGATTTCTAGTATTTGTACAGGCTTTACTTTTTTATTTCAATGTTTTAATTAAAAATTAGCAATTCATTTAATTTTACCTTCCAAGCAGGTTTGTTACGTGACAGCATTAATTAAAGTTTCTTAAGGGTCAATATGAAGTTACCTGCATCTCATGCGCTGGATCAAGCCACTCCCATAATATCTGTCGCGGTTCAAATTAATGCACAAATAGATAGACTAACTGTAGCCTACATCATGTGTATAAGACGCCAGTAAAATAATTAGGTAATTATTACCTCACAAATAAATCTCTCAACGAGTAAAACTGGCCGTGTCTATATTATGATAGACTACACAACATTATAATATTATTTGCAAATTCATTTTTAAATCATTATCATTGTCCCTGGTTCACATTAGGGTAATCTTGAAAGAAAGTAGCAGTGGCTGGGACAGACTTTAAGCATCACCTCCACTTAAAAAGATACAATCTAATCATGTTTACATGAAATAAGCCTGCTCCCGAGCAGGTTTAAGCTTACGGGACCTGTTGCTATGACAGCAAGTCCAGGATGAGTGTCGAAGAACCGAACAATCCAATATCATGTCAAATCGTCATCAATCAAATCCAGCTAACTGAGTTAGCAACGTATGAAGAACGGACCCCTGGAGCAGAACTGGGAACACCAAACAAACAGCCATACAAGGACAAGACCTGACAATGAACACAGGAAACACTGGGGTTTAAATACACAAGGGGTAACAATCTAACAAGACACACCTGGGAACAATCAAGACTAATGAACAGGGAGAACCAATGAACAAAAGGACTACAAAGGACTACAAACATGGCACAAGGAAGATGGAAACATGTAACACTACAGTTGTGAGTGACTGTTTATTTGCCCAAGATATCTATGATATTCTGGGGCCAGACTCACAATAATATTCTTAAGATAGAAGTCAAGAAATTTCTCCTGATAAATTCTTAGAAGTACATAGTCAATACTGCTGTCATGTTGCTGAAAATGATGTTGTAATTATAAAATTAAAAGTAGTTTTTGTAGAGAATTCACTCAAATTCAGCAAAAAGTCACATAACGCGTAATCATGACCGATCATTGTGGCAACACTTATGTTGGAGGATGAATAGTAATATGTATTTTATCTACCTAGTGTTATTTTAATGTTTTATTATTTGAACTCAATAAATTCATTAAACATCTTACTTTTGATAAATTTAAGACAGAGATAGATAGGTTATCCAAACTTTCAGATGTTATTTACAATAATTTCTAAGAACATTATTTTGGGGAATTTGAATTTTTTTATTTAGAACAATCTTAAGACTGTAGGAACATTTTTAACAAATGTTTTTGTTTTTTAGAATACAAAATTTTCTTAACTTTATTCTTAAGTTAGAAAATAAGAATGAAATATAAATTAGGAAGAATTGTATTCTTGAGAATGTTTCATAATTTTGGCCCAAGTCCCTCCTTCAATGTACTGAAAGTCTATGTGATTTTTGATTTATCATCCGCCAGTAAGTCGGTTACAAAAAACGTAAGTCTGATCAGTTACAAAAGTAATAGTACACTTCTCCGCAACAAGCCGCAACTATCATTTGAGCCATTATTAATTTCTTTAGCACAAATGGTAGCACAATACTTATTCATTTAAAAAATAAATGAAACTAAAGTGCATATTCACTGGTTTGTGGATGCTGATAATAATGGACAACCACAGGCAGAATTGTTGATGGCTATGATGGTATGTTTATGCAATTTATATTCAGAACTCCATCAGCTGAATTTGGTATATTTCCAATATTTTCAGTGAGGGGGGAAATGAGATAATGAGAGTTTGCAAACTGATTTACATGGGATGCAGTCCTGAGCTCATGGAGCAGTAATGTGATTTTACTGCAGTATTCTGTAGGTGTATGACTATGATAACCACATCAACTAGACCTGTGTTTGGTGGGAGACCAATTGTCTGTGGTTCTGGATTTTAATCCGTTTGCTTAGATTATCATTTAAAAGCAGATCCAATCTTTGCTTTAATCCCTCCATCCACTTTTGCTCATGTTCAGAGATGACGGACTGCTCACTCCTCCTGTCACCGTCAATATAATCAGTAAGTCCTTTTAAAGGAGTGTGGGCTTTTGCTGTAATTCTTTTTAAATCTCGGACTACCTTCCCTCTCAGTCCATCTTTCTTAGGAGAGCAGCAGAGAGACCGAAGAAATATAACAAAGGATTTTTCCTGTTTCCAAATTCGCTTACATGTTCTTAACAAGGAACAAAGCAACAAGCGATAAAAGCTTTTTCTCCAAAACTATATATTTGCACGACCAGCTGCGATAAGCAATGTGTGGCAATACATTGGCTTGATTTTTATTTCTGCCGCATCATGCTGGGTAGCTCCGCCCCCATCAACAACTCATTAAACCAAAATTCTGCTCTTCAAGTATATTAAACATCAAACGTGGACAAGGAGAAATTATTAAAATTAGAAACATTGAATATCATATGATAAATCCCTCAAAAAAAAAAAAAAGATGCTGTCTGAAGAAGCATCATGGCAATACAAGGTATGTGGCCATATTTTTCAGATTTGCAGTGAGTTGCGAGTGCAAGAGAGCATGCAAAATCATCCACACACTTTGATTTTTGGCTGCGATTTTGTTGCATCACGCCTGGCAAGGAAACAGTATAAAGAAGTATTACAAAGTGCCCAAAGACATTGATTTTCAATGAGGGATGGTGAGCAATCTTTGTTGATGTGCTGCTCTATGGAGTCGAAAACATAGAAAATTCTGTCATCATTTACTCAGCCTCATGTTGTTCCAAATCTGTATGACTTTCATCTTTGGAAAACAAATAAAGATATTTTTAGCACATCAAATATGGTAAACGGAATCTCAACCATGCATGCTTGATGCACAAGACTCAAAAAGGTTTGTTCCTCATATAAAACGATCATGTCTCCTTGTAAAGGCCCGTACACACAAAGAACGATAACTATAAAGATAACTAGAACGATAAATAGCAAGTTCTGGCATGAAACCCTAGATGGCGCAGGATGATTAACTCGATCGCATCGTCATCTGTTGCATCAGCGGCCAATGAGGTGCAGTTAAACATTCAAATACCGGTGTTTCTGTTAGCAGTCTGCAGGGCGCTTTCAGAAACCCTCCACCTGCCCCAGCTCCACCTGTATAGATCTGCTACATGTATTTTCATATATGTTACACATGCAGCAGCATGTCTTACATGCTCACAGCAATGTCTGTGAATGTAGGCAGTAGCAAGTCTCGGTACTTGCTCTGCAGCAGCAGAAGCATAGCAGATCTATTCCACCAAGACCAAATGCATTAACACTGCCATATCCATTACCATTACCATGTCAATCTCTCCAGAGAGTTGTCATGACAGAACTATATTAGCGTCCACATCAACGGATGATATTGTTCTGTTTGTTCTAGCGCGTGCTGCAATTATGTTGTCTGCCACTTTAAAGAAGGATAGATTCTGATTGGCTGTCAATGTTTTTATTATTCATCAGCTGAAACAAATCGTTCTGAAAGTTATTCCAATAATAGTGTTTCTCTGTGCCGTGATTGTTATAGTTGTGGTGTGGACTCTATTATTGTATGGGCCAGATTTACTAACAGCTTGCGCCAGCGCAAACCCTCTTTTGGCTTTAAAAAACTACTGTCGGGATTTACTAAAGACACGCAGTGCAAAATTGGCACTGAAAAGGCGTATACTGAGTTGTTTTTGCGGCTGACCTTATTGCATATGCATTTGTAGGAGTTTCCCTTTCAGACGAAAAATTTATGGGAGGAGAGTATTTAAATGAATCAGGCAACGTGATTTACTAATGTTTGCGCTAGTCAATTTACTGGTATTTGCGCCATTATTTAACGCCCAAAAAAAGCATGTCTTAACCCATTTTGCGACATAACTGCAATTGTTGCTGCTAGGAGGAGACACTGCAGAGAACAGAGAGCGCGTGGTAGAAGGGAGAAAATATTTTCCACTCGTATTAATTTCTTTGGAATGCCAGAGGAAGACGTTATCCGAACATATCGTTTGCCAAGTCACGCTGTCCGAAATATATATATAGGCCAACATGGCTTGGCAAATGATATTATATATGTGTACGTGTTTGTCAAATAACATGTTAAGTTGCGCCTGTGTCGACCCGCACCTGATGAGAGCATCAGCATCAGGCATCAGCTCTGCTTATTTGCGACCCAACGCTAATTTGCGCTGCTCTTGTTAGATTGCGTTGGTCATTATGTAAATGATTTGACTGCGTCTGTGTTTTTTAATTTGCGCGTCAGCAGATCACGTGCAAAACTTGCCACTCCCATCGGCGCATTTGTGGAATTGCGCTCTCACGCTATTTTGCCCCGTTTAGTAAATCTGGCCCTATATATAGAATGATTTTTAGAACAATTATCAATTATTAACGTGTATCAACTTGCAAACAAACTGATTTATTAAAATTCCCCCATTCAGCCATAAAGCTTCACATGCAATAAAATGTGACAAAAACACAGAGATGTAGCATTTGGTCATGCTACATGATACTTAAAGTAGATTTGTTACTGGAAAAGCTATATGGAAAACAGTTGAACTACTGTTTGTAGTCTCAGTCTCACTACTTTTAGTCAGTTACTTCCCAACAGAGTGCTGCAGGGATGATGTATTTATAGGCCAAAACTCAGAAACAAGTTAGCATTTTAGCACTTCCGGTTCCATTATCCCAAAGTCAATGGGTTTTTGGTTAAATGCTTGAAATAAGGTCTGTGGTGAACACAAGTTCAAGATATTTAAAGTAGTCTGGTAGTCTGATACTCTAGTCTGCTTTCACAGCCTTGTTGTGTTTAAAATCGCACGCTTGCAAATTACTCTAACACAAACTTTCGGGGAAAAAAAAAGTGTTTCATTAAAGGCTGAAAGAGCTTTCAGAAGCTTAGTGTTGTTGACGTTGAAGTCATGCAATCATGGTGTAATTCCTTTATAGCTTCAATTTAGCTTTTTTTTTTTTTTTTTTTAAACTTCAAATTTTGGCTTCAAATTTTATAAAAGTTGAGTTCATTTGTGAAGAACTGTGTGCAAACTTTTGTCAGTCACAGAGCCTATTTTCCGCAATAATTCAAAAGTCAATGGAAAAATCCTATTGGTTTTGTTTAACAGACCTGGGTGTTGTTAACTTCCAGGAAGGCCAATAATAATATTATCACTACAGCGCTCTATACTGCCCCAATTAGTGTCAATGTCGCTAGCAATTTTTTTAGCTTGTTGTGGAGCTAGCTACTTTTGCAAACTTTAAATAATGAGTAGTTTGTAGCTTCTTGTTACAAGCTAGAAGATTAATACCTTGAGTATTTTTTCACCCACAGTATCAGATATTTTTAGTTTAAAAGTGAATCATTATAATAATGTCCACTTTTATAACATTAATTATAATACAGGTATGATATGAGTCAATTATATTCAGTATAACATGAGTAAAAAAATGAAAATAAAAACATTTCTGGCTTGGTGTTGTTGAAGGGGAACTTGAGTCATACTGATGGTGCTGTAAGGGTACATAAGGAGTCATGAGGATGAAAGTGCATTGCTGACAGCTCCCTCAAACAGCAGAATCATTGAACGAGACAGTATTTGTAATGAAGACATGGTTTTGACATGCTCAATCTGTTCGTGGACACAAGACACACTAACATGGGAGCTGGAAAATAGGAAGTGAGAGGAGATCAGGTCTGGATATTATAAGAACCCGGGACCAAGGTCTTCATGTTGTCACTGTGAACGATGCTGAGACCAGGAGAATTTGACGTCCCCTTAGAAACTTTCAGCATAGAACCTTAATGCGTTTGGACAGTCACAGATGTGTCCTTGGTCGCTGGAGATTCAGTGACTTTCCTCGCCTGGCGTTCAGTTGGATAGTGTCCATCCAGTGAGACGTGAAGCATGTGGGTGACTGGACTCGGCTCAAATCCTCAAGACCTCTCTCTCCCTGAATCTCACCAGACGGCAAGTTGGCAACAAACGCTATTACCTTCTGCTTGTTTATTCCTCAGGTGATTTATCAAACCTCCTCAATCTGTTGGCATGGCCATATTAGCAGCAGTTAAATTAGCATAGGACTCAGTCAGTCATGTAAGTGAGGTGGGGCAGCAGCACACCATTTAAAAGTCTACAAATTTAGTACGGTTATTACTAGAGCTCTTTATACTGCATTCATTTAGCACACTTAATTATAAAAAAAAAAAAAAAAGTGTCAAAAGAAGTTAACACATCATCTCAAACCAATAGCAATTCTAAGTACCACCTAAATGTGAGGACTTGTTTAATGATAAGAAAATAAAACAAAAATCACTTTTATTGGGCACTTTTGGCACTTAAATTAGCTTATTCTTACTGTTGACATTGAAAATGATGCATGATGCATTTCCGAGGGTTAAAGTCATCTGCTAATTCCTTGATTCATTGCCGTTTTAACATAGTTTCTACATGGACATTTAGTCATATTTGCTAATTCTCTTCAATTTAGGCTATTTGCCCTCTTTTTTTTTTTTTTTTTTTTTAAATATTTATTTTTGCCGTTTTTGCCTTTATTGTGATAGGACAGTGATTAGACAGGAAGCGAAGTGGGAGAGAGAGAGGGGGGACGGGATCGGGAAAGAACCACGAGCCGGGACTCAAACTCGAGTCGCCCGAAGCGCATTGGCGCTACTTGTCGGCGCGCTGCCCATGAGGCCATCGGCGCCGACTATTTGCCCTCTTTTGATCTGTTCATTATTCATCATTATTTTGTTTTAAGGAGATAAAAAAAAAGGTCCTTATCAGCCTTGATTGACATGGTAATAAAATTCTATCACATTATTTTGGCAGTTAATGTTTTGGGCGGGTTTTTCTTGGAGTGGGCGGGTTTTGGTGAGCTTTTGGGCTGGAAATCGTCGACCCAATCTGGCAACACTGCATACTGACTTCTAAAGTCATTCGTGTTGAATTATTGTCTGCTGCAATGTTTTTTTTTTTGGTTTTTTTTTGTTTTTTACACTACTGTTTAAAAGTTAGGGATCAGTATTTGTTTTATAATTTGAAAGAGATTAATATTTAGCAAGGATGCATTAAATTGATCAAAAGTGACAGTAAAGACATTTATAATGTTACAAATGATTTCCATTTCAAATAAATGCTGTTCATTTGAACATTTCATCATTTCTACAAAAACACTAAGCAGCACAACTGTTTTAAACATTGATAATAATAAGAAATGTTTCCTGAGCAGAAAATCAGCATATTAGAATGATTTCTGAAGGATCATGTGACACTGAAGTCTGGAGAAATTATGCTGAAAATTCAGCTTTGCAATCACAGGAATAAATTACATTTTAAAATATACTAAAATAGAAAATTATTTATTATTTTTATTTTGATGATCCCCAACATACATTCTACTGACTATAAGTAACTTTGCAAGTACGTCAACTTATTTTGCTAACCCCAACAGTCTACTAATAGGCCTACTCAACTAGTACTCTAATGAAACTCATAAAGTGTAACCAAATAATTTTATTAATGAGTATTTTGTTTTATTTTCCAGTAAAAATATAGTAGTGTATCTTAATTTCATGACTTTTCTTAGTATTTATAAGCAAATTAATCCAACTAATGATAATTTAATCAGCATATTATTTCATTGAATTTAAACATTAATTAATTGACAGCCCTGGCTTTTACATACAATGCAGGCATATCTGTTGCCAGCTAGTTTGCAGTTTCACCAGACAGATGGTCAAATCAACAGATAACAGCTCTGACCGGTCTGATGCAAAACCAATCACGTAACATCCTTTAAACGAGGAGTTTAATGAGAAAAGAGCAGCAGAGATGCACATGGCTGAAAATTAAGCATAACATTATGAAAGTACCCAGAGGAAGCTAAAGTACTGCTGCAGAATTGCTCTGTAATGACTGAATGAAGAAATTAACCCCTTTTCCATTTCTCACATGAAGCACAGAATTCGCCTATATAGCCCATATGATATTTCACCATCACCGCTTAGATGTTCAAACCACAATTACAAAGATCGTTGAACCATGACCAACCATCAAGTTCAAAGGGTTTGAAATTTCTGCACTGCCTATTTTGCTATTAATATAGTTCAAAATTTATATAACATTCAGTGTATCAGTAAGAGTGCCACCTGCCGGAATTTCCTCAGGCATAATGTAGTATTTATATGCAATCTTCCTTTATTAAATGTCCTGAAATCATTGTGGTATATTCTGTTGAACTGTTTTTATATCTCAGGGTGGCTGACATAAGACCACCACTGTGCTGTGTAATAAGGTATATAGGTGGGGAAGAGCTTTTGAAATATCTATAAGAATCACAACATAGTCAGGATGTGGCACTATTACCACAACATAAAAAAAAAAGGAAAAAAAGTACATGTGTGGCACAGTGATTACTTTAAAAAACCTATCTAGAACCTAGAGTGAAGAGCTTTCGATTTATAAATGAAAGTGTGAAATATGGATTTATTTATTTATTTATTATTTTTTTTTAACACTGCAGTCAGTCTTGGATAATTTGTGTTGGTGTGAAGAAGAAAAACTTAGTTGGACAGCAATAACTTCATTTCTGGTGCGCTATAATAATATTCTCGCAGTGTCCACTGAGAGTCATTACATGTTCATATATATATTTCCAACAAAACAAGTTATAGCAGTCACTGAATATTGAAGAGATGCTGTCCTTGAGGGTTCCTTGAGTAATGAACTGACGTGTGCAGGTTGCCCGATGTGGATCCTGTGAGGCAGGTGTCAAAGTAATTACATCAAACATTTTCATATTGCATAGCAAGTTTTGCTCAACTACCTCTGTGCCATGAAGATACGTCACACATGAAGCATTTCTAAATGATGCTCTCTGTGCTTTTGTGTATTTCACCTTCTCGACATGTAAAAGAGGCCTATGTTCTTTATACCATCGGGAGATCCTTATGCAGGGCCAATTTATTGATGTCAGAAGGTCTCGGTTTGCTCCTCTCATAAATTCATCATTGTTTTATTCTGTGTGTGCACTTTCTGGTCCAGTGTAAGTGCTTTTGAACTGTAAAACACGGCATCATATTTTGACATCAATATTGCATTTGCTCCACAGAAGAAGCTGGGTACTTTGCAATATCTGAACTTGCGCATCAAATTGCAAAATAAGGATTATACAGTAAATAAAAAAGACAGAAAGAGAGAAGAGTATGGAAACTTGTTTCCGCCACGAAATAAAAAAATTGTGATAAAACTCTTTTTCTTGCAATTACGAGTCAGAATTGCGAGTTATAAACTCCCAATTGTGAAAAAAAGTCAGAATTGCAACTTTATGTCTCGCAATTCTGACTTTATTTCTCAGAATTATAAACTCAAGATATAAACTCGCAATTGCCCGTTCGCAAAGACCCGCCTCCTTTAGTTACTGTTGCTATGTCCGACAAGCCATGCTGATCTCTCGCCACACATCATGTTCTCACGCAGTGAAAAATACATCTTGGAGCAAAGAGGACACTGACAACGCGTCGACAGACAAGACAGAGCATGTTACTTTTGATATGTAACAAAGTCTCAACTTTCAAATGTTGTAATTTTTAAAGAAATTTAAACAATAATTACAGTTTTGTGGCTCTTTAATGTGTCTTGACAGATGCTGTAGCGCCTTAGTTCAAGCCGCTCGTGAACCGATCATCTCTTCCTACTAGTTCATTTATAGCATCAAATAAACATGAATGAACATAAGGAATGTTGTTTCAATCGCGGAATGACGTCAGTATGCACACCACTTTTCAAGTCTACTTACGTTAATCTGCTAACTCCCCTGCTGCTTTGACGGACAAAATGGCGGATTCGGCGTTATGATTGGTTAGATTGCCTGTCAATCAAACTCCTGGCGAAGGGTCAATTGCAAGTTATAAAGTCCAAATTTGCAATTATGACTCTTTTTTTTTTTTCACAGTTCCAAGTTTAGTCACAGTTCTGACTTTTTTCTCAGAATTGCGACTTTATTTCTCATAATTTCTGCTATATCTCGCAATTCCGACTTTATAACTCACAATTGCGAGCGTATATCTTACAATTTTGTGAGTTTACATCTCGCAATTCTGACTTTTTTCTCAGAATTGTGAGATATAAACTTGCAACTGCAAGTTATAAAGTCAGAATTGCAAGATATAAACTCGCAATTCTGACTTCTTTTCTCACAATTGCGAGTTTATATCCTGCAATTCTGACTTTATAACTCAAAATTGCAAGTTTATATCTCACAATTCTGAGAAATAGTCAGAATTGTGAGATGTAAACTTGCAATTTTGAGAAAAAAGTCAGAATTGTGAGATAAAAAGTCGCGAATGACCTTTATTTTTTAGTGCTGGAAACAAGCTTTCATAGAAGAGAGCCTCTAGAAATGAAAAATCACAAATGAGGTGTATCTTTAGAGAGCAATAAGATTTTGTTTATCTGGGTTTTCTTCTGGAAAAAAAAAAAAAAACATCTCAATTTATTATCGAAGTCTGTAATCAAAAATCTGAGATTTCAATATGAACTTCTATACTCCAGTAAAAAAAGACAAATTATGTGCATATTATAGCATAGCTTTTTTTTCCTAAGGAATTTTAGGAGAAACATCCAAGACAAAGTTGAGAGTATTAAAAAAAGAAAAGAAAAAAATGTCTGAGAACTTCATGAAAGAACAACCTCTGAGCAATAAAATGTTCCTCTGGGAGTACAGAAGGAAACCTGGCATGGAAATTAAATTTGTCGAGCGAAAGTGCAGAGTGATTCATCCAGTACTGGTAAACACTTTTACTTTGGGGATCGTGAAGGCCTTCTCATGTATCAGTTGGTTTGATATGGTTGTAATATTTCTTGAAATGATCACAGTTTGTTTAAGAGCTTCCTCCAAGGTGTTAAGAACACATCATGGGTACCAATGCTGTGAAAAATGCCTAATTTCAGCAAAGCTATTTGTGACCAGCTGGAACGTTTAAAAGAATTTCATGGACATTTATCTCAGAACCTGTTAGAACAGTTTGCACTTTGCCTTTGAACTTGTTTTAAAACTTTCCCTTAAATACTGTGCACAACATTATTACGATCGTTTCACAGTGAATTTTATGACTGACAATTACACCTAACAGAAAGTGACAGCTGACAGTTCATTAATTTTAATTAAATGACACAAAATATTATGAACTATAAACACTGTTGTGATTAATTCTAGTAGACTTTTGTAGTACAATTTTGACTGGGCTCATTCATTAGAATAATTAAATCTCTTTCAACAGAGATGTCTGTCTGATTTACAAGGACAAACTGATGTACCATATGGTCAGCCATGACTATTTCAGCCTCTCAAACAGTTCTCAGAAAATAAGTTGACTGGCTGATTTTATATAATTTAGGTTTTGTCAAACAGACAGTTCTAGTCATTTAAATCTCAGTGGCATGTAAATAAGTCATTATTCCTTCTTCACACATTGACTCATTGCTTTTTGCAGTTTTCAGGCTCACACTTCCTGTCTATTTCTGCTTAATGAAGTGATCCTATCTACACATTTTATTTCCAAAACCAGTGCTTACCAAACTGTGAGCCGCAGAGGTGTTGCAGGGGGGCCGTGGCCTAGACTAAACAAAATCAATTAAAATATTCAAGTTTCAGAATATTTTTATCTCATAACATCAGTTTGAAATATATAAAACTAATATTTTATTCATTATAGCGAGGTGAGATACCATGCTTGTTTCTGTATTCAGTTAATTATGTCTAATGATTTCAGTCAGTCCGTCAGGTGACAATTATCTGCCTATTCCAAAAAGCATCCGTGGGTAAAAGCATGACATCAACCTCATTAATAGGACCTGATTTAATTACAACTAAGCGAAAAGTATAACAATAATAATAATACATTTTACTTATAATGCGCTTTTCTAGTACCCAAAGTGATACAAACAGTTAGAAATAAAACAAATAAAATACAAAAATTTCAATAATAGTCAAAAAATGCTAAACATTGCAATACAACTAATCAATACAATAAAATACTAATCATTTCAATGTGTGTAGGCAATTTTAAAAAGAGAAGTTTTTAACAACTTCTTGAAAAGGTCTAATGTGGAGCATTTCTGACAATAAGAAGAAGTGTGTTCCATAACTTAGATGCAGCAACAGAGAAGGCTCTCTCACCCATGGATTTGCAGGGCAACTGCTGAAGAGTAAAGGAATCAGCAGAACGAAGAGAACGAGAAGGCACATAAAGTGCAACTAAGACAGATATAAGAAGGGGCTTGTAAGTTAAAGTGAGAGTTTTAAGATCAATACACGACTGAACAGGAAGCCAGTGCAGACTATAAAGGATGCCTGTAATGTGCTGACGTGATTATAGGTGAGTATAGGTGAGAACGCGTGCTGCTGAATTCTGGATATAATGTGGCCGTTTGATAGATTTAGCAGGTAAACTAACAAACAGAGCGTTACAATAATCAATCCTGGAAGTAACAAATGCGTAAATAGCCTTTCAGCATCAGGCAATTTAAGGAAAGGCCTAATTCTAGCAATGTTTCTAAGTGATGGAATGCAAATTTTGTAATACTCTTAATGTGTGAGTCTAATGTCAGATGAGCATCAAAAATCACACCAAGGTTACGAGCATGAGTAGATGGAGCTACGACACTATTGTCCATACTTAAATTAAAACTGTTTCCTTTATGGATAGCAGCTTTTGTGCCAATGAGAAGAACCTCTGTCTTTGAACAGTTCAATTTTAAAAAATGATGGTGCATCCACATTTTTATTTCCTGCACACACTAAGAAAGAATTGAGGAGGTAACATTAATATCAGACTTAGAGCGGATGTAAATCTGAGTGTCATCAGTATAAAAGTGGTAACCTAAGCCATAATTCCTAATAATTTGCCCCAAAGGAAGCATATAAATGCTGAACAATATAGGACCCAAAACAGATCCCTGAGGAACACCATGGCAGACCTGTCCAACGTCAGATTTATTGTTTCCCGAGACAACTAACTGGGAACGATCTGTAAGGTAGGATATGAACTATTTAAGCACAGTACCAGAGATATCAAGCCAACTCTCAAGTCTATTAAGCAGAATGGAGTGGCACACTGTGTCAAAATCTGCAGTCAGATCTAACACCACCAAGATAGTAGAGGCTCCAGAGTCAGCTGAGACAAGCAGGTCATTCATGACTCGAACCTTCTAATCTCGAACCTGTAATCTTCTAAATACCCTGAGCTCTCAAACAAGGAAATATTTCTGATGCCATTTGCCACAACATGGTGCCTCAGAAATTATTCTATGCTGATTTGTTGCTCAAGAAACATATTATTATTATTATCAATGTTGAAAACAGTTATGCTGCTTAATATTTTTGTGGAAACTGCATTTTTTTTAGGATTCTTTGATCAATCAAAAGTTCAAAAACAATTTATTTAAACTAGATTTTTTTTTTCTAATAATGTATACGTCTTTACTGACACGTTTGATCCAATTTAATGCATCCTTGCTGAATAAAAGTATTAATTTATTATTTTACTTATTATTTTCTCCACCAACGAAAATAGCCCCAAAAGAAGCCAAAGGATGAAGCTTTGAATGAACTAAAGTAATAGCAAGTCATTCTATAACATCCTTTCCTCACGTGAGATTTGTCCACGAATTAGTAATTTGTGGGGGCCAATGTATTTAACATCACGCACATGCGCCACCAAAGAGAAAATTACTTCATTGTTAAATACAAGTTGTTTTGCAGTCTGATTTTTTGGCTTTTTGTAAGCTTATCATAATGACCAAAAAATGACAATGACCAATCAAAATATAATCTTGCCTGTGAAAAGAACCCAATTTAAAAAAAAATATCCACATCTCAAAAGAGAGCTATTAATATATTCTAGCTAAAAGGCATAAAAGAATGGTTGGGTGCCGTTTTTAAAATCAATTTTAGACGTTAATAACAAAATGAGATTTCAAGGACAAAAGAGATGGTACTGGGACAACAAAGGTACAATAAACAAGAAATCTCCCAGACTACATACACAATAGAGTGATAAATCTCAGGCTGTTTGTTCTAAAGCTCCTGTAAATAGTTCCCTGCAGATGAACTGCAGGTGTTACAATGACTGATAATGGAAAGTGTGTCCTCGAGCTCCTCTCTGCTGTAGGGCAAAGCGGCATCATCTAAATCTACAAGATGGTGTGCAATGTAACAAACAACTAGACAAGACCAGAAAAGCAGGGCAAAGGACAGCACATTTGGAGAGCTGAGACCACATGGATCAAGTGTAGTTAGACATAGCCTAATGATGTTTGCGTGGGAGAGAGAGGTTTTATGAGAGCTACAATAAAGAATAGGCAGATCTGTACTATGCAACACTGCAGAGGGAACTATAAGCTGTCAAAAAACTCTTTTACAAGCATTTGATGGGTTTGTCAGATGAAATATGGCCTTTCCTTCACTCTACTGCCACTTTCTGAGGTGTTATAAAGCAAACACAGTCAGTGAACTTGAGCGCACTCAGAAGGTTGTTCCTACCTGTCATATCTCTTTAAGCATGTACCCAAGATTCACAGCGGCTCATCTGAAGATGGCATGCTCTCCTGCGTTCATTTTTAGAGATGTTGTTTACGACGAGTTGTTATGATGATTAAAACCTACATGAACAGAAACAGACACGTTCCCTTAGAATAAAGTGATATTGCTCGGGCAAAGCAGGTTAAAACAAACATGAATGATGGCCATTTAATGCATTATAAAGGTATTCATAATGTATGTTATAATGCATTATATTTTTTCATAAATAATTGTAAACAAAGTCAAAATGTATTATAATATTTGCAGATTCTGAAATTGGTTGTTTGTCATGTGTTTTAATGCACTATACTTTCTAAAGGTGTGTTTTAATGTTAAAAGTATTATAATGTACAGGGGTGCACATAAGTGGTGCGCAGGTGCGCATGCGTGGTAAAAATAAACAATGCGCACGAGAAAACATGGAGGGAAGCGCTTTTGAGTACCAACATTTTTGAGGACCGGTTCACAGGGACACGTTTACTTACTGGAATAGGATTTTTCTCTGTCTCTGGTAAGATAGCAATCATGATGATAAGTGTGTTCTTTAATTATTAGGTGTGCAACGGATCGCAGTTAATCCGTGATCATACGGATAAGGTCCAACGATTCGGCACGCATGTGATTCGTGGATTAACTGCTAAATTTAACCATCATAGAGTGAAAGTTTATCATTTGGACGTGTTTTGTCTCGCCAATTAACACATTCAAATGATTTTAAAAGTGGAAGAAGAGGCGAAAATCGGGACTCGCGAGCTGTTATCTGTGCGCACAGCCTCACACCCCCGAAACGCGCGCACGCAGAGAGAGAGTCAGACAGCGCTTGAGCACTGAATTAATTCCTCTGGCGCTTGAACGGACACATACACACAAAATTTTGTCAAAATACCTGTCTTGGCAAGTATTCTCTTAGTTATGTCATAAGTGAACAGTTGAGAAAGAAACCGGATGTGTGTCAGTTATTAGGTCCGTGCTTTCCTTTTTAAAGTGACAGCAGCCCTAATATTCTTGCTGTTGTCTGTGTCATTAATTTTAGTAAAATAAAAAAAATAAAATAAAAATTCATTATCATCATCTACCATGTTCGAGAGAAAAGAAGAGAGTGAGGAAAGCAGTCAGGAGGAAAGTGATGAGGACAGCTTTTAGGATAAGTGTGTCACGTAAAGTGTGAGTACCAAGCAACATCTCCAGGTGCTCCCTTGGGAACCAGACCAAAAAGTTAAGTGCACCCCTGATAATGTATTATAATTGTGGTTACAATTATTCATGAGACCATACAATGCATTACAAGGCATAATTACTGCATTAAAAATACTTTTATAATGCATTATACATAAAGGCTTTTTGTCTTTAGCCCAGGCGAGACGCTTCTGACGCTGTCTGTTGTTCAAGAGTGGCTTGACACAAGGAATGCGACAGCTGAAACCCATGTCTTGCATACGTCTGTGCGTAGTGGTTCTTGAAGCACTGACTCCAGCTGCAGTCCACTCTTTGTGAATCTCCCCCACATTTTTGAATGGGTTTTGTTTCACAATCCTCTCCAGGGTGCGGTTATCCCTATTGCTTGTACACTTTTTTCTACCACATCTTTTCCTTCCCTTCGCCTCTCTATTAATGTGCTTGGACACAGAGCTCTGTGAACAGCCAGCCTCTTTTGCAATGACCTTTTGTGTCTTGCCCTCCTTGTGCAAGGTGTCAATGGTCGTCTTTTGGACAGCTGTCAAGTCAGCAGTCTTCCCCATGATTGTGTAGCCTACAGAACTAGACTGAGAGACCATTTAAAGGCCTTTGCAGGTGTTTTGAGTTAATTAGCTGATTAGAGTGTGGCACCAGGTGTCTTCAATATTGAACCTTTTCACAATATTCTAATTTTCTGAGATACTGAATTTGGGATTTTCCTTAGTTGTCAGTTATAATCATCAAAATTAAAAGAAATAAACATTTGAAATATATCAGTCTGTGTGTAATGAATGAATATAATATAAAAAAAAAAAGCAGCCCTAATATTCTTGCTGTTGTCTGTGTCATTAATTTTAGTAAAATAAAAATAAAAAAAAAATCATTATCATCATCTACCATGTTCGAGAGAAAAGAAGAGAGTGAGGAAAGCAGTCAGGAGGAAAGTGATGAGGACAGCTTTTAGGATAAGTGTGTCACGTAAAGTGTGAGTACCAAGCAACATCTCCAGGTGCTCCCTTGGGAACCAGACCAAAAAGTTAAGTGCACCCCTGATAATGTATTATAATTGTGGTTACAATTATTCATGAGACCATACAATGCATTACAAGGCATAATTACTGCATTAAAAATACTTTTATAATGCATTATACATAAAGGCTTAGAGACAGCGTTAAATTACCTCATGTCTCAAAGCACATAACATCACAATAATAATGACCATAAACAACTTACAGAGGTCTACTTGTACCACCTGACTGCTGCAGATTCATTTCCGCATTGATAGTGTTGACATAGAAATGTATAAATCTGAGTATGAGGTTGTGAACAGCTCTGGGTAGAACGTTACTGGTTGCCATCTCTTAATTAGTTTACAACATGCCGTGAACGGAGCATAAGCTTGACAGACCGAGTGCAATGATTGGACAAACATTTTTTTGGTCCGGAGACTTCCACAGAAGATATACGTACATCTTTTAATATTTAATTAGACCATTTCTACTATTTCTATAGTAAAACTAGTAGTAAAAATAGTAATACTGAAATAGTATTTTCTTGCAAAATATGTAAGGAATAATTAACGCTGGTCTGTTGAATTATTAGAAACTAATGCACACCTCAACAAGTGGAGTTACACCTCAGGTGTGCATTATTTTCTAATAATTCAATGGACTGGAGTCAATTTTTCTGCTTATACTATGGTTACCACACCTCAAGACATTGTTCAAATGTTATATTTCAAGACATTTTTCAGGTTTTTGTCCTTAAAACGCTCGTGTGTAGGAATAATTTCTTACGCATCTCATCCCATGCCTCCTGTTACACCCTTGGTAGGGATGAACAAGAAAGGAAGAGGGAGCGAGAACGACGTTTTCACGAACAAATTTATTTTAGTTTTTCAATCACAAAAAGTTCGGCTACGAAGCCTCTCAAAGCACGCAGCAGCGCCAGTTTACGCCTCGGTCCTGGCCAGGGATCAGCGCAAGGAGAAAGCGACGCCATGAAAGAATGCCAGGATGTTTTTCTAGACAGGGCACACCTGTGCACCTGTCACAGAGACGAACTCCGTGATTCCCTCCTCTGGCCATCAGAGGGCGCCATCACCGGAATACTGACACACACACATTCTCACACACGCACTACATTTCCCACAAGCCCCGTACCTTGGCGCTGATTACCACACCCAGCTGCTGTGCATTACCTGGACTATTTAAGCCACACTCAACCTCACTGTCTTTGCGAGGTCTTGTATTGCCACGTTGTACATTTCTGAGCGTTTATTATTCTGACCGTCTGCCTGTATTGAACCTGTTTGATCCCCGTTTACGATTCTCTGCTGCCTGCCCTTGGACTGTTTACTGTTTACTGGACTTGTGATTGATATCTGCCTGCCCTGATCTACTGCCTGTTGTTAAACTACGTTTCTGCTTTATCCCTGCCATTCCTGTTTGCCCCTGTTTGACCATTGCCTGTTTTGACCACGAGATCTGTTAATAAAAGCCTGCTTATGGATCCCACTTCGTGTGACGAATCATTACAGCACCGGTGTACTCAATCCACCTGATTGCTCCTCGTAGCACTGCAGCGCACCTATAGAGGGAGCACAACACACGGCAAAAGAGAGCAAAGAGCAGCGGCCGTGACACTCCATTGCTAATTCCAAAACATCATTTAGAGCTAGTAACGGAGGCTTGAGCCATTGATAGCAGACTAATGCAGTTATTAATTCAGTTATTAGAGAGAGAGAGAGAGAGAAAGAGAAAGAGAGGGAGAGAGATATTAAGCGTATGTGAAATACACGAGCCTGCACGTCTCTCAACAGTGTTTGGCAGCGGCATCTCTACTAATAGAGAAACTGTAAGTTTACCTGCTTCAAGAACAGGGGCATTATTACCTCGCTAGTGAGAAATGTCATGTAGCTTTTAAGTTGCTAATCTATTTTATCATCAGAGCAGCGCTGACAACACGTTTCTGTGTGAGTGTACAGTATGTCCGTACTCTGTGTGTGTGTTTGAGTGGGAGAAAGATAGTATGTGCTATAAAATGTAATTTTGTTGCAAAAACTGCATGGAAATAATTTGTTGTTTTTATCCTATTGTTTACTATATTTATTTGCTTGGTCTGTGTCATTTTGGGTTTTGGTTTCTTTTGCTGTTGTAGGCTGTAACTGAAATCATTTCGGAAATAACTGAAATCATTTTGCGATGTGATATGGACATGTAACGCTGTCAAGACCTGCCTGGAATTACCTTAGCCGTGCATTTGCCCGAAAATAACTGCACACCAATCAGATTCAAGCATTCAATGGCCCCGTAATATAAACTCCAATAAGCCTCTTCAATATGTAAAGATCTTCGAGAAATCTTTTTTTTTTTTTTTTTCCTCAGTGTACTACTGTACTTGTTATTTCTATTTGGACAACAGAGGTACAAGTAGTAACTTTTATAATTTAATTTTAACATAATTTATTAATATTTAGGTGAAGGGACATTCTCATCCATTTTCTTGGACGAGAAAGTACATTTAAAGGCGTATATCTGCTAAAAATTTATTTTGCCAACTTTTAGACAAGTTCACTAGCATACAGATGGGAGCTAACAGAGTTGGACACACTCTTTACCTGTTCAACAAGCTTTTAAGAATTTGTTACACATGCTCAGTTGGATCATGCACTCGGGGGGCAGATTTATTCAGTGTCCATGTCTCCCTCTCTTCATGTTTGATTTAGTTAGCACATCTGGCTTAAAGAAGTGGGTAGATAAGTATTTGATCCGGCCTGCATGCTGGAGTAGTCAGTACAGTGACAGGCACTGGTGCTTCTGCACACTTCACATATTTTAGCTTATCAGCAGTGGGACACACATGGCTTTACCGTGCAGGAGTCAAGCTGTTGATTCATGGGCTATACAAATGCAGTATTTTACTTTAGAGTCATATTAAAGAAAGGAAAATGGACACAGACAGCAAGACTTCACTGAAAACACGAGTATCACTGGTCACAGGATGCTGTTGTGTTAGTGTCTCCACCAAACCAACACTAAACAGAGTAAACTACACCAGATCAGCATATCTGAATGATTTCATTTCTGAAGGATCATGTGACACTAAAGACTGGAGTAATGATACTGAAAATTCAGCTTTGCCATCACAGGAATAAGTAACTTTTTAAAAAATATACTCAAATAGAAAACTTTTTTTTTTTTTTTTTTTTTTAAATTGTAATAATATTTCACAATATTACTGTATTTACATTTTTGACTATTTAAAAAAAAAAAAAAATCGTACAGACCCTAATCTTTAGACTAGTGTTCTATATTGCAATACACACCATTTCAAAAGTATAGCCACATGACTGTAGTATTATGTGTATAATTACTAAACACTTACTAATCCTGATGTGAAAGGTTATATCTATTTCTTCCTGCCATGACTATATTAAGCCAATTAATCCGGTAATTTCTGCACAACACACATTTGAATACAACAGGCCTTTTTACACAACAAAAAAAAATCTGACACATGCATTATATCGGTGACAACTATAAGTTTATCCACCTAAAGCACCAGTTCCGCCACAAAAATAAAAACGTACACAACTTTATGACTCAGATAATATGTTGTCACTAAATAATTAATCTTCATGAAAATATAGGTTCAAAAAACCTTTTTTTGAACCTTGTCTGTATTACTTTACCATTCAAGCCCAAAGTATACTTAACTTTTTATGCGTACATGAGGGTCAGCGTACAGTGCGCACAACGCGAATTTTGTCATCAGAAGACACCGCCATATTTTTATAACCATGCATACTTGTACGTGCAGGTAGCACAAGCACTTTTTTTTTGTTGCAGCAATTAGTTTATCCACAAGGTGGCAACCGTGCCCTGGGGTCCTCGATTCACAAGGTAGTCAAAGAAAAACTGCATAAACAGAACAGACCGGTGTCATGAGAAACCAATTTCTCATGTCTATGTAGGCCTCCATCGTTGCTGTAGCTTGCATGCGTTCCGGTGTGGTGAGAATTCGAGTCCCCCCTAGGAATCGGGTCTCCTTTAGGACCCAGGCGGAAATGCCTGATCAAAAGTTGTTATGTGCACTATTGTATGATGTTTATTACATTAAGTGCACAATCAACATGCTTTAAATATAAAATGAATGCCTATGTGTGGCATAATAAAACAAACTGGAAACAGATATTGGAAGCAAAAAACATATATAATATTATATAAGCTAAGCTAGCAGGCTAATTGGGTAGATGTTTGCTATGCTAGGACATAAGCTATAAACTATAAAACCTATAGATTCAGTTATATACTAGTAAATGAACCATGTAATTTAAAAGACATTAATGGTCATTATAACGCATTTTAAACAATATAAATCATAACGTGATTTTGCAGGAATTATAATCAGGCACTAAAAATACTACCCACAGTGCTTCCCACAGGTTTGAAATATACTTGCGGTGGTAGCTGGGTGAAAAATCCTCCTATTACCCATGGCACAGAAATGGTCTACTACATGTGACAAACAAATAATGTGTGATTTTTAACAGTATTTTTATTTATTGAAATTAATTTTAATTACATAGCATACTATTACATTTAATTACATACTAATATTATGCATTATTATGCATTGTAAATTATGCAAAATTACAGCATTTAAATGGTTCTCCTTTTCCTATGTTCTCCTTGCTGTCATATAGTGTCTCTCTCAGTGAATGGGACACAGATTTTACTAGTAAAATTTATATAATGAATAATATACGTGTCAAATAATGTTCTTAGTCTTTTCTTCCTGTGGGGGGGACTACAATAATTTACTATGAATTAAATGGAAATCAAATTAAATACAATTTATTGTGTAACCAAAATACCAATAATGCCCAGAAGAAAGAAAGAAAAAAATTAGCGTGTGACTTTTAATTATAAACAAGCCCGAAATACACCGGGACTCTTATTTTGAAATGTCTACACAACTGCGGGCTGATCCTTCAGATTCTTACAACCGTCTAAAATATTTTATATAAAGGCCATAAAGTAGACATTGTAATAATTCATCAACTTGAGTTCATTAGCAATCGCTTGGCATAAATCTACGCTTTTCATTGATTGAGAATCACTTTGAAGCAGTCTGAAGCGCTGTTGCGCGAGCCTGTAGAATGCGCAACAGCGCCGCCTTGTGACTTTGCAACATGCAGCGCTCTTTGCAGCGCTCTTTGCAGCGCTCTTTGTGAAATATCCACCGCATCTCGCAGCGCACGTGGGAATGTCAGCGGAAGTAAACAGCTCTGACGCACACATAACGAGCAGGTACGAAACACGTAGGGCGACTAGTTAATCGATCGCGGATGGTTTCATTATCTTGGGCGGATACAAAAGTATAAGAGGATAAAAATAATAAAAGCATAAATGTGTCTCCAAATATACTTGGGCGGCCGTTAATATACCTGGGCGGCCCGCCCAAGTAAAGTCTATGTGTGGGAAGCACTGACCCATTAAAAGCCTGCTGAACTAATGGGATCACTCGGGGTCCTAAAGGAGACCCGATTCCTGGGGGGACTTGATTTCTCACCACACCGGAACGCACGCAAACTACAGCAATGATGGAGGCCTACATAGACGAGAGATTGTGCGAAGAGGTTAGAAAGTACCCATTTTGTACAACTCTAGCATGAAATAATACAAAGATGTTTACATGGGTTGTAACTCGTAGTGAGAGATTGCTCAAAACTGTGCATGCGTCGAATGCCTGTGTATGCGTAAGAGTGAAATGAAGTAGGCTATACTTTGCAAGGCTGTGCATTCGACTGTGCACGTACACTAGCGTACACGTAAAAAAAAAAAAAAAAAAAAAAAAAAAGGAATGAAGTATACCCAGGGCTTTAGTGTTACTGTAACTATGGTTTATTGCTTTAAAAAGAATAAAAAACATGAGGGATGAGTCACGGTTACTTCCTGTGATAATCAACATTATGCCACTAATCCTGTCGATTTTGTATTAAACTCACAACACTACTTTAATATGCATGTTAGTATATGCAATGTTTATATGTGTACTATGCATTACTACTTTGGAGTATGTAGGCAGGACCAAATACTTATCTGCTTCATGGCACTAATAGTGTCAAGGTCAAGGACACACATATAGAACACACATATACTGGCAAAATGTATATCTTAAATGCACTGTAAGTCGCGTCGGATAAAAACATCTGTCAAATGCATGAATGTGATTTACATGCAGTACTTTAAGGGAACACAATGTTATCATGCTATAGGAGATTGTCTCTGGACAAAAAAGGGTTGAAGTTTCACTCAATTATGTCAACTGGAACATCTTATTACATTAATGAGATCTAGAAAATGGCTCAGCTGGATGCAAACTGCTAAATGTAAATGCGTGAAATAAATTTTCACTGTTTCATCAATGCGTTTAGCACAGGAAAGCTTTATAGCCTATCTGCAGTAATACCCCAGGGCGGGAGTTTCGTTATTAGTTTATGATGAGACAATCTTCAGAGATCCGCTATAAATTTGGTGGCCCAACTTCATTATAGTGAGACGTTAATACAGGAAATGGTTCTCAGTTGTGATATTCTCAAACCAGTGTTTGCAAGACAGAATGAAATTTATTAGCGGGCTTACAGCTCTCCAATGCAATCACAAATAATGACCACTGAAGACCATGTACAAATGCACCAATTCTACAGTTTGAATTCAGCTCTACTCATATCAAGTTATCGATAACTACCAGAGAGTAAATAATTCTCACAAGACCAATGAGTCCGCAATTCTAAATATCTACAATATTCCCCCTCAGTCTCCATGGAGATTGCCAGAGACAAATGAGAGCATGTGTGCTGGTATGCATAGGCAGTGTATGCAAATGTGAGTGAGCATTTGATTTGTAATGATGAATTAGGGGCCTTCATTGCTCATGCTGATTCAAGGCAATGCATATGGCGGAACAGAGCAAAGAGCTTCTGAAATCAATAAGCTCCTAACCACCGAATGAGCAAAACTCTTGTGGAACTCGTTTCTCACCCTCAAGTTGTTAATGAACCACTCAAATCCCGAACAGCGCTTTTAGAGGCTAAGGTGCGTGATAAGAAACGAGGGCCTTGAGTTCCTTCCCCGCAGTCCTGATTGGATTTGATCTGCCATTTTTTCAACATACTCCAGCCGTTATAGCTTACACGCACGCATAAATCACGCCTGCAAGGGTGGAAATGCTACTTTGCATCGCAAAGCAATGTGTTTTCTGGATACATAGAGAGCGTCTAAGTCATCCATTACTATAGTGCTCCGTCTGGGGAGCATAAGTCAATTACTCGGTTTAAATTTTGAAAGCTCGTTCATTCGAAGGGAACAAAGTAAGGCGCTACTACCCGCCACAGCGTTAAATTCTCCGCAATAACCACGCGGGACCGGCGAAGAAGCCAGCATGTTTGATTAATGACTAATATTTTATTAATACTATTTTCCCCTTTCCAAATGGAACTTGCAGTGGGAAAAATGAATCTTGTCGGAGCATGAGAAACCAAAACAGACCCCGAGGAGTGCTTAAGGTTGCAGGACTGAAGCGTGTCAGCACTGTGTCCCAATCTAACCCTGTTTGCTCTCTTAGCGGATGGAAAGGGGGAAAAAAAGGCTGAATTGTTTGCTTGAAAACACACAAGCCCATTCCAACTGTCCACTGTTGATTTGCCATCTCTCGGCAGAAACACTATCTGCCGACGCAGTGAGAGAGAACTTGCCTCTATCTCCGTCTCCCATGTTGATGAAGCAACCAGAAAAGGACTGGAAAAGGTCAAGACCACATTTCAGCTGGCATGAATGAGCCACTAGAAGTTCTTAACTTCAGTATTGAAAAGTAGTTCTTTCCGAGTTTCTGAGATAAGGGGTGTTTGTAACTGCATGAAGCAAAGCAGACAGATGTCCTATTGTGAGGATGACAGTGGACCCAGTTTGGAGCCACTTAAGATTTCATTCATGCTCTTTTGAGTGTAAGGTACAGACCAAGTATTTTCCAAGACAATTCACCAGGACTCAGGACTGAGCTCCAAGGATATTTGGCTGTTGCTGCAATCTGAAGGGTTATTGGCCAGAATCCATTAGCCACCCATTCTTCACGGCACATTATATAAAGTGTTTTGCCTGGGCTTTTTTTTCACTGTCTATATTCAGTGAAGCTCGATGTTTCCACTGTGTCCACCAGAGAGGCTGTCACACACATCAAGTCAGAGACACACATTAAGCGATGGGCCGCAGTACTTGCTGTCTATTCAGAGAAAGAATAAAATGAATTTTATTGTGGGTACGTCTACATAAATCCAGATACATTTTTGTTTCAAAACACTCTCTGTATACACTAGTGTTTTTCCAAAACTTGCTCATCCTCACTGAAACATCTGAAAACCTTTAAATCATCTTGCTGAACATGTGTAAAACATAATAAAAGCTTACTGACATAAAATTATCACACTATTCTTCTGGCATGATCATTTTATTAGCAAAATATCCCACCACTAATGGTGTGTCCAGCTCGTACTCACCATCATTCCATATATGGTGTAAATCGCAATTGGATTCATGTTTTGCCACAGGATAGCAATTGCGAGTAAATATTCTGTTTTCTTTGCAGGTTAACAACACTAAGAGAGCAGGCACAACAATGGCGGTATAACTATAGATATCTATCAGTACAATATGACTAAACGTGCATCATCATTATTGAATACCTCAGTTTTTCACAGTCCAACACTACAACACAAAAACAGCGAATTTAAATTCATCCATTTGGGACAGCGTCTTCAAAAAGCTCTGTTTTCACCAGACAAAAACACTGTCTCGGTGTGGATGGAAGGCCAAAATGTAGAGAAAATGGTGCATTTTCAAATGTATCCAGATTAATGTGGACATAGCCTGCTTAGTAACTGTCTATTTTTTTTAAACCGGGTCCCAGAGTGGATAAATCTGAAAATGACACCTTTGCGTTTTCGTGTGTACAGCCAATCCGTATATTTTGTGAAACAATGATGTCATCACCCCACATCTCGACCCTAGTCAGACACCGCTACGTCACGTAATAGCAACAACAACAACGGCGGACTACATGCTTGTGTTCATGCTGCAGAAGCTACTGAGCCTATTAGCTTTACTAAAGTAAAGCTTTATTTCTAAGCTTTACTAAAGTTAGTATACAGCGTGCAAGGTTTATGCGCATGCTCCAAGTCTTCTTCTCCGTTTTTAGTGTATCTCTGTGGCAGAATTACAGCGCCACATACAGATCTGGCATGTATACTACATCGTTTTGAGTCAGTTTCAGTGGTTTCGTATGTATGCAGATATTTCTTGAGACGGGGAAAAAAAAGATCGGATTGGGAAAGCTCTGGCTTCGCGTGGATAAGGCCTCAATCTCTTCATAAGATGAACAGGTTTAATTTAGCCTTTTATTCACATATAACATTGATCAGCGAACATAAACAGAAGCTCAACCAAACCTGAATCACGTGCGAGACCAAACCTCTTCCGGAAGCTCAAACGTGCTGCGTAACACTAGAATAAACTTCATTGGTTCTCGCACACGTCAAGCAAACATGCTTGAGCTTCTGTTTACAACTGATGTGTGCATTGATTAATGTTTATATGTGAATAAAAGCCTAAATTCAGTCTGTTCATCATATAAAGCGATCGTGTCTCTTCAAAAAATCTGGACTAAACCGCTTAATTCATATGGATTCGTTTTACAATCTATTTATTAACTTTTTGAAGCATCAAAGTGGTAGTTGTGTAGTTGTCAATGGAGGGACTGAAAGCTCTCAGATTTCATCAAAAAGATCTTCATTTGTGTTCCGAAGATGAACGAAAGTCTTACAGGTGTGGAACGAAATGATGACAGAATTTTCATTTTTGGGTGAACTAACACTTTAAATGAACGTGTAGTCGTGTACGGAATGAAATGAGTCGCTGCCCGTAAGATTATGATTTGGACAGCAATTTTTCCCTTTCATTAACCCACTCACAATGATTGCATGGAAAGCTTGTGGCACACAGAAGAATGAACCGGCAGTGTGTATTTTTTTGGAGAACAAACTAAGTGCAATCTGCTGCATCTTTTCCTCATTCATTCGAGACATGATGAATGGTCGCCGTGATCTCTAGAGATCAGACTATTCATTTCAGCACATTGTGTTGTGAAACTGCATCACGCTTTTGATGCTAACATCTTAATGATAGTTCAATGTGCTGTAATCAGTCTATTTGGCAGTTTGCTCAGTAAGATTGTCAGTTTGTGATATGGGTTGTCCATCAGGTTGCTAATTACACCAAAATAGAAATTAGTGTTAAATAAAGCAATAAGTCATGAGAGGTTATTGTTAGTGAAAACCCCCGAAACTCAGAACAGTAACATTACTGCAATGCAAACCTGAATGGCTTATTGCTTTTATAAAAAGGTACTTTTCACACTGCGCTTAACCCCGGGTTATTGTTGTTCTAAACACCGCTTTTAACCCTGGGTAAAGGAACGTTTCACACTTGTAATTTAGAAGCAGGGTTAGCACCGCTTTTGCATTGTTAACCCCGCTTTGCGGTGCCAAACTTGTACAGTGTGAAACTATGCAGTGTTAGAATGTTACAGCTAGACGCATAGCAACAGACAACCAATCGCATTCTCAATATTTGCCTGCTTTGGACAGTCACTGAAACACTGTGCATTGTATATAAACAGTAAATTCAGCATTTGAGAGGAAAAATGTCAAATGCTGACAGAAAATGTGACAATTTGAGTGAAGAAGAGACCGTTTCATTCTTACCTTTATAGTCCAAAATGTCCATTCAGTATAAACTCGATAGTACAGTCGGCAATACAGAATGCGCGATGCTAGAGCTATGTAAACAGGTTGTGTGCTGCATTTATCCAATCAATGACACTACAAATTATGCACATAAGAATGTTAACCCAGGGTTTAGGAGTGTATAATGTGAAACGTCAGCTTATGAATACCCAGAATTAATTGTTAACCCCGGGTAAATTATGAGCAGTGTGAAACGTGAAGCACGATAAACCAGGATACCGTTTACCCAGGGTTTAGAATATCCCAGGGTTAACTATTTCAAGTGTGAAAAGCCCTAATGACACCAGCACCAGTTAATCACAGCTGTGCTGATATTCAGACCAGCAGCATGACTGCAAGTGTGATATTGATATTATACAACAGTTAAATAAACAAGAAGCTGATATAGAGTAAATTACATTCCAAGCAAATATTACCATGTAGTAAGATTAGTTGATACGGGAAGGAGGAGGCGGGAACCAGCGAACGTTCACAAACTTTAATATACAAAATAAACAAATACAAAACGAAAGTAAAATGCCGGCAGTCCCTCACGGCCACACAAACATAATAAAACATAACATAAATTCCAGGCCTGGTCCTCTCTCGTCCTTCACTGTCGTCGCTCCTCCTTTTAGGATTCCGGAGCTCCTCCGTGAGAGATACGAGACCGGTGCAACTCACGTCACCGGCCTCGTGCCGTTCCCTCACGGTAATTTGGAAAATAATAAAAATAAATAAATTATAGCAATGGGCTAGTATAAAACAAAACTAATAAAAATGACAAACACACACAAAACTACTTAACTTAAATTTTAAATAAATAAATAAATAAATTTTTAATATTTAACTTAAAATTTAAATTAAAAAAAATATTTAAAAAAAAAATCTAATTCAAAATATTAACAAAAACTATTACTATTATAGTTTTTATTACTATTACTATTATATTATCCATGATACAAAAATAGCACCATATTTTTAACTTTGGGGTGGAATAAAGACTTCATAGCCTAGAATTAAAAAGTGAAATTACTATTGTGAAACTTAACCCAAGGATAAAAGTTAAAACCCTCAGGTCAAAGTGTAGCATAAAAAACCTTTATAGTGGGCATAATCCAATGCAGTGTTTCAATTCCACTGAAAAGAAAGAAAACCTAAAGAAACCAGGTAGCAGCTCTCAATTATACTGAATATTGCTATTCATCCATCACTGCTTGCTGAAGGGCAGCATATTGATGGGAGCTGTCATTATTACCGTTTCATCTTCACGCAGACAGAAACTCAATGGACAGCATTGGCACGAAGGACAGAGCCACTTAAAGACACAAACACGTGCTTTTGCTATGATCAGTCTCACCTGCGTATGTCTGCCGACTACATATACAGTGATCGTACATGACGTGAATACTTAAGATGCATCACGTATGCAGATCAAAGTCTGCCACAGTGGAGTTTTGAATTGGGCTCATTTTAGTCTGGGTTGAAGGCCACCAATCACTACTGTCAATTTAAACTAACCGCTGATCACAACTGTTCTCCATCATTGTCATTGTAAAGATCCCAGTCTCTTACTTTTACCCATTTAAGCAGAGAAACAAGCGAATGCCTGTGTCTGGAATACAGAATCCTGTCCATTTTCCAAATGCCACAGATCGATAGGCAATTTGATGGATGGCTTCAGGAGTAGGAAGATCCCACCATGAGAGTCCTTAGCTCAATCTAACAGGACTTGTGTAAATCAGGTTAACGGCAACCTGAGGCAAGAAGACACGTGAGTAGACAGAATATTCCTGTCTGTAGCCGGAGGATATTTGTGTTACTATACAAATGACAACAACTCTTGTTAATTCTCTGTGTGATTTTCTGCAAACTGCCATTCATTGTGCCAAAGGCTTCAAATCAAACAGCATATATCAATGAACAGCATATATATTAATGCAGCAACATGTATGTGCACTGAATTTAGAGTGTTGACAGGGAATAGGAGTGCACATATGCACTTATCTCTAAAGAACGTCTACACTGACAGTGGTTTGCAGTTGTACAGTGACCCAAAGTCATTAATTTTCAACAAGAGTTGCTGATATCTGGCGACATGCTAACAGACACTCCTGGTGATGTGACAAAATTGAGCTTTACTATATGCAAATAAGCAGCTGTGGCAAATACCAGTGGGAGTGCAGACGTGTATCCGTATTTGGTCAAATACGAATACACATTATAAACAGCACTCGACAACTTCTAGTGTTTTTGATTATATTAAAAAAAAGTGTGAACCAAAGAAATCTACCTGAAAAAAGTAGCATTTTAGCATTTATCTTCATCTCAACGGCAGATGCTCAGCTGGCACAGACTGGAAGTACGCAAACAGTACGCAACCTGCTTGTGGTCGTGCTCATGGATGCCCAGTTCTGAGGGAGGAGATTTTTTAGCCAATCACCAGAGCTGTAAATGCCACATTATTAATCAGCGACAACAATGATTGGCTGATGGCACCACAAGAACACTCGCAGCCTAAGGCTCATTTTCTTTTAATTTATCATAAATGAAATATACACTACCATTCTAAAGATCGGGGTTGGTAAGATCTCACCAAAGCTGCATTTATTTGATCAAAAATACAGTTTTTGTTCAAAAACAGTAATATTGTAAAATATTATTGCAATTTAAAATAACTGTTTTCTATTTGAATATATCTTAAAATATTATTTATTCCTGAGATGCAAAACTGAATTTTCAGCATCATTACTCCAGTCTTCAGTGTCACATGATCTTCCAGAAATCATTCTAATATGCTGATGTGGCGCTCAAGAAACATTTCTTATTATTATAATCAATGTTAAAAAGTTGATTTTTTAAATTACAGTTTATTTAATTGCAGGTACAGTTTAATTGCTTATTTTTTCAGAATTCTTTGATAAATACAAAGTTCGAAAGAACAATTTACTTGAAATATAAATCTTTTATAACATTATAAATGTCACTTTTGATCAACTTAATGAGTCCTGGTTGAACTAAAGTTCAAGGCATTAATAAGCAGTAACATTACAACCACAAAAAAAAAAAAAAAAAAAAACTTTTAGGAGATTCAGAAACATATCATTGTAGTACCATTTTGTAGATTTTTTGTTATTTAAAAGTCTTGAGGATTGCAAGAAGTCTAGAAGAAAATCAGGACAATTGTTAAATGTACAAATTCCAGCCTATGATATACAATTCAACAAAATAGCGGAGTTAACAATATTTAAGACCCTTAACTTCCTTGTTTTCATACAATAAAATAATGTATTTCCATGTAAACAAATAATTACCATTCATTGTACTAAATTTGCCGGTTTGGTCAGTTATAGAATCTAGAGGCTACTGGACTATGGTAACCAACCAAACACTGATCCTTTGCTGTGAACACCCACTTACTTGCCCATAGAAGCTGCTCAAAACTTATTTAGAGTTACACAGAATATTCAGTTAGAAAAGATGTATTTAACTATTTATCTTGAATTGATTAGTTTGTGAAAAGTGGGCATTACATACCAGAAAGTAAACACATGGTTGGAGGAGTTAAAATAAAGTCATGTCAGAGATCTATGATGACAAATTACAATGAGGAAATTTTGCAATATTTCACCACATATGACCACAACTAAACATGGTAATTTTTGATTTCATGTTGACTTTTTAGCCACAGCATAAGTCTTTAGGTCAGCCATTCTGAAATTTCCTTGAATGTGAGTTTTAATAAAGTGCTCACAAAAAAAATGGACATGATACAATGTAAGAACATCAGCACTCTTAGACATCAAAACTCCCTGAGCTGCATTCTGCACAACTCACAATTAATTACGTGTCATCTCATCAAACTTTGAGAGACAATGGAGCCTGAATTCATTAGCTGACAATGATGAACTAATAGTGGCGTGACTGCGAGAGAGAAAGTGAGTTTCCATAGTCCCATACCAGGACCAAGGGCCACTGCGAAATGTGCAATTAGCCCTGTGGAATTGTGAACACACTGTGTGTGATCAGCCGTTTGGGCGAGTGGAGTGTCAACACTTCCAGATGAAACGTGACGCACTGATTAATGGCACGGCGGCAGACTGCCACTGAGCTCATGAGATAGATGGGCCGGAGTTTAGTTTGACTTCAGACCACCGCATGTCACAGATTAATGCTCATCCTACTCTGGAATCTTGGTTTAATGCATCAAGTTAGGTGAGCTCTTCAAAACACATGGATTGACAAATTAATATTTCACCAGAACAAATAATGCTGCAGCATGTTGATATATGTTTGTCTGAGTTACCTGTTAGAAAGTGTCATTTTATCCAATCTTTGCTGTCTAGTCATGATCAAAGATATAAAGGAAGACTATCCATCAGATCTAACTAGACTATCAGTTTAACATGTTAGAGATAAAACACCCTCCAAAAGCTTCTTAAAAACATACACTACCATTCACATTTTGGAGTCAGTAAGCTTTTTGTTTATTTCTTTTATTCAGCAAGAAAGCATTACATTGATTAAAAATAAAATTAAAGACATTTATAATTTTACAAAACATTTTAATTCAAATAAATTGTTCTTCTGAACTTTCTGTTCCAATAAAAAATCATAATAAACAATTCTACTCTTTACACACTCTAACACAGCCATTTTTAACTAATAATAAGAACAAGAAAAAGAAATATTTCTTGAGCACCAAATCAGCATATTAGAATGATTTCTGAAGGATCATGTGACACTCAAGGGGCTGCTGAAAATTCAGCTTTGCCATTACAGAATATATATATATATATATATATATATATATATATATATAAAATCTATATTAAAATAGAAGAGAGTTTAATAAAATTGCACAATATTGCTGTTTTACTGTATTTTGATCAAATAAATGCAGCCTTGGTGAGCATAAGACTTTCAAAAACTGGAAAATAAAAAAAATCTGTAACTTTACAATAAGGTCTCATTTATTAACATCAGTCAATGCATTAACGAACATGAACTAACAATGAGCAATATATTTTTAAAGGATTGTTTTAACCTTTGTTTGTTCATATTAGTTGTCAGTGTATTATGTAATGTTAACAACCTTTGATCTTAAAAAAAAATGTATTAGCAAATGTTGAGATTAACTTTAAAGATGAATAAATGCTCTAGAAGTATTAATCATTTTTTAGTTCATGTTAGCAAATGTAGTTTACTAATGTTAACAAATGAAACCTTATTGTAAAGTGTTACCAAAAATTATTACTGACTTCAAACATTTGAACAGTATAGGAGCCATCTGCGGTGGGGGCATTTTTTTTTTTCCGTTTCTGGACTGTGTTATTTTTAATGTTTTGCTGAGTATTTCGTTGTGGTGTCATCCTGTGGAGGAAAGCGACAGTGGCAATTTCCAATTTATTGCTTTTCTACAGCTTGCTATCCATTCTAGTGAAACTAAACGCAATAAATTGAGCTACTTTGGTTCATTAAAATAAAATAAAAAAAAGTATATTAAGGCAGATTAGCACCCCAAACCCCTTGTATTCAAAGCAAATACATGACCAATACACCAACACGTCAAGCTTGTTAGTCAATTGCTGATCTGTGCATTAAAAATCCCAGTGGCAGATGAGATAATTAAATAAAAAGTCACAAGTTCATTTGAACTGGTCAGCAAGAATGATTCCTAAATCAGATTACAGTGTAATTAGACGTAATTCAAGTTGAATTCAATAGTTCTTTAGCTAGCGTTAGTATCGCTGTTTTGTGTACCTACACCACAATGGTGTTAGACACTACGCTGCTGCCATCTATTGACGTGGATCAACATTATCGTCTCTTTTTGTGTAAATTTAAATTACATTACACCAATACCAGTGAGTTTCAGAGAGAGGTCTACACAATAATTAACACCCTTACCTGTCCAACAAAAAAATAAGTCCGGATTATCTCCGTAATCAAGTCTTTCCTCCTTGTGTAGTCTATGCCGTAACGATATTTAAGATAGATTTTGTCTTTGTGTTTCTGTCTTCTGGCTTCAGACCTTTTCTGCTTCTTCAGCCGTACAGATACTGATTCTCCCGTTGCCTCCGCTGGTAAAGCACGACAATACGTGTCTTCAACTTACTAACTTTCGCTCTTCCGAAGATCTTTGCATTGCCAAACAACACTAAGCTACTAGCGTATCTGCAGAGGCGGCAGCCAATGAGCGTGAGGATTCTCTCCGACGCTTAGATAGTGAAACAACGCGGGTCACGTCATGGCGAAATACATTAACGGGGCGACCTAAACCATACATAAATAAAACGCTATAGGAAACTATTATGAGTACACTCTTTACAATGTGTTCTTCTGTTGTCTGAGAGTTGATTGACAGCTTTTAGGTGCGTTATTGGCAGCGCGCGCCACCCTCTGGTTACATGAACGCGTCACTATCGCATCAGCACCGAAAACAAGGGGAATTTTTTAAAGACATTAATCGCATAACCTATTCGATATTCTATAATTAAATAAACTAATCGAATATTCGAAAATCGTGACACATCCCTACTCTTAACTAAAACACAATTTACTCCTTAATGTGGAAAAAGCTTTAAATTAGCACCAAACTACTGAATACAGTTTTAAAGTTGTTTAAATAATTTTTGAACATTTCTAATTATAGTGGCACTGTTTACATTTCAGGTCGGACTTTGAAATAAGCAAATACTGCACCTAATTAATATTCATGAGCCAGTCATTTGCCATGTCATGATGTCACAACCAACACTTCAGTGTGCTACCTTTTTTTTTTTTTAATAAAATTGACACCCATGGTCAAAATACATTGGCTATGCATGAACAAAACCAAATTACATTAGAGCACCAGTAAAAACAAACAATATTTAGCTTTACAGTCTTAATTTCCATGCAAAATGTAATATGAAAGTAAACATTGAGAACATCTAAATAAGAATAAGAAAAATATTTCATTTCTTTCAGAAACTTCAGCAAGAGCCCATTTTAGGAGAAGATGAGCCTGTGGGCATGCGGCAGGACACACTTCAGTGGAGGAAATTCATCACAGCACCCTTCGCTCCTTGTTTTAATTACACACAACAAACAGCATAGATGTTTCCTAATAAGATGGAGTCAGAGAGGGTCTCATTACCAGTTATGAAGGAGAAAAGAGGGAGGGAGAAAGTGGGAGTGCTTTCATAAGCAAAAGAGAGGATTTCTCATGCAAACAGAAGAAGCGAATACAATAAACAGACAGTAAATCAGTACCAAAATGACTTGGCATGAGAAGTGTTGTGTTTTTAGAATATTTGTTCAGTGTAGAACCAGGGGTAATACATTTTTAGGATGTCTCCTCTGAGTATTGATTAATCTACATCATATCTCCATGTGATTCAAAGGCCATACAATGGCCCCAGAAAGTTTTTGAACACCTAAAGGTATAATTCATCCAAAAACTAAAATGCTGTCGTGATTTACTCACCCTCACTTCACTCCAAATCTGACTTTATTTCTTCTGGAAGACATTGATAAACATATTTTGAATAAAGTCTGAGTGTTTTTGTTGTTGTTGTTGTTTTTCTTTCCATACAATGAAAGTCATTAAGGGTAGGGATGGGCATTTTTCAATATTCAAATATTTGGGCTCATAAAAAAACGAATATTAAGACGCGTCACTCGTATTATTATGAATGGGAGAAAGTGAAACGCGCAATATGGCGGAATAAGTCCCGCCTTCTAAATAAGAGCCAATCGCCGATTGGTAAATCACGCGTCACTGCAGCGGCCGTTAAGCTCCGGTTCCTATAGAAACAGTCAGACTCACGCCTCCGAAATGAGACACAAGAGACGCGCATTTAGGACTGCGCATGCGCATTAGCTTGATCCAGCCTGGAAAATACCAGTTTTTTGTCATGATTCGAGCGTTTAGAAACAAAATGTATGAGACAGTTGTTGTCAGATTTCATTGGTGATTTCAAATATGAAATTTAATCGAAAGCTTGGAAAAAGCTTTGGAGAATTTGATGTTTCCCCATTCAAAGAGATAGAAGCTGCACTTGCATGCCCAAGAGGCGTTTCAAAGATGGCCGCCGAGTGAATTGACTTGTCTAAAAGGGACTTTGATAAAGCAGACAGCGCCAGTTATCGTACAGAACGTACATATACACTCAAGGCAGCATAATGGTTATCGTGTTTATATTGTTTCACATGTTAATGTTGAGAAAAATAATATCCATATGCTCAGGTGAGAAAATGCGCTGCGCTGACAGACGTTGCAGAGACGCAAAGATAACGGTTTGCTAACCTAAGTTTTTAACAGCACTTTGTGTTTTCTGTTCTTAAATATGTCTCCATCGACGAAACTTAAAGGAAGCATATGTCTCGATCATTTTGCTATCAGATAATTTATCTTCTTGGCTCACTCGGGGATACAGCTGCACTTAATGTCGTGAAAGCAGTGATGGACAGTTGTCTTTGCTCATTCGAGGGGTGTTTGGATTTCATGGGCTTTCAAATTGTGGTGGTGATCTAATGATAACTCATTCATTAATTCGATCAAAAGTAATTCCATTTTGTAAAATTTTTGTTGATTTTCATCCAAGTAATTCCAAACTTCACGAGGCAGACAACCTTATGTGATGATCACAATAAACTTGTAAAACACGCTCCACAGCGCCACCCAGTGCATTTAGTTATAACTGCGAGTTTTCGTGCTAAGGATTTATCATTTATTCACTGCATTTACGGCCAGCAAAGCAACGTCGTAAAATTCTAATAGTATTGTTATTTTTCGAATATTAATTACAGAGCAAATATTCGACTATTCGTGCACACCCCTAATTAAGGGACAGTGTTGTTTTGGACCCCATTCACTTTCATTATATGGACAAAATTATTCCATGATTTACTCACCTTCAAGCCATCCTAGGTGTATGACTTTCTTTTTTCAGCTAAACACAATCGAAGTTATATTAAAAATATCCTGGCTCTTCCAAGCTTTATAATGGAAGTGAATAGGGGATGCACTTTTTTGAAGCCCAAAAAAGTGCATCCATCCATTATAAAAATAATCCATACGGCTCCCGGAGGTTAATAAAGGCCTTCTGAAGTGAAGCGATGCGTTTTTGCAAAGACTATAGGATAACAATAAAGGGACTTTGGTTTTTGTAAGAAAAATATCCATATTTATAACTTTATAAACTATAATCACTGGCTTTCGGTAACAGCCGTAACATGATTCTAGTTCTGGCAGGAGAAGGACCTCGCTTTGCTGATGGATAGATGCGCTTTATTGGGCTTCAAAATCTCAAGCCCCATTCACTCCCATTATAAAGCTTGGAAGAGCCAGGATATTTTTTAATATAACTCCAATTGTGTTTGGCTAAAAGTCATATACACCTAGGATGGCTTGAGAGTGAGTAAATTATGGGATAATTTTCATTTTTCATAATTTTTATTTATTTATTTTATCCATTTTGAACACTATTAGCTATTTAATGTGACTTAAGTTTCACTAGAAAAAAAAAAAAACATTACTGGTGTGCATCTTGAGACAAAACAATGGCACCGGCATATTTTAAGATATGTCAGTACAAGTTGCTCAAACATGCATTTTAGTCTAGGACTAGCTTAAGCCTTGTCTGTGAAACTGGGGGTTAATGTGGCATTCAAAATTTGAATTGCTATAATAATGGTGTGCACAAAGATTAAATGCATTCTGCCATATAATTTCTTTAAGATGCTATAAACGTCATGCAATCACAGGTTTGGATATAGCGGCCCAGTAGTAACAAGGACTCCAGATTTCAAAGGAGTTGCATTCTTGTGATCTGAAACAACACTTTAAACACTGGAGAACAAGAGTGTTCCCTGTGCATCAGCATTATAATCTTGTTTGATCCTTCACATTTGCATTAAGCATCTTCTTACAGCATTACCACTTACCAGCGATTGTGTATTCTTACCTACAATCAAAGGCCTCTTATTTATAAGGCATGTTTTTCAAAGTCAGTTCATTTTGGACATTTACATAGTAAAATGAATCCCTTGGCAAGTCTGCAGCTGTTGTGGATGCACGTCAGTTATTCAAAAGCAGAGAAAATAAGATACATGCTAAAGGATTCTTAACCGATCACATTTGATCTGCTCTGAGCAACCATCATGATTGTGACAGTTTTCAGCTTTAATTTCATGAGGGAAGAATAGAGTCTCACTCTGTGTGTGAAAAGCATTTGTCTTTATAAAGCATAAGAGCAGCGGCTCTGTGATGCAGATGTCCTGCAGTCGCATAGAGCAACACTGTCCTCTACTGACAGAACCTTACATTCCAGCTGGGAGGCTTCATTCACATTCAGCTATTACAAATATGAAAATCAGGTACAAATATGAGATAATATGGTGAAAGTTTGACTGTTTGTCAAGAACGTGTCCAGGCCATGTTTCATCTTAAAATCTATATAGGTATATATACCCCACCGTTCAAAAGTGTGAGGTTGAAAAAAATTTTTTAATATTTGAAAGAAGTCTCATGCTCACCAAGGCTGCTTTTAAGTCAAAAATACAGTGAGAATATTGTAATAATAATATTGTGTAATAATAATGTAGTAATATTGTGAAATATTATTACAATTTAAATTAATTTTTTTCTATTTGTATACATTTAAAAAAGTAATTTATTCCTGTGATGCAAAGCTGAATTTTCAGCATCATTACTCCAGTCTTCAGTGTCACATGATCCTTCAGAAATCATTCTAATATGCTGATTTGCTGCTCAAGAAACATTTAATATTATGAATGTTGAAAACAGTTGTGCTGCTTAATATTTTTGTAGAATCTATCCATCCATCCATCCATCCATCCAATTATATATATATATATATATATATATATATATATATACACACACACACACTCACACACACGTATGATATATATGTTTATTTATTTATTTATTTATGGATTACTGGTGGATTTCATTTCGTATTTTGTTGCAAATCAAATGCCTGACGCTGCCTAGAAGAATTCAGTGTTTTATAGCAGTATTCTCATTAACAAGTAACGGAAACAAAAAAGTGTTGTTATATGGAGTAACGTTTATTGCTGATTAGAAGTTGAATATATATTTATATATACAGTTGCATACATTGTAAAACCAAATATCCCATACTATGGAATAAGAGATAATGATGAATGAATGAATGAATGAATGAATGTCTCCAGACTCGCAGTGGTAATGAACTGTAATTTAATCAAACACTGCTGATTGTCTCTGTGGCACCATCTAATACTGCAACTCAATAATAATGCTGTGGAATTGCATTTCTACACCTATTTTCAGGATCTGGACTATAATTAAATAAGCATTGACATTTTTTAAACAGCATTACATAGTGTTGCTGAGCTTTTAAAAGTCTTGTATTTTTAAATAGCTAAAATTAACGTATATTTAAAAAAATAAAAACGGTTCATTGCAATAGAAACCTATTAAAACTAGTTTCCACCACTGAATAAAAAATAAAAAAAAGATAATTGCGACTTTTTAATCTCACAATTCTGACTTTTTTTTCCTAGCAATTGCGAGTTTACATCTCGCAATTCAGACTTTTTTTCCTCAGAATTGCGTGATGTAAACTTGCGATTCTGAGAAATAAAGTCAGAATTGAGAGATATAAACTCGCAATTTTGAGAAAAAAAGTCAGAAATGTGAGAAAGGAAGTCAGAATTGTGAGATATAAACTCACAATTGAGAGAAAATAGTCAGAATTACGAAAATTGCAGAAATTCTGACTTCCTAACTCACAATTGTTTATATCGATATTGTGAGAAAAAAGTCGTAACTGTGAGATATAAACTCAAAATTCTGAGAAAAGTCAGAAACGCAAGAAAATAAGTCAGAATTGCGAAAATAAAGTCAGAATAGCAAGAAAAGTCAAAATTGCGAAAATTGCAGAAATTCTGACTTTCTAACTCACAATTGTGAAAAAATTGAGAAAAAAGTCAGAATTGTGAGATAAACAATTCTGAGAAAAAAGTCAGAAATGCAAGAAAATAAGTCAGAATTGCGATAAAAGCTCGCAATTGCGAGAAAAAAAGTCAGAATTGCGAGAAAAAAGTCAGAACTGCAAAAATTGCAGAAATTCTGACTTTCTAACTCGCAACTGTTTATATCGATATTGCGAGAAAAAGTCAGAATTGTGAGATTAAAACGACGCTAATATCTTTTATTCTGTGGCGGAAACATGTTACCATAGAAACCTTATTACGTGGAATCAAGACAAAAATAAAGTCCCTTATGATCGGAGTAAAAAAAAAAAATATATATATATATATAGCAGCAAGTGAACGGCATCACCAAATCTGACAGGTTAAAAACCTTTTAAAACAATAAAAACTAAATTCATAGCTGCAGATTCTGAAAAAAGTGCCTTTAATTTCTGAAGCAGTACATTTTACAGTACTAGTAAAGATCTATGATTTGCATTGATGTGCAAATTTGTGGCTTCGTATGTTTATGCTTTTAAAGAAATATTGTATCGATTCCCATTCCCAGCAATAGTACGAGGATCATTGTCGCAGGTGCTCTACTGTAATGTAGTGCGTCAGGAAGGACATCACAGCCCTATGATCAATCATATTTTGAGATGAATGCCAAAATTGACGACTGAGGGCGAGTCTCCTCTTGGCTCGAGATTCGGGCGTCAATCTAAGACAGAGCCATTCCTGCAGAACCATCTATAGCTGCCTCACAATACGGTGAATGTAAAGATGACCACAAAGCCAGTGACCCCATGAGTGCATTAATATTCTAGACTCAGCCGGATGAAGGAAGTTGCCGCCAACACTTGCACATTCGCATACATCCAAACCTCTCGCCAAACATCGTAACTCTAGTTTTTCCTTTTCGTCAAGTTTTATTAGATCTACAGCAGATGGAATGGTCTGTTTCACATGCCTGAACCTTGAGCCCCTTGGCTCTGAGCGTCTCGTTTCAGGCAGTCCTCCGTCACACCCTGTGACGCCAGTTCTGAAAGCACATTGTCCAGGTAGTTAGGGTCGGGGTAGCCGTGGCCGGAGACGTTGGACATCATCTCCGTCTTGTGGTGGATCTCGTTCCAAATGACGGTGTCAGGCTCCCCTGTGGTGCTGGAAGTGCCCACGGTGAAGATGAGGCGCCGTGTCCACGCCACCTTCAGCAGCTCCAGCACCTGGAAACGGTTACCATGGAGATAATCAAGACCCTCAGATTTAAAGTAAACAGTTTGTGGTTTGCTCACAGAGAGAAACGCAAACCAGAGCATTGCACAAAGATCAACATGAAACAGAAATGCTGAGCAAGACCTGGGTCGTGATTCAATATATCGTCGCTGTGAGGCGCAAATCTTGTATCTCCATATTCCGTCTCCATAAATCATTACTATTGGTCACCCTTTACATCTGTCTGTGGGTTTTGCAAATATTTGAGGTATTACAAAGAGCTTGTGACTAAACCTCGACCAACTCCATTGGATCCTTAAACTGTCGGTCAAACCTCACAAGTCCACCCTCCTCTATAGTGAATGAAGTGCTGCACACATTTTGGACCGACTCATATATAAAACCACAATATGAACTTTGACAACAGTGTTTAATTACTTTAAAAAATAGTGTTTTTTTTTTCCCATTTCCTGAAAAGTAGAGGTTTGGAGATACAAGGTTTCTGCCTGACAGCGACGATATACTGCATATCTTTTGTTACTTCATAGCAGTATGCAAGGATTTATTTTTCCTGCAAGAGAAATCTTATGCTGTTAAAACGGAATGTGATGTAATGTTCGACTTATAATTAACTTTGTTAAAGGTTACAAAAACAAAAATTATGTTCTGTGGTAATCGACAATCAATAGATGCCGGAGCTTAAACACTCTTTTAAAGGTTCGAGCGTGTATAAGGTTATGACGCTCTGACGAAAGCAGAGAATGTCAAAGAATTTCTGTCAAAGTTTCTGAAGGAACTGAAACAACAGGGCTGAACAAAAAAGATGGGCCACTTTCCCTATTGCCACCGCTGTATCGTACATTTTCGTGTTTATGCAGTTTTAAACTTTGCAAACCCATAAGACTTCGGTTCATATTTGTATATTTTCTCATCGCTTGTGTTCATTTACTTAAATTATAGATAATCGACATGTTCAAGCTTTAAAAAGTACATGAAGTGATTGTGTCTCTTCAGAAGTCTTGGAATAAACTGCTTCATTCATATGGATTACTTTTATGATGTCTTTATGAAGCTTGAAAATGTTGATTAGCAAGACTTCCATTGGAGATATAAAAATGAGGAAACAATATTAAAAATATCTTCATTTGTGTGCGAAAGATGATCAGAAATCTTATGGGTCTGGAACGACATGAGGGTGAGTAAATGACAGATTTTTCATTTCACTTCAATGTTTTTTCCCCATGACATTTGGTGGCAAATTCAGCTTTCATCATAGACTAGCTGACATAGATAAAGTTGACTTAAGAATGGGTTGAAAATTACAATCAGTAATGTATGCATTATCCAATGTTTATGAAATTACTTCTAGAGTTTCTTGTATAATTATAATAACTGTATAATTTGGAGTCATTATTTTCTTTGTATAAAAAGGTTAACATTTGATGAATATATATATATATATATATATGTGTGTGTGTGTGTGTGTGTGTGTGTATGTGTGTGTGTGTGCCACAGTGTAACGATAGCGGTAAGCATGCACAAAGACGAAGATTTAAGAACACAGTCTTTATTACTATCTAAACAGGAGAACATGCTACCACAAAACTAATTACAAACGAGAACTGACAAGGGACTGAACATAAAAGAGTATAAATACAAGACAAACATAACGAGAGACAGGTGCAAATCATACGTAAGCACAAGAAAAAAAGGAAACTGAAACTAAACAGAGCAGGGAAACAGGAACTAAAGAAAACAAAACAGAATATCAAAATATGAGTCCATAACTGTGACATATTGTCTTGTGCGTTTAACGTCTTGTGAATGTCTATTTTTTAATTTTTGGTGATGGACAGGTTTGTACAGCACTTTGGTCAACCAAAGTTGTTTTAAATATGCTTTATAAATATAATAAACTTGAAAATTTTAATATACATTTTTTTTAATAAAAAAATTGTAGTGATCAAAAAGCATGTCTAATTAATTGAAATCATGAAACTTCTACAATTTAACAATAATTTATTAAAAGTTTAACAAAAAATAATTTTTTAGGGACCTATGAAATACGTTTTTTTTTTGTTTTTTTTCCTCTCAAAATCTGTTTTATTTTTACCATTCAGTGTTTTCTGTTTTAAGTTTTCTGGATTCAATTTTAATGGTTTAATTAAATTTTAATAATCAAAAAGCATTTATTATTAATTATACATTAATTACACATTTAACATTAATTCAATTTATCTTTTAATTATATGACATTAAACTTTTTTTGTAAAATAAAGTGCTGCACAACAGAGCTTTACTGTTAAAATTAAAACATGGAAGAAAAATTCTGATTATTCCTTTAAATAAAGTTAATAATAATTTATTATTATTAAATGCCTTAAATATTAAAGACCTTTTAGTTTCCGTGTGTTTATGATATGATAGTTTTTCTCAAATGAAACGGTAAAATGCTCATGAAGTGACTCTCAGAGCGGCTCTGGAGAGGAAGTTCATGCATTCTTGTCCTCATATAGTGAGGCGGCAGAGGCTAAAAACACTGAGCATTTTTAATCACTGGATTTAAATTCTTTTTTTCCCCCAAACTAGTAGCCTGCTAAATTTTTTTGACACAATGATGTTTCAATGGCGTTTGAATGTTAGCATGGAAAGCCACTGCGCTTGTGTAACACGTTACTGGAACAGCTGATTCAGCAATTGAACAGTCATTTAACAGGTTTAATGTATGAAAGTGGCTAGTGATTCAATATTGTGACAAATGAGAATGGCATGAATCTTTATTTGAACTGGGTCAATTCCCTCCATTACCTTTCTGCCTTTGTCATTGTCAGGAAGGAAACAGAAGCGAGGGAATCCTCTGCACGTATACGGCTGGCCTGGGTTTGGGTGCTCAGGACCCTGCAGACAGAGAGTGCATTAGGATGATGAGTGCTTAGTGCAGGCCAAGGCAAGGACAAAGCCATTATCACACAAAGGAATGAGTCAGTTATGCCCCCAATAAATGCAGTTGGACGCTGACGTCAGTCTGCTGGATGAAAACATTTGGCTGGTTCTTACGGACCTCTAGCACTTCTTTCAGTTCATTTATTTACATCTTCTAAAATGGTTATTGTTAAGAATACACTTGAATATAAAACAGTACAACACTACATTGGTTTGCCAAAACAGACCTGTATTCCGGGCGGGATGTTGTAAATTATTTGTATAGTGCCGCAGTCTGGGTGTCCAGGCAAAGACTGAGGAATACTGTAGATATCCATGTTACCCTTTGGTTGGGTGCCGGTCTTCTCTCCGTAGATTGTCTTACATGAGGGGCACTGCAGGCTCCCGTCCTATAGTGTGACAACATGTAATAAGTAGGAGAAAACGGGTGCGACTAATCTCTTTAAAAGAAACAGTTCATGTAAAAAATATTTTGAGCTAATAAAATCAATCCTTGTAATCGCATGCACCTATTTTGTCATTTTAGTGTAATTCCAAAAATGCATGACATACACTACCATTGAAAATTTTGGGGTCAGTATTTTTTTTTTTTTAAAGAAATTAATACTTTTATTCAGCAAGGATGCATTGATCAAATGTGACTGTAAAGACATTTATAAAGTTTTTTTTTTCTTTCAAATAAATGCTGTTTTTTTTAAGCTTTCTATTTATCAAAGAATCCTGAAAAAAATCTATCAAGGTTTCAATAAAAAAAAATGCAAAATGGTTTTCAACATTGATAATAATAAATGTTTCTTGAGCACCAAATCAGCATATTAGAATGATTTCTGAAGGATTATGTGACTGAAGACTGGAGTAATGATGCTGAAAATTCAGCTTTGCCATCACATGAATAAATTACATTTTAAAATATATTAACAGAAAACAGTTATTTTAAATTGTAATAATATTTCACAATATTGCTGTTTTTACTGTATTTATGATCAAATAAATGCAGCCTTGGTGAGCAAACGAGATTTCTTTACAAAAAACACTTGGCAACACCGAACTATTGATCGGCAGTGTAAATTGGAATACTGTTAAATGAATACTTCATCCAAAAATGAATATTCTGTCATCATTTACTCCAAATGTTTTATGGGGTATTAACAGTATTCCAATTTATGTCATGCATCCCTAAAACAGATATTAAAATAGTTGCATATAATTAAAAGAAATGTTTTATTTGAGTTGTTCTGGAATATGATAGTTAAAAGTGTTGGTAAGGTATTGCACACCTTTGTTCCATTGTTGTACATGGCCAGCATGCAGAGCATGTGGAAGGTGTGACCGCATTTTGTGAATTTGCCCACAGTGTTGGGCTGAAGAGACTGAGAGCACTCAGCTGGGACCTCATAACCAGACGGGCAGGCCAGGCGCTCCATACAGATAATACAGTCCTGAAAGCACACAGCCAGATGTCACATATCTCATAGGGCAGGGCGTTGATTATATTTCCAGAAGAAGCTTTAAACATATGGGTGAATGTCATCAGGTCATGTTATATTTCACATACAGAAATTGAAGTCTATTTTAGGACCATTACAATTTTTTTGCATTGTTACATAGAGGTGTTTACTTGTCATGAAAATAAATGTGAAAATGGTCCTAAAATAGTCTTTATTTTCTTTAACTAAAATATAATATTCTTTTAATTCTGTGGTGAAATATGACCTGAGAAATTCACAGATTTATGCTAGTACATAAAAATATACCTCATCTGGAACCACAGCCACTTCCTCCATGTACTTCTTAATGACTTCCTCTGATTTCTGAGCAGGAGCTAAGGACATACATAAGACACATTTTAACCTACGTGACTCCAATTACTGGCACTTAAAATCATGTGACGACATGAAGATTACATTTTCTTAAAGACTCCATGAAAGCTTAATCAAAGTTTTGTAGCTTGTACTCCATGTATGTCAGCTAGGCTGTGTTCAATTATTAATTATTCATGTACTGTACAGATTTTTGGCCAATCAAATGCTCTCTATAATGAGACTGTCCTATTAGCTCACACAAAAATGAAAATTCTTTCATTAATTACTCACCCTCATGTCGTTCCAAACCTGTAAGACTTTTGTTCATCTTCGGAACACAAATGAAGATATTTTTAAGTAAATCAAAATGATTTTTCTGTCCATCGACAGCTACACAACTACCACATTGATGCTTTAAAAAGTTCATAAAGAGATTGTAAAATTAATCTTAAAAAAAAACAAAACAAAAAAAAAAAAAAACTAAATGATTGAGCAGTTTGGTCCAAATTTTCTGAAGAGACAATCACTTTATATGATGAACAGATTGAATTTAGGCTTTTATTCACATATAAACATTCATGAACTCATACATCAGTTATAACCTCCAGAAGAGGTTTATTCACACACATCAAGCAGTTTCGGCTGAGCTTCTGTTTATGTTCGTTGATCAATGTTTATATGTGAATAAAAAGCCTAAATTCATTATGTTCATCATAAAAAGTGACTGTCTCTTTAGAAAATTTGGACTAAACCACTAAATTCATATAGATTAGTTTTATGATCTCTTTATGAACTTTTTGCAGCGTCAAAGTGGTAGTTGCGTAGCTGTTAATGGAGGGACAGAAATTGCTCAGATTTCATTAAAAATATATTCATTTGTTTTCCGAAGATGAACGAAAGTCTTACAGGTTTGGAACAACATGAGGGTGAGTAAATGATGACAGAATTTTCATTTTTAGGAACTATCCCTTTAATAGGACACTCTAATTATAGAGTGCATTTGACTGACCAAAAAAAAAAAAAAAAAACACTGTGTAGTACATGAATAATTAACAATTAAACTCTGCTCACTCTAGACTTCACAGTGACTATGAATCACAGTTTGTTTTAATGAGTGCATTTTTATGCATTTTCACACCGATTATACGTGGACACATATAAGCTAATGTATACACCTTAAACCATTTATGAGCTTTCCCCTAGAAAAGAAACACAGTTTTGGTGACAGGGTAGGCCGGTTTTGCTTCGTATGTGAACACCATGACCATCTGTGCACATCAGTTCATTTTGACATAAAATCAAGGCAATTTTCGCAATTTGCTTTGTACATTTATGATTTGCATGTAGACGCTTCCAGTGCGCAGCATATGTGCCTAAAAATCTCTAAGGGGACATGGTAATGGACAAAATATGAGTTAGGAGGAAAAATTATATTTCAATGCATTTGCTCACAAAACTTTTGTGTTCCCCAAGAAACTTTGCATTCTCTCTTAAAGGCCTTGAAATATAGTTTTTCCTCCCATCTCATATGTTTATCACCAATTTTGCCAGTTTCGCTAATTATTTGCAAGCGAATGCAAAACCTTTGAGAGAACAAAAAAGCATTGAAATATAATTTTCTTCCAATCACCATGTCCCTTTAGGGGTTCCGTATCTAAAACCCTCCTAATGTAGTAAAATCTCACAGCCTCAGGATTACAATTTATCAAATTAAATTTATGGATCTTAGCAAATTAAATTTGCTAAATAGTTATTTTCTAATATTCTTATATTTTAAGTGTAATCCACAGCCTCAAACAGCTTATTGCTCTTATGAAAACACTTTTGCTACATTTAATGTAATAATAATAATAATAATAATGATAAACAATTCACTAAGTGATATATTTTCTTAGTCTAGTACCAGCGATTTAGCGCATTATTATAGAATTCAAATCATGTGAACGTGCATCAGCCATCTTACAAAGGCTTTCAAAGTCGCTCATCCAATCAGAATTTAGAGTCATCATAACTATCCATTATATATGGATTCTTTTAATAAATCAATGTTTGATACTTACTCAGCATTTCGCATACCATATAAAAGCACAGATTACAGACTTTGGTGTTAGTTTTTCGAGGTTTCAGACAACACTTAAATAGCTCAATACGGAAAATGTGTTTAGGATGTTTTAGTAAGCTGATATTAAAGCAGTAAACTAACATTGCTTGTGAGTGTCAGTCTGAACCTAATATATTCTGTATTAAAGACGTTAAAATGAATAGCATTAACCACAACACAGGTTATTTAGGGTTAGAGAAAGAAAAAACAGACCAGTGAACAACTGTTATTCAATAAACCCCCCAGCAGACATCTGTCTGCAGTGTCCCACAGGTGAGCAGGCAGGTGTCAAGCTGAATACCATCAATAGTACGTTCATAATGTGATTGAGAGGATGGAAGCAAGACAGCATGACCATGACGGCATAAATATGAAATGGGTGAAAACACGGCAGCAGAAGCAAGCCATAAATAGCAAAACATAAACATCTTGCAATGGCTGGAAGGAGCATGTCAGAATGAAGCTACCGTACTAACCCCCTCGTGAAAATATAATTTGAAAGGAGAATGGTAAGGAAAAGAGCAATTAAACAAAAAGGACAGCAGCAGTTTGCAGGCCAGTGGAGGGCAGGTTCGGTCGGGCTGGTTGGTGGTGCTTAACTACCTGTCCTGGACTGTCTCTTTGCCCTCTTAACGGAGCTGGGCTGGCCTTTGGTGGGCCTGCTGGAGCCACGCTGGGAGAAGGGGGCGGTCATGAAGCGAACTCCAAGTCCTGCAGCTGACATCAAAATGGAAGCCATGCCTGGAACGGCCATGTGGAGACATGCAGGAGGAAGGGAGGAGGAGGAGGAGTGAAGGAAAGGAAGAGTAATGAGCCAAGAGTGGAGAGGCCAACCACAAGTGGGGCATGCTCTGATGAGGTCAAGAAAAGTTTAGGGTCCTACTCACTTCTGCATCTGATGCAGAGGAAATAATATCTGTGACAAAACATCCATCTGTAAATGCTGACTACAATCCTAACGGTTATTAATATTCGTCTAGGACTAAATGCAGTACACGGGGTCCAATTCGCTTTGGAAAGTAATCGTGATCCAATCACTCAAATCACCTTCAGAGGAGACGTGGGACACATTGGTCTCACAGAGTCAGACTTTTGACTATCTGACTATTTGCATAACTTCTGGTCCACTTTGACAGGAAGAGACCATCTGATTGACCAAACACAAATCGTGTTGCTTTAGGCAACGTTTAAGGGCAGGAAAATTTAAAATCCATTACAACATAATAATAGACCAGCATGAAAACTAACCTGTCCAAGTAATGCTTCCTGATACATCAAAAAATAACATTAAAGCACGTAAACATGTGGTTTGAAACACACCAACACATATGACCATAATGCTGGGTACACACCACAAGATAATCGGGCTGATTTTGGGCCGATTTCTCCCCTTCCAACAATCCTAGGTAATGTCCCGATTATCTTGATGGTTCTACAGATTATCTTATCAGATTTTCCTGTGTTGTGAGGTGTATTAAGAGTGACTGAATCTGCTCAGAAGAACGTCGGAGCCGCCCCGATCGCGAATCATAAGTAATCAACGTTGAATATTTATGATGAGAAATCCTGATGTGTGTGGGGGGGGGGGAACCCAGAGGACAAACACACGCACACTCTGGAGATTATCACGTGAAACGAAACAATATCCAATCAGAAAGCGAGCTGACAGAAGATGGAAGCATAACAAACGCAGTCATGGCGCAGCACAAAGTTAAATGGATTTGGACAGCAGAGATGGAGGATCAGCTTGTCGATTTGTGGCAACAGCACGAGTGTTTATACAACGTGTCCTGTAAAACATACCAAAATCATTCCAAACACTATCATCGCAATTTCTTCCTGCCTATCGTCTGCCATGTTTATTCTGAAGTCTTGAGAGATTTTCCCATGTTCACAGTCGGGAAAATCTGTTTGTGTGTGGTGTGCCGTCTGTGTCCGGTACACCACACACTATAGGAGCAAAACGGTTAAATCTATGATTTTTTTGACCTCATGTTTGTGGTCTCTCACGTTTTGAAAATCTTATAAGATTTTAAAAGTATTTTAGTGTATACCCAGCATTACTGAGCTAGTGTTGTCAAAAGTACCGACCTTGATACCAAGTCGGTACTGAAATTTTTAAAATTTGAGCGCTGTTGAGCGGATTCGTAAACACCTCTGATTGGCCACTGTGTTCACGCGCTCATCAGATATGTTTGTGATTGGCTACAATGATCAACGCTTCAAAAACATGTGGTAAATAGACATCAATGACGCTCTTCACTGAGCGCTTACACAGATACACACAGGAGCTCCCCGCTTTCAAAACACTTTCAAATTCAAACACTTCCGTGTGCTTTCAAATGATCCAGTGCGTTGATCATTGTAGCCAATTACAGACATATCTGATAAGAGCATGAACACAATGGCCAATCAGAGGTGTTTACGAATTACTCATTACTCAAAGTCACATTTTTAAAATTTCAGTACCGACTTGGTATTGAAGTCGGTACTTTTGACAACCCTTAACTGAGCATAAGCATTACATTTTTAAGACAGCATGTCAAGTTAAAAATAGCTAAACTTAGGCCTGGTTTCACAGACAGGGCTTAGATTAAGCCAGGATTAGGCCTTAGTTCAATTAGGACATAGCTTTAATAAACATGCCTTAGAAAAAAAACAACACTGATGTGCATGGCACTGATATTTTAAGATATGTCAGTGCAAGTTGCTTTTAGTTAAAACAGCTTAAACATGCATTTTAGTCTGGGACGAGCTTAAAGGTGCAATATGTAGAATTTTCTGTCCGCTAGAGGTTGCTAGAGGCCTATTCAAAACAAAGGCGTAGCTTGATGACGCCAAGAGTTGAGCGCGGAATCTTGGGACATGTGGTCTTCACCTCACAGCCGGTGAAAAAAGAATCGGGATAGGACTCGGGAAGAAATTATGTTCATGGATGCGATTAATAACGTCACTGTAGCATGAAGCAGAGCAGGACCAAGTGTTGTGGGAGCTGAACGAGGCTGCTGGAGCGATTGCGCAACACACGCCGTGAGCAGCGGAACTTTTATTATGCCACAGTCGCCGGCGCTTTTCCGCTTTTCCGGTCATGAGTATGAGATAACACAGCTCTGTTTATCATATTAGATACATTTGAGTGTGTTGAAAATTATGTTATAATGTTACTCTGAGCGTTCGCTCGGTGGCTGCTGTGAGACACTTGTTGCACACTGAAGTAAGACAGATCGATTTTAGAATATCATATTAAATGCTGGATGGCTTGTGTTGATAAATGGCATGCGATTAATTTTAAAACGTATTGTATGATGGAAAAAATTCTGTATTACTGTTACTAAAAATAAAGCTGCATCTGATTATGCCATGTTAGCTTCTTCACAAAATAGTGTTTTTCTCTGAGGTATGGTAAAGCAAATTAGATTTAAGCAATAAGACTAAACGTGTTGAGCTATATAACAATAATTAGTTTTCTGTCTATAAATATATCAAAACAGTTGTTCCCTTGTCTATTAAAACATGTAATATATTAAAGCATCTTTGGTGTTTCCATGGTTTCTACAAAATAAAACCGGAAACAGAGGGTAACGCGGGTATGACGCAATTGACAGGCGCCTCCTCACACGTCCCGGAGCCTTGGTTAAAATTGCAATTTTCTCATGATTTACAAATAGTTGGAAACATTTGGGATATTGCACTCAAGTGAATAAAATATATAACACTGGCCTAGTGGTTTTTGGATATTTTACTGCAAAATTCTTACATATTGCACCTTTAAGCCTTGTCTGTGAAACTGGCAGTTCTACAGTTAAATAGTTAAACTTTTAAAGTCCCCCTGCAGTCAATAATTTTATCCATTAAAACTCATCTTTGATAATCACAATGACAAATATAAATGCTTATTCCTGTGAAAATAATTTCTTCATGCTTTAAAATAGCTTGAATGTAACTCTACACCCTTATTTAATTTAGTATACTATACACGGAACCATTAATATGCAAATTAGTCCCTGCATCCACTCAATAACACCAGCTCGGACTACCTGATCCACTCGGTCAACTGTAGTAAATGCTACACAAGTGGAAATATTGGTTTAATTCAGCCAAAAACTCAATCAGAAGAAGAGGAAGAGTGAATTATACAAGCAGGCCCAGGCTAAGCACCCTCAATTGAAAGCAAGAGCATATTGGTTTAATTCAGCCATATATGTTTTAACCAGAAACTGATTCAGAAGAAGAGGAAGAGCAAATTATACAGGCAGGCCCAAGCTAAGCACGCTCAAACGAAAGCAAGAGCACCCTCAGTTGATACTGTAATAATATAATACTGACAAAACAGATTTGGTAAACGTGCGTATTTGTGTTTGAGTTCTGGAGAATGTCAAATGTGTTTCTATTTACATGTTTTTGCAGCGGTGAGCAATGTAGCCAATCGGAGGCATGTTGATCTCTTGAACACAGTGGCCAATTAGAGGTATCTAAATTTAGTCAGAATCCACTCACCGCTCAAAATGCTGGAGTTTTTGTTCAGCGCCGAGTTCTGCACGCTCACAAATTTTCACATTAAAGTGTAGACACAATGTAAATAAGAGATTCATTGTGCAGTGTAGACAACTTTATTGATTCTAATGGAACTTTGTGAGATCACAAACTTAGATGAGTGACAGCTTTTTACTGACTGTAAAAAGGAGTGGCCTTTGCATGCTTTCTAGGCTATACATAATCCATTCAGAATTTGAATAAAAGTTGACACATAACGGTAATTGATATGATTAGCCTTTGGCTAATAATGTGTTGCTAATGTTATACAAACCATATTCCTGTTCGCCATCTCAGAGTCAGACAGCTGCCTCCAAAAAAATCAGCATCCTTAGAAATAATGATAGGAAAAGCCCCGCCCCACACATTGACGGAATTGGTTACAAGTTTGTGACATAGGAATTAGGGGCATTTTCAAACAGCATTTTTGATGCTGTCTTTGGTACACTGCAGTTTTAAGGAGAAAATACTCAGCAATGGTGTTGACTGATGAATTTGCACATGGTTTGTCTTAAAGCACATTAAAAACACCACACAGACATACAGTCAAACCAAAAAAATTATAGCTAGTGTCTGAATAATTTTATATTTTTTTTACTAGTCGATGCAGGACACTATAGTTCATTTATGTAAGTGAGGATGGCAAAATAAAGTAAACTGTGACATATTATACCCAAAAATTCTTCATACAGTGGACTACCAGTAAAATTTATAAAAATTTAGGAACAAAATTTTTTCAGACACTTTGACCTGACCATGTTTTGCTTAAGTGTTATCTGACATTATTAAGATTACTTTTTTTCTGACACAGTTTAACTCTGAGATCTTGTCATATTTTATTACCATTTTTTTAAACTAAAGAGAATAAACTGAATTAATGAATGAAATGTTCAAGGTGTCTGAATAAATTTTGATTTGACTGTATAAACAACAATAAAAATTTGATTTTCACCACAGGGGGTTTTTAAAGTTTAACTATTTTGTCTCGAGACCTGTGTTGTGAAATGCATCTGGTTAAGGTCAGTTGTACACGAAGACAATTAAGTCAGCTATTTATTTAGTTAATCTACCAACTTATCTAAATATAAATGTATGTAGGGCCCTATGAAATCATTTTTGTTTTTTCCCAAATTCCATTTTTTCCATTTTAATATTCCTGGATTCTGTTTTAATTAAATTAAATAAAAAAACAAACAAACAAACAAACAAACAAAAAACGTCTAATTAATTGAAATCATAAAAGTTCTACAATTTAACAATGATTTATTAAAAGTTGAACAAATATTTGATTTTTAGGAAACTACGAAATTATTTTTATTTTTTTTCCAAATTCCATTTTATTTTTCCAACATGCAGTGTTTTCTGTTCTATTTTTTAATGGATTCCGTTTTAATTGTTTAATAAAACTTTATAATCAAAAAAAGTAACTTTTATTTTGAAAGGTTGTCGTGAAGACCTTTGAGTGCCTGTGTGTATATGATATGACGATTGTTTTTATCAGATGAAATGGTCATGAAGTGACTCTCAGAGCATCTCTGGAGATGAAGTTCATGTGTTCATGTCCTCATACAGTGAGACAGCAGATGCTGAAAACACCATGAGCATCACGCGTGCTTGAGTATATGTAGTGGATGAAACTACACCACTCATTCAAACAGAGACACTCAGAACATGCAGTCTTCAAATGTAAATGGCAGTCTTTTTTCCAGTTTAATATTCACAGACTGATATCACTAGTCTGTCAAAAATGAAAACTCTGTCATCAGTTACTCACCCTCATGTTATTCCAAACCCATAAGACTGATGATAATAATTGATGACAATCTTTATATTTGGGTGAACTACCTCTTTACCATTCAATATTCAAACAATTAACAATTCTGCCGATGTAGCAACCTTCTTGAAAAAAATCTGCTTTCTTGTCTTCATCTGAGTCTAATGTTAACTCTTTCCCCGCCATTGACAATTTTTCCGGCTTTCCGTGTTTTCACTGTTATACGGTACTGATATTAAGTATTTTCTGAAAGAGTACTGAATCTCCAGGCGAAAAAGAAGCAGAAACAAGCGATAGCATATGTAAGCAGATGCATAAGTAAAATAACACGATCATCAACATTAAACAGCATATAAATCAAAACTGCCTGAGGTTACCAAATGAAATGTTGACCCAGGACAAGCTATCCACCTTATTGGTGTTTTCTGTGAATGTGCGAGACTTCCGATTTATTAGCTGCTATAGGGAAATAACGAAAAGAAAAAAAAAAATGCAGTACAAACCAGCATGTTTATAATTAAGACAATACATTAAAATAATATGGCAAGAAATACCAGTTTGTAATATCAAGCAGCAAAACAAGCTGTTTTGTACAGCTAAAAATAGCTGGAAGCGAATGAGACCGGAAGCCAGACACATTAAATTTACAAATGGCCGCACTGCTCTTACCTGAAAAATAAGGTGGATAGGACTGTGCAAGCTTTGGAGGTGTTGATGGACTTGATCTACTCCATCTATGATTTGGTTATCATTGTGAATCCGATCCAGACATATGCTTTGACAAAAACGTGATTTTCTCAACTTTTTGCTCAAAAGGTTGCTTTTTTTAATGAAACTTACCCACATTCAAATGTTGATAAAAAAAAAATAAAAAAAAGTAAGCATGAAGCTAGAATAAAACTTTTTATTTTGTTTTGTTTAAAAGCAGAGGGTCTGTTCTTTCTTTTGATATTTTGCATGTTCAGATATTCATACAACAGAATATTCCGGGGGCCATGAAAGTTGTGAAAATTATTAAAAATGCTGGCGCTGGCAGGGAAAGAGTTAACACCGGGTGTAAAAAGTTCTCCACCGAACACCATCTGCATTTCTTCTTAAAGACATAATTTGTTGTTCATTTAAAATGCTTTTTTTTTTTTTTTTTTTTTTTTACTTCATTGACCATAAGCATAGATGGTCGCGTTTAGCACATGCACTACCTAGTTAGTCATTCTATTTGAGCATTCGATCTTTCGCACACATGGTGTTGTCCATGCACAAGTCAGTGCAGACACAAAAACCATGCAAAACATCATTGGATTGTGCTGATGATGAAAATTACATTATATGAAATGTTCACGAGATGAGCGGAACGTGGACAGGAAAAGTATAGTTTGGGTTTAACTTTTAGCATGATTTATGTATGTGAATAGCATTTAAAATTTTTCATCCATTTTCAATACACAGGTTTAACAAACAAACTAATAAAACTTAAAATGATGCATATTTTTCAGTCATAGATAAATAAAGCAGGTGACGATCTAAGACTTCTGCACAAAAAAAACATGGCGTAGTTTATTATTAACTATTTGCATCTACTTGATTTTATTTAAATAAATCACACTTTCAAAATGCATTTATTCAACTTATGTTTAGAATCAGCATAAATCTGTTCATTGTGAAAACAATTCCATTTATTCAATTAAAAGGTATGACCATGTTTAAAATATGGAACGAGCAATATTCAATTAGTTAAAATGTATGAAATTAAAACAAATTGGATTTATTGATGATAAATATATAAACCTAGTTACTGTGAATTCGGATTCAGTTTATTAGTACTATTAGAGAAATCTTACGGGTTTCATTTAAATGGATAGTTCACTCAAAAATGAAAATGATTCCATGATTTACTCACCCTCAAGCCATCCTAGGTGTATATGACTATCTTCTTTCAGACGAACACAATCGGAGTTATATTATAAAATATCCTGGCTCTTCCAAGCTTTATGCTTTAACGGTAGTGAATGGCGCTCGTGATTTTGAAGCCCAAAAAAATGCATCCATCCATCATAAAAGTAATCCACACGGCTCCAGGAGGTTAATAAAGGCCTTCTGACGCGAAGCGGTGGGTTTTTGTAAGAAAATTATTCATATTTAAATCTTTACAAACTAAAATAACTAGCTTCCGGCAGATGGCCCAAGCAAATCGACTCAAAGAGAGACCTCTGACCCGACACATTGACAAACGTGGAAGTGCAGAGGATAGAGCAAAACAAAACACCGGTCACGAATTAGTCTAAAACGAGGTTTTTTAAAAATAAATGTTGGAGGATTTCGATATAAGAGAAGAGGAGCTTTAGTTTGTTGCCCAGCCCTATTTGTTTAAACTACGAGAGGCGTCTAAGCTTGCGCTAGTTATTTTAGCTTATAAAGTTTTAAATATGTATTTTATTTATTTATTTTATTTTTCAAAAACCCATCGCTTCGCTTCAGAAAGCCTTTATTAACCCCCTGGAGACTTTTATGATGGATGGATGCACTTTTTTGGACTTCAAAATCAGGAGCGCCATTCACTACCACTATAAATTTTGGAAGATCAAGGATATGTTTTAATATATCTCTGATTGTGTTCGCCTGAAACAAGATAGTCATATACATCTAGGATGGCTTAAGGGTGAGTAAATCATGGGATAATTTTCATTTTTGGATGAACTATCCCTTTATTTATGACTAACAAATATGCATCACATTAAGTTTATGTTGAAACGGTGTAATCCAAATTAATGGAAATTTTATATGCAACTCAAATTCATAAACTGTAAGTTTAAGCCTAAATAGGTTTTTTGAATTGATCACTTTATTCAAAACCTATCCAAAATCTCCTCACCTTCAGTCTAGTGAAAATTACTTTAGAAATGTCACTTCGCTCCAGATCTGTCTTTCTGTTCCCCGAATGCCTCATTCATCTTGGTGCTGCAGCTGTCAGCTACAAGAACAACAGACATTCAACATCCCCAGACACGCGCCATTAGCCTGAAACTTGTTGAAAGGCGAGCGCTTTTAACTCAAAACCCACAAGCTGGTGATTCAGAGAAGCTGCTAATGTCATAAACTGATTTGTGACAAGCAGTCGACGTAAGACAAAAACATCAAGGTGGTAGCGCAAATCTGTGGCATGAATATACTTGTGACACATTCACTGAAGAATGCTAAAGCTAACTTCACTATCACTGCTCTGGGAAACATTTGAGTGGTTCAAACTGACACTCCCAAGAAACAGTTCAGCTGCTACTGCAGCATAAAACACCTTTCTGCAATGAGACCCTCACTGTAAGGATTTTCTCTTGTGTGGTATGTGTGATGGGTGAGTGCTGTACCTGCCAGCGCCGAGTTCACACTACTGGATCCGTTCATGTGTAGAGGGATGGCTGGGATGCTGTGAAGACAGAAATATACACACTTTAATCCATGTAGACTTCATTGCATGAGAACAAAAGCATTTGACAATGGCCTTCTCTCCCATTACAGGAGTTATGTCATGTTTTTTTTTTATTATACAAAAGAGAGAGTGAATTTGATTGGTTGAGATTGTTGTACATGACCTAGTAAAGATAAAATGAAAGCAAGATACTTTCCAAGGAATTCCCCTGGCTTTCTCAAGCTGTCATGGTGTAATTCATGCCATCTGATATGTCTTAATAAACCCTCCCAAGTTTGGGGTCAGTAAGATTTTGAAATGAACACTTTTTTATCAGCAAAGATTCACTTAAAGGGATAGTTCACCCAAAAATGAAAATACTGTCATTAATTACTCACCCTCATGTCGTTCCACACCTGTAAGACCTTCTTTCACCTTTGGGTTTCATTTTTGGGTGAACTAACTGTTTAATTGATGATCAAAAGTGACAGTAAATACACTTGAACTTTCTATTTATCAAACAATTTAAGGAGCAAAACTGTTTTCAACATTGTGCTCCTAATTTTAAAAAAATTAAAAAAATTAAAAATTTTCTGATCAATGACAGAAATTAACCTTCCCATGATAAGACGATATTTGACTCCTTAAAATGACTTTCTGGGGATATATATAACCTTTGTAAGGGCATTTCTTCTTTAAATGTGTCATCTTTTATATCAAATTCATACATTTATATTTATAAATTGAGTCAGGAATCAGGATCAGGAAGAATAAGTTACCAATCAAATGATGTATCAACAAAATTCATCTTTGCACTGCAGAGGTGGCACAGAAAAACAAAAAGGTGGCATTTAAGTATATTTACAGACTGTTTAATGAGGCTCAGAAGCGGCATGAATGCATTTAAATTATTGATAACTATGTTATAAGATTAAAGTTTTAAATAGAAAGTTTTAAATAAAAAATTTGAAGAATATTTTGAAGTTTTGAAGAAATATTAAATTATTTAAATAACTGAAATGATCCTTTAAAATTGAAACTAAAACCACCAGTAGGGGGCGACACGTCACTGTCTTTGTCACTGAATCATTCATTCAATCGATTCGTTCGAACGGCTGATTCATTCATGAACAAAGCAAGCGTCTTACTGTCTATGACTGGGTCATAGAATCACTGACTCACTAGATTTGTTTGAAAACGCATATTCATTCATAAGCGAAACAACTGTGTTTGCTCGGAGATGCGCAGCGGTTCAGCTGTGATTTTGTTTGGAACTATTTTCGCTTAAGGAATAGAGCAAAATCTGAGAATACTGTTCCTAAAATGTAAGTCACTTAATATTAACTTCATGATTATTGAATTGTTGTATAAAAGCAATATTACATTTGCAAACTCCCTTTAAAATCATTAAAAAAAAAGCTCAGTTCATCACGATCTCACAAACTTCCGTTAAAATTAATGAAGTTGTCTATACTGCACAATGAATATTGTGTCACTACTTTGTTTGTTATAATGAGAGGATTCGCAAGCTTGCATAACTCAGCACTGAACAAACTTCAGCGTTTTGAGCGGTGTAACTTAAACGCCTGTGATTGGCCATTGTCAGATATGTCTGTGATTGGCTACATTGCTCAATGCTGCAACAACACGTTCTCCCTCCATGCTCTCCAGACTGGAAACATAAATACGCACTGGCGCGTTTGCAAAATCTGTTTGGCCTGTTTTGCACCCTTGTAGAACCGGTGTCATGACAAATCGGGTCCTCCCTTGAAAACGGGTCTCCACAAACTGTCATTTAATGTTTAATCCTAAGTACAGTATCTCACAGAAGTGAGTACACCCCTCACATTTTTGTAAATATTTTATTATATCTTTTCATGTGACAACACTGAAGAAATGACACTTTGCTACAATGTAAAGTAGTGAGTGTACAGCTTGTATAACAGTGTAAATTTGCTGTCCCCTCAAAATAACTCAACACACAGCCATTAATGTCTAAACCGCTGGCCACAAAAATGAGTACACCCCTAAGTGAAAATGTCCAAATTGGGCCCAATTAGACATTTTGTGTTAAATTTGGTGTTATCGCTCTCACTATATATATGAATTACATTAATTTTAAAAAGTGCATAGCTTACTAGCTGTATAATGCGTAAGAAAACAAATTAGTGCATAATAAAACCAACTGAACGTAATTTCTTACACTGATTAACTGTTAATTAATAAATGATAATAATAATAATAATAATAATAATAATAGCCTATTAAGTGAATAATTGAACATCATTAATTTGTTTTATTTATAACTGAAATATTTGGACATTTATCACTTAATTTGACACAATTACATTAAAGATGACTGTGAATACATCATCTTACATAGGGTAAGTGCAAATGCATGTATAAACTAAGTTATCAGGCCATATCTGTCTGCTATGCTAGTATATAAGCTAACTAATACAGACATTAATGGTCATTATAACACTGAAACAGCATTTATCATAACATGATTTTGTAGGAATTGTAATCAGGCGCTAAAGAGAGTACCTATTGAAAGCAATTTAAACCAGTGGGTTCACTTGTGGTCCTAATGGAGACCTGATTTCGGGGGACCCAATTTCTCACTACACCAGGCCTGATCGGGTCAGTCGCACTGGTGCTCCTAAATACTTTCACATAATCTACACTACCCCAAAAGTATATGCACATAATATATGCACATAATAATGAGTGCACAAAAATGAATTTAAATGGAATTCCAGCAATCAAAAAAATACAAACCATTCTTTAAATAAAAAATTCCCAAAATGTGGACAATTTTTTGGTAATATTTTACAATAAGGTTCATTAGTTAAACATTAGTTAATGTATTAACTAACATGAACTAACCATGAGCAACACATTTGTTACAGTATTTACCAATCTTCGTTAACGTTAGTTAATGAAAATACAGTTGTTCATTGTTTGTTCATGTTAGTTCACAGTGCATTAACTAATGTTAACAAGATTTTAATAATGTATTAGTAAATGTTGAAATTAACAAAGATTAATAAATGCTGTATAAGTGCAGTACATTATTAGTTCATGTTAACTAATGTAGTTAACTAATGTTAACTAATGAACTTTATTGTAGAGTGTTACCAATTTTTTTTTTCTATTTTTTCTTATGTTTTACTGGTTGATATAACAGTAGTCTGCCTCGATTCAGCATCATACAATGTTTTCAGCAACAGTTTTTGGTTTACCAATTTACCAATTTTCTATTTTATGCATATGACACATGAGCATCTAAACTTCTTTTAAGATGTTTCTGCTACTTACAGAACTATACTTACAGCTTTATCTCAGTAGTGACGCTACAATTTGCAGCAAGTACAGCTCACAGTACACTCCAACAGTCATCTGAGAACCTTATGACATTGTTGGGTGTGATGAGGCTAAATGCCAGAAAATATTCATCATTTCAACACCGTGTAAAACTAGCCAGCATAAACTGTGCAGGATGAATTAAGCACAAAAATTTAAACTTCAAACCCCTAACCTTAAGTATGAGCAAATCTAAGCTGCTGTAAGCCACACTAATAAGTTATATAAGCTCTGTCCAGATTGTTGGTTTTTTATTACTTGGGTTACACTTTTCAGCTGGTGATTTTGGTTTCGATTTCAGAGCTATTATGACAAGTGTACTTTGTCCAAATGAGAATGAAAGTGAGGTTAGTTATTGATGCTAGTGTAAGCTGACTGTGTGAATAAGGAGTGACAAAGACAAGTCTTAAATTTCCTGGTTCCCCTTTCAACCTAGTTTACCAGAAGAGAACAATAACTCAAATCTGGGTCTTCCCCTTTCAGTCAGCACAGTATGTGCAGACTTGCTCTCCTCCATGTGACCTAAAGCAGACCTCTACTCCTGTAGATTCACACAGAGGGGAGGATATGACACCATTACACAGAGGAACAGCCAATTATAGTATGGGGACAAAAGGGAGGATGATCCTTACTGCTCTTGAATTAAAATCAGTCCAGACTGAGAGAGGACATTATCATGCTATCATAGATGTTTTCCTGTTAATCTCACATTTTAATTAGAAAAACATGCTTGAAATGTGAAGCTCATATTTTTGTTAATGCACTTACATTGCACTAATACAATTCTTACATTAAAATATTATTGTATTTATTATTCCAAAAAAAAAAAAAAAAAAAAGTATATTAATTCTAATTTGTAGTTTTACTGTGGGTCTACTAGTTATGTTGCTGTACTTTTACAAACTTTGCATATTTTAATGTGTATTACTTCCATTCCCGCAAACACAATTCTGGTTGAACTTTATTTTTTATAGTATGTGCATGAACTGTACTTACCCAGGAAAGTACTACTGAGTAATATAAAAAGGTACTACATAGGATAGTTCTCCCAAAAATGAAAATTATGTCATCATTTAAGGTGTGATGATATTTACAGTTGCTCGGCGAAACATCGCAGGCGAAACCCAGTCATTCCAATCGAAATCTGCGTGATCTGGAGTTTCGTGTGAGGGTGAAATTTTTCCCCACGCAGATTTTCACTCATTTTCAAATTCATTGCTTTGACCAACAGAAAGCTGCTTGGTTTGAAAGTGACTTCTGTGTGAGCTGGGCTTCATGCATCGCTATACCATTTATAATAGAAAATTAACCCTTTTTACATGCGAAATTTAACTCTCTTTTTTTTTTCTTCTCCAGAACACAAAAGATGATATTTTAGAGAATGTTGGTAACCAAACAGTTTTGGTTTTCATTCTTTCACTACATAGACATATCTCAAAATATCTTCTTTTATGAAAGTCACAGGTTTGGAATGACATGAGGGTCAGTAAATGATCACAGAATATTCATTTTAGGGTAATTTATCCCTTTAACATGGGTAAAGGTTAAGTTTGGTTCTGGGTTAGTACCTATTAATTGCACAATAATTACATATTAAGTAGGAGTGTACATGTATTCATAACGAACCGTACGGTATGGACGTCATGCAATCAGGTGACAAATACATTCAGCCATGGGCGATACACGCTCCAATCCAGAAGGGGGTGCGCGTGGTAATACAACGCTGTTTGCTAACTGCCACAACAGTGCGCATACGCGAATGAAACGAGCGATTGAAAACAAAGTCCACTAGATTCGCACACGCTGAATGTGTCTTTCTGTGCTCATGAACAAAAGAGAATACTTTGAAAGGCTTGCGCACGAAACGGAGAGGAACACAGAAAATTAAGTATAGGACGGTTGGGCTTAAAGGCACAATATGTAATTTTTCGCCACTAGAGGTCGCCTATTCAAAACGAAAGCGTAGCACGACACCCGGCTCGAGAGCAACGGAACTTTTATTATGCCACAGTCGCCGCTTCCGCTTCTTCCGGTCAAGTGTATGTGGGGTAACGCAGCTCTGCTTATCATATTAGATACATTTGGGTGTGTTGAAAAGTAGTGTGTAAAAAATGCTGTACTACTGTTACTAAAAACAAAGCTGCATCTGATTATACTATGTTAGCCACTTGACAAAACAGTGTTTTTCTCTGAGGCATGGTAAAACATGATGCTCGCAGAAAATCAAGAAAACGAGATTCAAACAATAAGACTAAAAGTGTTGAGCTTTAAAACAATGATTAGTTTTCGGTCTATAAATATATCCAAACAGTTGTTCCCTTGTCTAATAAAACGTAATATATTAAAGTGTCTTTGGTGTTTCTATGGTTTCTACAAAAAAACAGAAACTGAGGGTAACGCAGGTATGATGTCATTGATAGGTGACGCACTTTTATAACACAAGATGCTTTTCAGTTTTTTTTTTTTTTTTTTTTGATTGTGACCAAATGCCTTTTGTTTTTTACCAGCCATGCAAAAAAAAAAAAAAAAAAAAAAAAAAAGAAAGAAAGAAAGAAAGAAAAAAGATCTATGCAAGAGTGCATTCTGTTTACTGCTTAATACACTATAGGAGGCTGTACTGTACCAACTAGGGTACTAAATGTCACTAGGTGGAACAAACTTTGCACTACTGTCTGTTCAAAATAAAATAAAAGAAACCTAGCATTGTGGATTTGTTCCCTTGTCCGGTAACACTTTAGTTTAGGGTCCAATTCTCACTATTAACTAGTTGCTTATTAGCATGCATATTACTAGTATATTGACTGTTTATTAGTACTTATAAAGCACATATTAATGCCTTATTCTACATGACCATATTCTACATTCCTTAATCCTACCCAATACCTAAACTTAACAACTACCTTACTAACTATTAATAAGCAGTAATTAGGGGTTTATTGAGGTAAAAGTCATGGTTAATAGTTAGTTAATAATGAGAATTGGACCCTACATTAAAGTGTGACCATTTTTCCTATTGTGCGAAACGTGACCCCAAAACTGAAGTATGTACCGAACCATGACTTCTGTGTACCGTTACACCCCTAATACTAAGGCATACAGAAAGAACTGTAAAATAAAAGGCTACCACAATTTTTGCTGCTTTTGTGTAACTAATAAACAATCCTAAATTATTTTCTGGACTGGAGTAATCAAAATTATGCCACAAATGGAGTCACACAGAATGACTGAGCTTACTACTACAAAGTACACAAGAGAACGGACACAATGACAGGAAGGAGAAGAGCACAGTAGCTGATGAAATACAACCTTTAGACCTTTGGTGTCATTTGAAACTATGCGGGTCAAACATCTTTTCCTTATTATGACCAAAAGCTGAGTATTTTTAAACTGCTCTCTGTGGGAGGACTTCCATGCTTGTGTGCAAAGTCCTTGAAAAATATGGCTAAAATAAGACACTTTCCCTTAGAAAAAAAATAAATAGTGTGGTGGTACCATGATACATTAAAGGTATCAGATGGTTATTGCAAAAGTATTTAAAAAATATGATAACCTGCATTTTCATCTTCCAACGGACTAACTTTTGAACTAGGCCTAGTAGTCTTACCTTAAGCCATTTGCATGGTGACCAAAAGCCTGTGGCGGTCCTGTAGGATGAGCCACCGAAGTGGGGGTGCTCCATGGGTTGCTCCATAACAGGGATCCCATCGACAGAGGTCTTCTGGGGTAGGGCGAGTAGGCTGAAGAGGAGCTGGCTCCAGGAAGTCTTCCATGCTGCGTTTGGAGACTGGGCCTGTTGGCTTGCCCCGCGGAGAATGAATGCCGTGACCGGCTCAGCATTGGTCCAGCGGTGCTGCTATTGCTCACGCACTGGTGACAGGTACAGGCTGGGCCTGAGTGAATAACCGACCCAGAGGTGAGAGGATACGGCATGCTGCCTTGCCGCCTGACGCGCCGTCTGTAGCTAGAGGTCTTGTTGACTTGCTCCAGAGCGGTGAGGTCCACAATGTAGTTGTAGCCCTGTGGGCTCAGGTCAGCTGTGGCCTGCCCTGCCTGGTAGCTGTGCTCCAGCAAAATGGAGGTTCGGATTTCGTACGCCGTCCACCCTCCTTCATCATTGGCCCACTCCCAAAGAACACCACTGCCTAGGGCAGAAGACTGTGGGAACAGGGATCGCCGCACAGCACGCATCTTTCCTACAGAGGGTTAAACAAAAATGTCACAGTAATTGAAACAAAATAATTATGATTCCAAAGAACATTTACACATTTCTCAACCATAAAAAAGTGTTTCTCTTCTAAAAACAAATGTGAGAAAGAGCTGTTATTTGTCCACGAAATGTGCTATGCATCCTGTCAAAATCTGTTAGCTTATTTCCTGAGATTTTTGTCATCTCTTTCCTGTTCTTTTCCATAGAGACCACAGGTGTCGAAAGTCATTCAAACATCCCCCAAAACAAGCCTAATCTCCAGCTAACAGAAACGCTATATATCCAATGTGTCATACTGCAGCACTGCACAGCTTTACCCAGCAAGCTTAATAACCTGTTATCAAGAATAAAGCATAAATATCATACATTTGGAGCAACTGAGTTACTTAATACAGCCAGGATTCTAGAAGCACTTCCTTGACAACTGGTAACACATTTACTTAATCCAAATGAGCAGTAAGTCTATCTTCTTAACACTCCCTTACAGTAAACTACTGTGGCCGTTCTAGATGGTATTACCATCACATAGCATAATTTATGGGTCAATAACCAATAAAGACGTCCAAGATAATACTATTTTTTTAATCTAGTCTAAAATGCAAATTAGATATAAGTTCTTAAAACTACATCTGCTGCTGGTTTTAAATGTTTTTGAGAAAATTTTGAAATAATGACCTTAAAAATGTCAAGTGGTGTAACCGAAATGAAAAGTATAACATACTTGTAACATAATTACTTAGGAGTGTAGACAAAAAATGAGCAGAAATATATATATGTGACCAGTCATAAGTAGCACGGGTATATTTGTAGCAAGAGCCAACAATACATTGTATGGGTCAAAATTATCAATTTTTCTTTTATGCCAAAAATCATTAGGACATTAAGTAAAGATCATGTTCCATGAAGATATTTTGTAAATTTCCTATCGTAAATTTATCAAAAATTTATTTTTGTGAGTGGATATGCGTTGCTAAGGACTTCATTTGGACAACTTTAAAGGCGATTTTCTCAATATTTTGCTTTTTTTGCACCCTCAGATTCCAGATTTTCAAATAGTTGCATCTCGGCTAAATATTGTCCTATCCTAACAAGCCATACATCAATGGAAAGATTATTTATTAAAAGAAATTATTACTTTTATTCAGCAAGAACGCATAAAATTGATCCATACTGACAGTAAAGACATTTATAATGTTAGAAAGTTTAAAAGTTTTTTTTTTTTTTTATCTCAAATAAATGCTTCATTTGAACTTTCTATTCAACAAATAATCCTGAATAAAATGTATCACAGTTTCCACAAAATATATTAAGCAGCACAATGTTTTTCAACATTGATAATAAGAAATGTTTGAAAGATCATGTGACACCGAAGACTGTAGTAATGGCTGAATCAAATTCAGCTTTACAATCACAGAAATAAATTACATTTTAAAATATATTCAAGAAGAAAATTATTTTGTAATAATATTTCACAATTTTACTGTTTTAACTTATTTTAGTTTTTTTTTTTTTGTTTTTTTTTAATAAATATAACTTTAAATCATGAATAGTTTTGAAGCAGTCAAGAAGTTTATTTGGGAGTTTTACCAAGTTTATGACGTTTCACAACATGAATCAAAGTTTAATTACAAGTCCCATGGTATAATCATGTTATTTAATGAGATATCATTCAGTAATGCAGCCAGTTATAACAAAAAAAGTTCCAAAAAGTGCCATGGTACTACCATATTTTTTGGATATGTACCATAATAACACCATAGTTGACTGAGGTTCTATGTAGATGCTATATAAATATGGTAACGACTCATATTCAGTACTGTTAAAGTACCATGGCACCACCAGAGTACTTTTTGTACTTCATAAAGTAGTTTAGTGAGACGTCTGAGTGAGGTCACACTCACCGGTGTCTTGTCTGAACTGTTTGAGGTTGGGGATGTCGATGATGTACGCAGACAGGCTGGGGTCTGCCTGTGCCAGACAGATGCTGCTGTTGCTGGCGGTCGCTGCTCCTCTCTGATGCTGGAGACACTGCTCGATGTAGCTGCTCACCTGTCCAGTATAGGGCCTCCAGTAGCCCAGATCATCCTGCCATTCCCAAACCACCGCCATCGGCTGAGCCTGTCCTGGCACTCCAGAGGAGGAAGATGGTGATGCGAAAGATGGTCCGTTTCTAGACCCACTTCCTCCGGAATGAAAACTGGAGCCTGTTGCCATTTTGTCTGTTAGAAAAGATCCCAACTGTCCGGATCAAAATAGGCTGGAGTAAAGAAATGTGACGATTTGGCCCAGCTAACAACAACACCCTTTCGGTTTCACCTGGTTTACAGCCAGCTAACTAGTCGTATCCTGTAAGAGATTGAACAAAATCGCCACTACAGTGTTTTATCCAGTAGTACACATTTAATTTAGCCGCAGATTTGACCATAAACCCACTGACGTCGCATCATCTTGTTCGGCTGCTGGAGTCGCAGCTTCAGACTAGCCGCGTCTCGCTCTTTTCTTCGCCATTCAGTGCGTTACTCTACGGCTACCGGCCTCATAAGCCACTATCATATAATATAACGGTTACTATTTTGTAGACAGCACACTAACGTTGTCAGGTGGTTAATAGAAACACACTGATGGACATGTTTTTTTAAAGTACGCAAGGGTTGTATCGCTATGGTTTCTTCCTTGCCTGCGGTGTGTGTTTGTGTCGCTGGTGGTGGATTCCCATAGATACACACTGTGAAGCCAGACACCAAGAACTCCTCAATGGAAAATGTTTCACATTTCCCTTAACATTTTACACGTTTAAAATAAAAAATAAGGTGGCGAGTTGTTTTAAATTACTAGTAATTCCAGGTTTTATAGGAAGTTTACTTACTGCTGCCGTTATCAAATTTTGGCCCTTGTAGCTCATGTCTCCATGGCTAAGGACTTTTATTTTGAAAGTACTTATAACTTGACAAACGGTAAAATAAAAGTCCCTGTACAGTTTCTTTTAGAAGGTACAAATATGTGCAATTTGTAATATACTAGTTTGTCCGAAACTGAAAATTATGTCATCATTCACTGGTAATTTTCCTGTCCAGTTTGTAGTCAACAGATGTTTCCATATGTCTATGGATGCGTCAGGATGATTGGGATTAGTGAGCTGAACTGGAGAACTAGTCGAGTGTTTCGTGAATTGGATTTGCTGAAAAGATTCGACTCAAATGAATCGATTTTCATTAAGTAGGCTAATGTTGTTTATAATAAATAATAATAATAATAATAATAATAAATAAGGTTTTAGTATGAAAAGAGAAGGTTATACGGTTTGCATCTTTGCATCAACAACAAATGGCGATTAAATGATGACAGAATTTCGAACAGTCTGTAATTCTGCTAAATAATTTTAAATCATTGCTTCAAGCTAATTGTAAAAACTACTCTAGCAAAGGTGCCAGCAGCCAGCCGTCAGGGTGTTTTAAAGGTGCAGTGTGTAAATTTTAGCGAAAGGAGGGCCCTTTCGAAGCAAAATAGAGAAGCTACGGTGGCCGTCTGGCCGACACAAGTCAAAGATGTCGTCGTCTGAGACAGCAGAGAGTACGTTAGCCAGTCGAGCAATGAGGTTTCTTCTTATTTCTAACAAGGAACGGTCTCTGCTTCTAATAAACCAGACGATGACTACTACTACTTCTTCGTGGGTATTCAACGTAGTGATAATGCAAGCTGCCTCTAAAAACACGAACGATTTAGAAGAAGAATAACATAGTGATGAAGCGTGCTTTGTAGAGCAGTTTGTCTGTTTAGGGTTACTGCAGAAACATGCCGGCGCAAAATGACGACTTGACATGGAGGGGGGACCCGCAGTGTATGTAGATAGAAATGGCTCATTCTAAGGTAATAAAAACATAACAGTTCATAATGTAAGGTCTTTATACACCACTGAAAACATAGTTATGTATATTATATTGCATTTCTGTCAATAGATCCTCCCAAATTTTACACATTGCACCTTTAATTTTCATCTCTTTCTATGAGCATAATGCAGTTATACCTTATGAGACACTGTAGACATAAAAAATGTCTGAAAATTTAGGATTAAATGTAAGATTAAAAGCGGAAAATGTGATTCAAATTTGAAGTAAAATTTCTACATCAGTGAAAATGTGTGATGTTGCCTTTTGCCCAGCAGATGGTGCCAATGATGGCCTGATCTCTAATGTGTTTAGAACATTAATCTTTCTTCATCATTAATCTATTTTCCATCTGAAACAGATCATGTTTCAGAATTCTTTAACTACTATGTAATAAGGCATGCTTAATACACACACATAGAAAGGCTTTCACTGCATAACATTATCATGAGCAAAAAAAACAAAAAAAAAACGGCAAGGCAACACATTTTATTTGAAAGGCCTAAATGGCATTAAGGTACAGCATATAAATACTGGCGATTCCAGAGACAGTCATTACAGAATAACATTATAGCATTCTTTCCTTTACAAACAATACATTCATGATGTTTTCTCTGTGAAATATCTCACTTTGCCTTACTTTAACGAACTTAAGAGTAACTTACAAAGCTAAAATAATACAAAAAAGTCTCTCAATTGAATATAAGTTAGTGCTATCATGTTAGGGTTTTCCAACTTGACATACTGAAACCTGAAGCAGACGTTTCTCTCTGAATACATACAGTAGCTAGTTGTATTTAGCATCATTAGTCATGTCATTCAGTACTTTATGCTCTATACTGAATGTGGTAGTTTACATTCCCTGCATATACAAGTTTTTATTTAAATAAATAAATAAATAACAATACAAACATTTGCAAGGCATGAGACCCAGATAACTACAGGAGTCGTATCCAGTATGTATGTACTGTACGAGCTCTCGGCACCAAACAAGGCTGTGTATCCCAACAGTGATTAGCATTATTTGGGAAAAACAAATCCCAAATCTCATTCTTACTGCTTTTTATGAGATGGTTATTTAACCATGATTGTGTCCAGGATCACAAATCCTGGTGGCAAAGCAATATAGTTCATCTGATACGCAAATAACGGCTACTCCTTTTACAAACAACCTCTTAAAGGAATAGTTCTGTCATTATTCACTGATCCTCATGTCATTCTAAACCTGTATGTTGTTATTTGTTCAGTGGAACACTTGAAGAGCAGTTTAAAAGCATTGAGGTTTGGACTGACGCGAGGGTGAGTACTATTCCTCTAAGTAACAGAGCACTGGCAGATTGATTTACTGCTGTTTTTCCATCATTAGCACTTCATTCAGAAACAACTGCATCCAGCGGTTCACACTCTCTAACACCTGCCAGAACATACAGGCGTCTCCATGCGCAAGCCACACGATCGGCCACAGTTCTGGGGAAAGCTGAATTTAGCATTCAGAAATGTTTAAAAAGGTCCCTTAATGGTGAAAGTCTTCTGTACGGCATTGGAAAGTTCATTAGTATTTGACTTTGCCAGGAACTTGAACATTCACTCCGCTATAGTCCACCATGTACATGGGCCATTGCTGAAAAAAGAAAAAAAGGACATTTTAATAGTAGTCCAATTAGCAAAAAAAATCCCATGAAAGTTTGACATGAAAGTTCAATACAACTGACAACTCACTCAAAAATGAAAATTCTGTCATCATTTACTCACCCTCAAGTTGTTCTAAACCTGAGTTTCTTTCTTCTGTTAAACACAGAATATATTTTGAAGAATGTTGGTAACCAAACAGTTTCAGGTCCCCATTGACTTCAATAGTATTTATTTATTTATTTATTTATATCTTCTTAAGTGAAGAAACTTATTCAGGCTTAGAACAACTTGAGGGTGAGTAAATGATGACAGAATTTTTATTTTTGGGTGAACTATCCCTTTAATACAAGTTCACAATCTCATTGTGCAAAATTCATATGTGTTTGTTCTAACAGTCTTTAAAAAATATGTAAGAACTTGCACCACTTCTGAAATTAATTTTCAATTCATCTAGGCTGCACAGGCAATTGTATATACTACCATTCAAAGTCTCTCATGCTCACTGAGGTTGCATTTATTTGATCAAAAATACAGTAAAAACAGTAATATTGTGAAATATTATTACAATTTAAAATAGTGGTTTTCTATTTTAATATATTTTAAAATGTAATTTATTCCTGCGATTGCAAAGCTGAATTTTCAGCAGTCAGAATTTTCAGAAATCATTCTAATATGCCGATTTGCTGCTCAAGAAATGTTTCTTATTATAATCAATGTTGAAACCAGTTGTGCTGCTTAATATGCAATTCTGACTTAATAGAAAGAACAGCATTTATTGGAAATAGATTTTTTTATCATATATATAAATGTTAAAAAATTCTATTTCCAATAAATGCTATAATAAGAAACTGTAAATTTCAGCATATCAGAATGAATTCAGAAAATTCTGACTGCTGAAAATTCAACTTTGCAATCACAGGAATAAATTTCAATTTAATGCATCCTTGATGAATAAATATGGAAGCTTGTTTCCGCCACTAAATAAAAAATAAAAAGGTAATTGTGACTTTTTATCTCACAATTCTGACTTTGTTTCTCAGAATTGCGACATATAAAGTCGCAATTGCGAGTTATAAAGTCAGAATTGCAAGATATAGGCCCAGTTTCACAGACAGGGCTTAGCCAAAGCCAGGATTAGGCCTTAGTTCAATTAGGATATTTAAGTAGCTTTTATAAACGTACACTGGAAAAAAACATTACTGGTGTGAATCTTGACACAAAACAATGGCTCTAACATATTTTAAGATATGTCAGTGCAAGTTACTTTCAGTTAAAACACCTCAAACATGCATTTTAGTCTGAGACTAGCTTAAAGCCTTGTCTGTGAAACCAGGGGATAAAGTCAGAACTGCAAATGATAAACTCACAATTGCGAGATTTTGGGCCCTATCATACACTCGGCGCAATGTGGCGCCATGCGCAACGCAAGTGTTTTTTGCTAGTTTCAGCCCGACGCAGTTATCATTTTCATGTCCTGCGCCACATTGTTTGAATAGCAAATGCATTTGCACCCATTTGTTCGCCCATGGAGTGCTGGTCTGAAAACGAGGTGTGTTCAGGCACATTGCTATTTTGAGGCAACTGAAAACAACTGCGCCGTTGACCAACTGAAACCTGGACTAAAGTCAATGGCGCAATATTTTTATTTATTTTTTTTTGTTATTTAAAGGGTGTGTTAGCATGTACACTCTGCTTGTTACACACACAGGGACACGCAGCAGCACACAAACATTTTTAAATATTAAAAATAAAAGGATTCCTCTCTGGAGAAGTGTTCAGTTTTTCCCGCTTGCAAATTCCGCCATGTAAATAGCGAATCCGCCATGGCGCATGCAGAACTGGCTTTTAAAGGGAATGGGAGATGAAACTCTAATTGGTTTATTGCACGTTACGCCCAAAACACACCCATGACTCATTAAGAGACAAGGGACAACCCTTTTGGACCATGCGTCGGGTGCGCCGACCATTTTTCCCGTCATTAAACTAGCAAAAGTGGATTCGGACACGCTATATATGCACTTGCGCCGTGCGCTTTAGACTTTTTTTCTCACAATTCTGAATTCTTTTGAGGAAAAAAAGACTGACTTTTATATCTCGCAATTCTGACTTTATAACTCGCAATTCTGACTTTATATCTCACTATTCTGACTTTGTATCTCGCAATTCTGACTTTATAACTCACAATTCTGACTTTATAACTCACAATTCTGACTTTATAACTCGCAATTGCATCATAAAGTCAGAATTGCAAGATATAAACTCACAATTCTGAGAAAAAGTCACAATTGCAAGATAGAAAGTTTCAATTATACTTTTTTTATTGAGTGGCAAAAACAAGCTTCCATAAATAAAAGTATAAATTTCTTTAAGAAAATAAATAAATAAGATAAATGAATCTTACTGACCCCAAACTTTTGCACAGCAGTGTGATGTTAACCAAAACACAAATGACTATTAAGTCTGGCTCCATTCTGTCCATAACACCCACTTTTCAAAATACATTCCTGTCATATAAAATCAAGTCCCACCCCACATTTCTTCCTCATTGAGTATCCTGTTCAACCTGGGTTTAAAATGCCTTTTATGATGACATAATCAATTTTAGTGGAGTGGAAATAGAAAACCACTCTTGTAATGTGTTTGCATACCATGACAGGTATCTGATTGGTTGATAGTGCTGAGTCTGCTCCAGTGGGCATGGATGCTTGACTGTTGTCAAGTACTCGTTTACGTTTGCGTCGATTCGTAGACACTTCTTTACCTTCTGCAAAAGAGGATATAAACATTTGCACACATTTGTAAACATTTACATTTTTTCAAAACTACATAAAATGTTTAATAACAAATAAAGGCTCTTACCTTTATTACAAGATTGAGTACACAACTCTGTAAAAGGCCTAAACAAAGACAAAATCAATTAGATCAAACAACACTTTTAAGTATTGTTCATCCAACATAATCACTATAATCACATCTGGCACAGCACTTACTGTAGTGGGGTTTTGATATTGAAAGTAATTTCATCTTGGGCCTGCAGGATTTTTTCCAACCGAACTATGTCATAAGTATTTGGATTCCTGAAGGGGATATCATCCGGAAGGCCACACACTTCCAGTGAGCCTGGATTGGCACGGATTAACTTGTAAGGAACAATGACTGAGCGGTCCAATCCCAAAGCTTCACCTGAACACAACACATTCACAAATTAGAATATTACAATATACATTAGAATATTTCAGAATGACAAAAACACTTTTGCACAAAGGAATAAATAGGTTTTTAGTAATTAACGTACCATATTTCTTATTGAAGAGCTCTTTAACTTGTTCCCTTAATATCACTTTCTCTCCCATTCGGTTGACCTCATCTTCTTCTGTTGGACAGTGATAAAATATTTAAGTATAGGGATATTTGATATAAGTTTACTGACAGATTCAACATTAAAATAACCTTTTATGCTAGACAGACTGTCAGATTAAAGCTAGACTTGTACGGTTTTATTTTTCAAAGGAAATACACTGGACATGGGTTATTTTGTCATTTTAAAATATATTTTAGAAAATTATAAATTATTAAATAATTGAATACAACATTTTTTAAATAATGGACAATTTTATACTAGTAAAAAGATGTTATTTTGCTGTTATTTTTAACTTTATATTTCTTGAGCAGCAAATCAGCATGTTAGAATTTACAAGATATAAACTTGCAATTCTGACTTTTTTCTCGCAATTCTGACTTATGTTTCTCATAATTGTGAGTTTATATCACTCAAAAAAGTTTATTATTTTATTTTATTATTTTTATTTTTTATTTCTGAAGGATCATGTGACACTGAAGACTGGAGTAATGATGCTGAAAATTCAGCTTTGCCATCACAGGAATAAATGACATTTCAAAATATATATTAAAACAGAAAACTATGGAAGCTTGTTTCCGTCACTGAATAAAAAATAAAAAAGGTAATTGCGGCATTTTATCTCACAATTCTGACTTTTTTTTCCTCGCAATTCAGACTTTTTTCTCAGAATTGAGTGATATAAACTCACAATTATGAGAAAAAAAGTAAGAATTGCAAGAAAAAAGTCAGAATTGCGAGTTTATATCTTGTAAATCTGACATTATAACATTATAACTCGCAACTGCAATTTTACATCTCGCCATTCTGACCTTTTCTCAGAATGGCAAGATATAAACTTGCAATTGCGAGATAAAAAGTCGCTATTATCTTTAAAATTATTTTATTCCATGGTGGAAACAAGCTTCCATAGAAAACAGTTATTTTAAATTGTAATAATATTTCATAATATTAGTGTTTTACTGTAATTATCAAATAAATGCAGCTTTGGTGTGCATAAGAGACTTCATTGCACACCAAAAATATTACAAAAATATTTTTGAATGGTAATATAAGTAAAATAATTATATATCTGTCAAACAGCAAAAGTAAAGCTGAAGGAGCTGTGCAGCCAATCAAAAATAGAAATGGGACATCCATCGACTGAAAGTTCTAGATATAGTTTTGTCACACCGCAACACTCTGAATGTCCATTGTAGACATGGATTTCTTGTCCATTAAGTGCAATAAATAACTACAACACATAATACACAGTAAATTATGCCTTATTCTTACCGCTTATTGGGGTGTAACCTTTCTTTAATATGGTTATTCTCCGTGGTGCTGGCAAAATAAAAATGATTTAAGTTATTTCCATGAGTAATTCAGCAAAAATAGACAATTTAAAAAAGAAGTGCTATTAAATTTTGACTGCTTACCTGGCTTGGGAATAAGCCCTTGGAAAGGCCTGAAAAGATAGAAAAGACTTTGTAATCCTTAAATAAACTCAATATATTACACAAAATAATCCATGTTCACAATTTTTTTTTGTTTTATTTAGTTCGAAAGCTTTTCAAAATCTTGATGCAGTGCTTCACCTTGTAATGCTGAAAGAGATCTTGTCTGCCACCGCTAATATCCTCTCTAGATTCTGTGAGCCGAAGGTACAGGGTTTTCTGAAGGGGATGCCAGGGGGCAAGCCCTCGATAATCACTGAGCCAGGGTTACTCTTGATCCTCTTGTAAGGCACTTGCACAGGATACTTAATGCCCAGTGCCTCGCCGTATTTCCTGTTGAACAGGTCTTGGACCTGCTCTCGCAGTGTGTTTGCCAAGTCGATACGGGAGAGCTTGGCCTCTAAACTGTCTGAGGGCAGAACAATGGTAGAAAAGCCAACGGTTTAGTGATACCATATCAGGAAAGGACAGGAGGGAATGAAGTTTTGAACATGAACTGGCATCCAAAAGACAGACACATGGCACAAGGATCAGCTGAATCTTTTCATTTAGTCAGGATGCAATAAAGTCACTAACTTACTGTGTACAACACCTGATAACTTAATCACAGTGATACCTGAGAATCCTGGTCTTTTGGAGGCAGGTCCCGGGTCATCTGATTGGTCTTTAGAGTCAGTCTCTGCTGAATATTTAATCAAAAGGAGAATTATATTAGATTAGTAAGTGATATTTTGGATAAAACAGAAGGAATACACACAAAATGGATACAAAACAAAACAAAATGACCCTACATAAGACAAATGGTTTGTAAAATAAAATAAAATTAGGGTTGTCACTAACGATTATTTTGGTATTCGAGTAATCGGTCGATTATTTTGACGATTAATCGAGTACTCGGATAATTTTGTGGTAATAAAAATAGACCTAAGTGAACAATAACCATTAAAATTACTTAAAATACATAGGTATAAAAACAATGAAGCAATAATCACTGGTTTAGATAAAGTGTGAAAAGTAAGTAATCATATGATTTTATTGAACAACACTGTTAAAATACATAATGTAATATACAATATAAACATGATCAACTTATGTACTTTACATATTATAACAAATGCCTACAGAGGGCGCCAAAGGCCTGGTGTTGTTGTTACTTTACAGCAGCTCAAATCCTTGTTCAATATTGGCCAAGCAACATTTAATTCATAACCTGCACGAATGTAAATAATTGTGTTGCGATTCACCCTGAAACCCGCAGTGCATATATTATTTAACTGAATCGCAGCCTTTGTGATTTCACAATAGCACTATGCTTTTTAATATATCGTGCAGCCTTTGAAAATGGTCTAATAATACAGTTTTTGGATTCCCGTCCATGAAATGCGGCACTTCCAGTATTTTGCTGGCTAATCAAGGATTTTTTTTTAAATCAAGTACTCAAATTGAATCGAGGAATCATGACAACTCTAAATAAAATAATAAAATAAAATAAAATAAAAAATATTGGTTTACCTGAATCAGAGGTTGTCTTAGAGGCACCTTCATTTTTGACCGGTTCTGTCAACAATTCTGGCCTGACAAACACAGATAAAAAGGTACATCATAGTCAAACAGCTTCTTGAAACATTGTAGTGGTTTTGTGTAAGCCTGAACAAACTTATTTAATCATTTTAATGTGTTCTTTATGACTATACCTCTTTATAACAAATGTAATCTGACTACTGGCGGCAAGAATCTTCCGGAGTTTTGCTGCCCCAAAACAGTTCGGTCTTCGAAAAGTCATCCCTTCTGGCAGCCCTGTGACATACAGCTCATCTGGGTACATCTGGAACTTGGAGTATGGCACTTTAGCCGGTTCAGGCAGACCAAGAGCCTCACCTAGAATGAGAAAGATAGGTGATTTGACTCGATATGACACACCATTATGAATTCTGCAATCTATTATTTGTGTATATTTTAAGCCAGAGGAATCTATGCAGGTTGCCGCCACAGTTGATTGTAAATGATACGGTGAGTAAGTCCATGACTCACTGTACTTGGAGCTGAACAGGCTCTCGACTTGCTTTCGCAGCTGAAGGATCATCTCTCCGATGTCTTCTGGGGAAAGGAGGACAATCACACCAACAGCCCATAATATCTGAAGACAAAACTGAGTGATAGTTCAAAATTGAGTTTTACCTTCAACAGCTCTCTTGAGCCCTTGTGGTGTAGACTTCGGTGTTAAATCTTCTGCGGAGATACAAACAGAATGACGTTACCATCAGTGTAGCACATGGGAAGTATTCCTATGTGTATGATTTGATCAAAAACACATGAATTATACACGCTTTGCTGGAGATGTTTTGATGATTCAACTCACCTGTGTTTTACTCCAGTGACCATTTGTGTAATGCAAACTTCAACATAACAAATCCAGTGTTATTAATTATGAGTCAAAATGCTTAATTTGTGAGTTAATATGAACGCTTCAACAACACCAGGTTTCTACACCTGATTCATGTACAAATGATTTTTTAAAAAAACCCAGTAATTTCCCTATTAATTATTGTTTAAAAAAATTGAAATTTAAAAAAATTTGAAATTGAATATATATATATATATATATATATACACACACAGTCAGACCAAAATTTATTCAGACACCTTGAACATTTCATTCATTAATACAGTTTATTCACTATAGTTTAAAAAAATGGTAATAAAATATGACAAGATCTCAAGATCTCAAACTGTGTCAGAAAAAAATATGTCAGATAACACTTAAGCAAAACATGGTCAGGTCAAAGTGTCTGAATAATTTTTGGTTTCAAATTTATATATCAAAATAAAAAATATATAATATATTATATCAAAAATGTCTGAATAATTTTTAGTTTGACTATATATATATATATATATATATATATATATATATATATATATATATATAAAATATTATATTTATATTATTATATATAAAACATTAATTATTAAATACATGTTGTATAAACCACACTTTGTGACCAATGAATTTCCATTACTTTTCCATAGTAAGAATAAAAATGAATCTAAGGATTTTTTAAAAAATCAATTAGATTCAGACTGATCTGTGATCAGATTCATGGAAAAGAACCAGCACTGCTATTGTTAACTAAAATGATTAAAAATCTTTTTCGTTAATTGAAATAAAATAAAATATAAATATTAGATGAAAAATTAAACTTATTTTATTTCAGTTCAGTTAGTTGCAATGGCAACATTTCTAATTTTAAGTACTAAAATTACTAAAACTAAAGCTGAAATAAACTGAAAACTGAAATTTAATAAAATAAAGCTAAATAGAAATATTAAAACAAAACCTATAAAAATGCCAAAAGCAGATAACAAAAATGATTCAAACTTAAAATAAAATTAAAATGAAAACTTAAAAGATATAAATAAAAGCTATAAATAAATAGTATATTAGTATACAAATAATAAAATAATTTAGAGCCAAAATAGCACTGAAAAGAACCAAATCAAAAGAATCAGACATCACTTGCTTACCTGCAAGGTTTACTCTACAAAAGAGCCTTATCTATGTGACAAAATATTCTACAGCATAACAAAAAAAGTTTTTTTTTTTTTTCTAGGCCTGGAAAAGAACTTTAAAATTCCCTGATTTTCAAGAACCCAGGAATCCTGTTAACACACATGACAGCTGTTGAGCGTTCATATTAACTCAGTATATTTCTATATATTAGGGGCACTAACACTGGGAGTCTATTTAGGGAGTTCTATTGGATGTGGGTTTACTGTAGTGGGAGAACTAGCACAGCATGGGGAACAGGTTTCACATTGGATCTGACTCGGGCTGGGACAACTGTTTGGGTAAGTCTGGGGTATTGGGTTTGGAGTTAAAATAAGAAATGTAAAACTCGTCTTACCACATTTCAACCTATGTTATTATCTCTGGTTAAAATGTTTTTGTACATTAAGTGCCGCTGTCCTGTTTCGGTCTTCACAGAGGTTCATACTCATGTACAATTCCTTTTGAGAGATTAGGACATGGTTTCTTCCAGTCTAAATGAGCATTTAATATGCCTGTGTTGAGCATAAGCTCACTGAAATGAACGTCTAACAAGAATGGTCTTGACAGTTAGTTGGACTAACACGTACATATACATATAAAGATTATGAGACGGGCATTAAAGCTTGTAGGAGGGCAGGTATAGACGGGATGGAGGGATTTGTAACTGGATGAGAAACTGGAGGGTTATATTAGAGGCTTTGATGTGTCATATGTTTGGGATTATCGATATACCACCAGAGGCAAGAGAAAAAAGATGGATATGGAACTACATTCAGATATTAGGTAAGAAGGCCAGTATGCTGTTACCTGCTACAGGCTCCTTGGGACGACAGAGGTCAGGGGTCACCCGCTCAGCCTGAGGCTCACTTGGCTCCTCTGTAGAAGCACTGGACTCTGAGAGTAGAGGATGAGAGAAAGACAGGAACAAAGAAGGCGAATTTGGATGTAAATTTAAAAACAAAATAAAAATGGCACTCAAAATGCATTTAATTTAGATAATATGATGTATTCATTGGAATTTGATTCTGAATTGTGAAAAGTTATGCTGATAAAATTGGTTCATTATTTTTAGAATACATTGATGAATCATCTATTATGAGGCCAGTAAAAATGAAATCTCATATGCTCACCAAGGCTGCGTTTGATCAAAATGCAATAATATACTGTGAAATTATATTAATATGAAATATATATATCAATATGAAATATATATATTTATAAAACAGTTAGTTCCTATCCTTGATTCTGATTGGTCAATAGCTGTGTTTTAGTCACGATAAAACACGGCTATGACCGCTTCACCCAACGGTTCTGTGTATCACTACACAACACCCTTAGCAACCACTCTTAGCAACGTAAACTGTATGTTCTCAATTGATATTGTACATTGAAGCTTACTGTATTATGTAGAAGAGTGTTGTGAGAAAGAGATAGAGTGAGCGAGTTTATTACCTGCATTCAGATTTTAACATTTTCCTTCATAACAAAAAATCTGTTTAAATGTCCGATGTATTATCTTGTCCTTTTAACAGTTAAGGGGTTTTCCCGTGGCTAACAGCGCTAGTCAAAGCATTTGTTAGTTGCGTCTTGTTCCGTGTTCACAACAATTAAGTCTTTTCAATGTAAAAGTCTTCGCTACTGACCAGTAGCCGCTCACTGCAGAACACACGAGATCCAGTGGGCAGAGACGGGTAGGTTTACGGATATGTAAAGTGGGAGGAGTTGGATCTAGACCCCGCCCCCTGGATCTCGTGTTCTGCAGTGAGGACCATCTCCTACTGACTGGCACACTCATAAAGACAGTCTTTGCCGCCATCTAATGGCGTAATAATGTAACTTCTGTTGCTGTTCACGGTCAGGGACTATTTTTTCTGGCGGAAGGAAGGCTTTTAGTGAAAGTTTACTTCATGAAAGTTGCATTGATACATATTTTTGGCTTTAATATTTGTATTGTGTGATAACCGTTTTATAAAAGCAATAAGGTACTCGAGGCTAGTGCTGTATCGTGAATAAGTCACGGCTGAAGGGGCCGCTTCGCGTCGTGCCTAACAACAGCCTTCAGCCGTGACTTATTCATGATACAGCACTAGCCTCGAGTACCTGATTGCTTAAGGTACTCGAGGCTAGTACCTATAGGAAGGCTTTTAGTGAAAGTTTACTTCATGAAAGTTGCATTGATACATATTTTTGGCTTTAATATTTATATTGTGTGATAACCGTTTTATAAAAGCAATAAGGTACTCGAGGCTAGTGCTGTATCGTGAATAAGTCACGGCTGAAGGGGCCACTTTGCGTCGTGCCTAACAACAGCCTTCAGCCGTGACTTATTCATGATACAGCACAGCCTCTCGTACCTTACTGCTTATATATATATATATATATATATATATATAGAGAGAGAGAGAGAGAGAGAGAGAGAGATATATATCATTAGTCCAGTCTTCAGTGTCACATGATCCTTCAGAAATCATTTTAATATGCTGATTTGATTTATATATAACAATTTAAAACAACTATTTTTTATTTTAATATATTTTAAAATGTCATTTATTCCTGTGATGCAAAGTTCCATGAAATGACATATGTCCAAGTGAAATAGGATACTAAATGACAGAAAAAAAACAGCCTGGAATTAATTTTATCTATCATGGATTTGACAGGTGTTTGGAATTGGATTCAGAGTGGTTTGAGAGATGGAGAAAGTACAGTATATTTTGATGAAAGATTGCAAAAAAAAGTTGAACTGATGAGGCAAGCATAATGAGACCCAGCATATTTATTAAATAAATAGCGTCTTTAAATAAGGATGGAAGGTAGAGAGGAGGTAAAAATCACATTTGGCCAGAATGATGTTTTTCAACACTGTTAATGCAGCAGTTGAGCTCAAATTTGCAGTTTATATATGATGTTCCTTCAGTTCACAGTGTTTAGCCAATGAATGTGCCATGTAATGCAAAATGCCCTGCCTGTCCTCAAAGGCTCAGATCACTGCACAGCAGGGTGGAAAATGAGAGCAAATATTTTTAAATCAGAAGGCAACCATCAAAGACAAACTTCCTCTCTGTGAGTAAGTGAAATATGCTAATGCATTCCCATCCAGTAGACCTACAGGGATTTCATGCTTCTTTCAACTCACAACTTTATTTAAATTTCTGCACAGATTATTGTTAACAATAACGCAAAAAAAGAGAACAAAACTTTAGGTACCAGGCCCGAAATATTAAAACTCTCAGTGTGAGGCTTACTGTGTGACTGTGAGACCATACCTGGCACTGTCACCTGGATAATTTCACCATCTGGGGGTTCTGTTTTGATCTTTTTCAAAGGCAGACAGTCTCCAGATGGCCCTGAAAAATAAAACATAATGAATTATTTTACAGTAAAAATAAGTTACATATTCATAAAACTACAGGGCAGAAGCCAAAGTTGTATTAAAATGATGAGCGGGAGATCTACCTGCTTCACACTCAGCCAAGGGACTGACACAGGAGCTAGTCGATCTGAAACAAAAACATTAATAAGAATTCCATTTCTACTTTCTTCTTAAATACAGGGAAAAGGTGATGCACCCAAATTAAATTTCTTGGCCGAAAGTGGAACTTCTGACACACTAGGCCAAAAGGCAAAAATCTAATTTTAAATTGTTTTTTTTGTTTGTTTGTTTGTTTGTTTTTTAATAACTATACATTCTGTTAACCTATACATTCTCTGCAGAAAACAGAATGAAGAATTAAGGCCCATTCACACCAAGGACGATAACTCTAATGATAAAGATGTCTAAATGTAAAAGAACAGCAAAGTCTACACCACAACTATAACAAAAAAGGCACAGAGAAACAATATCGTTTTTGTCAAGCATAAAATGACAAAACTGCTTATGCTTATATTAAACAGAACGATATTGTTCGTTGGTGTGGATGCTAATGTAGTTATTGTTATCGTTATCTTTATAGTCATTATTCTTTGTATGAACAGGCCTTTACTCATTAACTCTCTCATTGATTTTTTTTATAATATGAGCACAACCTTAAATGGGATGTTGGAGTCTCTCACTGTCTGTGTACATGGGTAAGTACATGTTTGCAATCTTTCCAAGAACCACTGTCCATGACAGTTATTGCTTATAAGGAAAATGTATGCAAATATGTTCCCTTTGTTTTACTAGGGAAAATGTAAAATCATTAATTTATTTTAGTGTTGTCAATCGATTAAAAAAAAACCTAATAAATCGCACATTTTTTCTGTAATTAATCGTGATTAAAAACATAGGAGTTTTTTAAATATTTTTATATTGTATTAATTTCACAGTTACCCTCGAAATTAATGTAGAAACAACTTAAAGACAGTATATTAAATATAAATATTTGTTTAATGCCATCTTTTTTATGAATGAAGCCCAGTATCATTGATACTAATACTGATGTCTCTATGAAATTGATTTTTTTAAACATTAATTAGACATTCAACATTACAGTATAACTAACAGCTATCAATTTCAACATTTATTAGGCTTTAAAAAAATAACTTTTAATTTATGTGAACTTAAAACAATCTTCACATAAATCCATTATATAATAAATGTCATATTTACCTGTGGCCTTCCTACCTGTGTAACAGGTAGGAAATATACAGAAATTTAATAAAGTTATCAAACACCTTACTGTCTTCACTGCATGAATTATAAATTAAATATAGATTAATCCTTATTAAAGCTACAGTCTTCTCTGTTACCTTTGTTCTTTGATTAACATTAATGACAGACATCACAGCAACTGGTTTTTTAGGCTGCTGTGACTTTAAGACCTGCTGCTGCCAAACGTGACGCGCATCTCATTTTCTCCCAACTTTTTAACTCATTTAAGATGTTTTGAGAGTGTGTCGAGTGTCGAGTTGTGTGTGTGTGTCACACAGGCACGACAGTCACAGACAGCGCGTTCTCGTTTGTCATGGTTTAAAAGCATTTGCGTGAATAAGAGTGTGATTATTTAATGTAACGCTAGCCAAATTATGATGAAAAAAAGGATGCTGCATTAATTGCATTCAAAATTTTAACGTGTTAAACTGAAATAATTAATCGCATATGTTAACGTGCTAATTATGACAGCCCTAATTTATTTATTCATTCATTTGTTTAACTTTTTTTTATTTATTGTCACATTTATTAGGCTTTTTATCCTTGTCAAAGTTACCAGATCCGTTTCAGCAGAGTTTCGGTTCATATTTTCAGCTAAAAAGTTGTGTCAGTGCATCATTACAGGAAAGTGAAAATGCAAACTATCTAAGAAAATACCAATATTGTGCTTCTGTGGTGACGGGGAAGGTGAATTGGTACCTGCTACTGTGAGTGTTGCTGACCAGCTCTAGGGAAGAGCTCGGCACCCTGAGGCCATCTGGGAAACCGTCCTCGGCACCATCCTGTTTGCCCTCCTCCTTAGCTACTTTACCAGCAGCTTACAAAGAATATGAATGGACAAGTTTAACATACACATACTGTACATTATAAAAAAATGCCACGTAAAATGTGCTTTATGTGGTAACATCTAGTTAATTCTAATCAATATTTTTTTTTAGTACTGAATCAACTTGATTATAATAGGTTACACCAATGAGTGTACTTTAAGGGTCAGATGAGGTAGAAATAGCTCCTTAAGGTAACAAGACATCAGAAAAAGTATAATGTTATAACAATGCTATTACAATGTAATAAGTGGAACGAGGCGCCAGACGGATGCTGGTTCAGGAAATACCTACCGGTAAAAATCCGTTCATCAAACATTCTAAGAAAAGAAAAAAGAAAATTGTTATTTCCTGTAAGACCAGCTAAACCGTATTAAAAACTGAAATGCTGTTTACGCATGTCTGGTGCCGAACAGCAGGAGATTTCCTCATTATGCCAAATCAGCGGCTCCACGCTGGCTCATGTATGGCAGCGGTTACCACAACCAGCATGACGCTCCACTTTGGATGCCTAGTGCTTCTCTGCCAGATGGCAAAGACGGCTAGATTTTTTTTTTTCTTTTTTTTTTCAGATGAAGCAAATTTAAAAACTCAGTATATCCAGTACCAATATTTGGATTCATTTTCAATGAGCCCCACAGTTAATTACATGACCAAAAATGAAAGGTTATCAGTAATTAAATCTCTGACACCACCGTCACACATTGAAATTGGAAGAGCTACAAATCACACCGCCGCTGTTTCAGTTTAACTACGTTGGCAATGTACTTAATTGAGCAGCTATGTCACATAAAAGGAAATCTCAGGTCAACATTAGTTCTCAAAATAAAAGTATGTTCAGATGGAGCCTCGTACCTTCTGACAACGAAGCGGACAGCATGCCTTTCTTCCAGGATCCGTTTGAGTTTAGGCACACCATAAGTGCATGGTCTCTTGAAGGGAATCTTGTCTGGAATTCCAATGATCTCAACCGCCTCAGGATCACAGGCGATTTTCCGGTACGGCACAGGAACCATGTGATCCAGGCCTAATGCCTCAGCTGAAATGAACATCAGTTAAGTGATGAGTTAAAGCTGAAGTGATTAATTTCTGCACTACCATGTTACCAAATGGAATTTTTAAACAGATTTTTAAACAATCCCCAACTGCCATTGGTCAGGCAACAAGGTGATCCCGCCCCAAATGCACACCATTGGTTGAGCCAATGTTGCTTTGTTGGCTGTTTTTTATAGCACCACAGAGACACAGTATTTATACTTTTCGGGGGGATCAAGCTACTAATAATGGTTTACTTACAGTTCTCTGCATATAAATAATGGGATAGGAGAAAATAGATTAACCCTATAAAGTCTACTTTGTCATATTTGATGCGCAAATTTCTAAGGCCTTTAAACTATCAACATGATCAAAACTTTGCTGAAAAACCTGTTGTACACAATGTACACATGACTTCTGTCATCTGATTGACAGTTTATACTGTATTAGCAAGTAAAAGGGCTTTTAGTAAAATTTTATTCCGTCACCCTTCAAGTTGTGATTCACGTCTTTTTGCTGTGAAATCTCTACTGATTTTTATAAAGTAAATGTAAAAATAAATTTTATATTAGTAATATTTCAAGATGAACACTTGCTGACTGAAGCAACTTGGGTTATTTGATTATCCATAGACCATTTTTAGAAAAATCATGTTAAAATGTGAGTATCAAATGATACATCAGACTTTTGAGGAATGTTTATTTGTACATCTCTCAATCATCATTGTGTAGCATTGCATTATATGTTTTGCCCCCACAATGAACTTCAGAGCTTTGATCATTTACTAAGAATTTAAATACTAAGACTACTACTTACTAAGACATATTATTAGGAGATATAGAGTGACAACTGATATTTGTGCATTTTTTATAAGCAGCCTGCTATACTATAATAAAGATCTCACTGATTTATATTACAAGCTATCAGAATTTCATCTTATATTTTGGCCATATTATGAGCTACATATTTTCCTATGTCATACTACATGAGCCATAAAAGCGTGATGCATCAAATATGATAGGCAACAAAAAATATGTATGCAAACTGTTTGTTTTAGATTTTTTTAAATTTTGTCCAAAGGTTCAATAAATGGTGCATTTCTGACTATTATTTCATGTCAAACTTTACAGGGTTAACATTGAAAAAATTACACACATCAACTCTACACTTTTTCTATCAATATGCAGTATTTTATTGTACAGTAGTATGGCTGTGAATTCTGTGTCTGTGAGCTCACCATATCTGCTGTTGAAGAGGATCTGAACACATTCTCGAAGGGTGTTGATATCCTCAGTCTCCCTGATGAACGAATCCCATTTTTCTGTTCATGCAACACAAAACAAAAATGTATCATTTAACAATCTTTCATATGTTCCCTGTTAAGGAAAATGCAATAATGCTACAGTCTTAATCAACATTTTCTGAAATGTATTTGGATACACTGAGGTTTTCCACTGTTTGTTTAGACATAGGAGACAATTAAGGCAGGTCCTGACTCTCTGCAGTGACTGAAGATTTCATGCTGATCTTTTGAGGGGAACAGACTTTGGTAGCCCAGGTGACCTGGCCAAACTCCCATTACTACTGCCCACTCTGCCAAGACCAGCCCTCTTTATGTCTAATACGCCTGGAGCCATATCTAAACAAATACCACCGACACACTGTGGATCATTAGATATGACTGATTTATTTACAGAGAGATGAAATTATACATTAGCTGCGTTTTCTTACTGCGAGGAATTCTGTTATTATTTACTAAATGAATCGTTCCAAACCCATATGCTGTTATTTTCTGAAGAATCTTCATGCTGCTTTTTTAAAAACTAAACAGTTTATTTGTTAGCATGTCAATGTCACGGTTCAAAAAAGACTAGTTTGCTATATCCCCTCTATTAAAGCTCTGAAATGGACTGCAAAAAGGTTTTACTGTATTACACTTTATCTATTTGTTTCTGCAGATTTCAGGTAGTTTTCTCAAAAAGTTTTTTTTCTCATGCACTGCGCCAGATATCACTTCAGTAGCACTTACATACACCACACTTAACAGTTTTATTCCTATCTGTATTCTGAAGGTTTGAAACTGGCTCATTTGCCTCATTTGTATATTTTAACATACTATTTCAGAAAACTTGCAATACAAAACAATTTTCTTAATGTACTGTGATTAATCAACTGGGAAGAGTATGGTGATATAGGCTAGATTAGTTTAAATTTTTACCCTATTTACCTGTAATGTCTGACTCTGATCTTGTGTATACAGTCAAACCAAAAATTATTCAGACATTTTTGATATTTTTTATGTATTTTTACTAGTGGGTGCAGGACACTACAGTTCATTTATGTAAGTGAGGAAATAAAAATAAAGTAAAATAAAGTAAACTGTGACATATTATACCCAAAAATTCTTCATACAGTGGACTACCAGTAAAATTGATAAAAATTTGGAACCAAAAATTATTTAGACACTTCGACCTGACCATGTTTTGCTTAAGTGTTATCTGACATAATTAAGATTATTTTTTTCTGACACAGTTTAACTCTGAGATATTTTATTACCATTTTTTTAAACTATAGTGAATAAACTGTATTAATGAATGAAATGTTCAAGGTGTCTGAATAAATTTTGGTTTGGCTGTATATTATTATATATATTAGGGGTGTAATGGTACATGTATGTACGGACAACACGGCATGCATGCAGTCAGACAACAAATACAGTCGGTCACAGGCGATCCGTACTCCAATCCAGAAGGGGGCGCACGCGGTAATGCAACGCTGCTTGCTAACCACCACAACAGGAAAAAGTGCAGAAGAAGAAGAACAGACGATCTATGTATAGATATGTTTACTTGTAATCTCTCAAACATGGAAAGACATCAATAAAACAGCTTGAGAATAATATCTCATGTATCATTACATTTACCTCAGGCAAGTCATTTAGTGTCCACAGCATGTTAGTTTACTAGAGAAATGAACTCTAGAGGGGAGCATTTCACTGAATATATACACTATATTAGCTTATATATTTATTATATTTACTTTAACTGTTAGTAATGTCTCATTATTTTAATGTTTAAATTTGTCATGAAAACAAGTTATGACAGTAACTGTGTAAATGATTATATTTCAAAAATTAGAATGAGAATTTAATGCAAAACCTGCCTTGTTTGCAATTTACATGTTTTTTTTTCATTTGTGTTGATTATTAAATATCTAAAAATAATGTACTATATATAGTGCATTAGCTGAGATAGTTTTTTTATCCTTAAGAAAATGTTAATTATAGTTGAATTTATTTAAAGAGAGAGACACAATTTGTTCAATAAATCACTGTTTAATAAAAAAAAAAAAAAAGAGGAAGCAATTTTAAGTTTAGTTAATTCCACCATGCTGTATCAGTGCATGAGTCAGTCTAAAACAAACTTTTATAGTGCTTTTTGGTCTTTTGGTTACTATGAAATATTGTTTTATAGAAAAAAAGCTGCATTAAGATTCTTCAAAAATTATCCTTTTATGTGCTACTAAAAATATAACATTATACAGGTTTGGAACGGCCTGAGGGTGAATAAATAATGACAGAACTTTAATTTTTAGGTAAACTATCCCTTTATAGTGTTGTGAGAAGATTCCTTGTCTTTGTATTTTGGGGAGGAAACTAACTTGGTCTATATCCTGTTTTAGTTCTATTAGACACACTGCTTGGGACCCCATAAAACCTATTGAAATGAAGGCCAGCTTGTCCTTGGCCAGACGCTGTAATGGTGAGTACAGTCTGTCGCCCACCTGATTTTTCATGCACTATGGAGAACAGAAGGCGCTTGGAGACATGGATGCTGGGAGGGCTCTGAGTAAGATCCGTTGCCAGCCCTATTCGTTCGCCTGGAAGAGACACACACAGTCAGAGCTATAAGCTCAGAGTTAAGTACATAAAAAAGAACCATTTCCATATGGTTCAGCCTATACATGTGTGATATCACTCATCATAAGTGCAACAGTAATCTCCATAGAAAGTGAGTGGAAGCCAATGTATATAGAAAGACAACAGGAGGCTCTTACCATTGTCAGCACATTCCTTGGCCTGAACCGCTTTCTCCTCAGCGGACGCCCACATGCCCAGCCGCTCTTTACCTATGCTGTGCAGTGATGTGGGCTTCAGGTCCAGTTTGCTGTCTGGGTGGGGCTGGGAGGACATGGGCATACCGAACAGGAAGCTGGAGAGCATGGAGTTGCTAGCAGACACTTCCTGCACGGAGGGTTTGACAGAGGCATGGTTGCTTATGCTCTTTGAGGTCGAAGAGTGATGGTTGACTTCCGGACAGGATTTGGCATCCCGAGAGGGTTCCTCTGGTGTTCTATTAAAACACACACACAATTTTTGGTCTTTGTTCATGAGGTGTTTATCTAAAACTCATTATTTATTTGTTTAAAAATCACTCCAAGTTTGCAAATTATTTTTTACATCAACTATTCACACCAATGAACTTCAATCAATATCATTTATCAAACATTTTTTTGAACGAAAGCAGTCATTCATATAATTTACTTCAAAATACAACCCACCTGACAATAGATTCAGTTATTAAAATACATGTCTTTTATGGATTCTGTAATGAATATGGTGCAAAACAGGTACAGTTTACACTACCGTTCAAAAGTTTGTGGTCAGTAAAAAAGTTTTATGTTTTTGAAAGAAGTCTCTTATGCTCACTAAGGCTGCATTTATTTGATTAAAAATACAGTAGAAACAGTAATATTGTGAAATATTATTACAATATAAAATAACTATTACTGTTTTCTATTTAAATATATTTTAAAGTGTAATTTATTCCTGTGATAGAAAAGCTGAATTTTCACCATCATCACTCCAGTCTTCAGTGTCACATGATCCTTCAGAAATCATTCTAACATGCTAATTTAGAGCTCAAGAAACATTTATTATTATTATCAATGTTGAAAACAGTTGTGCTGCTTAATATTTTTGTGAAAATCATGCTACAGGATTATTTGATAAATAGAAAGTTCAAAAGAACAGCATTTATTTGTAAGAGATTTTTTTTTGTAATGATATAAAAAATCTTACTGTCACTTTTTAACAATTTAGTGCATCCTTGATTATTTAAAAAAAAATCTGATACCCAAACTTTAGAGTATGTAGATCATTTCCATTTTGTCAGCACATTTTGTCATATTACATGTTTTCATTTCTCTTGTTATTTTTGTTGCTGCTATGGCTTTTATCTATTTCCTTGTTTTCTGACAGCAATGACAACCTCTATCTAAAACGGTAAGAGATACCTGACCAAAAGCTTATATCTTATTTTTTGAGGTTTTGCAGGAAAGAAAATCAACATACCCTGTAAAAAAATATTAGATCTTCATAGTTTAAAATTTTTATGTGAAGTAGTTCAAAGAGATGCATTTTTTTCCATTTCATTTTACAATCTTGTTGTGCAGAAAAAACTGGCATTTAGCATATGCATTCTGTCCAGTGTATTATCAACTAGAAGACTGACCTTTTGACTATGAAGCGGATGCGGTTGCTCTGCTCTAAGATCTTCATTAAGGTCTTGGTGTCATATTCCGAAGGCTTTCTCAAAGTCACACCATCAGGCAGGCCGTAGACAACCACTGAGCTGGGATCCTTGAGAATCCAGTCATAAGGCACAGGGACCAGGCTGCTCTTCCCAACAGCCTCACCTGAAACATTACATTTAAGTGGATAAAGATGTTTTTGCTTTTGTGCCAAATACTGTACATCCTTTTTTGCTTTTTATCCCACAATAATGTGAAGAAAACCCTACTATCAACTTACTATAAAGCACGCTGAACACCTCCTCCACCATCTTCCTTAGGACAAAGATGTTGGAATGAGCGTCTGTTAAGGCTCTCTGTCTGCCTTGCTGCCCGCAGTCTTTGCCAGTCCTGCTGCAGTCCACATCAGGAACTTTGGCGTGGGAGTTCATGGAAGTTAACGCTTGCAGACAGGACACTTCTGTGGAAAATAAATCTGTTACTTCTGAGGAAAAAGCACAACTAGCCTCAAAACACCTGTACTGTTATTTATGTAAAAATACAGAACAGTTGAAACATTAATATTGTGAAATATTTGGCAAGACAAAACAAGAACAAAACACAAAGCAACACAAAACACGTGCAAATGATAAAACTTTCACTCTACGATGGTTAAACTTTGCAATTAATCCACGAATCACACACGTGCCGAACCTGGTCCGTACGGATCCTATGATCCATTACACCCCTAACAGTTAAATTGTGATTACCAAGACAATTTGCCATGCAAACAAAATTGTTTTGTTTTTTTTCTCTTTGGAATAACTAGGGCTGGGTTTCGTTCAAAAATTTTCGATATCGATACCGATACCGATACCTTGACTTCGATACCGATTCCTGAACAATACCTTTTTCGACACTAATTTTATAATTACCTCAAAAAATCTTTGGTTTTATATTTTAAGTTTGTTGACTTTTTTTTACAGACTCAAAGACTCATCTCCTGAGCCACTGCACAAAGGAATAAAAAAAGGCTGCTTATAAATTAACATTTTTTTTTTAAATTAAAGTTCTTATTTGGCTAAATTACATTTCCTTAACAGCCTTTAAACACAGGCTTTACTCCCTTCAAACTTATATTTTGCCACTGTTTCCCTACATCATTGTTGGATATATAATTATATATAATATATAATTATATAATTTATAATTAAGCTTGTGTATATTTTTAGTTAAAGCTGTTAAGTTATAAAGCAATATTTCATGTAGGGTCTTCCTTTGTGTTTTATATAATGACCACTAGGAGGTGGTCTAGGCACATGCTTTCCTTGATTGGTTTTCTCTAAAAAGAAATATGTTCAGTTGAAAACGAAAGTAAAAGAGTGACGCACGTTCGTTGCGTCTTGCCGTGAAATGAGAGTTCCGTGTCTTTATTAAAATCAACACATTAATGATTTATCACTCATCCACCCGCAATTAATTGGAATATTATTTTTTATTACTTGGCCCGACCCGCGGATTATCTATCTATCTATATCTATATCTATATATATATATATATGCTTCTTCAGGAGACAACCGTTTGAAAATGTCCGCTCTGAGGGTGTGGTTGATGCTTGCACACAGTAGCAGTATCAGGAGGATGCTGATACCCCTTTTCCACCAGAATTGTTCGCGTTCTGGAGCCAGAGCATGTGCTCGCCCGTCAAGAACCGGTTGCATGTTTCCATAGACTTGAGGAACGAACGCTGATGTAACAATGTATTACAACGTTATTACATTGCTCAACGAGACAGCGACAGCATTTCTCAGCCCCTCTCCCCGGCTCCGTTCGGAGGTATCGAAATTTGGTACCGAATGACAAGACACTTTTCGATACTCGATAGTATCGAGGCAATTCGGTTGGTACCTAAAAAGTATCGAATTCGATACCAAGCCCTAGGAATAACATACACATGTATTAAGAAAGCAAAAAGGATAAATTTGAATTTCATGTTGACTCACTGCAGAACTTGTGAAAGTCTGTCTGTATTTCCTTTCTGGAGTTTAGGAAGATTCTTCCCTTCTCTGTTCCCACAGCAATCACGCTGTCCTCGTGCACAGTGACACAGGCCACCTCAGCATTCAGTTTAGACATGGCAGTGCACTGCAAACACATTTTGTTACAAGTCATCCACCAAAAAAATGTTGCATAATACTCTCACTGTAAGTATTTTCAGTATCCGTCTTACCACAGAGTCCAGAGCAGACACTAGGCTGGTGAGGATCTCTTGTCTGGCTGACACTTGGGGAACTTTGAGCTCTGGCCGCGAGTTGGTCCTCATCCCATCACAGCCCAGCTTCCGTATCTGTGCCATTCTTCTGAGGGAAAGACAGAATGAAGCACACTGAAATTCAATGCAGGTCTATAACACTACACCAAACTCACTAACTTACTAATAACACATAACAGCTGTTGTGCCAAAAGTTATTCAAGAGCAGATACCATATTTAATTTGAATAAAATGATGTCATATGTAAGCAATCTACAAAATAACGGTAAGTTGACCATGCAGGATACACGTAAAAACAAACAGTCAGTGCAATTATTCAGTGTAGTCTGACTCACAAACATATGACTCATGTCAGTAATCATTTTAATATTCAGATTTGGTGCATCTTATTATTTTCAAGGTAGTGCTGCTTGACATTTTTGTGAAATACCATGATACATTTTTTTCATACAGGATTCTTTGATGAATAGAAAATTCGAAAGCATTTATTTCAAAAAGAAATCTTTTGTAACATCATAAATATATAGTGCAAAAGTCCTTAGGCACTTTTAGGCACAATATGATGATTATTTATATCTTTTCTTTTAGCGTGACAGTAGGAAAGCTTTAACACTTTGCAGTTAGCACATACTGTAAAAATCTGAATTTTGAGAAAGCTCTTAAGGAAATTTTAAGGTTAGGGATTTAAGAATAATATTTAATATGTAACATGGTTTTGTTGTTTGTTTATTTGTATGCATGTTATTGTTATTTGCCTTTGCTGGGTTTGTGTCATATATTGAAATTAATTGTATGCACAAGTGGTCCTACAACAGATTGAGATCTGATCTCACCATCATCAAATCTGTCTGTGATTACATGAAGAGATAGAAGCAACAAAGTCCAAATCCACAGAAAAACTGTGGAAACTTATCCAACCTAACTGCAAATCACCTTAAAAATTGTAAAAAGTCTAGTCTACCAAAAAGAACTGGTGCTGTTTGCAAGGCAAAGGGTGGTCACACCAAATAGTAATTTGATTTAGTTAACATAAGTTCGTATAGTAATAAGTAACATCTATCATGGCGCTGTTTTGGAAAACATCCTCAATGTACATCATTTATTTTGTACTATTGCCTATAAAACGGTTCACAGTACTGCAGTTTGCAAGTTCATTTCTTCAAGCATCTTGGAGAAGTTTCCACAGTTCTAGTATGAATTTAGACTTCTAGTACTGTATATACTACATGTGAGTCAAAATCTGCTAAGGGGTAATAATTCAACAACAGCTTTAAAAAGTGATTTTTCACTATTATTTACAACAGCATCTGCATTTTCATGGGTTTGAATAAAAGATTTTTGTTATACAATTTTTGTTAAACTTTGTGCATCAAAACCACTCCTTTCCTGGTAAAAAATGAACTTGATCTTCAAAATTCAACGAATTTGCGACAGCTGAATGTAACATATTTGACAAGCCAAACATGTCAGTCTCTGAGTAACATGTAATTTATTAAAGCCATGAAATAAACTTCATTCCTTAAAGGTGCAATGTGTAAATTTTAGTGGCATCTAGCGGTGAGGTTGCGAAATGCAACTAACGGCGCACACCCCTCACACCCCTCCCTTTCGGAGAAGCTACGGTGGCCGTCTGGCCGACACGACAAAGATGTCGTCGTCTGAGACAGCAGAGAGTACGTTAGCCAGTCAAGCAATGAGGTTTCTTCTTACTTCTAACAAAGAACGTTCTCTGCTTCTAATAAACCAGACGATGACTACTACTACTACTTTGTGCTTATTCAACTAAGTGACGATGCAAGCTGCCTCTAAAAACACCAACGAACATAGTGACTAAGCACGATCTGTAGAGCAGTTTGTCCGTTTAGGGTTATTGTAGAAACATGCGGACGCATAATGGCGACTTGACATGGAGGGGGGACCCGCGGTGTATGAGATAGAAATGGCTCATTCAAAGGTAATAAAAACATAACGGTTCATTATGTAAGGTCTTTATGCACCACTGAAAACATAGTTATGTATATTATATTGCATTTCTGTCAATAGATCCTCCAAAATTTTACACACTGCACCTGAACTATGCAAAAAGCATTTGAAACGTCTCCAGTGCATTTTATAATTACCCAAAAATCAAGCATAGTTTATCCCTTACGTACATTATCATGTCCATCAAAAACTTAGGCTGGCTGTCAGTTGGAATATTAGAACTAAAAACATCGACATAACACACTCATGGGCATCAATCACTTCACTGAATTTTTGCCGGCTAAGAAATAAACAATTATTAGCTTACGATCCATCTGTTTTCAAATCCACATCATTTGAATATCACATCATTGATGTCTGTCAAAAAACAACGTGCACAATACACAATAGTATTAACGAGAAGCAGAGGTCCAGCGAGTAAACGCATTTTCTGGAAAACCCACACTACCGGATGTTTTAACTATGTCATTGCTTTTCTGTGAAAAGGGAAAAAATGGTGGCCTGAGCAACTTCAACATTCTGTCTGTCGGAGATGGTAATGTGCATAATACATAACGCACGCGAGTATAAATTTGTTCTTCACTCGCTGAAATTGAATCAGAATGATCAGAGAAATGAGTGAAGTACTTCACACTGCATGATAAAGAGAATAAACAGCAATTGAAAAACGCCACCGGGTTAATGAACATCATGTCAACGTGTGTTGATTATGATGGACATTTTTTATGCACGAACTATGCATTCTGATTTTGACATTCCTGATTTGAATATTTTCAATAATTCTCTATTCTTGACTGATCTTTTTTACATAAGTTTGGCAATAGATGAACTGTTAAATGAGTGATCTTGAGATGAGCCCCTGTAATCGTCAAATTTGACTCTCATATGCTGATGCAATATATTATAAACTTAACAGGTGATTTTTATAAAACGTAGTTTGATCATTATCTTCTCAGTTGTTTAAAAGATTAAAGCAATTATCAAAGTTTTGATAAAATGTTGTATCATTATCCAGTACTTTTTTTTTTTTTTTTTGTTACTTTTATTTTCCCCTTAGCAGATTTTGACTCATTATAGGGAATAATTAAAACAGAATTCTGTAGGAAACACTAATGTACCGTCTACCCCTTGATTACAGTACGCAGGAACCACAGACATGACAGGAAAACAATAACAACTAATAGTAATTAATAGTGTTATAATTACTTGCAAAAACAAACTTTTTTTAATATACTAAAAAGTAGAAAGGTTTCAAGTTCCCTATTAACTTTTTAAAACATTTTCGGCTGTACAAAACGTATTGAAGGATGGAAAAACCTATAAGAAGCTTTGGAAAGTGATAGTAATACCCTCTCCTGTGCTAATACACCAAAATCCGTCACACACATGTGAAAGTAGCTAATTACGATAAGCCTTTGTCAACCAATTAAAGCTAGCTCAGATTATTGCCTTAAAACCCTTCATCCTTAATTTGTTCTCCTTGGAAGCAAGACAGGGCCTGGAAGCATGAGACCTCTAAAGTGAACTACTTTACCCGTCCCTCTCGACAGACGCCCCCTGACGACTCCAATCTCAATTTCAGCCACGTCGTCTCTGAACTACAATGCTGTAAACTTGAGTACGGACAAGACTGGGTTTAAAAATGAGTGCAAATGAAGCGACAGTTTAAAGATAAAAAACAAACAAAAACAACAGGGATGTGAGCTGTAAAACAAATAAATAAATAAATAACGCAATCCTAATTCCGGGCCTTGTGTTCACATGGCAACCGCAATCCGTTTCCTTGGAAACTAATCTCGAGGCATGTGAACAATGCAGCTCTGGCCTTTAATCTCTCCAGACACTGGGAGCCATTATCCCAGCCTCCGGGCAAAGCCAAAACCACAGACTGCACAGAGAGAGCCCAGTACTACTATTACTCGTCTGAAAACCTCCTATAAATCCTGCAACAATCTCTAGTTCGCTTTCTGGTTCATTCAAATGACCAAATATAAAGCCCCGTTCACACCAAGGACGATAACTATAAAGATGACTATAACGATAACTATATTAGCATCCACACCAGCAGACGATATCATTCTGTTTATTGTAAGCGCACACTGCAGTTATGTCATCAAGTGCTTTAAATACTTAAGATCTTTAAAGTAGGATGGATTCTGATTGGCTCGCAATGTTTTTATTGTTTGTCAGCTGGAAAAAAAATCATTCTTAAAGTGATTCCAATGATATATTTTTTCTCTGTGCCGTTATCGTTATAGTTGTAGTGTGGACTCTGCTATTCTTTTATATTTAGAATAATTTTTAGAACTATATCTAGTTATCGTCCTTGGTGTACTGTGAACGGGCCTTTACTCACTACTTTGGGTCCTTGTAGATGAAAAATAAAGTCCTGCTATGTTCTGATGCTTTAGCATAAGAATATTAGAATCGGCATAACATACTTTGCATGTTTAGGATTGAAGTTTACAGACAATAAAAGAAACGAGATTTTTACGTTTTCTGAAGAAAATGTGAGCAGGTTAGGGTTAGGGTTGGTATTCACTGCTTGCACATGCAAAACTTGTCGTCACAATTTGCTATGAGGTAGCTATTAGCTAAGGTGTTTTGGGTCGCTCCTTCAAAAAAAATCATCACCCATTTTATCTCATCTAAAAGCCAAGTTTAATACTCAAAGAAAGTTAAGGTTGGCCCAAAAATCATGATGTTCTCACCCTCATGTTGTAAACAATGATTACTGGAGTACCATTTACAAGAAAATACTAAAATACTTAAAAATATCTTGTTTAATTCAATGCTGTTTCTTTATAATTAATTGTGAAATTTACCAGCAATTTCTAAAGCCCGGTTTACACCTGGTATTAAGATGCGTTTTGGTCGATCGGATCACAAATAGACGAGGAAGACACATCCCCGTTTACACCTGGTGTTATAATCCATCTCTTTTGTCCACTTTTGACCACTTCTGTCCTGATTTCTTCGAGGGGAGGGTCTATGGGCGGGTAAATGTATGGACTTTTTCAGATCTTTCTAACTAATGGATGAAATAAGCTCACGCAATTTACATATGAACGCACCCAGAGATGACGGAAAAACATACAGAGAGCATCAGCTTTCGTTTCTGCTCTGATAGTTGCAAGACCACGCTGAACGCGGTTAATGTGTGTTATAAATCAGGAATGGTGGGAGATCATTGTGCTGTGTTTCGTCTTCAGCTGACAAAGTTTAAATCCCGTCTGGCCTGCGTGCTTCTCATAATGTTTACACATTAGGTCAGTAGGCGGTCTTCTGTGGCTGTTCGAATACATTCAACGACATGAGCGTCTACAAGCAATCTGGTCAAATGCGTTTTCGACTACCTCTGGAAGTGTTCCTGAAAGTGGACAAGCTCAAAACATTTTAGACCCCATTTACACCTGTATTTTGCGTCGTCCACTTGTGATCCAATCGAACAAAACACATCTTAATACCAGGTGTAAACAGAGCCTACAGGGCTTTTTACACAACACCATTTTCAACTAAAAACTGAAAACTTTTTATGCATTTTTACATGACAACGAGCCTGAAACTGAAGGTTTCAAAGTCCAAGTTTTTGAAAATGATACCGTGTAAACTACAAAAACGCAAATTTGTGAAGACGCTGACGTCATGCGCGTGCATAGAACGTGTTCAGTCTATAGGTGCAAAGTGTTTCTTTACAAAGTGACATCGCCAGCTACTGGCCTGGTAGTATAAAACAGTGTTTTTAGTCATTTTTGCAGATCTGTTAGAACGGGGATCGTTTTGACAACATTGTCATCTGTACACGAAAAACACAAAAGAAGAACTTTTTCGTTTTTAGTACGTTGTCATGTAAATGTACCCTAAATGTGAAAGTTGTTTCTACACCAAATTTTATTCAGTGCATGTGTATGACTTTCTTTCTTCTGTGGAACATAAGAGAAGATATTTTGAAAAATGACAGTAACCAAACAGTTTTGGTTACCACTGACTTCCATGGATCCTTTTTGCAGAATATGATGAGCGTTAACATCGTAAATCCAGGTTTTCCTCTTTAGGAAAGTCACTGAAATGCTATCATGGATTTTTTTTTTTTTTAATTCTTTGGCTATTGGGGCAAATGTAAATGCAAAAATCATATTTGTTTTGGTTTCCAATCCATTCACCAATATGGAAGTTTACCCAATTATGACAACTTTCGCTTCTGAGAACTCCGGAAAATGTGAAAAGAGTCCATTGTTAGAATAAAACAGAGATATTTTTTTTCACAACTGGGTGAACTATCTCTTTAAGGTTAGGAGTTAATATTGAATCTTACCCGCCGTATATTAATAACGATGACTGCCTTAGAAAACGGTCTTGTATGAAAAGGGTTAAGGTCATTTAATAGCTTCATCTTGACACTTCTAAGTTTAACAAAACGCTTTGAAGAAAAAGAAATTGGTAAGACTTCCTCATTGAACAGGCTTATCCTATCTGCAGGAGAAACTACATTCATCTGACACCTTAAGCTTCATGTATAAATGACTTGTTTTGTACTCTACACTAAGCTTTCTTTTGCAGTAGTCAAAAGACTTGAGTTAACTATAACAAATATATTTCCTTAGGGTGAAAAAACACTAGGAAAAAAAAAAAAACTGGTGACACCCCTAAAAGAAATTGCAGGAAAAGAAGGATCCGGACTGACATGCTTAAATGCTCAGATTAATGACTTCCTCCTTGTTAGGAGTCCGCCCTGCCAAAATAGAGTTTTGTTTTTTTCATCCACGCTATCTATGATCCTCAGCTCAGGGGGAAGCATAATGTAGCCACTCCTTTACTTCTTGAATTACTGCCTGTATGGTGCTTAAAGATATTACCGGCATCTCAAGAAAGGGAAACGTGGGTTTTATGAGCGGTTTTGCCCTAAGAGGCTTGTGGCTCTGCCAATGATACACAATACTTCTGCTAATAGCCTTTGTACAGATTCTGCTCACAGATCCCTTCAGAAACACAACTGTATCTAAATCGTTCAGCTCAAGGGCTGATAATTGACTTTTAATTGGTCCTAACTCCTTTCACCCTGGACATTTTCCCCAAGGCCACACAAACATGTTGCATCGAGCAAACACAAAGAACTGTGGCCTGCATAGGAAGTACTGCCCTGACTCTGATCCACTTCAGAAAAGACTCAGTTCAGCGTTTCACAACTTTTTGTACACATCAAAAATGTATTACTGTTAAAACAGATAATTTAGCTATGTAATACCCAACTAATATATGGGAAAGACCTGTTTCAACAGAATGTGTTTATTTCAATATTCGGAGCTTAAATTTTTTAAAGCAATGTCAAATGTCAATGTTTAAACCAATTTATCTTAAAAAGAAGTACTGAAATCATTATACTTTGATTTATGCCATTAGTATACCATTGTATTAATATGCTACTCCAAGGTTATTCAAAAAATACCATGGTACTATGTCCATAATATGACTTTTTGTCTGATTCAGTAGTTCTCAACCAGTGATTTGCAGGTCTGTTGGAGTAAAACAATACTAGCAAATAATAAAATGCAACTAACCATATAATCATAGTTTAGATTACAAAAAAAGTGCTTAAAGGATTAGTTCACTTTAAAATGAAAATTACCCCAAGCTTTACTCATCCTCAAGCCATCCTAGGTGTATATGACTTTTTTCTTTCTGATGAACACAATCAGAGTTATATTAATAAATATCCTGACACATCCAAGCTTTTAAATGGCAGTGAACGGGGCAAATAAGTTTGAAGCTCAAGAAAGTGCATCCATCCATCATAAACGTACTCCACACGGCTCCGGGAGGTTAATAAAGGCCTTCTGAAGCAAAGCCATGCATTTGTGTAAGAAAAATATCCATATTTAACAAGTTATAAAGTAAAATATCTAGCTTCCACCAGACCGCCTTCCGTATTCAACGTACGAAAAAAGCGTACGTTTTTCAACGTACGAAAAAAGCGTAAGCGAAACGTACGTGCCGTGTGGAGTACGTTTATGATGGATGGATGCACTTTCTTGAGCTTTATACTCATTGGCCCAGTTCACTGCCATTATAAAGCTTGGATGCGTCAGGATATTTATTAATATAACTCCGATTGTGTTCATCAGAAAGAAGAAAGTCATATACACCTAGGATGGCTTGAGGGTGAGTAAATCTTGGGGTAATTTTCATTTTAAAGTGAACTAGGCCTAATCCTTTAACATCTTCTTAAAGGGCTCAGAAAACAATTTCTGCTATGTAATATTCAACATTTGGGAATATGTGGATTGAAAGACCTATTTCATCAGAATTCGATCATTTCAATATTATGAGCTGTGAATCAACCAGCTTTTTAAATCAATGTCATAGTAGACCTTATAAAAAGTACTGAAATCATGATATTTTTTATAAACCATGGTACTGAATGTTTGCTGTATTTATATACAATTGTATTTGTAATTCAAATAATACCACAGTACTATGACCATAAAATTTGGTCGTCTTTGTTAGTGAAGGTAGTTCTCACTTGGTGAGTCGCAGGTCTGAGCAAAACAATGATAAATCCAAGTAATAAAATTCAACTAGCCATATAATCAAGTATAGCTAAGAATTGAAAATAAATAGGCTTATCGTCTTTTAAGGGGAGGAGAAAAAGCTTTCTGTATCTTTTCACCAATATTTAGACTAAATTAATTCTTTGTAAAATGGATAATTAGCCTGTTGTTTGATCCGTACAATTCAATCTCACTGTTCTGTTGTTTATGAATTTACAATATTGTAAAATTTCTTATTCAGCCTACTTCTTAATAATTTTGCTTATACACTTCATGGCAATATTAATAACATTCAATAGCTGATCAATTTCATTTAGTTTTGTACACTAAACAACTGCGGTACTGTGTCAGATATAAAATCTGGGTGAAGAAAAACCACAGAGAAACAAGGACAACTATTACTGTTATAAATAAACAGTGCTTGACAATGAGGCCCAATCCGACAGCAAGTCATTCTGGGATAGTTTATGTTTCAGTCAGAGACTCATAGTGGGACAGCATGACATAAATCATAAACTCTCATTGTCTTCATGAATGGATCTGACAGCCGAGAAGTCCTTCGAGGGAAAACTGAGCAAGTTTAGAGACGTGATATTATTGCTCAGCAGCAAACTTACTGGGACACATTCAGTTATGCATAATCCACTAAAGCAGCCTTCATAGTAGACACAGATTAGCAACAACTGATAGGTGGATTTGACATTGTAAACATGACCTTCTCAGGTCGAAAAACGCGTCCGTGACCACGCAAATGACGGCGATTTTCATCAGACTGTACAAAATAAACACGACTGACTATAATTGTTCACCCTGCCAACAATGCAACTGCTCTATTTCAGCAACTTGCTAGCACACAAATTGTGTTGCCATTTTTACAAGACAAACAAAACAGGAGAATTGCGGCTACTGTTAGACAAAAACGCGGAACGCAAAAGAGTTTAATTGTTAATCTTATCTACAGCGTTTTATAACGCGTGTTACTTTCATAAAAGCGTATAAAACATCGCGTTGAGTGTCATACATTCGCGTGCAGAGCGTTAGCATGATAGCCAGTGTGCTAACACTCCTAGCCATCCTCCTCCCCCTAAATTATAATCTGTAATTTCACTTTTTCAACATCCATAAAAAGTCACGTGTTCAAGAACGATGCTCGTAAATGTTTTTTCATATATACATACACAGAATTATCTATAATCCCTAGCAATTTCCCGTGTTTAATTACCTTATGTTGTCAATCCCGGATAGGTTTATTCTCCGTTTAATCCAACAGTGAGAGCTGAATTCCCATCTAAAGAAAGGCGATAGCGACTTTGTTAAATGTCATAATCTCGAATGGTTTGTAGTCTGTTGAAATGCAATCGACGTGATTTATTTGATCAATATGTCCCGTTTTCTTTCTGTTTTCTTTAACAGAGGAGTGTGTCCCCTTTCCCCTTTCTTTGTTCTGTAATCCAGTAAAATTGAAAGTCATTCGCCTCCGCTAATCCCAGCCCAACTCAACAACAGCATCTATTGGCTGTCATTTACATACAGGATTAAAGAACCGCTGGACCAGCACTCGCCGACACTCACAGGACTAACTCTTTTGACACTGTGACTGTAACATGTCTATATTTCTCTCTTCCCCTCGCCACAGCCCCTCATGTTATTGTTGCTTTATTTTAAGATGAACTAGACCGTTGCAAATAACCGCAAACGGGTTGACTAACAACCTGTACCGTTTAATACAGATGAGTTTTGGAATAAAACACCGGTTTCATGAAAAAGTAAATACATTTCTGATCATATGATGAAGATAATGCAATGTAGAAATCCCTGATGTCCTCAGATGCCCTGTGCAATGAATCTTTAATATAATGAATACCTGACATTTTGACAATAACTGAATTACCTACTTATATATATATATATATATATATATAATATGATATATTATGAATATAAATAATCATAAACAATAAAATTACACTTGTTAAACTTGGCATTCATGTATTTATTTACTCTTTAATTATAGCATATAATAAAAAATAATGCGTATTATAAACCTCAGATAAGATCTAGTAACAATTAACAATACATCTACAGCATTTATTAATCTTAGTTAATGTTACTCTCAACATACTAATACATTTTTAAGATCAAATATTGTATATTAACATGAACATTTGTATTAAGTAACATTAACAAAGGTTAATAAATGTGTTTATTATAAATGTATAAAATGTATTGCTCATTGTTAGTTCATGTTAGATAATGCATTAACCAATGTTAGCAAATGAGACTTTATTGTAAAGTGTTTCCAATCGCAGACTCCAAATCCCAAACACTCACATTCATCTGACACTAGGTGGCGCTATAAGAAGACTTACATTTTTGGCAATAATTCTGGAACTGTATCAAAAATTCTCTTAATGTCTAGGTCAAGACAAACAAAACATGTGTCTCATAGTTAATTTTGGTCTATAAAATAGCAACAACAACAACAAAAAGAAGAAGTTATTTCTAAGAATTCAACCAATTTAATTTCTGGGTGTGGCCACAGTGACGTTCACAAAGTGCAAACTTAAAACTACCTGACAGACATCAGGACATTTATATTGACCAAATTTCTACCAGTCATGCTCATAGGATTAGGATCCAGCAAAACAAATTTTTTACATTTTACAACATTGTTTTTAACTTTTAATATTACAGTAGGCCTACATTTAAAATTTAAAAATACTGTAACAATACTGTAAGTAACATTTTTGAAAAAAATTATAATGTAACTTTTTTATATTGACCTATACATTTTCACTGTAGTATTAATGTAGGTCTAATAATATTCATTTTGTATAATAGTCCTTAAAGTCCAGCATGTGACACAGGATATTAAGGCAACATGATGCATCTGTGATGACAAACTGCTGTCCAACAACAAAGACTAAGAGAGGCACAGAGGATCAGCCTTCGCAGTTTGGCCGACTTAAAAAGATTTTTTTTATTATCTTATGGCTCCCCCTAACGGCGTAGCATTGTAATACGTTTATCTCTCGCCTCTGTTATTCTGTGGCGGCTGGTCAAGAATCGCTGTTGAAAATCACGTTCTTGCTTGCAGATATGTAGGCCTATCTTCAGATGGACCTGGTGCTCTCCGGATATTGCCTTACAATACACAGGCCAGTTAGACTTGAAAAATATATTATAAAAGCCTTTATAAATATATGCTCTTATCTTCCAAACGATATGAGGAATGAACACTTTGATAACTTTTTTATTAAGCGTGTCTCTCGATTAAATATAGGATTTGTTTGGCCCTGTGGATTTTGAGAAAATAAAGTGTTATTTTTTACACTCTCACTAGTTTAATTTGTTCACTAGCAATGTCAAACAGTGTATATAATTGTCATAAATCAAATTTTCACTTTTTTTTTTTTTTTTTTTTTTTTTTTTGCATTTGTGAGCTTGATTGGAATTGACACAGAATAACATTATGTTCAGAAGTGATATAGGCCTAAAATACTGGAAAATAATTTGCAGCTATACCAAAGGCTACCTTTATTCGCTTGAGAATATTATTTTCAGTTTTTGTGATACATTTTTGATACATTTATTTTCTGAAGTCTTGACAGTAACTATGAATTCTGACCTGCATAATGTTGCCAGTTCCTCTTGAAATAATGATTTTCTTTTGCAAGATTTTTATTAGTCATGTTGGTCATGTTAAGTATTCCTCAGTATTGCCTGTTGCTGTGATACAAAAATTCGTTCAACAGTTAAGTCAAGATAGATACAGGTCCATTTTACTGCTACTGAAATTAAAATATCATGTTTGCACCCCCTTACTTTGTTCAATGGCGCTGACATTTCTCCTTTTATAAATAATGGCTTTATAGACCTTATTCACATCAGCAGCGCCATCTTTGACGGGAATTTTTAACGGAAATGAAAGCGAGGCTGTGAGGGATAGACATACATCTCTTCAGTGGATTGTTCTGCTGACGAAACACTGCAAAAATATCTTTCCAAGAAATTTCAGTAGACAAAGAACTCCATTATAATTGATATAGGAGCTTTATAAAGCTTTTGCCATAGTCTACCCCTCAAAGCCTCACTTTCAGACCTGTCATGGCGCTGCTCTGAATAAGGTCTATTTTAGTTAAACTTACACTAGCCTCGTCAAGTTCAATATTTCAGCTCGATTATTGGAAAAAGCAAATTGATTGTTTTTTTATACAGATTTTTGCAAAATTATTATTATATATATATATATATATATATATATATATATTAGACGAATAATGTGGTATAATGATATTTGCTAGTTAATTCTGCTCTGACCTTCAATCCTGTGATGTCCAACCCCTGAAACATTTCACTATTAGTTGCTACTACAAAGTGCTAGAACTACTAGCACCTTTGAAGGCTGTACATTTAGGATCAGGACTAACATTTTAAGAATCAGCTCCATAATTGTTGACCACTAACTTGAATATTGCTGCATCCCAGTATGGTGGAAAAATTATTTTTTGAAAGTGCAACAGTAACCTTTTCATAAATGCTAAATTAAAAAGTATGACTCTTTCTTTTTTTTTTTTTTTTTTTTAGGTACAAATATCACCATTTCCAGAGAATGACGGATGAATTCTTTCATATAGTGTATATGGTATATAGTGGTGACTTGGAAAGTGCTTATATACAAACCCTTCCATTATGAAAATGAAAGGAAACCATTCGTTACAAATAATACACTACAAAGTGTCTCTTTTGTTAATGTTTAATAACTGATTCTTGGGATCCATTACAGCAAGTGGTGAGTGAAATGTTTCCCAACAGATAAAAGGCATTTTTATTGAATCCAACTGCAATCTAAAGCAATTTTAACTGCAAAACTTGGGGCCAGCCCTATCATTTTCCCTATTCTTTTTGAAAACAAATGCTTTCTTGGTTCTAATGACAATCACATCAGTATAAAGTTGCTTTGTGAACAAACTTGGCCAAATTGCACAGTGTTTCATCCATATATTTTTTCAAAGGAGAGAATAAATTCTGGAATACCACTGAGCAGACACTGATTTATGAGATTGCAGTTATAGTTTGTACTGTTTTAACATCAGATTTGTTTTAGTTAATAAATACAAAGATCTGTTTGGACAAACAGAAATCTGATCAGAGAGAACAGTCTTTTTTGTTATTTTAAGGGGAGGCACTACATGTGATTCTTTCCTTTTATCAAAATGAACTTGCACATGACAAAAAAATTTTTTTGTCAAAAGGTTGCTTGCGTCAAATATTAAATAAAAAGTTGTGTGCATGTAAATAAACATGCTTCTTGCTCTTTTTTCTAACAATAAAATGCTAATGAAAATAGCTAAATGCATTTTGAGTGGTGAAACGTGGGATTATTGTATTTTCTATATGAGCAATATGTCAGTTCAATGAAAAATAGAGAGTCAAAATTGTTAAATTCAGCCAAAATGGTCACTTATGCATGTAGTACCTCCCCTTAAGATACTCCAATCACATCTCACCACCAGCTGGAGTAAAAGACAAGCCAATGAAATGATTCAGCAAATGATTCAAAACAAGAAAAGAAAGCTGTTGGTTCATTGTTCATTTGAATTGAACTACAGGTTGGGAGTTGGCATTGTCTGCTAATATTTTATAATATTACAAAGGTATGCACTAATATTGACTGAAACTGCAATACTGGTTCTTGAAGCTTTACGGTGCACCATAACTTGCTAATTCTGTTGAACATGGTTGCTGAATACTGTATAATTCATACATTAAAATTCAAGTCTCAATAAAAATAAAAATAAAAATCAACACAAGAATGAGCAGATAATGGAATAAGGGATCCTGTCTGTTTTATTTACTTGTTTGCTACAGAATCTAGAGACCAATGACCAGCCCAAGTCCTTCAAACCTTGTGCTGAGAGTTGGCCAGTTTATCTCTTTGAATATACCATTTTAAAAAAAGGTGAAAAGCAAAGAAATGGCAAATAAATTAAACAGTATAAATTGAGGCCAAAAATGTTTTCTAAACTGCAACTGGTTACAACCAATTGGGAGTATAGCAGGGTATTGGTTTTTTTTCCGAGGATTCAAGTATCCTGACCAACGCTATCTTGTTTAAGTCAGACATCATTGTCCATCTCGGAGGTAGTCTACAGGATCCGTTTGTCCGTGTTGTACCATTGACCTTAAAAACCACTTCCATTATGTCTTTAATAGCATCTCAGATTATTTTAGATATTCTTCAATTTGTGGTTTCTGTTTGTTCATTTATAAAGTCGTTGTTTTGGTGTTAACTGTAAACTGAAAATAAGATGTCCAGTGAATCATTAGTCCAAAGGTCTAGGCATCAAATTGACTTCTTCTTTCCCATTACACCTCCATTCTTCCCTAAACATCCAAGAACTGTTTTAGCCCTCATCAGTGTTCTTCCTAGAAAGAGAAATAGAGTTTAGGATAAAATACAAATATTAGGATTCTCCATTATTATTTGAACAGAGTAAAGATCTATTAATTGTTGCTAGTTTAAGAGCTATCCAGTTGAAGTTTCAGTTTACACTTTATATGCTTTGATTTGAACTGTTTATGTAGTAGGTGGACTCAGCAATTAGTGATGTTGTACTTAAAGGGTTAGTACATCCAAAATGTCATTAATTACTCACCTCATGTCATGCCAAACTTGTAAAACTTTGGAACACAAATGAAGATCTTCTTGATGAAATCTGAGAGCTTTCTGTCCCTCCATTGACAGCTACGCAACTGACACTTTGACGCTTCAAAAAGTTCATAAAGAGACCGTAAAAGTAGTCCATATGAATTAAGAGGTTTAGTCCAAATGTTCTGGAGACTCAATCAGTTTTTTTTGATTAACAGATTGAATTTATGCTTTTATTCACATATAAACATTCATGAACTCACACATCAGTTGTGGTAAACGGAAGCTCAAGCATGTTTCCTTGACGCGTGCGAGAACCAATGAGGTTCATTCTTGTGTTACGCAGCACGTTTGAGCTTCCGCAAGTGGTTTGGTCTTGCGCATCAAGCAGTTTCGGTTGAGCTTCTGTTTATGGTCGCTGATCAATGTTTATATATGAATAAAAGCCTAAATTCAATGTTCATCATATAAAGTGATCGTGTCTCTTCAGAAAATTTGGACTAAACCGCTCAATTCATATGGATTAGTTTTACAATCTATTTATGAACTTTTTGAAGCGTCAAAGTGGTAGTTGCGTAGCTGTCAATGGAGGGACAGAAAGCTCTCAGATTTCATCAAAAAGATGTGTTCCGAAGATGAATGAAAGTCTTACGGGTTTGGAACAACATTAGGGTGAGTAATTAATGACAGAATTTTTGGGTGAACTAACCCTTTAATTAGCAAACATTACTGTAGCGGCAGCCCTTGTGTGAAGCCCCCCTCTGGTGAAGACCAATTTGGCTAAAGACCAACTTGGTAAAGACCTGTGATTCTACCTGCACAAGTCCACCAAGCAAGGACACCAACAAGGCACAACAGGTTGAACTAAGTATCCCTTTCTTTTCTCCCTTTCTACTTTCCCTTGTAACACTAAACTGCCATCAGTTCATCTCTGTTGTCCATGCCAGACAGAAGTACAAGTACGTCCTCACATAGAAGTACACACCAAGGCACCTACGGTCCCTTGCCATCTCCTCTCCGCAGCCTGTCATCCTCTGTCTGACTGTGAAACTGTCAGGTGGCTGTCAACAAAGCTGAATTCATTTCTGCCTTTGCCAGTCAGTTAAAACCTAATGTTTTGGCCTTGACTGAAACATGGATGTCAGCAGACAACACTGTTACTCCTTCAGCCCACTCTACCAACTTCACTTTCACTTACACCCCTCATCCAACTGGAAGGGGTGGGGGGACAGGTCTACTCATTTCCAACACCTGGAAATTCACTCCTCTCACCCTGCCATTACATTTCTTTGGAATATCATGACATCACTGTTATTAAAGCCAAACTTCATCTTGTCGTCATCTATTGCAGTGGTTCCCAACCACATTCCCGGAGGCCCCCCAACACTGCACATTTTGCATGTCTCCCTAATCAAACACACCTGATTCAAGTCATCAGCTTTTTAATAGAGACCAAGACCAAATGGGTGTGTCAGACAAAGGAGTCATGCAAAATGTGCAGTGTTGGGGGGCCTCCAGGTACGTGGTTGGGAACCACAGATCTATTGCACACCTTCCTGGAAGAGCTTTTCCGGAGGATGGCATGCCTCTGGTAGTTCAACCTCCACCTAGACAATTACCTTACACTGTAACCTCTGTTCTCTCTCCTACACGCTTTTCTTCTGTGATCACTGCATTCCTCCCCCCACTATCTTCTCTTCTCTGTATGTCAATGAAGCAACAGACACTCTATGTTCCACCTTGATAATATCTGTCCTCTCACCTCCAGGCCAGCATGTGTGACACCGTCCAGCCCCTGGTTCACAGAGCTGCTGAGAGTAAATGGTGCAAGACTAAAGACCCAGCCGACCTTAGAAAGTATCATTCTCTCCAATCCTCTTCCTCCACTAGTGACTCTGTTGCCAAGGTCTCTTACTACCAAAACAAAATTAGCAACAACTCCAACACCCTGAAACTATTCACAACACAATCCTTTCTACTTTGTCGCCATCCAACTCCTCCCACCTCTTCTCTGACTGCTGATGACTTTGCCAGCTATTTCACTGATAAGGTGGCAACCATCAGCAACCAGTTCTCTGCACCACTTAACCACAGCCAATCTCCACCCACACACCTACGGTCCCTTGCCATCTCCTCTCCTCAGCCAGACACATCCCACTCTTCTCTTCCTTCTCTCCCCTCACAGAGATCGAGGTCTCCAAAGTACTCTGTGCCAGCTATCCTACAACCTGTCACTGTGATCCGATCACTCTCCCACCTTCTACAGGAGATCTCACCAACCCACTCTAACTCACACTATCAACACATCCCTTATCACTACCAACTAATTTCCCACTGCATTTAAGCAGGCTCAGGTAACCTCACTGCTCAAAAACTCAACACTCAATCCTACAGCAGTTGACAACTACAGTCTAGTCTATCAAGAGCGAACTACAAATCATCTGTTCTTATTCTACTAGACCTGCCTGCTGCCTTTGACACTGTAAATCACCAGATCCTCCTGTCCACCCTTTCTGACTTGGGCATCACAGGTACTTTAGTGGCTTCGCTCTTACCTCATAGGCAGATCTTTCAAGGTGTCAAGGAGGGGGGGTGTCTGAGTCACATAAGTTAATCACTGAGGTGCCTCAAGGTTCAGTACTCGCTCCTCTTCTTTTCTCCATTTATACAACTTCATCGGGAATTATCATAAAGGCACATGGCTTCTCCTACCACTGCTTTACAGATGACACACTGTGTTATCTGTCATTTCAACCTGATGATCCACTGTCCTAGCTCATATCTCTGCCTGGATGAAGAAGTGTCATCTCCTGCTCAACCTTACAAAGATGGAGCTCCTTGTAATTCCTGCAGACCAGTCAGTTGGCAGCAACATCACTGTGCAACTGGGGTCTACAACACTAACGCCAACCAGGACAGCAAGGAACCTGGGGGTTGTGTTTGATGACCAACTGAGCTTTTCCACCTATATTTTAACAACGGCCTGGTCTTGCAGGTTCGCGCTTTATACCATCAGGAAAATCAGACCCTTCCTGTTCCAGAGGTATGCCACACAACTTCTTGTCCAAGCTCTTGTCCTTTCAAGACTGGATTACTGCAGTGCTTTACTGGCAGGCTATGCAGATTATTCAGAATGCTGAAGCATGTCTTCAATCAGCCAAAGAGAACCCATGTCACACCCCTTTTGATCGCTCTTGATCTTGCTCCCAGTTGTGTCCAGAATCAAATTTAAGGTTGACGCTGGCTTCTAGGACTGCAACTAGAACAGAACCTCCATACCTCAATTCCCACCTACAAATGTACGCTCCCTCCAGCCAGCTAAAGTCACTGATTGAGCGATGCCTTATACACAACAAGACAAAAAGTAACTCTCCAAAACTTTCACCCTCTCTGTTCTTCGCTGTTGGAATGAGCTGCCAATCTCTACCCAAATTTCTGAGACCATCATATCTTTCAAGAAGCATCTGAAGACACACCACTGCTGCAAGCACTTAACCATCAAACACCCTTAAACCAATTCACTTACACACACAAACACAAATTTCTCCTCTTCTCTAGCTTGCTTCCTAATCTAGTTGTCAAATATACCTGGCATTGTATATTCTGAATATTGTTGGCTCCTTGACAAATTGCTTTTGTTCCTCTCTTGTAAGTCGCTTTGGATAAAAACATCTGCTAAATGCATAAATGTAAATCTAATTAACCTCTTGTGTGAAGGAAGTGTCTTCTTGATGAATTCCATTTGCAGAATTTGCACTAGCATGTGCCTGTGAAGATGAAGAAAGAGTGAAAGAAACTAATTAAATATTTATTATACTGTTGGACGTTGTTAGTGTACAAATTATAAATAGGGCCAAAACTGCCCATAGTTGAAGAAACACCAAGAAGCAATAGCAGGTTAAGGTGCTAACTGTCTGCATGTTTACCTGGTTCTTGTCTGGGCGGGTACGCATGGCCTGCACTAGCTGGTCCACGTGTTGGTTGTGTTCCAGAGCATTCCTCAGGGCATCTTCTGTGCTCAGCAGCCTTTGACGCAGACGGGCCACCTCTGTGTCTGAAGCAGATGGGTCCATCATAGAGTACCGACGGTGGTCTGGAGAAGACCTCTCACAACTCTGATATAAGAAATTTGAACAATATCGAATAGTGAACATATCGGTGTAAGTATAAAAAAGTGAGGTGCAAACTAGTGATGGTAAAGATGCTTACATTATTACAAAAAAACTATTTCAAATATCATCAAATGCTGTTCTTTTTAACTTTCTATTTATCAAATAATCCTGAAAATGTCCCATGGGTTCCACAAAAATATTAAGCAATCGACTGCAATAACAATTAGACATGTTTCTTGAGCATCAAATCAGCATATTAGAATGATTTCTGAAAGATCATGTGACACTGAAGACAGGAGTGATGGCTGCTGAAAATTCAGCTTTGCCGTCACAAGAATTTTAAAATATATTAAAATAGAAAACAGGTTTAAATTGTTACATTTTAAAAATCTTAAATTTTAATTTAAAAGTGTCAATGACATAAGATGTTTGCCATAAAACAAACATCTTGCAGTCGCAGGTTTCTGCCCATGTCTTACCAGCAGCAAAAGTTTCTCCCGCAGGGTTTTGATGTCATCCTGTAGTTTCTGCTCCTTCATCCTCCACTCTGCCCTGTGGACTTCACGGCTAAGGTCCCAATCCACTCCTGCAGAGTGGCGCGGAGACTCCAGCAATAACACCCGAAGCTCATTCAGGCTCCTGATACACATTCCCATACACACACACACAAACAGAGAAAAAGACAACATATTTGGTCACCATTTAGGTCAATAATTTTGCCCCTCCAAAACCAAACTGAATTTTAATTTTTGGCCAAATATTTTTGGTTGTTGTTGCATCACTAGTAATTGGGGATCTGCCTGTGTCTGCCATTCATCCAAAGTATTTGATTAGTAATAAAATTACTGAGAGCAATGTGCGTCTGTACATATTTTTTAGTTCTCCATGCAGAGTTCTATGAGGGCAGAGCCTAAACCCCTGACAGGATATTCACTGTCAGCATGTAGTATTGACTGAAAAGGCTAAATAATGTTTAGGTCACAGTTTTAATCAACGTAATTGTCTTCATTAACTTAAATTGCTCTTGAGTGGATTACAATCAGCAATGGTAGATGAGTAACCATTTATCCTAGTGTAATGGGAAGCAATACAATCCAGATGATGGTTCTCCATGACAGGGATAAAACATAAGGTGGAGTACTAATTTCAAGTACATACTAGTTTCAAGTGTACAAGTATAAGAAAGACCATCAAAGAACATTAACTGAGACAATAACTTTCCAGGTGGCTCATGTTGTCATTACCATCTCAAGCGGTTAAAACCTCATACCCGTAATGAATCACAAAGTTATGCTCCTTACCTCTCTTTCTTCAGAAGCTCCTGGCTAATAATCACCAGCTGGCCTGATGCATCATGGGATTTCTTGGTCATGGACTCCAGCTCAGCCTCCAAACGTGTCTTCTCCCTAAAGAATCCTTCTGCCGCCTTCTCTCCTAAACGAACCTTTTCCTCCAAAGCTACAAGCAAGATGCAGTTGATTTTGTTAGAAAGTGAACAATACATCACTAGCATCATCCTATGTTATGTTAAATATACTGTAGCTCTCTTTGTTGTTTCATAAAAATATAATGAGAATGACAAATGTCACTCTTTAAATGTGATAATTACCAGTTATTTGGGTCTTTAGGGCATCTACTTGGGTTGTTAGAGTGGATACTTCTTTTTCTCTTTTTGTGAGTTTCTCCAGAGTTTCTAATAGAAAGTATGAAGTTATAAACACAGGCATAGAGAACATCTTTCACGTTCTGAAATGTCTGAAAAGGTTTTTGATTACGATTACGATTTTGATTATGACAGAAACTACAGTATAATTACAGATTAAAAGAAAAATAAAATATTATACCAGAAGGATTTAGTATACAACTGCCAACACTAATGTTCAGAAGTTTATTTTTTGAAAAATGTATACTTTTATTCAGCAATGATACAAAGTGATCAAAAGTGAGAGTAAAGACATTTATAATGTTATAAAAGATGAAATTTCTATTCATCAAATATTAAAAAAATGTATCATGGTTTCCATAAAAATATTAAGCAGCACAACATTGATAATAGGAAATGTTTTTTAAGCACCAAATCAGCATATTGATGAATGATTTCTGAAGTATCATGTGACACTGAAATATAAAATATATTAAAATAGAAAACTGTTATTTTAAATTGTGACAATATTTCACAATATTCCTGTTTTAACTGTATTTTTGCTCAAATAAATGCAGCCTTGGTGATCATCTTACCAATCAAACTAATCATCCGATCAATCTTACCTACCCCAAACTTTTGAACAGTAGCGTACAGTACATAAGTTACAAGATACCACATAATAATTTGTCATAATTTGCACACATACCTTCCATATTCTGTTTCAGTTTAATCTTTTCTTCAGAGTTGTCATTATTTTCAATCATCTGGATGAGGAGAAAATATCAACATATTTAAGTGAACCCCAGTCAACAATTCTCAAAGTTTGAACAGGACTGATTTTGGAATTTGTGTTATAATTTAGATCTAATACAATAGGATTTCAATGGGATCACATAAGGTTCATCTAAGTATCATCCCACTGGATCCTAATGGAAATTTCATACTATTTTTTGAGGATTTCAGTTTATCCAGTAGGATCTTGATTCTTATTCATCCCATTAGGATCCTTTCGGACTGGTTGCAAATATTATCAGATTCCAACTGTAGCCTTGTTTATAATGGAATTTTTGACTAATCTACAAAATAACCCAGATAACATTAACTTCAACTCTACACATTTTTAGATATCAAGAATCGTAAAAAATGGGGTACTGTCCCAGAGGTCACTAACATTAACATCCTGGGTGGTGTGATCTGCCTCCACAGCTTGTAGTCGGTTCTCACTGACCCTCAGCTTCTCCTGCAGAGAGAGGATCTCTGCTCGGCTCTGAGCTTCAGCCTTCTGCAGGGCTTCATAATCTACCATCTTCTTCTCAGCCAGCTCCAGCTGCTCTTTGAGAAGTAGGGTGGCATTCTCATGCTCTTCATGGGACTTATCCAGCTCGCTGATCCTCAACTCAGCCCTTTGGAGCTTCTCTAAAACCTCTTTGATCTCCAGAGTATGCTGGTTGCTCTTGGTTTCCACCTGGATCTTCCAGTTCTGCTCGCTCTCCTCTAGCTGGTCCCGCAGATCCTGAAGTCGGGCACGTAGGTCTTCACGCTCTTTTGCCATCACGGCAGCATCAATCTCATGCTTGGCCTTCAAGTTCTCTAACTCCAGTTGCTGCTCCATCTTTAAGCTCTCCAGAGCTGCTCTCATCTCAGGTGTGGTTCCTTCACCCTCTCCTCCGCTGCTCTCACTGGCCCCACGACTGCCCGTTAATGAGGCTTTTAGTTCCTCTAGAGCACGGTGATGGTCTCCAACCAAAGCATCAAGCTTGGCTTTCCAGCTGTCCATCATCTCCATGTTTTCACGAGTGGCCTGCTGAAGTCTTTGCTTCAGGTCGGAGATCTCTTGGCCCTGACGTTCTGTGGTGGCTTTAAGGCGCTCAACTTCTTTCCGGCTGGTGCTCAGGGACGCCTCGTACCTCTCACGCAGCTGGCTGCTCTCTTCGCGGCGTTCGCGGCCTGCAGAGAGAAGCTGTTCCCGCAAGACCAGAGTCTCGGAAATTACGCCTGGCCCACTGTCTCCAGCATCTGTGCCTGGGCCGGAGGAGCTCCTCTGAACCCGAACCTGGAGCTCCTCGACCTCAGCCTTGCGCAGGGCCAGTTCCTCTTCCAGCTGCATAACCCGACTCTTCTCCTCAACTGTAGTTTGCTAGAGGACAGAGAGAGGATCATAAATCTTGCATCTTCCACCGTTTATATGCTAGATCCAGTTCTTCTGCTCAGGGGCAACTCTCAAAGGATTTAAGACCTTTGACCTCAGTCTTAGGTTTTAATTAGTGATTCTAAACAGAGTGAAGTGTTTTGTTATTATTACATCTAATGGAAAAATCATATTAATGACAAAATGGTGATGAAAATAACAATATAAACAACTAAACTAGGGACGCACAATATATACTGGGAACTGTATTAGCCGATATGGAGTAAACCTGTACAGGTCCTAAAAAAAAAATGAGGAAATTATAATTTTAGGGCCATTAAAATTGTATGCACTCTGACATGATTTGAATGACACTTAAACATAACTCAATAAAACACAATTCTCATAACTGTAATATAAAAAGTAATTCTGTAATATTGTAATGGAAGTAATCCAGACACAATGATTTTTTTTTTCATTAAATTACAAAATACTTCCATGATGCACAGTTACAAATGAACTTTACAAATGCACTTTACAATTTAAATTGTAAAATTTAAATTATTATAAATTATTTTGAGATTTTTTAATTATAGTAGACTACTGAGAACTGTTTATAATAATAATAATAATAATTAAACATTATTATTATTATACTAGAAGCTGATAATATGAGTACCTTATATATATATATATATATATATATATATATATATATATACACACACACACACAATTATCAGCTTCCAGTATAATAATAATAATGTTTAATTATTATTCATTATTATTTATATATATATATATATATATATATATATATATAGATATATATATATATATATATATATATATATAGATATATATATATATATATAGATAGATAGATAGATAGATATACACACACACACACATAAAAAAGGCCATTATATTAGCTATCTGTAAAACCCAATGTTTATATATTGTGCATCCCTAAATAAACATTTGAATGAAAAATCTTAGAGAGTTGCCCACTAGAGATTTGCAACCGGAAGGCATTACAGGCATGAGAAGCAAACAAAGCATTTTGCTTGGCCTGCAAACATTTCAGTGAATGACCATTTCTTCAAAAATGGCTCTTGCATGTGCAAAAAAGCAGATATAGTGCAACCTAAGAAACTACACCAGCATTCCTGTGGAATTCAAGCCCAAGCAAGCCTTCCTCAATCGGTCCATCAAGAAGAAGCCAGGCAAATATGAAATGGCACAGCACGCAGCAAGTCCAAAGGAACACAGGCAATTACTACTATGATTCAGAAGAATATATTTCAAGATGTTTTTCATTTCATAGGAGCACACCAAATATTAATGTTAGTCATTATGGAGTCATCTGAAAATTTGATAGTTCCAAGGAAAATATCATTAGAGGTTATCAGAGATCAGATAATACTACAAGAGTTCATAGATGAAGTCTCAAACCACAAGAGAGAAGTGAGAGGAGCACACATCTAAATATAAAGTTCATCATTAAAGTAGAAGGTCACTCTGAAAACCACACAATGTGTTACTCCCTTTATATCACCTTGACACTCAGCCTCATGGGTGCTGGCTGGAACCTGCCTCTGACCTGTTGATAAATGTGAAATCCTGTTGATTAGAGTGCCTATACTGTGCTGGATTCACTCACCATTATTCACAATGACAGCCAAAATGAGACTTTTACATTTACTGAAGTAAATGTGTATGGTGCTTCCCCACGCAAAACTCCCACCACAATGCTAGAATTTTGTTAGTGGTTGTCAGGGTGTTGCTAGGGTGTCACATGTGGTTCCCAGGACATTGCTAGGCATTTGCTTGGGTGTTTGTGGTGGTTGATAGATGTGTTTCTGTGTGTTTACTAGAGCATTGGTTGGTGGTTGATAAGGTATTCTGGGTGTATGCAAGGGCATTGCTAGCCACGTAATATGGTGTTTAGGATGTTGTGGTTGTTAGCTAGGGCGTTACTAGGTGGTTGCTAGAACATTTCTAGGTATTTAGGGTGGTCACAAGGGCATTACTAGGCAGTTGCTAGGGTATTTTTGGTGGTTACTACAGCATTGCTACAAGGCTGTTAGCGGGTTCTGGGTGGTCGCTAGGCATTGGTTGGTGGCTGTTGGGGTTTTCTGTTTGGAAGCTAGTGTGTTGTTAGACAGTTGTGAGGGTGTTCTGGGCATTTTCTAAGATGTTGCTAGGGTGTTCTGGATGGACAATAAGGTGCTGTTAGAGTGTTTCCCTATGGTCACTTAGGCATTTCTTAGGTTTTCTGGGTAGTTGCTAGGGCATTGATAGACTGTTGTGAGGGTCTTCTGGATGTTTGCAAGGGCATTGCTAGTCAGTTGCTAGGGTGTTTAGAGTGTTCTAGTTGGTAGCTCGGGCATTGCATACTCGCTTGGATGTAGCTAGTCAGCTGCTAAGGTGTTTTGGCTGTTCATTAATTCATTACTAGGGTGTTCTGGGTGGTAGCTAGGGTGTTGTTAAGGTGTTGATAGTGGTCACTAGCACATTTCTTGGTTTTTCTGTGTGGTCGCTAGAGCATTGATGGATAGTTGAGAAGGTGTTCTGGGTGTTTGCAAGAGCACTGTTAGTTGGTTGCTAGGGTGTGTTTTAGTTTGTAGCTAGGCCATTGCTAGGTAGTTGCTAAGGTGTTTTGGGTGTTCACTAGGTTCTTACTACGGTGTTTTAAGTGGACACTAGGGCGCTGATAGGGAGTTCTGGGTGGTCACTAGGGTGCTGTTGGGGTATTGGTAGTGGTCACTAGGGTGTTACTAGGGTTCTCTTACGGTTTTTGTAGTAGTCAATGGGGCATTTCTTGGGATTTCTGGGTGGTCACTAGGGCATTGCTAGGCAGTTGTGAGGGTGTTCTGGGTGTTTTCTAGGGTGTTTTGTGTGCTTGCTTGGATGTAGCTAGGTAGTTGCTAAGGTGTTTTGGGTGATCACTAGGTTTTTACTAGGGTGTTCTGAGTGGTTACTAGGGCGCTGATAGGGAGTTCTGGGTGGTCACTAGGGTGCTGCTGGGGTATTGGTAGTGGTCACTAGGGTGTTACTAGGGTTCTGTTATGGTTTTTGAAGTAGTCAATGGGGCATTTCTTGGGATTTCTGGGTGGTCACTAGGGCATTGCTAGGCAGTTATGAGGGTGTTCTGGGTGTTTTCTAGGGTGTTTTGTGTGCTTGCTTGGATGTAGCTAGGTAGTTGCTAAGATATTTTGGGTGATCACTAGGTTCTTACTAGGATGTTCTGAGTGGTTAAGCATTGCTAAAGTGTTCTGGGTGGTCACTAGGGTGCTGTTAGGGTGTAGATAGTGGTCACTAGGGCATTACTAGTGTTCTGTTAGGGTAATGGTAGTAGTCATTAGGGCATTTCTGGGTGGTCACTAGGGCATTGCTACGCAGTTGTGAGAGTTTCTGGGTGTTTTCTATGGTGTTCTGTGTGCTTGGATGTAGCTAGGTAGTTGCTAAGGTGTTTTGGGTGATCACTAGGTTCTTACTAGGGCGTTTTGAGTGGTCACTAGGGCGCTGCTAGGGAGTTCTGGGTGGTCACTAGGGTTCTGCTCGGATGTAGGTAGTGGTCATTAGGGCGTTACTAGGGTTCTGTTAGGGTGTTGGTAGTAGTCACTAGGGCATTTCTGGGATTTCTGGGTGGTCACCAGGGTGTTGCTATAGTGGTTGGAGTTCAACCACACATCTCCAAGACATTTCTGTCTCCAGCACACAAGAAAACAGTGAAGCACAAATTGTGTGGGATGATTTATGTGCAAAAATTTTGGGCAGAAGAGGAATAATATCTATGACCAATGATAACAGTGATGCCTTAGCAACTACATCTAATTATAGAAAAATAAGGGCTACAAATACAACGCCGATGTGTCAGAGGGAGTTTTATCACAACCCTTTCAGAGGCTGGAGGCTATGTTTCAGCATCTTAAAACTAATATGAACGCTGATGTGGGGAAATGAGATCACTGCAAAGATAACTTCTCAGCTCCACCGGAGGGTCTCAGGCAGATGCTTAGAGAATAAGAAAAAGACAGACATGAAAAAATATTTTGCAAATGAAAGGTGAAAGCAGTTGATGGCTATCAGGAGCAGTGGTGCCCCACAAGAGACAGACAAAGATCTCCAACACTCATGACTTTGGGGTTTTACAGCATTGCAGTTTCTGATCAGAGCTGGAGTAAATTCCAATTCATTTGACAATGTAAATGCATATAAAAATGGGTGAGATTAAATTTGATCCAAATCTACCAAAGACTGAAATATCTGATCTTTTCTGATCCACTTGCTTAGTTAAAATATATCTAATGAGTTGGACAAATTAACTTCAACAGTCCTAACAAACACGTCAGATCAAATAAGTATGTATATTAGAGCTTTTGGTGAATGATGGAGATCCCAGGCCTGGTCAATCAAGCACAAGCAGTGGAGGCCCATAGACATGGGCTCTAATAAAGGGGCAGAAACATGGCAATGGGAGAGATGGCTACAGTGTTTCCACTCCCTGCATGTTTACCATATTTTCCTCTAACTCTTTCTGAAGCCGCTCTGCTTTAGACTTTTCCAAATGCAGACACTGCTCGAGCTGCCGAATACGGGCATGCTCCAGTTTAGTCTGAGTCTAAAGAGAGAAAAAGAGGGGGGAAATGGAAAGACACGAGAGAAAGAGAAAAAAAGACATACATAGGTAGCAGAGAAAATGATTAACAGATCTTAGCTATTCACCAATCACAATACCAAAGTGTGAAAAAGTTTAAAGGCAGGACAGAGTATGTTTTTATATTCAGCATGACAGTATAGGGCTGGATGGAAGGACATGTATTTAATCTGATATTTAAACAGATTTTAGTCAGAGTGGACACCACATTTAATTTTTCGTAAATGAAAATGAGACTGTAAAAGTACAGTTTGTTCAGCATTTCGTACTGTCATAAGGTCGTAGATCATGTCTAATATTCATAACGCATGATTTTTGAGGACTGAAAATATTTGAAAAGACATTTTAAATGTTTTATCAATTATATAATTCGGTAATAGCATCAATTTTCTTTTCTATTTTCTTAATAGAAATCCTCCAATTAAAAAAAAAAAAAAAAAAAAAAAAAAATACACCACATCTTCCAGTAAAGTGGTAATAAAAATGGCAGATACCTCCAGGTCTCCTTTGGTAATGGACTCTTCCTCAACTCTGAACTGAAGATCTTCCACCTTCCTGTCATAACACACAATAACCACCAGGTGTCAGGGAATTCTTCACTTATTTTTTTGTTTCGCTGGCAGAAAAAGCAGTATTGGACTTTATGCTGACACCTATAGGTGTGAATGCAGCATCACACCAAAACAAAAGTATTTAATTAACAAACACCATTGTAGAAATAGACTATTTGCAGGTGTATTTATCACCGATGACAAGGATATATTTTTTGTGAAAAGTAGGCTAAGATGTATCAGCATAAGGTAAACTGTGTCGCCCCAGTAATCTAGCTAATGGAGCACAATTATATATCTCATCATATACTGCTGGCTGTAATTAAGAGAACATGAGAAAAATGATAAGCATTTTTTGTCCTATTTTTTTGCATGCCAAATTAAACTTTCTGTGAAACTTTACTACCAATGTATAAAACTATGTAAAAATTAATGGATAATCTTCAGCCAAACCATTAGATGAAGAATTTTTCCCAAAAGCTGTGGGGTGAGGACAGGAAATACTCAATCACTCTGAATATTACACCTTTTCCTGGCTGTTTATATTCAGAACGATAGATTTTTTTTTTTTTTTTTACTTTTCTGTTATTGTCCATTAGGAAATTGTTTTTCCAAATTTATATTTATTTTAAACGTAGTATCAAATTGTGCCAATATTTCTGCTACAATTATGACAAAGCTGCTTGTTTTTAATCTTTTTTTTTTTTTATAAACAAACTCGGATGCAATGAAACAACAGTTATATGGGGGGGAAAGAAATATGATTTCTTCATGTTATGTTATGTTTTTTTTTTTGTTTTTTTTTAACATTTTAAGACCATTTCATTTTTAAGACCATAATTAAGACCATTTCATTTTATGAATAATATTATTAATATTAATTGTATAAATAATAATATATTTCCCCTTAGAAGTTTGCTGAGGTCCCCAGTCGAGAACTATTGATACAGATGCTTTCTTCAAATTTCAGAGGGTGGCATCCTGAAATGGCTGTTATTTCTCTTTGTCTAGAGGACATCTTAAGTAAGAAGAGTCCCAGCTTACCCCACCCTCATCTGCTTTTCAGCACCTTTTTTTATGTGTTTTTATTAAAAAACAAATACTTAGTGGACCTTTAACTGAAGAAAAATGACACAATAACACTAGGTTGATAATGACAGCAAATGTCAGGATACAACTATACAATGTATGTGAGGATACAATGTTCAAAAAAACCTCTACCTTCTCTCTTCTTCAAGCTGATTGGCCAGCTCCATTTTGTCTTTCTGGGTGCTTGCCAGCATGGCTTGGACTTGCTGTAGGTTGCTCTCGGTCTCTGCTGCATACTGAATGAGATAAGAAAAAAAAGGTCATTTGTTCTTCAGAAATTCATTTGAATATGGTGTTAAATGGAGTGGATAAGTTTGTATTTGTGTGTAAATGTATTAAATGAAATGCTCATATAAGTGTTGTGTTTATGTGCGAGTCACACCTGCAGATGTCGGGCCTTCAGCGCCGCCAGCTCTTTTTCCACCTCGCAGATATGGCTGGTTGCCTTGGCGACCTCAGCCCGCTCCAGGTCTCTCTCGGCCAAGAGCTGCTCTATGTGCTGCTGTTTCTCCTTCAGGGCCTCCTGCAGAGCCGTGGTCCCAGAGATCTTCCGTGCGTACCTTGATGACGTCTCTGTCAACTGCAAGGATTTCATATTAAATAGTTAAATGATTCTCATCAAGAAATAAAAATGCATTATATTACCCCAGGATAAAAATAAAGTGATAAAACACATTATGACAGTGGCATCAGGAAGCAATGCTGCAAAATGTCAACATTAGACATGTGATTTGCACTGGCATTTTAAAGTGTCTTACCAGGCCAGTGCGGCTGGGTCGGCCCCCCACGCTGGAGGCCACAGAGCTGACAGAGCTGATGGAGGAGCTGGAGGGGCTGTGAGCCAGAGACGACACACCCATTGCCATACGCTTGCTCTTCTTAGCTTTAGCTGGACTGGTGGATGGGAAGCCGATCCGAATCACCTTGTGGATCGGAGCAAAGAGGCCAAACTTGGGTGGGCACTGAAAATATCTAAGGAGAGACAGAGAGAATAAGCACATGATGCAGTATATTCAAGGGTAGCATATAGAACATTAAAAAACACTCTGAGCAGATGGTTATCTGTATGATTTTACCCTACTGAAACCTTAGAATTTCAACATATACACAAGGGGTATTATTAGGGATGCACCAAAATTTTGGCCGGCGAAAATTATTTTCCGGATTTTGCCCGAAAGAGAAAAACGGACAAAAATATCAGCCAAAAACATATGCCGCCCCGCCCCTCAGTGTTCAACGCTCAGGTTTCCGCTCCCTGCTATGCTCTGCTCACATGCTCGGATAATAACAGGATAATAATTTGGATAATTAGTCAAAAAATAAATCTGTTAAATCTGATTCTGTTGCATAGAACTGAATAAAGAATAATATATTTTCATCTTAATATTAATATATTTTCTGTCCAATTT